>CM070662.1:16998647-17598647 GCA_036346575.1 Dendrocalamus sinicus | reverse complement strand
CATCAGCTGTAGTAATGATGAGACAAAGCTATCGTGTTCCTTTATATGGTGCGGATCCTATCAACCATGTTCTCAAAGATGTTAGATAGATCATAACAAATCCATGATAAAGACTATATTCTTTTTAGCTTTTGTGTGGCTTTTGGTTTTGGTATCTCTAAAAACCAAAATAAGCATGGCAGTTTCTTAAAACCGCTTCTTTAAACGGCATTCTGAATTCAAAATTGTCCACACTTTTCGTCGTCGTCTCAAAAAATATAAACAAAATCATCAGCTGCAACCTAAAAGAATATAACCGAAAACTATGTTGTTCTCAAAGATGTTAGGGATGGAAACAGACGCATAACACAATTGATACTTCCAGAATGCCAATTGCCCACCCCGTGCCATTGCTTATATGCATCCCGTGCCATTGCCTCGGTACAGATAGGCTGGTTCCAACGGCATGCATCATCAGCTCAGCGAACGGCAGCATGCAAACTACTGCGACCATTATTCCCTAGCTGGAGCCTGGGTGCGATGCGTCGTGGAGATGACCCAGCTTTCCATGAGATCAGGTCTGCACTCTGCAGTACAGGACCGCATGCGCCACCCAGGCATGCAGGTGGGGATATCTGGACACATTTGGACCCCTAAATACCCGAAATTCCACTTTTAGCCCCTAAATCAAAAAAATTCCGTTTCTGGACCCCTTCCGACCGCGCGTTTCGCGAGATGGCGCCACGTGTCCCGGCGGCGCGCGACCGCCGCTCCACCGCGCGACCGCCGCCGCCCGCGCGCGCGCGCGCGCTCCGCCGCGTCCGCCGCGCCGCGCCGCCGCCGCGCGCCCGCCGCGCTCGCTGCCGCCGCGCGCGATCGCCGCGCCGCGCGCGCCGCCGCCGCGCGACCCGCCGCCGCATCATCCGCCCGCCCGCCGCGCGCGCGCGCGCCGCCGGCCGCAGCGTCCGGGACACGTGGCACCAGCTCGCGAACGCGCGGTCGGGAGGGGTCCAGAAATGGAATTTTTTTGATTTAGGGGCCAAAAGTGGAATTTCGGGTGTTTAGGGGTCCAAATGTGTCCAGATTTCGCAGGTGGGCAGCTCGTTTCGATCGACCCGAGGAGGGGCGCGCGCGGCCCTCGTTGCCATCAACGCACGAATTGCACTGCAACGTGCGACAGCGACGTGGTACCACTCCGGGCAACGTAGGCCAATTTGCGAAAAGGTCCTCCGGGTTTCAAAATTACATACGGATCTTTGATTTTTGCAAAAAGACCCTACCACATCAGCGATTTTATGAGAAGACCCTTCACTTCCCAAAATTATAGCCCTGATCAACTTGGCTTCGGTTTCTGGCTTCTGTCTTATTTTTCACTATTCATAAGTTTCGTCTTTTTCTGAACTTTTGGCTTTTTGTTGAGCTTTTTTGCCGGTTCTTTTTTTCCCGTATTTGTTTGTATTATACGTAATGGGCTAACGTATTTTTTTTATATTTTTTAAATTTTTTTAAATTTAATTATGCTAAATAAGTCTCACATCACTCTGAGCTTTTTGACCAACTACTGATGTTTTCAGCCATAAGCCATGAGCTTTTCAGCCGAACCGATCACCACCTATATATAGATTCTTGATGTTTTGAGAGATCCTTCTTTTATAGGATAAAGCTCCGTGCTTTTCTGGAATTATGTTCGCCCTCTATTTTTTTTAGAAAAATCTTTTATTTTCTTTGAAAATACGTGTTAACCTTTGATTTTTTTTTTCAGAAAAACCTTTACGAATTGTCGACTCTTATGTTTTGGTCTACATAGTAGTTAATGTGACATAGCGCTACGCTTCCGCAGCTAGTTGGTACTAATAACTGGGGGTATCCCTTTGTTGTCACTGACGATACTATACGTCGACGTAATAGCTCTATGCATGCTTTGTAGGAATATTTGCGGGCTTTATTCAGCGTATCCAAATTAACTCCGATCTCTTCCCTGCTGCATTCTTTTTGAAGCGTGAAATTATTCTAATCAAAGTTGGTTAAAGATTATTGTAGCTGCAGACTGCAAGATACGTCCCTGCCAGGAGTTTGCAACCCGGTTGAAGATCAAGATCCTAAATAAGCGCAGGAGATCAAGATGATTTCTGGTGGCGGCTAAAGAGGAGACAAGAAGATTAGAGGATGTTTGACGATGGTAAAACTATTAAGAGAAAAACTAAACAATGGTATATCGTGCCACTAAAATACAATGATATAGCTCTCTACCGTTTGATCTCACTCTCCCTCTTCTCAATACTACAAAAGAGGTTATACTAGACAATTACATCATAGACGGTTCTCAGGAGCTGTCTGTATAGTAATTATTACAGATGGTTTATATGAATAACCGTCTGTGGTATTTTCACAGATAGTTATTCATATGAACCATTTGTGATAATGCAAGACATCACAAACGGTTCTTACTAATACCCGATTGTGATAATTCACATACGGTTATTGATAAAACCGTCTGTGATAATAACATACATCACAAAGGGTTATTTATTTAAACAATCTGTGATACTTCACAGATGGTTTGTATTAAAAACCGTCTGTGATATGTTTCCTGCTTCGTAATCCCCAAAATTTCATAATCTTCCGCCTAAGTTTGAGTAGAATTTTGTTTCAGACACCTTTAGTTAAACGGGCATAACTTTTGCATTAAGGTGTCAGTTTTGAACGTTCTTGTACTCGTTGGAAAGCTAACGATGAGTCCGATTCAAAAAATTGATCGGCTTGCACCAGTGGCCCTCTAAGATACCCAAAATTGGCCATCTTTAGTTCTAAATTTGCATTGCAAGTTTTTTTTGTTTTTGTTTTTACCCTTTTTCTTGGTTTTCCGTTAGGAATTTGGGTTTTATCTCAACTGAAATGTTGTAGATCTTGTTGAAACCTTTCAAACAGGTATAATAAGCCATATAAAATTTTGCTATTTTATCTTTTGAGATTAACTATTTACATTGCACCGATATGTTGTCTTTGTGATATACCGTTTGGCCATTATCACTGACGTTTTTTTTATAAGAACCATCTGTGATATCTTTTGTTATCATAGGCGGTTTTTTTACAAACCGTCTGTGATGCCCCACCACGTCACTGATCCGCGGCATACCCCACAGGATCCTGATCTCGCCTGTCCATTCTCTCCGTATCGAACGGCTAGCACCAGTCTCCTCCCCACCTCTCGACCCTTATTAACCCCCTTCTCCCTACTCGAAGAACCAACACCACTAGTGCACGGCAAGGGTGAGAAAGGGTTCGGCTAGGGCGGCTGAAATTTCTCTTGAAGCAAGATGGAAAGGAAGAAGGCAATGACAAATCTGCACTATTCCAAGTTGCCGACATAGAAGCTGTTGATTTTGGCATAGAAGCTGAAAATGATGTTCGGTGTCTTGTTGTTTCTGATACTTGAAAATTTTCCCACACTACCTGTTTTAGATTATAGTTTAATGAAGGATGTGTAAGTTTAGCTTGTATTAGCCTGAACTTTCTTGTAGTGTAAGCATCTTTCTGAATTTGTAACTGTTGTAGGGGTGGCCCCCACCTAAACCCAGCAGGCCTGGTAGGAGATTATAAGGCCCAGAATAGGCCATGTGTAATGACATAAGTGCCCCTGGAAGGGATGACTAGATGTAAGGGTATAACTGTAAAAGCACTCCTTATGTGTACATATATGGATACGAGGCCATGGGAGAGGCCAAGGCCATTACTCATCTCCCTCACTCTCCACTACCATCTCTCTCTGCTTGGTGCGTAACCACAACGATTGGCGCCGTCAGTGGGGAGGACAAGAGTAAGCCAGAAACACGAAAAAGGATGGCATCGAAAAAGCCGCCAACGCGCGAAAGGAAAGAAGGCGGCGGGCGGATGTCGCATGGGTACTAGGGCCGGCATCGGCCGCAGCGAGCGCGGTGGCGACGCAGAGCGGTGGTCGAGGCGTCGGCGTTCGTGCTGCGACGACCAACCCGTCACCGCGACGCTGCGGCGACCAACCCGTGGTCGAAGACATCGGCCGGGCGCGGCGGCGAGCGAACCCGCCGACGTGGCGGCGGCCGACCTCGCCGTGCGCGGACCGGGCGATTCGAGGTAGCCACAACGGAGCGGCCGGCAGCTCGGGAGCTCGCGGCGCGGTCGTGCCGCGCCGATCGTCCGTTAGGCGTCTTTGGCCCGCCCGCCCGCACAGCGATGGAAGCGCCTGTGGCGGCCCTCAAAGCGTTCGGCAAGAGCGGGGATCTTCGCGGCTGTCCGAGACATACAAAAGGCTCGAGCCAACGAGCGCGCCGGTGGTCGCGCTGAGCCCACGCGGAAAGGGCGGACGAGTCGCGGCGCCCCACATCCGGCCGCGCCCCGCACGGCGCGTCGATCGAGTCTCGCTTTGGCGGGACTACAGCAAGCGGCGTGGCCTGAAGAATTCAAATTCCCCAGTGTCATCGAGCCCTACAAAGGCGACACGGAACCCCGCGAGTTCGTGCGCGTGTACGAAACCGCAATCGAGGCCGCGTGCGGAAATGACACCACAAAGGCGAAGGGACTCCCCCTCGCATTGCAAGGAGTGGCGCTCTCCTGGTTTTTTACCATAGAGCCGAACTCCATCTACGCGTGGGAGCAGATCCGCGACCGCCTTCACAACAACTTTCAAGGAAATTATGTCGAGCGGGTCGACGCGGACCAGCTCTTTGCCGTAAAGCAGAAACCTTCGGAGAAGCTCCGGGACTACTTCAAACGCTTCGCAAAGATACGTTGTCAAGTCAAAAATGTTAATGAAACCACCATTGTCAATCCAGCCATACAGAGCCTTCGCCCGGGCCCGATGGCCGAGTACAACGAACGGAAGCCAATTAAGACATTGACGAAGCTCTTTGACAAAATGGAGGAATACGCCGAGGCGGAAGAGGACGCGCGGCGAAGGCAAGGTGGCGACTCGACACCAACCGGCGGTGCCTCGGCAAAGCGAAGATCCGCGAAGGACGGTTCTTGAAGGAAAACGTGGCGGAGTCGCCGAGGATGTGCTCGACCGCGAGGACGCCCGCACAAGGAGTCGTCCGATAGGCCCAAGCGTGGCAGCGAAGTTGCGGCGAGGCCGTCGTCCTCGACATCGGCGGTTCCGACGGCGCGCCCCACGGCCGGGCGGTCGGGGCGCCGAGGCCGGGCGCGGCCGTGGCCGGGCCGCGACGATAAAGGCCGTGGAGATTACGACGACCAACACGGGGCGTAGTGCGCGATCCACGGTCGTGGCAACCACGACACCGCGCGTGCACCTCTATCGCGGCGCCCGCGAGCGTCACCGAGGGCAGGAACACGGAAGCACGCCGCTCATGGTGGCCACGTCACAGCACCCATACGAAGCCCCCGTGCACATTCAGGCACAAGGGACGCAGCCCCATGAGGGTCCTCTGCGGATTCAGGCCCACGTGCAGCAGCCTCAGGAGGGCTTTCTGCAGCTACAGGCTCCGGAGGCCACCCACCGAAGGGTTATCAACATCATCTTTGGAGGCTCCTCGTTGGAGTTTGCCTCGGCACGACAGCGGAAGGCCTACGTGCGGAGGCTACACCACGTGGTGGCATATCCAGCACAGACACCGCCGGACTGGGCACAACATGAGGTCACGTTCACCCCCGCCGATGCCGAAGGCGTGGAGCTTCCCCACCACGACCCCCTGGTCGTCCGAGTCGTTATAGCGGGATGCGACGTGGGACGTGCCCTCGTTGATGGCGGCGATTCGCGAACATTCTCATCGCGCAGCCTTCAACCAGATGGGGATCCCCCGAAGTCGCCTCGGCCCATCGGGAGTCCCGCTACAAGGCTTTGGAGGACAACCTCTACGGGCGCTCGGCCAAATATGCCTGCAGGTCTCCTTCGGCCAGGGCGACAATGCAAGGGTCGAAGACGCCACATTCGACGTCGTCGACCTCTCATACCCATACAATGCTATATTGGGGCGTCCAATCCTCAACTCCTTCGGGGCGGTTACCGCATCACGGCTATTTATGCATGAAGCTCCTGGGGCCACGAGCCATCATCACCGTTCGGGGCGACCAGGACATGGCCCGGCGTATCGAGCACGGCACCAGATGTCCCCGTCGCGGCGGGCAGCGGCACATCTAGGATCGGCACCGCCGTGCGAAGGCCCACGGCGCCATCCGGGGGCGACTCCGCAAGCCTTGCCGATAGTGCAACTACTAGAGGCTCCGACCGCGCTGAGCACAAACGGTTAGTACCCCCCCGTCGTATGTAATCGCTTACCCGCGCAAACGGGAATGTAATAAAGTTCTGTTTGTCGTCAGCATATTACTGTTGTGCAAAAATACGCGGTGAGCACACGCGGAGGCCTCGCCTATGCGTGTGCTCCCGCAGTATAAACCAAAGACGCACGTTCGCGTGTGCACTCTCCGTAGCCAGGGGTACGGGCATGAGTATAAACCAAAGACGCACGTTCGCGTGTGCACTCTCCGTAGCCAGGGGTACGGGCATGAGTATAAACCAAAGACGCACGTTCGCGTGTGCACTCTCCGTGAGCGAGTGCGGGTATGAGTATAAACCAAAGACGACGCGTTCGCGTGTGCACTCTCCGTGAGCGAAGTGCGGGTATGAGTATAAACCAAAGACTCACGTTCGCGTGTGCACTCTCCGTCAAAGACACGGGCATGAGTATAAACGAAGATGCACGTTCGCGTGTGCACTCTCCGTCAAAGACACGGGCATGAGTATAAACGAAGACGCACGTTCGCGTGTGCACTCTCCGTCGAAGACACGGGCATGAGTATAAACAAAGACGTGTGGGGGGACACCTCTGCACGCACTCTACGGAGTATAAATAAGATGCGGATGTTCTCCCTGCGCACTCTACTGAGTATAAACAAGACGCGAACCCCGCGCACGCTAGGGACTTCGTCCTTGTGCGTACTCCCCGGAGTATAAATCAGACGTGGACGCCGATCCCACGCGAATCTTGCGTGGCTGCCAATCGCGCACCTCAGCGTGTCGAGGCTCGCCTTCGCACATCACGGGAGGTGTACGCAGGGGGTACTATGGAAACCAATTCTGGGAGTTCCAGAGTACCGACGTTGCGCGCCAGAGGCTGGCCCCAGCGTCGGCGCGCACGTGGAATGTGCGATACACCAGAGGCTGCCCCCACCTCAGGGTGGGGGGACGAAGGTCCGCCTTCACACGCGCCAGTCCACGAGACTTTAAACAGGTCGTCGTGCGGAGGTCGCCGCGCGCGCGCCGATCTGGACTCTAAGCAGTCGTGAGTGCGGAGGTCCGCCCGCGCGCGCGCCCACGGACTCTAAACAGTCGTAGTGCGGAGGTACGCCGCGCGCGCCGATCTACGGACTATAAACAGGTCGTAGTGCGGAGGTCCGCCTTCGCGCGCGCCGCCACGGACTTTCAGCAGTCGTAGTGTCAACAACCGCCTCCGACGCGCTAGCTCCACGGAGTACTCAGCGTCACGAACCCGCGGCGACGGCACCGGCGACGAGCGAGAGGCGGCGCTCGCGACGGTTCACACTAACGGCGAACTTGGAGTGTGGGGATCTCGGCCCGCACAAAGACGATCGCGCATGTCCTAATTATCGGAGATCTATATATCGGAAAATCTTTCCGTACAGAGGCCCGCCAACATCCTCGCCGCTCTAAGTAGCTATTGGCGAGCTCGTCATAACACGCGATAAGGACGGGTTCCGCCGGAAGAAAGTCGGCCCGCCCAAAAGTCAGCGACTCTTGACCCTTCGCTAGCGTCATTTGGGTTGCAAGGTCGGCGCAAGAAGTCGACCCCAAAGAAGCTGCCGGGACATAGGCGAAAGTCGAATTTATGAAGCAAGCGCGTACTTCATTCACAAAAAGAGGGCATTACAACGCACGCCTACACCTAGGCACCACGGCGTCACACTGCGAGTTCGGCGCCTTGGAGGCCTCGGCGCCGCCCTCGTCGCGTCGAGGACCCGTCTAGAATTGGCCGAGGCTCCCCTTCCCGTAAAGTGACTTCCGGAGTTCGACCCGCGCAGCGTCTACCCCGACGTAATCCCAGATCCGTTCGTAGAAGGGCTTGATGGCGCGGCGAGCGGAGCGGACGGTGCCGGACATTACTCTGGCCCCGCCGTCATCTCCGGTGGGGTCCTCTAGCCCGGCGACGTCGCGTGCAACCGCGAGCTGCGCAGAGCGCGCACACCGTGCATGCCGATGTGTACGCCGCGATGGTTGCCGGTCGTAAATCGCAGCGCCGACGCGACGTTGGCGGCATCTCCGACCCAGTGGAGGGTCCGAGACAGCTCCTCCGGGCCAAAGGTGCGGTCCGGCACCTTAGCTACCAGCCCTTGAGATGGCTCTCGGCGCTTGCATGGCGCCCCACGCAATCACCGAGGCGTCGCTAAGCGTGCGTTACGCTCCACTAGAGCCAAGGCGAGCTCGCCTTTTCCTTTTCTAGCAAGCCGACACATTGCGAGAGCCCGCCCCGCTCGCGCAAACTCCTGCTGCGCAGCCTCGCGGCCGACTCCGCGCCGACGCAGCAAGTCGCCGGCGTGCGCGCCGCGGCGCACTCGCTTCCGGTGGCGGATGCGGGCATCACGGCGAACGGGCTCCCGAGGCTTCACGTAGCTCCTCCGGCGGCGCGCACTTATCCTCAAGCGCCCTTTGGGCACGAGTATAGGCGCTTGCAAGGCTGCCCGGCACAAGTGTCTGCAGAATGGAAAGACTTAGCAAGCTCACCGCCCGGCGTTGTCGTATGAGTACTTACCTCACCCCGGACACCTCGGCGGCCCGAGGCGCCCGCCCGTAGGCTGCGGCGCTTCTTTGGTTGACGCGGCGCCGCGTCATCCACAATCCCGCGCCACGCCCTCAGTGTCTCCGGGGGAGGCACGAAGTCCGCGGGGCTCACATGTGCGGAGGTCCCGTGTTCCGCCATGCGCTCCTCCTCCGGCATGAGCGACATTGCAAACAGGGATGCAGGTGAGCACCGCAAGGCATAAAAGAATACACCAGGGTAAGCTAAGCCACCCTACCTTCGGTAGCAGAAGGAGGGCTTCGGGGACCCGCCCCCTATTCCCAGACGGGGCTGCGGTGGCGTGAGCCCCCGCAGAAAGCATGGTCCCGCAGCGAGCAGAAGCCTCCGCGTTCGGGGCCGACGACGATCGTTCCTACATGGCGGGCGGCGTGGCCAAGGGGGCAGAGGGGGCGCACGCCACAGAGTCTTCGGCATCTGCATCGGAGTCCCACAAGCTTCTGATGCCCGTCGCCACGACGAATCCCCGCAGCGTCCGGTGGAGCTCCGCCGTACACACGGCCGCTTAGCCGGGGCAGGCAGCAACGACACCGCCCCAGCAGTCGCTGTCGGAGAGGCCCCCACGGCTGCAGCACCCGGGGGCGAAGGTTCCGCTGTGGCAGTTTCTGCAGGGAGCACCTCGGCTTCTGCTGCTGCTGTCGGTGATGGCAGCACGGCTCCGTGCGCCCCCACGGAGGGCGTCTCCGGCACCACAACGGCCACGGTCGAAGGCTCCACCTCAGCATCGCCGGTCCGCACGGATTCTATCTCGGCGACCGCGGTGGGTGGCGAGACTTCCCCTCTCCGGCTGCTCGCGGCAAGCCCGCCGTCCAGGGCACTCGCCGAAGATCCCTTGCCTCCGGCGTCCGCGCCATCCAAGCCTGAATCGGCATACTTCGTCGAATCCGACTCCACGTCTGCCGCGCCCTCGGGAGCGCTAGCAGCAGCAGTAGCAGCTGCCGCACCAAGCACGGCAGATGCCCCGCTTCGGCCCCTCTTCCGAGACGGCGCCTTCTTCCTCGTTGCACCGTTGTCCAGAGCGGCACGGTTCGGCACGGCAAGGCCCAGGGCCTCGCACACGCGGTTTATTCGCCCCAGCCCCGCCTCGGCGGTAGCAGACGCGTGCTGCTCGTGCTCCCTGCCGGTATACGGCCCCAGGAATACGCGCGCGCGCCGCCTCCTCCAAGCGAATCCCTAAAGCAAAGGAGATAACATTAGCATATAACGCGTTTCGCGCGAACAAAGGAGAGACACGGTCAAAGCTTACGAAGACCGGAGGGTGCCGGCAGCAAGCAGATCGACGGTGAAACGTTGTCGTCTCGACGCTTCTCGGTGGTAAGACGCCAGTCGCGAGCAAGCGGCGCCACGCCATACATCACGTACTCTTCGGCGAGGTCGCGCATGTTGAAGCGGGCGGCCACGCCTACGAGCCGCCAGGCCCTCCGCCTGTCCCCATCGTCGAGCGTCCGGCCGGGCGAGGGCTTGAACGCGATCGGTCGGCCCGTGCATTCAAGACCGCTCCCGCTCTCCACACGGTGGTAGAACCACCGCTTCATCCAGTGAGACTCCCACTTCCCGCGAGTGGAGTTCGCAGGGAAGAGCTTGTTGCAAGTTGACCGAAGAATGAAGGTAACGCCGCCGGCTCGGCAGCCGCCCCGTCCTTCCACTCCTTGGTGGCGCGTGCCTCGTGCGGTAGGCGAACAACGGCACGGGCCAAGACGCCCCGAGCGCAAGGCCCAAGCGCAGACACCGCGAGCGGGCCACGGCGTTGAGTCGATTGTGCGGCTCGGCCAAGGTCTGCAAAGACGTCACCCACGATCGCCGCCGCCAGGATGCGGAGCCCCGCGTCCAAAAAGGCGACGAATACGAGCGCCTCCGACCTCTCGGGGCACGGTTCCGTCTCATCGGCGGCGGGCAATCGTACCGCCTGGCGCTCGGACAGCTTCCCCGCGCGCAGCAGTGCTTGGATTGTCTTCTCGGTCACGAGCGAGGGGCCTAACTCACCGGAGAACGCGCCTTCCTTCTCCGCCACCAGCCACTGCTTGTCCGCCGTCGACGGGTCGCGTTCTTTGAGCACGTATTTCACCTCTAGCGGCGAAGACCACTGGTGGATGCCGCAGACACCACCCGCCTGACCACGCTTGCCATCAGATGCCATTGCTTCTCCTGGAAGGAGTATAGCGGCGAAGAATACTGCGGGAGTATGGAAAGCGATGCAAGCAAGAAGGGGGCGTACAACTGCGGGAACGCGGTCACGAGGGCTACTTCAAGCCACCTCGCCCCAATACCGAAGCGTCGCGATGGTCCGCGTACGGGACGCGACCGCAGTCGTGCAAAGGCCCGTCCCGCACAATTCCCCATAACCAAAGGCGAAGGGCCACAACCACAGCGCCAAGGACCGTCACAGCACGACGCTCTCCAGCCGCCATTAAAGGCGCACTAATGGGCCATGGGATCAAAACAGCTTCGACGCTGCGCCATTCATCGCCCGCCCCGTGTCCCCCTTCCCTAGGGAAGAGGCGAGCAGCCACGAGCATGCAACCGTCCACATCCCGCCGCGCACCAGTTATAAGCCACCGCGTGCCCTGTACGCGCCGTGGCGGGTCGCACGGTACGGCAACCTAACCCCGCGGGCGGGGCGGCATGATTCAGAACCTTACGGCGCAGACCGCATCTTGAGATCTCAATCACCGCATGCGTGACGGTGTTCGCGATGCGAGGTCGCCAGCTCCGCTGCCACTCGTTCGAAGGGTAGGGGACGGATCGCGTCGTCTCGCCGGCTAGGCGCGGCTCGCCGCCACCCGCTCGAGGCAGGGACGGAGCGCGCGCGCATCTACGCCGGCTAGGCGCCGGCTCGCTTCCACCCGTTGAAGGTAGGGGATGGGCGCGCGCGTCTACTTCAGCTAGGCGCAAGCTCGCGCCACCCGCTCGAAGGGTAGGGGACGAGCACGCGCGTCTGCCGGCCAGCGCGGCACCCGCCGCCACCCGCTCGAAGGGTAGGGGGCGAGCGCGCGTCTCGCCCGGCTAGGCGCCAGCTCGCTGCCACCCGTTCGAGGGGACGGAGCACGCGCGTCTACTTCAGCTAGGCGCCAACTCCGCTGCCACCCGTTCGAAGGGTAGGGGACGGAGCGCGCGTCTCGCCGGCAGGCGCCCGGCCGCGCCACTGCTCGAGGGGACGGAGCGCGCGTCTACGCCGGCAAGGCGTCGGCTCGCGCCACCCGCTTGAAGGGTAGGGGCGGAGCGCGCGTACGCCGGCTAGATGCCAGCTCGTTGCCACCCGCTCAAAGGGTAGGGGCGGAGCGCGCGCGTCTACGCCGCTAGGCGCCGGCTCGCGCCACTGCTCAAGGGTAGGGGCGGAGCGCGCGTCTACGCCGGCCAGGCGTCGCTCGCCGCCACCCGTTCGGAGGGTAGCGGACGGAGCACGCGCGTCTACTCCGACTTGGCGCCATTTCTGCTGCGTCGACGTCGGCAGCTTGATACCATCGGATCCCCGCTTTAGCTGAGGTACTTTGCCGCCCGCCTCGACCCTGCGCCGGGGAATAACGGCAAGCCGCCGCGGGCCAAGCAACCTCGGCGGCAGCCTCGACATGACCTAAACCATCAGGGATTCAGGCCTCTGGGCTTTCCATGTTTTGGGAGCGCAGCGGCTGGTGTGCGGCAGGTTTTGACAGGTTCTCGTAGACAGATAAGCTTCAGTACATCAATGTTTCTTGACGATGGCCCTAGTTGGCACAGTCAGCGGACGCAGATGACCTCAAGCATATCTGTCTACGAGAACAAGTCAAACCTCGCCATCTTCATACGAGAGCGCGGCGCGCGCGTAGGAGGCCGTCTTCGCGATCGCCACACCAGCCTGGCCGCGGCCTCGGCCTGGACCTTGACTTCGAGAAACGGACCCACGCGCGTGAACGGCAAAGGCGAGGGTCATGTCCCGCAAAGTCTGTCTCGTTCTCCTTAACAGGCCACCTACAGTGCATCAGCATTTTTCAAAGTGATGCGGGCGGGCTCCTTCAGGAACACCGACTGAAGGTAGGTCTGTTAAGGAGAACAGGGCAAACCTTGCCGTCGTGTGCAGAAACGCAGCGCGAGGCAGGAAGCGCGGCTGGCTACCGATAACCGACGCTGACCAAGCTCCTAAGAAAAATGGACCTCCATCAGTACATCAACATTCCCCAAGCCGTTCAGCGTCGCTAGGGAATGTTGATGCACGGAAGGGGCCCATTTTAGGGGAGTAGTTTCTATCAAAATACATGCAGGAACAACGCCGCACCAGCGCCGTATATATACCCCATCAGCAGGGGAGCCAACCGGCGGAAGTCCAATCGGCAGGAGTCCAACCGGCGGAAGTCCAACCGCCGGAAGTCCGTCGTTACATTAATGGTCACGACACCTTAAGGCCCGCACAGCGCCAAGCACGCTTCACCACGTGGACGGCCAGAAGAATGAGCGTCGCAGCGCGTCCCTTATCACTTAAGGCATATGCGGCGGCTCAGGGGCCCGCTTACGCTACGTGCCGTGCGCGCAACACCCCGACGCGCCGACCAGGCGCCGGCTCGCTGCCACCCGTTCGAAGGGTAGGGGACGGAGCGCGCGTCTATTTCGACCAGGCGCGGCTCGCCGCCACCCGCTCAAGGGTAGGGGACGGAGCGCGCGCGTCTACCGGCCTAGGCGCCGGCCAGCGCCACCCGCTCGAAGGGTAGGGGACGGAGCGCGCATCTACGCCGGCACACGCCGTAGCCCCGGTCAAGTTCGGAAAAGTTCACAGGCGCAGGACGGAGGGCCAAATGACTCGGCAACATGACTTCGACCTGTGAAGCCCTTCTCCATGAGAGGCTCCTATTGTAGGGGTGGCCCCACCTAAACCCCAAGAGTTCTGGTAGGAGGTTATAAGGCCCAGAATAGGCCATGTGTAATGACATAAGTGCCCCTGGAAGGGATGACCAGATGTAAGGGTATAACTGTAAAAGCACTCCTTATGTGTACATATATATGGATACAGGCCATGGGGAGAGGCCAAGGCCATTACTCATCTCCCTCACTCTCCACTACCATCTCTCTCTCTGTTTGGTCTGTAACCACAACAGTAACAATAAAGCTTTTATTTATAAAATTGTAAGTGTCATCTTGTGTATGCAGTACTATAGGTAACCTACTCGTTATGTTGTGATATTGTAATGGTGGATTCTAATCTTAATGGAAATGGAATGTGTTGTTGTGTTTGTTGCTGTATTTGCTTGTTTTCAGATGGCATAGTTAATATTTTCTGAGGCTAGCCGAAAAATAGAAAAAAATTCAGGTATAAAATGAACTATCACAGATAATTTTGTGGTATAAACCGTTTGTTAAGGATTATCATAGACGGATCGAACCAAAAACTATATGTGATACTTGCACATCACAGACGGTTCTATTTACCAACCGTCTGTGATATCGCTCATCACAGATGGTTGGTAGTTAGAACTATCTGTGATGTGTGAGTATCATAGATAGTTTTTGGTTCGAGCTGTATGTGATAGTGTTTTTCATAGACGGTTCTAGTTACAAACTATTTATGTTGTATTTATCACAGATGACTCACAAACTATCTGTGATAACCTCCGATTATCACTGATGCATAAATTTAGATGGTTCAAAAAGCCATCTGTGATGATAGTTCTGAACCGTCTGTGATAACACTTTGTGTAGTAGTGTCTCTCTCTCTCTCTCATGTAGACCGGGGGGAGGGGGCGCCGGATCCATCATCCTGACCATGGCAGCGTAGTGTATCGCCATCCCCAACAATGGTGTTGCCCGATTTGATCGTCCCCCGGTGGGGCGAGGTTGGCTGGCTGCCCGAGCTTCAGCCCCAACAGTATATCCCTCGCTCCAATGCTCTAGCTCTCTCCCCTTTCTTCTAAAACTCCAACGAAAGGAGTGGTGGCACTGAGGCCACAGAGAGGTTCATCATGCCCTCCGGATGTAGGGGAAGGCCGGGGAGGCAGTGGTCTGATGGTGGGCAACAGTGAAAGGGGGCACGGCGAGGTGGTGGTGCATTGAGTATTAAGTTGGCGTGGGGTAGGGGAGGGGGTGACAACGATGCGGCAAGGCGGCGAGGTCGCCGTCGGTGGGGAATAGGGGCGTGGAGCTACAGTTGGTGCTAGGGAAGAAGGCGGGGAAGGAAAGTGGTTTAGGAGGAGGAAGAGGAAGGAGAGACGAAATTTAATGAAACTTAATATAACTCTATACCGCTAGAAACGTTCCTAAAGGTGTACTGTCCTATAGCAGCTCCTAATTATTGGATGAATATTCTTGTTGAGAGCATTAGTTCCCTGCCTTCCATCAAATCATTTAGATGGAACAAGCATATATTGATGGTTGATACACAACTACGTTTATTCATTGTCGCAGGTTTAGGTTTTCGATAGAGCCACGTTTTAAGGCATAGAGATCAACCTTGTGAAAGTAAGCTAATTAATACAGATTTCATAGGGCATAGCTTCATTTTCGCGCAAAGTGCAGCAGCAAACGACACAATTAATACCTCGATGCTCTATAGTCAATTATGCCATTCGTGCTAAGGCTGAGAAACTCAAACTTCAGCCCCAAGGGTATTTCTAATAGGTCCTAGTCAGCAATATCTATAATATTAATTAGCATATTAACTAGGATTTGTGATAAGGTGAAAGGAGAATTAAAGAAAAGAGAGAAAGAAATAGTGTCTCATGTAAGATATTGGGCCTGTTCGGCTGGTAAGAAGCCGGTCGGCTTTTCGCAGCCGCTACAGTACCTAACTTTTAAACGGAGTATTTTCTCAAGACGAGGTCTATAAGTTAAACGTAGTACACGTTAAAAGCCCAACATCTATACCAGCCAAAATCGCAAGTGAGTATCGATCTCTCCGTAATCTGTACTGTAAACAGCCAAAATTCAAAAATTTCAGCCAAAAACCATAAATCGCAGCCAAAACAAACAGGCCCATTGCTTGAGTATAAAATCTAACAGCAAAATATTGAGTCTAAGGATGTGTGTGTAAGAGAGAGGAAGAGTTACGTGAATTTATTGCTTGGACCAGAGATAGACATTAACCATTGAAGAGATTATATCTATAACTATTTTTTAGTAATCTGAAAGGATATAGATATTGCTTTGCAATGTTTTGATTTAAAATGCCCTAAGCCTAACTGGGGCCGGCTTCCAAATAAATGTGCTGAGGTGTACATGCGCGCACACATCCATTAGTCTTTTCTTAACCACCCTCCAATCACTCGATGAAACGACATTACATGATGCCAAGCACACACGTACACGTTGCATACATTTAACAAAGAGAGCTATCCATAACCCCCTTCGGGCGAGGGGACGGACGCCTTCCCCGCAACGCCAACAAGACCACAATCGGCATCATATCATCGTCTTGTCACCTTGTGGAGGCGTTTTCCGCAGTTGCGGGGCAAAAGCGAAGAAAGGCCAGGAAAAGTGGCTGCTGTTCCGAGCTGTAAAAAGCCAGGGCGCCATCATTAGCAGGATCACAAACTTCACAAGTGGAAGTAGCAAAACAAAAGACTTTCTTTTTTAAATAATTGATTGTATATCACTGAATAGCGTCTGTTTTTATAAAATATTATTAAAAAATACTCTCTTTATTATATATAATTGAATAGTACTGAAATTCAATTATATGCTATTGCCATCAGTTAGAGTGCGTTTGCCCCTGGAAAAAGACAATTTTGTCCTCAGTTCAAATCTGTCCTAAAATAAAATTACATATAGGGCAAATTGGCTTAACCAAAAATACTAAATTGTTTTTGATGGATCATTGGGGTAACGTATAACTTAAATATAAAATTTCGTGAACTGACTCTTCCATTTGTTCCATTTTTAAAATTTAAACCCAAAATCAGCCTATTTGAACTATTGTTTTAACTGCGACAAAAAAAATACAAAATCATTTTTGGGAGCTATGTGACACCTTAGGAGCATGTGAGAATTTTTTTCAGAAGTTTTAGATCTCATTTAGTCTCTGTTTGTAAATAGTAGCCTTTAGCATTTAAATTAAAAATCTAAAAAATTTCTTTGCACAGTGCCTTGAAATTTTTTCCTAGCTCATTGATATATTGAACAATACCCTTGTGAATTTTCATAATTTTTGGATGTTGTTTGCTATTTTAAATAAATCGGGTCTTCGGTCTTTGTAGAGGCATTTTGGTCTTTTCTAGAATATAACAGCACCCCTAACGGTCAACTAACGACAGTGGCATATAATTGAATTTCAGTACTATTCAGTGACATATAATAGAGAGAGTATTTTTCAATGGTATTTTGTAGAAGCGGACGCTATTTAGTGGCATATAATCAATTATCTCTTCTTTTTTTTTCTTCTCCCTTACAGTTGCTAGGGGACCTAGGGGTCATGGCAAGGTGCGCTTATGCATGCATTTGAGCATGTGTCTGGGCTTGCTGATGTGGAGTATGGCTGATGCCACGTCAGCACTTAGAGCATCTCAAATATCATCGTTGGGTAATTTTTTTTAAAATAATCTATTTTTATTTTGAATTGCAGTAATATACCTCTTTTTTATTTTATACTAATAATCCCCTGTCTCTTCACCGTTGAGTGATTTGGACTAGTCATCCAACAGTTGCACACCAAGTGTTCAAGTCATGCACCGGTTGAGCGACTAGTCCCTTCGGCTACTAGTTGCTCAACCGTTGAGCGACTTAGCCCCTAGTTGCTCAACTGTTTGGTGACTAGGGTGCTATAACTAGTGCATGCATGCCAGCCTTAGCGTCCTTTGCCATTTGGAGTAGAGCAACCATGAGGAGAAGGGAGGAAGGAAAAGGGGAGAAGACATGACAAGAGAAGAGGGGAGAGAGAGAGGAGAGGGAGGGGAAGAGAGGAGAAGAGGTCCGTGTATCGATGACGGTGAGTCCCCTGCACTTCTTTATAGATTTACTTTTGAAACCATGGCAGATTAGCAACTAAAATCATTATATGTGTAGTGGTGTCAAGTCTTCCTTGTAGATTTACTTTTGAAACTAAGGTATGTTAGCAACTAAAATTATTAGATGCGTAGTTGTGTCTGGTACGTCACATATTGTTAATAGTTGTAAACAGTGTAATTGTAGAATTAACCTCAATTTAGTTGTTAATAGTTGTACTTTCGAAACCACGGCAAGTTAACAACTAAAATCATTATATGTGTAGTTGTGTCGGGTACGTCACATATTGTTAATAGTTGTAAATAGTGTAGTAATAAAACTAACGCCAATTTAGTTGTTAATAATTATAATGCCGCCATAGCTATACCCTAATCCTAACCTCTTGATCCCATACCCTAACCCTTAATTCTAACCCCTAAACCCTAAAACCCTAATACCAAAATACGGCTATAGCTATATATGTTGATGAATATGCGACCCTGAAACCCTAAGACCCTAATACCAAAATACGGCTATGGCTATATATGTTGATGAATATGCAGTTTATGCAATAACACAACTAAATTTTTAGAATTTCCGGTGCTACGCTATAAATAATTAAACCGCTAATTATTGATTTGCGGGTCTGACTTGCGACCTTGGTGGTTTGGACTGGCCTTTCGGCCTGCTGGACTGATGCGTTGACGTGCAGCACCGCGCCAGCCATCGTGACCCACATCCTGAGGGTAAGGACAAGGCGACTTAGTTGGGGGGTGGTCTGTATGCAGGCACCCCGACAGGCTTGGAGACTAGACCCACGTTGGAGAGTCAGGGTGGGCACATGGCTATCCCCTGTGAATGCCACCGCCGCCATTCCTGGATCCCTACTCGCTAGCGTCAGGGCAATATCCATTCTTCCCCGACCTATTCAGACAGGGCGGGTACGGTGGATATGACACTTGTAGCGTGCTATGGCCTACGTTGAAGGTACGTTTCGTCCCTTGAGGTTTGTTCATGTCGATATATTGCATGAATAAATAATAGTTGTCCTATAGGTTTCGCGCCTCAACTGGGGGTTGAGCTATTCCCGCACGAGGAGCCCCCGGAGGACGTGGGTAACATCTTCACGGATGACTCGGGGGAGGTCAGGGGAGCACCTTAGCTCATACTTGTTGACATTCTTTCCAGTTTGTAGCTTAGCGGTGCCTAGTAGCCATGTGGGCATAGGTGGAGTTGACCCTCGAGGCCTTGGGAACACGGGTTAGTAGGGCTCCTAAGCACCTCATCCCATTAGAGCACCGACACCCCACGTTGAGGAAGGCCAAGCGGGGCCGTACGAGCGAGCACTGACTATGGGTGGGATGTGGCGACAACGGAGGATGTGCTATGGGTGGTGTAGCGGTCGACGAGCAGGCAGTTTTCGTTGTGCTTTGTGTACTTATATTCGTTGTGTACGTATTTAACTTTGTAGGTACTATGACATGGTTGTGTATGAATTCCCTCCTGCATTATAATATTATTTACCTTCCTACTTACGAATCATTGCTATCTCAATCGTCCTCACAAAATTCTTCATAAATTTATCGCACTACAACAACATACGACGATCACAAAATGTTATTGCGAGTCTAACAAATTTCGTACCCTTGAGAATCTATGAAAATCACAAACGAACCAACCTACATTATCTTCCCTTTTATTTTTTTTAAAATAACAATCTACAAACAAGATTTGCTAAATGTATTGCCTACAAAAATTGCCACTTATTCCCTACAATTATTTCCATTGGATTAATAAAATAATAATAATATTTTAAATCACCAACCGGTGCACAACTTGTCGAAGTGTCGCTCCACCGTTGAGTGACTAGGACTAGTTGCTCAATAGTTGGGCGACTAGCACTACTTGCTCAACTGATGGATGACTTGGACACTTGGTGCGCAACCATTGAGCGACTAGCCCAAGTTGCTCAACGGTGGAGCAACAGAGAATTATTAGTGTAAAATAAAAAACGGAGGTATATTACTGTAATTCAGAATAAAAAATAGATTATTTTAAAAAAATTCCATCACTGGGAAGGTGGTGCAATGTGCGTGCCCATTAGGGTTCAAATCTTAGAGCATGTTCATATTGGTTTTTGCTGATGGCTTTTAGCTGTGGCTGATGAATAGTAGTGATTGATAGAAACGATGATGAATAGTAGTGGCTGATGAATAGTACCAAACTATGTAAGAAAGACGATGCAATGAAAAGTACTATAATATTTGGACCGCTATGCGACTTTCGAAATTATGATATAATAAAATACAAAGTGCGTTATACTATGTGAAAACGAAAGTAATGACTGATAAATAGTAGTGATTGATAGAATTGGCTTATATAAGCTAAGGCGTTCATATTGGCTTGTAATTCTAAAAGTAGAATCTAATATGAATAGGCGCTTAAGGTCGAAAATGTGCCCATTGTTGTATTTTATGGTCCTTTTGGTAATTTCTCAATCTTGCATTCTCAATAAAAGAAAAGGAGAGGGTAAATTGGTAGGGCCATATGTCATATGTGGAAGGAGAGATAAGGTTGGTGGGCTAGCTTTAGTTGGTGACGGCTGGCTTCGTTGCTCTCGTGAGTAAGGGACATGGGGGATCGATTCAATCCCCACACAATGCTCCTGTGATTTCGACATAGCCGTTCTATAGCGCCATCACAATTCATCTCCTTATATGTCAAACCTTCTATCTCAAGAGGGTAGAAATACTTCTCCCTTCTAATCTTCGATCCACTTCCGCTGCCTCAGGCAAATCCATCTCTATGATGCTATTGTTGCCAACTCTACGGCGGCGACCTAGTCTCCATCACTGATGACTTGCAGGCAGTCCCTTCTCCCTATGAGAACGTGGGAGTTAGTCTTCTTCCTGTCGGTTGCAATAGAGGCCAGGGTTAGTGGTGGTCGTTTTCGTGGTTTCATTGGATTGCAATAGCTTGCCTGTGTGTGATGTTTAACTATGATTCAACGATTTTGTAGTCGTAGCTGTGCTTGCTATGATTCTAGGTGTGATTGCTCATTTGCTCAGGTTGTGGTCTTGGCCGGTGCGCAATTGTTCTCTATAGCCTTGTGTGGTACCTCCTGAACTTCGGTTCTACAATTTTGGTGTGCTCCAGACTGCACAGAAGGACTTTGTATCTCCAAAAATATTGCTAAGTACACCGCGACACAGCAGCGACGCTTGTTTTTCTGGGACAGTGTCATTGACGTGCCTTGTCCACTCTACCGGTGACTTCCAGTGTCACCGGCTCTATGAGTTTTCTTCTCTTCGATATATCTGTTGTGTAAAGTATGTCATACTAGTGATTTCATATTGCTTATTCTTGGATTGAGTAGCAATAGTATTGGGCGACTTAAATGATGATTGTGGGCTTCTAAATTGCTCAATGAGGATTTGGCAAAGTGATATTAGTGGAGTCATATTCTAGGTATTGAGTTGTTTGTTGTCATTATCTTGCTCTTATAATCATTGACAGCTAGAGTCATATTCTAGGTATTGAGCTGTTTGTTGTCATTACTTGCTCTTATAATCATCGACAACTTTCTGTTTATTACCTTGGTTAGAATCAATTAAATCAGTGCTAGTAATTAATTTATTGTGATTAAGTCACTGTTATTTAACTTGCTGTTAATTATTTAGTTGATTAATTGATTGGTAAATAGAACAGCTTAGAACCTGGTATATTTCTGGTATATATGTCACACTAAATATGTGATCTTAATTAGCCACTTGTGGCGAGAAGGCTTGTTCTATTACAAGAGTAGTCCGATATCTGAGAGCAATATAAATTGATATACTTGAGCTTGTTGCTAGTTGTATCTGCTGTTTTCAGCTCTCAGTTGAACCCGTGTCCCGGTCAAATGACTCTAGTTTATTTGTCCTTTTAAACTATCATTTGGACTTCATGTCATTTAATTATTGCTGGTACCATGTTTTACTGTTCATGATTATTTTTGAAATTCATATGAAATATTTGCTTAAACCACATTATATTCAACACTCATCACCTGCCATTGTTTTTCAAAAGATAGAGAAAATAGGTAAAACGAAACATCCCTCCTTTCGCAAGATGCCCTAACCGGTCACTTCATTATTTATCTGCCTCTAAGCCGGTTTATTTTCAAGTTGACTTCTAAGACTTTGTTCTGCACAGAAACTGAACCCGACAAGGGCTCCATACTTCTGCTAGCTAGCTTGATGGAAGTCACATGCTATAGACGAAACAAATCAGCCTAGCAATCAAGACTAAGCTGGGCCATATAGTAGCTAATTTTCTGTACCGACAGAACATGTCCCCGACACAACAACAGTTCTTGGATAGAGAAAAGAAGCTTCTCATCCATGAATGCTGCAACCGAAGACAGTCTCAACAAACAAAAAGTCATCCAGATAGAAATTTGGTGCAGTTAGTCATTTTCACAGTTCAGCTGTTCTCTAAGATGAAGCAGACACAGGTGAAGAATTGTACAGAATTACATTTACTTCAACCAATCGGAGGCTAGTAATACAACATTTTGGCAGCAAGAACACATAGGTGACAGTTAATAGAAGGCATATATACAGTTACATGGATGAAGAATCAGTAAAGATACACATAATTGCCTCTATACAGTATATCATGGCAAACTAGGAGGGGAAAGGGATGGCTTGGTCACTTTGAGCTCCCCAGTCACTGAAATATACGGTTTTAAGCGGGCGATCCCACATAGCTCGAGCAGTTTGAGCTCTCTCATCACCAATCAACTGCGCACAGTCATTGAAGAAACGGATCCTTTCAGCTGGTTTATAGGTATGGATAGTTGCGATGCTGGTGATAACATGCATTCCTACGTCATGAATGGAACAAACATCAGAAAAAGTACATAAACAAGATTGGACCGAATATTAATACATCATTGTTTTCCCAACAGCGCCCCCCCCCCCCACCCCCCACACACCCAACCGCACACACACACACTATTTTCCAGTAATATTGAGAACCAAGCACTACAGGGAGCATGAGGATAATATGCCAAGATATTTCAAAAGTTATGGAAAATTGCAACCATATTTAGGATTCCTTGTTTAGAGATACGTTTCTTAGTGATTGTATCTCCTATTGACTAAGCAAGAAGAAATAAACGAGGTCGCTAGTCGGCTTCGGAGCCTTGACAGACAGCATAGGGGAAGAGCTTCAGGCCAGCAAATCAAGGGCGAGTGTCCTACCATTGGGCCTCACACCCTTACCCAATTAGGCATGTAACAGCGGTAAGGAAAAGGAAAAAGTCACAATTAATAGGTAATATTTTCCAGCCAACTTGCTAAAATCTGTTAGGATAACTAATATGTGCGTCCTCGATGAATATTGCATGGTAATACGGAATACATATACTAACAGAAAAAAGACATAACTTCAGTTTCTTCAGCGCTATTACAGTTACAATTTACTATGGAAAAAGTCACTTTATTCCTCCGAAGTATCAAGTTTGTCTGCTTAATCCCTGAACTTTTTTTTTTGGTTCACTTAATCCCTGATGTTCCAATACCAGTTCACTTATTATCTGAGTCTAGTTTTTCTTAGCGGTTTTAATAATGGACGGTGGTATTGCCACATGGGCCACCATAGCGCTTGGTTTTGCCACTTGGAAGCACATATAGATGCTGATATCATCAAACCTATCTTCTTCGTCCAACTCTCTCTCTCCGCCTCCTCTCTCCACCCGAGTTGAAGAGAGAGAGAGAGAGAGAGAGAGAGAGAGAGAGAGAGGATACGTAGGAGATGCCCATGTGCATGTGTGATGCCAAGGTGGTTACGTGGTGGTCACATAGGCAAAACCACTATCGAAGTGATCCAGTATTGGAAATCTTGGGGGGTTAAGTGGACAAAAAAATTTAGGAGTTAAGTGGACAAAGTCGATACTTCAGGGGAGTAAAGTGGACATTTTCCATTTACTAAGAAAATTTCAACACAGACAAAACTCCTCGAGTAAATTAACACTACTGGACAGAAATGCATAACAAGTTCTAACTATAATCACTATGTGCACTAGAGAAAACATAATCTCTAAATTATTTTGATAAGATGCCGGTGTCAGAGTTTGCAACTTTTTTCACTGCACATATAAACTCCAAACAGATGAACCTAATATCTATTATCCACATGTGACAAATCTGCCACTTAGAAAAACAGGTAGTGGCATCAATCGATTCGCCTTAAATGTCATCCACATCACATTTCTCAACCACATATCAGCGAAGGCAATGCTACCCAATAATACATGGTCCCAAAGTCTTTAATGAAAGCACTATTTCCATCCATATCTTTCACCACATATGAGTTGACTTTTTGTATGTTATACTTTGTGTCATTTGCACATGGTAAATCAGGGTAATAAGCAAACAGTAATGACTACTTTCACTGTTTCACATGTCCATGAAAAGACACTATTAGTCTGTTCTCCATGCTTAACATATTTTTATAACCATATTAAGGTTATGTTTCAGTAAGAACAAGGGGTTCTTCATTTGAGGAAAGAAGCACTGGCACTGAAATTTTCAGAATTCCTACAACGCCAGTTTGGTACCACCAGCAATCCAAAATGCCGTACATCAAGTTACATAAGAAAAAGGTTAGAAATCACTTGACAAAAGACTTGTGTTTAAATAAATTCAGTATTGTACTAATATAATTGTATGTTTGTTACACTTGGTGCATGGCTTATAATGACTTTTTGGGAATGGAAATCAGTAAAACATATCACTCGATAGAATATAAAAACATTGATTCTCCCGTCAAATGTTTTGACTCTGAACAGGATGACTGACTTATCTTGCAGAAAATACTTTGACCGAACAAAGTTGAAGAAAAAAAAAGAAGAGAAGATTGCAGGGCAAAAGATCATCACCAAAAACCTTCCATGTGGTTAACTGATTAACCCTATCGAAGAGCAAAATGGGTACTTTCTATGTCTTATTTCCATTGAAGGAACATAATATGCCCAAACTGGCCCCTTTTTGGCCTTTTCTGTCAATCTGATAATTTGCATAACTAGAGATCAGTAGTCTTACAGTGGCAGTACAAATTTCTATTCAGATAATTAGAAAACAACTCATTCAAATTTTCTATTCAGATAATTAGAAAACAACTCATTCAAATTTTGAAGCTTCATGTGAAATCCATCAGAACACTTCTAATTAATAAATGTTGACTTCAGTGGCCGAAAGTTCTTTGTGCACTCGCTCATTTGTGGATGTGCTTTTAGATTGTCCATGTGTTGAATGTGAATGTGCATGCACGTTTGAGAATGGAAGTTCTTAGTTAACCAATGGAGAAAATGGGTAATATAGATACTTACCCTGTACAATAAATTGCTGGCAAAGAAATCAAAGACTGCAACCTAGAATAGCTAGTTTCGTATATAGGAGTGACAAATTGTTTTGCACCTTACAACCAGCATGTGTGCGCTCGCGTGAGCATAGGTGTGTGCACATCTGTGCACATTTGTGCATGTACAGGGGCATGTGCATGTGGATAGAAGCATGCGTGTGTTAGGACATGCAGAGGTAGGAGGCGGCATGTGCATTTGGGGGCAAAGGGGCAGTGATTCTGACACATAAGACTTGCTTTCTAGTGACCCATAGACACTGATTGTTGCTGGAAAATTTATTCAGTTGCGAAAGAGAACTGTCAAAACAGGTATACCAGTCTTAAATTAGCCAAATATCAGATACTCTTTGGGCCATATAATCAATGATAGTACAAATCAAATTGAAGTTTTGTTCCTTCAATGCTGGTGTTTCACCCTGATAACCAGAGTTCTATTAAATCACAACAGGGGCAAAGAGGTATGGAGCAAATATGGGGATGATAAACTCTCCAACGTGCCATGTTCATTGATGATATGGCATGCTATTGGGAAGAGCTATGGCTGACATTGATGATTTGTGGTACACTGTTGTGAAGAACTATGGCATGCACAGAAGGCATGCAAACAATGCTTGCACCAGTATTATCAACTGAAGGATCAAGATTAAAAATTGTATTTTTGGAAAAACAAAAGTTGGTAATATGGCAATCCAAGTTCTCCCCCTCAAAATCAAATTAAAAGAGCGATAACAGACTTCGTGGGAATAAGAAACAGGAACCATGCAAGAAAAGATAAGAGAGAATTGAGAACACAAGAATTGATATGAGGAAACAATGGTGGATTCCATCTACTTACCTTTTCACATGCTTCAGGATTTGTACAACTTCTATTGCAGGAGTGAAGCTTGGAAACACTACCTATCTGGTTGCTCTCACTCAAGGTTGGATTATATAGTTGACAAGAACGACAACCTAACACAAATAGTTTATTTTCAAGTTGACTTTTAAGCCTTTGTTCTGCACAGAAACTGAACCCTTGTCCGACAAGGGTTCTATACTTCTGTTAGCTACCTTGATGGAAGTCCCACTTCCGTTTTGAGATTGTGCATGTATGCAGTGTATGTACATGCATGTTTGAGAATGGAAATTCTTCGTTAACCAATGGAGCAAATGTGTAAATATAGATACTTTACCTGTACAAGAAATTACTGGCAAAGCAATCAAAGACTGAAACCTAGAGTAGATAGTTTCCTGTATAGGAGTAACAGTTTGTTTTACACCTCAAGTTGGTCCTTTACAACTAGCATTTGTCATGATGAAAATGTTAGTGTGTTAACCATCTTGGGTGAGGCAAATACGAAAAAGATAACAGTACTTCCTTTACAATCCGATTTCACTTGCAGAAATTGGTAATCGTATAAGATTTTTAAAGTTGGTTTTTACATATGCATGATGTTTACCTGAAACAAGGACACACTTGTTTGTCAATACTCAAGCAAAGCTGCAAACCAAACATGCATGTTTTATGTTCTCTGATGTATTTATAGTGGTTTTCCAATAAAATATGTTGAGCTTACCGCTTAGCAAACGTATCTATTGATATCAAATTAAGAGCAAAGGATGCAAAATATATTTTTGCTTGATGAAAAATGAAATATCTTCATTTTTTTATGTTTTTCTGTGATTGGACATACAGGAAAACAGAGTTTATACATGAGAGACTAAATTCTCCTCTTAGTCTTACCAACCCTTGCAATGGTTGATTATGTTAAGGATAAAATAGGAAATAGATTAGGACTGTTATTTGTTTCCTAATATGCCTTGTATTCCTTCTGTATATCCCTTTGGGCCTTATGAATATATGCACAATATTCATAACATGGTATCAGAGCTAGGGCTTTGACCTGTTCTTCCGCTGCTCCATCGCCGCTCGGGTCGTCCCTGTTCGTGCCGTCACCGCAGCTCGGGCCATCCTCGCTCGTGTTGTCGCTGTCGTACGGGCCCTCGCCGTCTAGGCTGCCGCCGCCCGGGCTCCTCCCGAAGCGCGCGCCGCTCCGCCGAGCGCCGCGCCTCGACATTTAACGCCGAGCCGCCGCCAGATCCGATCTAGCGGTGCTAGATCCAAATCTGTCGCTGAGGCTCTTGGGTCGCTGCCGTTGCTCGTCCCGTTGACGTCGTCTGCTACGCCGACTGCGTCAGGTTGTCGCCGCTGTCGCCCACTCCGTCGACCGCATCGGGTCGTCGTCCGCTCCTCCGGCTGCGCCGAGTCGCCACCGCCGTTGCCTGCTCCTCCGGTCGCGCCAGGTCGCCGCCGCTGCTCGCTCCTCCGGCGCATCGGTCGCCGCCGCCGCCGCTTACTCGCCGGCCGCCGCGGCGTCGCCGCATTGCCGTTGCTCGCTCCGCCGATCACGCGCGCTGGTTGCCACCGCCACCGCTCACTCCGTCGGCCACGCCGGATCGACGCCACCACCGCTTGCTCCTCCAGCCGCGCCGGGTTGCCGGCCGCCGCTCCTGGATTTATTTATTTTTCTCTTTGGTCGTTGCTGCCTTCGGTCGGTCTGCTTTGGATGTTAAGAGCCAATGACCACTTTTTGTAGTCTTGCCAAAAAAAAGAAAGAAAAAAAAGAAAAAGAAAAAAGCGTTGTTCTAACCGCCGCGCCGTCCAGCGCCGCCTGTTAGACTTCGTTGCCTTGGTCGCCGCGCCGTCCAGCGCCGCCTACCGATGGCTTCTGTTCCATCTACTGCGATCCCATTCTCGGGAACAAAGCTCCATGGAACGAGCTACAGGTTATGGTCTTCTCTCATGGAGATCACGCTTGATGGTCTCCGCCTTTGGGGACATGTTACCGGTGCTCGTCCTTCTCCGCCACCGCCGATTCAGCCTCCTCCTAGGCAGCCTATTTTGCACTCTCCAGGCGTATGAAGCCGCTAAGAAGAAGGCAGGATGATCTTCTTCGCCTTGCGACGACGGCGATGAGGCTTTTCAAGATGCCATTGACGCTTTGAGCGCTGGTGTCTTGATGAGGCCCGTGTTCGTGCCATCCTTGTGGTCAGTGTCGACGATTCCATTCAGCCAGATATTGTTGGTCTGCGGTCTACTCGACAGATCTGGGAGTACTTGCGTGAGCGATATCAGCAGAGCAGTGATGCTCAGTTCTTTTGCTTCAGCGTTGAGTTGAGACGCCGCAGAAGATTCTTCCGTCGACGACTTCTTCCGAGCTCTGGCTAGTATCTGGCGACAGATAAATGAGCTGGCTTCTCCACTGTGCCAGGAGTGCCAGAAGGTTCAGAAGGCGGATCACGATCGCCTTCGTCTGTCGTCTTCGCCCAGAGTTTGAGCTTGTCGGAGCTCAACTGCTGAGCCGCTCGCCACGACCGACTGTCACCTAGGCTCTTTCGACATTTCGAGCTGAGGAGCTTCGTCTCGGGTTAGCAGCACAGTCCATTCCGACTGTGCTTGCTGCTCCTTCTTTGACACACCGACGGTTCCTGCTACGACTATGGTTCCTCTCAGGTGCCTGTTTCCGCTCCAGCCTTTGCACCAACTGGAGTTCAATGCAACTACTGCAAGAACTTCGGGCATGACTACCAGAGTTGTGCGGTGCGAAAAAAGCGGAATAAGGCGCGTGGGGGTGGACGATCCAAGGGGGTAGTGAGGCCCTTCCTTCACAGGAGGACAGACCAGCTCATCAGGATCTCAGCGAGGTGACTCTGTTCAGCAGCTTTGCCAGGCTCTACTTCAGCAGCTCTCTCATAGCTCAGCGGGTTCTGCCAGTCTAGCTTAGACGTCTTCTCCAGGTACCTCTTGGGTTCTAGATTCTGGTGCCTCTTTCCACATGACACCGGATTCCACATCTCTCATTTCAGTAGGACCTCCTACCCTTTCTATATCTGTACAGACTGCGGATGGTACTTCCTTGTCTGTTAGCTGTCAGGGCACTCTTTTGACCACTGATTTTTTCTGTTCCAGCTGTTTCTCATGTTCCCAAACTAACCATGCAGCTTCTTTCAGTGGGACAGCTCACTGACCTTGGTTGTAGGGTTGGTTTTGACTCTCACACTGCTTGCTCAGATCGGCGCTGACAGGACGATACTTGGGACCGGCGCCGCCGTAGGGATCGTCAGGGTCTCTACATTCTCGACCGTCTTCATCTTCCGTCCACTTCAGTTGCTCCTACCACGTCTCCCACCACGTCTACCTCCACTGCCACTGCTGCCACCACACCTGGAGTTTTTGCGCAGTGGCATCACCGTTTAGGTCACCTGTGTGGGTCTCGTCTTTCGTCGTTAGTTCGTCAGGGTGTCCTTGGACGTGTTACTATTGACACATCCATGTTTTGTCGAGGTTGTAAGCTGGGCAAGCAGCTACAACTTCCTTATCATTCTAGTGAGTCATTGTCTTCTCGTCCTTTTGGTTTAGTTCATTCAGATGTATGGGGACCTGCGCCTATTATCTCCAAAGGCGGGCATAAATTCTATGTTATTTTCATTGATGACTATTCCCGTTTTACTTGGCTTTTCCCTATGTATGGGGACCTGCGCCTATTATCTATCGTAGCTTTACCATGATGGTTCGTACTTAGTTTGAGTCCTCTATTCGTACTTTTCGCTGTGATTCTGCTGGCGAGTATTGTTCTAGTGCGTTTAGACAATTTCTTTCTGAGCGGGGCACTCTTTATCAGTCTTCTTGTCCTGGTGCCCATGCTCAGAATGGGGTTGCTGAACGCAAGCATCGTCATCTGATTGAGACTGTTCGCACCCTTCTTCTTGCTTCTCACGTTCCCCACGATTGGTCGAGGTTTTTTACTGTCGCATATCTCGTTAATATGCAGCCTTCCACTGCTCTTAAGGATGTCAGTCCTATAGAGCGTCTCTACTCTAGAGCCCCCCAGAACAGTCATCTTCGTGTTTTTGGCTGCACTGCTTTGTCATGTCGCCTCGTTAGCGCACTAAACCGATGCCCGATCGATCGAGTGTGTGTTTCTTGGGTGCGATTACGAGCATAAGGGTTATCATTGCTATGATCCTTCTACTCGACGGATTAGGATCTCACGAGATGTTGTCTTTGACGAATCTCGACCTTTCTTCTATCGAGATTCGGCTCCTCACACTGTTTCCACCATCGAGACGATCTCCTAGTTGTCTCTCCCTGACTCCTCACCCATTTCCCCCCTTCACCACCTTCGGTACCTTCACCTTCTGTGTTGCCTCCTGCAGCACCGCCTCCTGCTCCTATGGCACCACCGTCTCGTTTCTCTGGGGTGCACTACTCCAGACGTCCTCGTCCTTCACCAGATCCCTCTCCTGGTCTCTTGCCGACACCGACGTCTGATTCATCTGATGATGCTCCTCGTTACGCCCTTCGTGACCGGGCAATCATTCGGCCTCCTGCTCGTCTTGGTTTTACTTCGACAGCTCATGCTCTCTCTGTCACTGAGCCTAGTTCTTATCGTGAGGCTGCTTCTCATTCTGAGTGGCAGCTCGCTATGGCAGAGGAGCTTGATGCGCTCGTCGTACGGAGACTTGGGATATTGTCCCGACACCTGTGCACGCTCGTCCTATCACGTGCAAGTGGGTGTACAAGATTAAGACTAGGTCTGATGGTACCATTGAGTGCTACAAGGCTCGTCTTGTGGCTCGTGGTTTTTAGCAGGAGTATGGTCGAGATTACGATGAGACATTTGCTCCTGTTGCTCATATGACCACTGTTCGCACTCTTGTTGCGGTTGCTTCTGTTCGCCGGTGGTCTATCTCTCAGCTGGATGTTAAGAATGCCTTTCTTAATGGCATCTTGCATGAGGAGGTTTACATGCAGCTACCACCCGGGTATTCTATTCCAGCTGGTAATGTCTGTCGTCTTCGTCGTGCTCTTTATGGTCTCAAACAGGCCCCTCGTGCCTGGTTTGCGCGTTTTACCTCAGTGATCACCGCTGTCGATTTCATTGTCAGTGCCCATGATCTTGCTCTATTTATCCATGTCTCACCTCGAGGTAGGACACTGATTCTTCTATATGTGGATGATATGCTCATTACTGGTGACGATCCCTCATTCATTGCATATGTGAAGAAGCATCTCAGTGAGCAGTTTCTGATGACTGATCTTGGCTTGCTTACATACTTTCTTGGGATTGAGGTTTCTGTCACACCTGAGGGTTACTACCTCTCCCAACAGAAATATGTCCAGGATCTTCTTGATCGGTGCAGTCGACCGATACTCGACCGCCGAGACTCCTATGGAGCTCTCTCTTCAGCTCCGTGTTACTGATGGTGATCCTCTTGAGGATCCTACTCGGTATCGCCATCTTGTTGGCAGTTTGGTATATCTTGTGAGCACTCGTCCTGATATTGCTCATGCTGTCCATATCTTGAGTCAGTTCGTGGCTTGTCCTACTCATCTTCACTACAGTCATCTTCTTCGTGTTCTTCGCTACTTGCGTGGGACCATCTCTCGTTGTTTGTTTTTCCCTAGCTCCACCTCACTCCAGCTTCAGGCGTACTCTGATGCGACCTGGGCTAGTGATCTTTCTGATCGTCGTTCTCTTTACGCATCGTGTTTTTCTTGGCTCCTCCCGATTGCCGGAAGACAAAGAAGCGCTTGCGCTTCCGCTCGAGTGCAGAGGTGAGTTGAGAGCTATGGCACTGTGACAACAGAAATTACTTGGTTGAGATGGTTACTTGCAGACTTTGGCGTACCTGTGAGGGGACCTACTACTCTTATGACTGACAGTACAGGAGCTATCAGTATTGCTCGTGATCCAGTGAAGCATGAGCTCACCAAGTACATTGGTGTGGATGCTTCATACACTCGCTCCCAGGTGCAGGAGGGTGTACTTGCTCTTCAGTTTGTATCCTCAGAGTTACAGATTGCTGACTTCTTCACGAAGCCATAGACTAGGGCACAACATTTGTATTTTCTCTCCAAACTCAGTGTGTGTGATCCACCATGAGTTTGAGGGGGGTGTTAAGGATATAATAGGAAATAGATTAGGACTGTTATTTGTTTCCTAATATGCCTTGTATTCCTTCTGTATATCCTCCTTGTACATCTATATATATTGCCCTTTGGGCCTTATGAATATATGCACAATATTCATAACAGATTAGTCATTAGTCAAATTCCACATAACATAACTTGGTCATAAATCGTATGTTATTGAAAAATATTCAAGGGAAGGATACTCAAATTCTAGCAAGGCTGGCAATTGAACACCATGTGCAATACTAGGAAAAACGATTCTGGAAAAGGCAAGTAACTCACCTTCCAATACAGCTCCAAAGACAATGTTCTGGCCATCAAGCTCTGGGCATGGCCCTGGCCCTGGCCCTGTAGTAACCAAGAATTCAACATTGTGACAATCAGGATTGAGCTTGATACTGATAGATAAGTCTTTGTGTTGTCTGCACATGGTGTACATGGTGCTTTTTGTTTTTGCTTTAGCATCTAGGACTTGCTTTTGCTTTAGCATCTAGGACTTGCTTTTGCTTTAGCATCTAGGACTTGCTTTTGCTTTAGCATCTAGGAGACTTTTTGCTTTAGCATCTTAGACTAGCTTTAGGACAGCATCTTGGACTAGTCTAAGATAGCATCTTGGCATATGCTTGGTGACTAGCGACCTATAAATATGTATCTCCAACCCTCAAAGTTGGTATGGCATTGTGTGAGCAATAAACAAGAAAACTTGCCCCATCTCCTAGTGTCATCCTCTCCATGAGAGTAAGGATCTTGCTATCACCAAGAGCAAGAGTCCAGCGACTAACAAGTGGTATCGAGCCTTAGTATCCTCGTAGCCCGAGCATCTCCCGCTCATCTCCTTCTCGGCCTCACAGCAGCCCAGCCCGTGCAGCAGCAGCAGCTCCGCCTGTCCCCGCCACTCCTCTCGGAGACGGCAAGCAACTCGTCGAAGCAACCCTCTCTCCACGCAGCGGCCCCCGCAGCGCACCATGTCCGCAGGCGTCTCGGCGCTTCGCCGCCTCGAGCACGAGGCGTCGCAGACGGCCAAGCTCACCGCGGCGAGCAAAGCCGAGCGAGCGGCGGCAGAGACCGCTGCGGTGGTGGAAAGGGCGTCAAGACTGGCAGCGGCGGGCGGCAGCAGCAGAGCGAGGTGGAAGGAAGCGGCGGCGGCAGATGCGCAGCGGCGGCGCAAAGCAGCAGAGGTCAAAGCTCTGCGCAGCAACAGCAGCAGCCGGCTCGATGATGACAGCGCCGACGCGACCCTCACCGCTGGAGAGGGAGGCGGCGCAAGGGTGAACGGCGCAATGGGCAGCCGCGCGACGCCACGCAGCGGCGGCGGCCAGAACAGCAGCGCGGACGCGCGGCGGCGCTCGAAGGAGGCGCACACGCGGTGGCGCTCTCGAGGAGGCACGACGCGGCGGCGCGTGACGGTCGACGGAGAGCGCCCTCACAGCAACGCGACTCTCTCCCGGTTCGGGACCGTGGTCACCACGAGTACCAGTCGTCGCCGTGGAGCGTCGGCCGGCGGCGGTGGCCTACCTCACCAAGACCAACTACGCCGAGTGGGCTGCGGTGATGAGGGTAAAGGTCCGGTGCGGCATATGTGGGATGCGGTCCCGACGGCGACATCGACCACGACCAGATCGACGGCGCTGGATGCCCTCATCGCGCAGATCCCGCCCGAGATGCGCTTCGCTACCAACAAGCGGATCGCCAAAGAGGCTTGGGACGCCATCGCTGCAAAGACGACGCGGCAGCAACCGCGCCGCAAGTCTACATTGCGGGCATTACGCGACGGAGTGGGAGAACACGGCCTTCAAGCGGTGAAGACGTTGATGACTTTGCTCTCCGCCTCAACACTCGCTGCAAAGTTGGTGCGTTCGGTGACGACACCTACGGCGAGGAGAGAGCGTGGAGAAGCTCTTCCGCTGCGTCCCGAGAAGTACAAGCGGATGGCTCGCCGATCGGGTCTCGCTGCATCTTTCCACGATGACCATCGAGGAGGCGCGGTCGCCTCAAGGTCGCCGACATCGATGAGCCACAGAGCCTCTCGGGACCCGTTACCATTGGCGGAAGCTCCTCCTCACTCGGGAGCAAGTGGGTGCCGGCCATGGTGATAGGAAGAAGGGGAGCCTTCTTCCACGACAGCGCCGCAGCATGGCAAGCGCGCAAGCCGCGCAAAGACGCCGTGCAGGGCGCGAGGAGGCGCCAGGCGGCGATGCCGGCAAGCAAAGCCAGACGAGACGACTCTTGCCACAAGCGCGGCAAGCTTGGTCATTGGGCCAAGGATTGTCGATACCATGATGCGGCCAGCCCACGCCGCGCAAGCGAGGAGGAGGAGCAGCCGGTCCTGTTCATTGCTCATGCGAGCATCGAACTACCCCGGCCGCACCGCCGCAGTGGCTCTCCTCCACCTTGATGAGCCAAAAGCACACGCCTCCTCGGCGGCAGTCCGACAATGACAAGACCGACGGGTGGTGCTCGACACCGCGCCACCCACCACATGACCGGCGGCGGAGTTCTTCTCCGAGCTCGACTCAGCGCTCGAGGCACCGTCTGTTCGGCGATGCCTCCGCCGTGGACATCAAGGGCGTCGGCTCTGCTGTCTTCGCCGCTAAGATCGGCGAGCACCGCCGCTCACCGGCGTCTACTACATCCTCGATCTGCGGAACTCCATCATCGCCTTGGGACACTGGATGAGAACGGCTCGTCGTGTCGAGATCGAGCACGGTGCTGCGGATTTGGGATCTTCGACGCCGCCTTCTTGCCAAGGTAACAGAGGCACAAATCGACTCTACACTCTTCACGTGCGGTGGCACAACCCTCTGTCTCGCTACTCGTCGGGACGACGAGGCGTGGCGATGGCACGAGCGCTTTGGGCACCTTCACTTCGAGGCCCCGGCGGCTCGGTGCCACGAAATGGTGCGAGGCTGCCGTGGTTTGACCATGTGGAGCGATTCTGCGGCGTCGCATGTTGACGAAGCAGGCGACTCCCTTCCCAGCGGCGAGTTTCCGAGCCAAGGAGAGGCTCGAGCTCGCACGGGACTTGTGTGGCCCGGTGACACCGCCACACCGAGGACGACGCTACTTCCGCCGCTCATCGACAACCTCTCCCGCTACATGTGGGTGATGGTCCTGGCAGCAAGGGAGAGGCCGCGACGCCATCAGCGCACGCAGGTCGCCGCGGAGGCGAGTGCGCCGCAGCTGCGCGTCGCGCACGACAGACAACGGCGCGAATTCACGGCGGTGAATTCGCGCGTCATCGCTACCGATGAGGGCATTGGCGCCACTACTCCCGCCGCACAGCCCGCGCAGCAGAACGGCGTCGCCGAGCGCGCAACGGATGGTTGTGGGGATGGCTCGGGCCCTCCTCAGCAGGGGATGCCGACCGTCTTACGGGAGAGGCGGTGGTGACGGCCGCCTACATCCTCAACCGCCGCCACCAAGGCGCCGACGGCCTCAAGGCTTGGCATGGGCGCAAGCCGCGGTCTCCCACTTGCGGGTCTTCGCCTCGCTTCGCCAAGGAGCTTGGCCACATCGGCAAGCTCGCGCCGAGTGTTCATCGGCTACGCGAGGGCTCAAGGCCTACCGCATCCTCGACCCTTGTCGACCGCATTTTATAATCCGAATCATCGTGTTTAATCGCACTAGGATCGAGATAGCGCATACGGGCAATATCAAAGTACATATCATGCGGAAATGTAAATATAATAGTAGACTTACTCATGGGCCGATTAGGCGAAATCAATAAATTGCAGCAATGAAGAACGAAGCACACAGTGGGACCTTCAGACATGCCCACAGAGCACCAACCGGAGGTTCGCGACCTAGTTCTCGATATCTTCATCTTCTTCGCCACTTGTCCACTCTTGTTGCCGAGGCGAGGTGATTTGACTCGATTCTGAATTTTTGTCGCAAAGCGAGCATGAGCACTCCACCCGTGCTCGCGAGCCAATACACAGAATGCAAATAAATAGCATGCATGGCATAACAAAGGGAAGGCTCGAGTTATTTTATTTGCCAAAAATTTGCTTTTAGCATTATTATTCTTAGTTAATCAAAGTTTCAGCATTACTACCTAACTCCATACTACAATTACAAAAAAATCGGAAAATGCACTCTATTTATTGACTAAAACTCCAAACAAAGAATATCATCATTTATTTAATCCACCGATCATACTCGTGACTTTGAGTTATTGATAATCTAGCCTCACATTACTATTCATCACCTCTTACCTCTGAACTCTAATGATTCTCTAACATAATTACGCTCAAATCCACCGATATCATTTGTATTCAATCCTTTTGTCATTGATTGCAACCCATAATCCAATAATCTATCTCTTTTCTATTATCTATCACTAGCTAATCCTCAAATATATCTCCACCAAAATTCCATTTACCAAGATTATAATCCACTAATTATTATGAATCCTCCAATCTTCTCGTAAATTCAATTCATCCATCCAAGAATTCCTATTATTTCCCTATATTGACAACATCTTCCAAGAATTAACAATCACTACCAATAATATCATTAATCAAGAATTATAATCCAATGCTTGTATTATTCCACCAATCCTCTAAAATTCATTTGATTCATCTAGTAATGAATCTATTAATTCTAATATTGACATCTCCCAAGAATTTATTTCTCAGGTGTCATAATCCAATATTTATCTGTAATTCCTAAATCTCCAAAAATCATTTAAATCCTCTATCTAGCCTATCATTTAGCTAGACTTCACTAATTTATTCCTCCGTAACCCACACTATCATTTCCTATTCAAGATCGACATGAATCCACCAATGCCTTTATATGTACTCTAAAAACATTCCTCTCTTTTACTCATGACCATGTTTATTCCACCCATATTTTATTTTGTAAGAATAGAAATACCACTATTTGAAATATAATACATAAAATTTCCCGAGACCTAGCAGTTTTGGACAAAAACATAATGTTCAAGGAATATTAACATGATTTTCCATACACAAGGCATTATATCATATGCACACTATCACCATGGCATCACACCATGCAACGATTTCAGCGTTATAGCCGCTTAACTTACCACGGGACGACACCCAGACAATTCCAAACAGTAGTCCATCGCTCTTCCACTTTTCTATTCCCATTTCATAAAGCATTTTGAAATAGAACTATATCCAGTTAAGATCCCATGTCCGCCCTTGACCGTGGGCATGGCTATTCGAATAGTTTTGACTCTGCAGAGTTTGTACACTTTCACCACAAGAGACAATCAACTCGTTGCCCCACACAATTCCTTAGTCATGTGGTTGAGCAGACCATCACAGTGACTTTTCAAAGTACCTCGCCCCTTCCATCATTTCACCCTATGGGTCGTTCCCACTGCGATGGGTCCCATACGCAGCGGGATGTTCTCCTACGAACGCCTAGCACTGGCTCCCCACCTCGCTAGCCCGCCACGCAGAACTTCACCTTCCACCGGTGTCCCATTCAAGCCGTCACACAGACTGCCGCTTGCACATCCTCACACCGCCTCCTGGAAGGATGACTTTCAGGGTCCGGTAATTCTCCTAGGCCAAGTTGTAATTTACAGACTTGTGGTTGTACTGTTTTACACGGGTTGACATGACAAGATTCGGTCCTTAGTGGTATCACGGGCGGTCTACCACTAACCCACACTCGTGCACACCGCACCACACCCCGAACCATTCGCCGGATATTTAAGCATGTTGAGGGTTTTGGAGACATAAAATAATCATATTCAACATTTATCAGTCATTACCACCATGACTGACCCAACCAAATTTTTCTCATGATTAAAGTGATGTTTGGGACAATTTCTTGCCCCGAGTTCCTATTCAATGCTAAGCATGGCATACGGTTACGGACTTATTTTCAAATATTACTAATATATTTTTGCTAGGCGACAAGGTTCACACATTCAAATACTCAAAGGAGGGTAATTTTATTCAAAGTAAACAATGGCATATAACTAGAATATCGAATTTAGCATGTATTTGTATAAAAATAACAGCAATGCAATTTGTTAATTTAAAACAAAGTAATTTGCAGAAATGTAGGTTCAACATGATCAAAGTATTGACTACTTTGGCGCGGTTTATCGCGTCTTGAGCCCACAAAAAGTTGCCTTATGCGATGGTCCTTAATTTCGGTCTTCATTGATCTCGCTTCCGCTTGTTACGTAGAATCTTCATGCTCCACTTTCTAATTATGCGATAAACGATGAATTCAAATAAAAGCAAATAACTCGTAAAATCCAAATAAACCGAATAACTTCAACTTTTGTTTTATTATGAGTTAGTGGGTGATTTAGATGGTTTGAGGCAAGGCTGGTGGTGAATCGATCTTTTATTAACAGTTTCTTTTATTATTTGTATATTTATCAAGGAAGTTTCATGAGTTAAGATATAGGTATGAATTTAGCAGAATATTATTGTATCGAGCTCAGCCTTTGTGAATTAAGGTATGTGTTATATGTGCACTGTATGCATTTGTTGATTTATCAAATTGGCTTTATAGTTTATACGTATACTTCTATTTTTAGCAAAGGAAAAACATACTATTTTATGCGGGCCTAATATCAACTTGTTTACTAAAGGGTAGGTTAATAAGATCATTTTTAACAAGCGGTATATTAGGTATATAACTACCACTTCTGGAAATGAACATACTTTACCACATAAAATATCATCAGAAATTAAATTGAACTCTAAAAATTATGATATCAGTTCCATTGGATAGATCTTGATTTTAGATGAATTTAGAAATTTGTCTCATCCCATTTGGAGTTAAAATGAAGAAGTTATACTATTTTGAATATCTCGCTGATTAATTCCAAAATCATTAAATTTCTGACATGGGGCCCACATGTCATATTTTAATTTTTATCTTTTCTTATTCTTGTGTCTATGACTGGTGGGGTCCACTTGTCGGCGGGAGCTCTCAGATCCCGGAGCTGGGCCCAGTTATCGTGAGGCATTTTAAAAGAATCGCTCGGCCATGCAGAGTCGGGCTCGAACGCCGCCGCGAGCGCGGGGAGGGAAAGAGCGCTGAAGCCACCCGATCGGGCCGCGATGCTTACCATATAGGTAAGTATACCTTTGAGGTAGCCCGGAGGCGTTCACGGCGGCGGCGAGCGGTGGTCTGGAAGCTCGGGAGCTATGTGATATGCGCGCGATGGGAAGCTCGTGTAGGCGGAGAACGACGGTGGCGAGAGGGCGGCGGCGTGCAGGCGCGGAGGTCGAGGATGACGGCGAGGTATGGGCGCTGGGAGCCTCGGGAGACGGAGATAGCTTCGCGATGCTTCGAGATGGTTCACGAGCGAGGAATTGGGCTCGTGGCTTGGCTTGGCTGATCGGCGATCGCCGAGCTGGAAGGAGATGGGCTCGCCGCGATTTAGAGCTCTATTGTTCGATTGCTCGCAGGGGAGGGGAGAAGGTGGTATGGCGACGCGATTGGGACTCTGGCGGGCTTTATAGCCGGGAGAGGCGCGCGGCGAGAGCGGCACCTGGCGGTGGTCTGTTCACGCGGGGAAGGAGAAGAACGAAATCTTCGCCGAGATTGCGCACGAGGGCGATGGCGGGAGAGGTGAGTCCCCCCTCCTGTAGATGTTTCTTTTAAATTGCCTACGAGGTGAGAGAGAGGGGGCGGGGATTTGCTGCAGAGGAGCGAACGCGAGGAGGAGGCTGCGTCGCTGCGCGTGGAGAAGAAAGGGAGGAGGAGGAGAGCTCGACGCTCGGGCGCGCGGGGAGAGAAAGCGGGAAGGGTGGTCCACCGCATGTGAGAGCGCGCGCGAGGAGCGAATGGCGCGGCGCGTGAGGCCCACCGGCGAGGGGAGCGGCGCGCTGTCCGCGCTGCCACGCGCAGCAGGAGGAGAAGCGCGGGCGGGATGCGGGCCCGCTGGCGCCGCGCGCAGCGCTGCGCCATGGGTCGGCGCGCGATGGAGGACGCGGTGACGCGCCGCACATCGGGCTAACCAGTGGCGGCCGGGAGGAGGAAGCGGGATGGGGCGGCGACGGGTTGATCCCGCCGTCCGTGTGGCCGGAGGGTGAGTCGAGATTTTAATTTTTCTTTAATTTGATTTTTAGCTTTTAGAAACTGCGGAAAATCCAATTAAATTCAGAAAATATGAAAATACCTCTAACAATTTCAGAAAAATTCACGTAAGTTCTCGATGACCTTTTGGGCTTAATAAAAATATTTTCACTATTTTTGGTATTTAATTTATTGGTTTCTCTTGATATATTTAATTGTATGCATACATATTCATAGTTGATGACTTTCTTATTATATTTATTTCCTTATTTTTACAATCATTTATCAATTGAGGGTTCTAGGCCAAATCTCTTTCTCTCCTTTTCTCGATCATCTTTTGATTCTTAATTTAGATTTTAACTCTCTACTATTTAAACATGTTCATTTCTTATTTAACTTTTGAAATTTCCATCAACTTTTTCTTAGAAACTTTCCACAAACTCCAAATCCAAATGGAAAACAATAAAATAATTCAAAACTCCTTAATTTAATATTTATATTTTTCAGATGTTACAAATCTACCCCTTAAAAGAATCTCACCAGAGATTAGGTGAGAGCAGAAAGAACGGAGAGGAGTTATATTGGCCAAAGAATAGGTTTTGGGATGTTGCTCGACGATAGTTCCTTAGCTTCATAGAGAGATGAAAATCTGCACAATAGGGTTATAACTTGGAGAAGTCAAAGGGAAGAGAGAAGCCTTGTTCTTACGGATAAGTCGAGACTTTCAAATATTTGCTCTTTGACGTTGTTGTCTTCATGTCGTCGTGGAATGGAGTAGTTGCATCGCCTATTGGACACATGGTTGTAGAATTTCCTTATTAATAGGTGGGTAGCAACGGGCTGTGCCCTAGGGGTACTGGGCCTTGGGAATTAAAGAGGTAACGATGGACAATTCTATATGGTGGTCTTCCACTTCTACGAGAATCTCGTTCTTGCTTATTTGCTTTGCGGACACGCCGATTTTTGCTAAAGGTATGTCTTGTAATCCTCATTACTGTAAGATTTCTGGTCTTGCGAATTTCCTGGCCCGATTTGATTAGATCCAATACAGATTATTACATTTCCAAGGTAACCATACATCATATCAAGACTTCCAAAAGTAATTATACATCATAGTAGCTTTCAACATGCACCAAAATACTCAAAGCATCACTTCTCTTGCTACCCCCTTAAATAAATGGTATGAGACATCGTCATCCTTTTTAACTCGGCATGACAAGTCCTATGGCGACTTGGAGACTCATCCGTTGTATCTCACCGCTGGTCAAGAACGGGCTCATGAAGCGATCCTTGGGGCAATGGTCTTGTCCTTCACAGAGAAAACAGGTCATCTTTCTCGTTGGACACTCTCCGGCAGTGGTCTCTCCACAGTTAGGGGCGATTAACGTGACATTGACTTTTCTCATGTCCTTTGCTCCACAACGCCCGCAAGCGATTAGGGTCTTGAGGCGATCGTCCGGTAATGGTATTTCTTGCAGTATGATAAGCAATAGGAACTGGGCAATTGTAGTAGTAATGTCCGGTTTGTCCACATGTGAAACATGCTCCTTGTCCTACTTGTCGTAATGGAGGACGGTGTTGTGCGACATGTCCCGCTTTGCCACATTCGGTGCATATATCATTCCGTGTAGTTTCTGGTCTAGTGGCAGCACCTTGGTAGTTGCGACTTGTTCTTCTTTGGAGTTGATGGGATTTTCTTCACTGTCGGAGCTAAAGTTGATGATGATGGTATCCACTATTTGCTTGTCTTTCATCTTGATGGGGCAATTCTTCGCGTAATGCCTTGATTCGCAGCAGTGGTAGCATTTGCGCTTCTTCCTTGAGGCCTACTTGATACTGTGGCTGTCAGCTTTCATTGTGATGGCTTCTCCTTGACATTTCTTGCGGGGTGAGGTTATGTGATGGTTGGCATGTATGGTGGGGCTATTGATACTAGTGAATTTTTCCTTGTTAGGGTTAAGGTTGGTGGCGATGGCATCCTTTGTTTGGTGTTTCTAGATTCCTTTGGGGCACCTATAGGCATAGTGTCCCACATCTCCACAACTAAAACAAGTAAAATCTTTTTGAGGTTTGCCTAGAGCAGTCCTGCTGTTATTTTTATTGTGACTGCCTCCTTTTGGTACTCTTCGCGGAGTGGGGTTTGGTGACAGATTGCAGGGATGGTTAGGATTTTGGCGAGCATCAATTATTATTCTCCCTCCCTTGCGTCTGATTATGGCAGTTGTCTTGCTGCTATCCATTGGGCCTGATAGAGAAGGTGAGAGGGAATAGTATGAGATGAGTGTCACTTTATAGAGACAAGATATGCTTAACCCATTCGAATTTTTAAATGAGCACACCAGAGGAGTGGGGTGATATAGAACCTCAAATTTTTTTTAAGCAACCTTTTCCTGTGACTGCGAAATAAGATGCCCAAGGGCAAGAAGGCAGTGCACAGGGCCCTAAATGAAAATCTGGCAACAGTACAACGTCTACTCGGGGAAAACACATATAAGGGGCATAGGGTTTATCTCGCATAGTCCGTTGAGAATGAGACCACCTTAACTTCTTGACCATCTTCGACGATCCTAGTCTTAAATTTTTGGAGTAAGGTACGATAAGAGGAGCAAAAACCTTTCCTTTTAAATTAATAGAAAGAAGAGGGAAGTATTTGGGGTAATTTGATTGGCATCAGCGACATTCTTGTGTCATTGTTTTGAATTCGGGTGAGAGAGCTCTAGAGGTAAAATGGCTAAGGCAGATTTAGATGAGAGAGAATCATCTAAGAGAGATGAGAATAAGCAATATAACTTATACTTGTGAAAATAGATATTGGAAAATAGCTCTAATTATGAACTAATACCTGTGCTAACTAGGTCACGACTGCAATCGATATGCTCGATACCAAACCCGCCGGACCAGCATTTTATAATCCGGAATCATCAGTGTTTAATCGCACTATTCCTCTGGATCAGTAGATAGCGCATACGCGATTCAGATTCAATATCAAAGTACATATCATGCGGAAATGTAAATATAATAGTAGACTTACTCATGGGCCGATTAGGCGAAATCAATAAATTGTAGCAATGGAAGAACGAAGCACACAGGTGGGACCTTCAGGACATGCCCACAGGCAGCCAACTGGAGGTTCGCGACCTAGTTCTCGATATCTTCATCTTCTTCGCCAGCTTGTCCACTCTTGTTGCTGAGGCGAGGTGATTTGACTCCTGATTCTGAATTTTTGTCGCAAAAGCGAGCATGAGCACTCCGACCCCGTGCTCCGCGAGCCAATACATGAATGCAAATAAATAGCATGCATGGCATAACAAAGGGAAGGCTCGGGTTATTTTATTTGCCAAAAATTTGCTTTTAGCGGCATTATTATTCTTAGTTAATCAAAGTTTCAGCATTACTACCTAACTCCATACTACAATTACAAAAAAATCGACTTAATCCACCGAAAATGCACTCTATTTATTGACTGCTGTCTAAAACTCCAAACAGCAATATCATCATTTATTTAATCCACCGATCATACTTCGTACTTTGAGTTATTGATAATCTAGCCCTGTCATTACTATTCATCAGCCTCTTACCTCTGAACTCTAATGATTCTCTAACATAATTACGTTCAAATCCACCGATATCATTTGTATTCAATCCTTTTGTCATTGATTGCAACCCATAATCCAATAATCTATCTCTTTTTCTATTATCTATCACTAGCTAATCCTCAAATATATCTCCACCGAAAATTCCATTTACCAAGATTATAATCCACTAATTATTATGAATCCTCCAATCTTCTCGTAAATTCAATTCATCCATCCAAGAATTCCTATTATTTCCTATATTGACAACATCTTCCAAGAATTAACAATCACTACCAATAATATCATTAATCAAGAATTATAATCCAATGCTTGTATTATTCCACCAATCCTCTAAAATTCATTTGATTCATCTAGTAACTGAATCTATTAATTCTAATATTGACATCTCCCAAGAATTTATTTCTCAGTGTCATAATCCAATATTTATCTGTGTAATTCCTAAATCTCCAAAAATCATTTAAATCCTCTATCTAGCCTATCATTTAGCTAGACTTCACCAATTTATTCCTCCAGAACCCACACTATCATTTCCTATTCAAGATCGACATGAATCCACCAATGCCTTTATATGTACTCTAAAAACATTCCTCTCTTTTACTCGCGACCATGTTTATTCCACCCATATTTTATTTTGTAAGAATAGAAATACCACTATTTGAAATATAATACATAAAATTTCCCGAGACCTAGCAGCTTTTGGACAAAAACATAATGTTCAAGGAATATTAACATGATTTTCCATACACAAGGCATTATATCATATGCACACTATCACCATGGCATCACACCATGCAACGATTTCAGCGTTATAGCCGCTTAACTTACCACCGGGACGACACCAGACAATTCCAAACCGTGGCGATCCATCGCCTTCCACTTTTCCATTCCCATTTCATAAAGCATTTCAAATAGAACTATATCCAGCTTAAGATCCCATGTTCGCCCTTGACCGTAAGGCACGACTATTCAATAGTTTTGACTCGCAGAGTTTGTACACTTTCACCACAAGAGACAATTAACTCGTTGCCCCACACAATTCCTTAGTCATGTGGTTGAGCGGACCATCACGGTGACTTTTCAAAGTACCTCGCCCCTTCCATCATTTCACCCTATGGGTCGCTCCCACTTGCGATGGGTCCCATACGCCAGCGGATGTTCTCCTTCAACGCCTAGCAGTGGCTCCCACCCCGCTAGCCCGCCACGCAGAACTTCACCTTCCACCGGTGTCCCATTCAAGCCGCCACACGATCGCCGCCGCACATCCTCACACCGCCTCCTGGAAGGATGACTTTCGTGGTCCGTAATTTACTAGGCCAAGTTGTAATTTATGACTTGTGGTTGTACTTTTACACGGGTTGACATGACAAGATTCGGTCCTTAGTGGTATCCAGGCGGTCTACCACTAACCCACACTCGTGCACACTGCACCACACCCCGAACCATCCGCCTGGATATTTAAGCATGTTGGGGTTTTGGAGACATAAAATAATCATATTCAACATTTATCACTCATTACCACCATGACCGACCCAACCAAATTTTTCTCATGATTAAAGTGATGTTTGGGACAATTTCTTGCCCCGAGTTCCTATTCAATGCTAAGCATGGCATACTGATTCTGACCTTATTTTCAAATATTACTAATATATTTTTGCTAGGGCGACAAGGTTCACACATTCAAATACTCAAAGGAGGGGGTAATATTATTCAAAGTAAACAATGGCATATAACTAGAATATCGAATTTAGCATGTATTTGTATAAAAATAACAGCAATGCAATTTGTTAATTTAAAACAAAGTAATTTGCAGAAATGTAGGTTCAACATGATCAAAGTATTGACTCGCCTGGCGCGGTTTACCGCGGTCTTGAGCCCACAAAAAGTTGCCTTATGCGATGGTCCTTAATTTCTGGTCTTCATTGATCTCGTTCCCGCTTGTTACGTAGAATCTTCATGCTCCACTTTCTAATTATGCGATAAACGACTGAATTCAAATAAAAGCAAATAACTCAGAAAATCCAAATAAATCCGAATAACTTCAACTTTTGTTTTATTATGAGTTAGTGGGTGATTTAGATGGTTTGAGGCAAGGCTGGTGGTGAATCGATCTTTTATTAACAGTTTCTTTTATTATTTGTATATTTATCAAGGAAGTTTCATGAGTTAAGATATAGGTATGAATTTAGCAGAATATTATTGTATCGAGCTCAGCCTTTATGAATTAAGGTATGTGTTATATGTGCACTGTATGCATTTGTTGATTTATCAAGTTGGCTTTATAGTTTATACGTATACTTCTATTTTTAGCAAAGGAAAAACATACTATTTTATGCGGCCTAATATCAACTTGTTTACTAAAGGGTAGGTTAATAAGATCATTTTTAACAAGCGGTATATTAGGTATATAACTACCATCGAAATGAACATACTTTACCACATAAAATATCATCAGAAATTAAATTGAACTCTAAAAATTATGATATCAGTTCCATTGGATAGATCTTGATTTTAGATGAATTTAGAAATTTGTCTCATCCCATTTGGAGTTAAAATGAAGAAGTTATACTATTTTGAATATCTCGGTTGATTAATTCCAAAATCATTAAATTTCCGGCGATGGGGCCCACATGTCATATTTTAATTTTTATCTTTTCTTATTCTTGTGTCTATGACTGGTGGGGTCCACTTGTCGGCGTGCGATATACACCGACGGTGGGGTCCATTGCCGATGGGCTCTGATCCCGCAGGTGGCCGACGAGCGGGGCCCGGCTTGTCGTGAGGCATTTTAAAGAAATCGCTCGACCGCAGGCGCGGAGCCGGGGCTCGAACGCGCGCGCGAGCGAGGAGGAAAGAATAACGCTGGAAGCCACCCGATCAGTCGGGCGATGCTTACCCATATAGGGTAAGTATACCTTTTGAGGTAGCTCCGGGAGGCGGTCGGGCAGAGGAGTCGGGGGCGACGGTGGCTCGCGGCGAGCGGTGGTCGGGAAGCTCGGGAGCTGCGTGATATGTAATCCTCGCGCGATGGGGAAGCTTCTGGTGTAGGCGGCTGAGAACGACGGTGGCCGAGAGGGTCGGCGCGCGCGGCACGAGGTCCAGGAGGCTCGGTGATGGCGAGGTATGGGCGTCGGGAGCTCGGGAGACCGAGATAGCCGCGATGCTCGGAGATGGTTCACGAGCGAGGAATTGGGCTCTGGTGGCTTGGCTTGGCTGGTCGGCGATCGCCGGAGCTGGGGAAGGAGATGGGCTCGCCGGCGATTTAGAGCTCTATTGTTCGATGCTCGCAGGGGAGGGGAGAAGGTGGTATGGCGACGCGATTGGGACTCCTGGGCGGGGCTTTTATAGCCGGGAGAGGCGCGCGGCGAGAGCGGCACCTGGCGGTGGTCTGTTCACGCGGGGAAGGGGAGAAGAACGAAATCTTCGCCGAGATTGCGCACGAGGGCGATGGCGGGAGAGGTGAGTCCCCCCTCCTGTAGATGTTTCTTTTAAATTGCCTGCGAGGTGAGAGAGAGGGGGCGGGGATTTGCTGCAGAGGAGCGAACGCGAGGAGGAGGCTGCGTCGCCTGCGCGTGGAGAAGAAAGGGAGGAGGGAGGAGAGCCTGACGGCTCGGGCCCGCGGGCAGGGAGAGAAAGCGGGGAAGGGTGGTCCACCGCATGCTGAGAGCGGGCGCGAGGGAGCGAATGGCGCGGGCGCGTGAGGCCCACCGGCCGAGGGAGCGCGCGCTGTCCGCGCGCGCCACGCGGCAGCGGGAGGAGAAGCGCGGCGGGATGCGGGCCCGCTGGCGCCGCGCGCTGCGCCGCGGGCTGGGGCAGCGCGATGGAGGACGCGGTGACGCGTCGCACATCGGGGCTAACTGTGGTGGCCGGAGGAGGGAAGGCGGGATGGGCGGCGTGGGTTGATCCCGCCATCCAGTGTGGCTGAGGGTGAGTCGAGATTTTAATTTTTCTTTAATTTGATTTTTAGCTTTTAGAAACCGCGTAAAATCCAATTAAATTCAGAAAAATATGAAAATACCTCTAACAATTTCAGAAAAATTCACAGAAGTTCTGGATGACCTTTTGGGCTTAATAAAAATATTTTCACTATTTTTGGTATTTAATTTATTGGTTTCTCTTGATATATTTAATTGTATGCATACATATTCATAGTTGATGACTTTCTTATTATATTTATTTCCTTATTTTTACAATCATTTATCAATTGAGGGTTCTAGGCCAAATCTCTTTCTCTCCTTTTCTGGATCATCTTTTCAGATTCTTAATTTAGATTTTAACTCTCTACTATTTAAACATGTTCATTTCTTATTTAACTTTTGAAATTTCCATCAACTTTTTCTTAGAAACTTTCCACAAACTCCAAATCCAAATGGAAAACAATAAAATAATTCAAAAACTCCTTAATTTAATATTTATATTTTTCAGGATGTTACAACCTGTCACGCATCTCGCATCTCGCGTGACGCGTGTTCGACGTAAGGGCGAGTGGGCGTGGGACAAGGCGGTGGGCGATAGTTCGCCTCGACTCGTGGGACTTTGTTGTCGACACGCCCCTTCGAGAGAGCGGGAGCTAGCGGCTCGTCTTCACCGAGCTCGCCCACCTCGACACCTTGCTCGCCACCGGCCCGGCGAGTGCTCCACCACCTTCGCACCGCCACGCCCCACCCTTCACCACCGGCTCACCACTCTCGCACCGGCGCCACACCACCGAATCGCCCCAACGGCCGGTCCACGATGAGCGCGCGCGGTGGAGTTCGCTACTCGGCTGTCTCACGACGAGGATCGCGTCGACGCCTACCACGACGACGAGCCTCTGCGCTTATCGTACCATGGACAACATCCTCGGCGAGCTGCCGTCCACGGATCGTGCGGCACGGCGAGGCGAGGCGCACTTAGCGCGCAACGACGGCGAGCCCGCTCCTTTGCCGAGGCGGAGGAGATGCGGCGTGGCGTGTCGCGATGAAGCAGAGATGGACGCCGCCGAGCGAACCGGACGTGGGAAATGGCGGATCTTCCGCCGGCCACCGCGCGATCACCCTTAAGTGGGTGTTCGCCGAAGCGGGATGAAGCCGGCGCCATCGTCAAGCACAAGGCTCGCTTGGTGGCACGAGGCTTCGTGCGGCGGAGGGGTCGACCGATGACGCCGCACCGTCGCGCGGATGGAGTCGTCGCGACTCCTCCTGCGCTAGCTGCCCAGAAGGTGGCGTATTCATCACATGGATGTCAAGTTGGCATTTCTTAACGGTGACTTGAAGGAGGAGGTCTCGTGCATCACCGCCTGGGATTTGCGATCCCGGCAAGGAGGGCAGGTGCTCGCTTGCGCAAGACGCTCTATGGCTTGCGGCGAGCACCGAGGGCGTGGAACGCCAAGTTGGACTCCACGAAAGGAATGGGCTTCGAGCAAAGTCCGCACGAGGCAGCCATCTACCGGCGGGCGGTGGAGAAAATGCCCCGCGGTGGGTGTCTCGTCGACGACTTGGTGATCACGGCACCAAGGATGCGAGGTGGCGGCATTCAAGGAAGAGATGAAGGCCACCTTCCGGATGAGTGACCAGGGTCTCTCTCCTTCTACTTAGGATCGAGGTGCACCGGGATGATTCCGGATCACGCCGACGCATCGCCACGCCAAGCGCGTCGTTGAGCTAGTTGGGCTCACCGGCGCAACCCACTCTCACTCCAATGGAGGAGAGGCTGAAGCCGAGCCGCGACAAAGACGACGGAGGAGGTGGACGCCACGCAGCCGGCATCTTGTGGGGAGCCTTCGCTACCTCGCCACACACGACCGGACTTGGCATTCTCCGTCGGCACGTTAGTCGGTTCATGCAACGACCGACGACGAGCATCGGCAGCCGTGAAGAGGATCATCCGCTACGTTGCGGGGACCCTTGACCACGGCCTCCATTACCCGAGGTGTCTGGCGCGGCACACGCCGTCGCACAGCGACGATGATGACCACGCGGGCGACATCGACACCGGCAAGAGCACAAGCGGATTCTCTTCTTCCTCGGCAAGTGCCTCGTTCATCGGCGATCGATCAAGCGGCGGTGGTGGCCTGTCGGTGTGAGGCCGAGTACATAGCGGCTTCCACCGCTTCGACTCAGGCACTCTGGCTCGCTCGACTGCTTGGTGATCTCCTCGGCAGGGACACTGAAGCAGTGGAGCTCAGGGTGGACAGCAAGTCCGCTCTAGCCCTGGCAAAGAACCCCGTTTTCCATGAACGGAGCAAGCACATCCGGGTGAAGTACCATTTCATCCGAGGCTGCTTGGATGAAGGAAGCATCAAGGCAAGCTACATCAACACCACGGATCAGCTTGCGGATCTGCTCACCAAGCCTCTTGGAAGGATCAAGTTCCTTGAGCTCTGCTCCAAGATCAGGATGGTTCAACTCTCCCACAAGACGACGCACAAGACTTAGGGGGAGAATGATAGATAAGTCTTTGTGTTGTCTGCACATGGTGTACATGGTGCTTTTTGTTTTTGCTTTAGCATCTATGACTTACTTTTGCTTTAGCATCTAGGACTTGCTTTTGCTTTAGCATCTAGGACTTGCTTTTTGCTTTAGCAGCTTTTTCTTAGATCTTAGCTAGCTTTAGGACAGCATCTTGGACTAGTCTATGATAGCATCTTGGCATATGCTTGGTGACTAGCAGCCTATAAATATATATCTCCAACCCCTCAGGTTGGTATGGCATTGTGTGAGCAATAAACAAGAAAACTTGCCCCATCTCCTAGTGTCATCCTCTCCATGAGAGTAAGGATCTTGCTATCACCAAGAGCAAGAGTCCAGCGACTAACAGATACCATCATCGTCATCACTCTGTCCAAGGCACAAGGAGAGGGTGCCAGGCCTTGCATGCCTTAATTCAAATGCTTTAGGGTCAAGAGTCAGCATTCCTTACAAGGCCTGAGGGAGGTTGGTCCTCACCCTTGTCACACCGAGGACCTTGGTGACCAGCAACAAAGAACTGGCCTTGAAGGAGCTTGTGGACAAGCAGCAGCAGTGCAAGTAGTTTTGAAGTTGGCAGGGCGGGGGGGGGAGCCGACCATACAGGCCAAAAACTACATGGCCTAGAGGCTCAGAATCAGGGCATGAAGCAAGCTCAGCTCCTAAAGGGCGGTCAGAGTGGAAGTAGCTAGGACAGACACTGAAGTCCATGAAGATCTGATCTGTGATGGTGGTGTCAATTGTGGAGGCAGATGGAGTCGGATTATTTGTGTCATCTATGGCGAAGGAGGAGGAAGTGTATAGGAGAAGAGAGGAGGCAGGGAGGAAGCCGAGAGACCGTCTACGAATTTTGGGGGACTCAGTGTATTTATGGGTAATGTCATAGTTTGGTTTTGAGGGAGGAAAACAAGCATGGTGGCTGTTGGGGTGGTGGTGGAGGCTGCTAAGAGACAGGGTAAGCCATGGAGGAAGTAGCTCTGGTGTTTGAAGAAGGCAACACCATACTGTTGCTAAGTGAATGCTTCAGTTTCTGTCCTTCTGACAAAACTGTAGTAGAAAATCTGGTGCTAATATCTTCTCCTGCAAATACAAAAGAAGAGAGATGTAAGATTACTTAACTAGAAGTCTAAACCTATAGTTACCCTCTTTAAAACTAACTTTGTCAGGGACAACTAACAGCTACCACCCACGATGTATAGTTGACAACCCAAGCATTCCTCTTTAAAAAACAGCAGGTATTCATCTAATTTTCAATGTTAAGATATCACAACTTCAACTTTTTCAAATGTAATCTGCAATAAGGTGAAGAGGTAGGATGGTCACAGCAGCTATTGCACAGAGTGGGGAACTATGGCATTCTTGTAAGACATTTGATTTGAGCAAGTGCAATTTTCCCACCATGCCTTTGCAAATCATCCGCTGAAGATTTTACATTTAAGCAGACCTTGTCATCCCAAAATTTCCCTTGAATTCCATCTTGTATTTATGCCATCATGCCAAAGATTGTGCTTACCTACAGAAATTTCTTGTTGATCAATGCACTCCATACATCAAAGTGGGCAAACTATAATTTCTGATGGTTTCTTGCAAGTCACTCTTGTCACTCAGCAGCCAATACTGAGGTGAAGGTCCATTACCTGTATTTTAAGAGCATGGCCACCATTACATTCAGCTTTGTAGTGTATATGAATAGGGAAGGAAACAGGGAAGCTCAAAAATCCTCCTTCCATCAATTCTTAGACAAAACTGTTGTGCTTTTGATGTGTGTGAATAGGGCAGGAAAGTGGGGAGCTCAAAGGGCATTCTAAATAGAGGTGGAGTTTATTGACATTCTAGTTTCACATGGTGCAGTGGTTTGATATGTCATCTGATCACCTGACATTTTGGTCTCGAAGGTACCATCTAGCTACACATGCTTTTCACAATATAGATTCTCCTTTCTGTAGTTCAGCAATAAACTTCATCAATAAGCACCAGTCATGTAATCATTTTGAGTCCTTGATGATGACAATCTTTCCCTCATTTGACTTGAGCATTCCGTAATACAAGTCACTTCTCAAATCTTTGCTATCAGGGGATGGACTACATTTGTTGAAGTTTGTGGTAGAGAAGTGTGAGTCCCAAGTATGTTTGGTTGAAGGCAGTGGCACAAGAGGCTATCTAGTGAGCTTACATTCCTCAACATCCATGGCAGCGAATGAGGGTTATAGTTTCTACTAAACTCTAATATAATTTTTTTATATACATTACAAGCTAAATTGTATACAAGATACATAGCCTTCGCATTATTTTAACGTAAAGGTCAAAGATGTCTTAACAGCAAGATTTTAATTTGTCCATGTTTTGGCTTGTCAGTAACATAAGCCCGTGCCAATGCAATGTTGAACAATAACTTTCGAACCAAAAAATACCAGTTGTCTAATACATGGGGGCATCTATCGTGCTATATGTGCCAAACATGGTATCACACCCAGTACAAATGTTACCGAGAGACATGGGGAAAGAAGATTATTGCCTTGGTCCTGTCTTGAACTCCACCCATCTACTTGGGACACTATTAAGCATCATTGTTGTCTTGGTCTATAATATTCCAGCATCCAAACAATCCATGTCTCATCAATCCCCTCTTTTAAAAGCACCACCAGTGATTCAAAAGCCTTTTGGAACTCTAGCTTGAAGATAGTATTTAGGACTTTTCTTTTGTAACAGTGCTGTAAGGTTTTGTGGCATACAAAAATTTATGTAAGAAATTTCTTCCATTCTACTGGGGTCTATGGATGTAAAATCATTACACAGACATCTTCAATAATTGCCCAACGTTTTTAATTTGGGGTTATTTGGTCTGCGACTTTAGTATGGTTGATGCACTTGATTTGCCTCATTTAAACTTGTGTTCCTTCACCTCTAGTGACCTTGCCTTGTGCAAGGCACTTAATTTAGAGACACTAATTTTTTAGTGCCTTTTGGTGAGGCAAGTTAACATTGCCTAAATCATCAGTTATTACCAAAATAAGGCATTTATATAGGTCCTCGAAAAAGAAAGAGAAATTTGATGATTTGCCCCACCTTTCTTTGCAAACAGCTGATTTGCCCTATCTTTGATATGAATTGATTATTTACCCCATCTTTAAATTTTTATTTGATCATTTGTTCTCTTTGCATTTATAAACCATTTCCTATTTTTGTAATGCTAATTTATATTGAAAAATTACCAAATTGCCCACACCATCCGATTTTCCCCATCCCGCTCTTCTCTGTGCCGTATTATTCCAACCATCACTACTGATGAGTACATACCTAACCCATTACTACCATACCGCGATCTAGATCTCTGTCACCTTAATCGAGCTCGCACATCGCAAGGCAACCCCTAATTGATTAGGTTAGATCAATAATAACGTGCGTTCAACAAGATGCAGGTAATTGTCGTGTCTAAATTTGAAGGCGTAGAATAGACTGATTGGTTTGATTCGTCGTATTGCTGGCTGACGGTTGGAATTGTTCTATTCCTGTAAAACTTTGGTACTCTTTGATCCTTTTATTTTCCTTAGAAGCATCAAGCATGCATGAATGGTGGTACCATTCTGTCCTGGTTTTGATTTGCAGATACCTGACAGTTCAGCAGAAGTAATTCTTCGAGTTGGATCCTACCATCAATGTGCTATTCCGGCTTTGATTTCTTCTTGCTTTGTTGCCAGTTGCCGTTTCTAAAATACTGGTAACATCGTTCGTATCGGTAGAAAATTTGCAGGACATATATCGGTGTCTGAATTCTAATTGAGAACGAGACAGCCGTCAGGATGCTTCCCAGTCAAATAAGATAGGCGAAGGGTTTGTTGCTGAACCTTACATACATCAGGATGCATACTGGCGAAGCTGTGCTGTGTGTTAAGGAATCACGCTATCTTGAACCGCACAGAGAAGAACAGGATGGGGAAAATCGGATGGCGTGGGCAATTTGGTAATTTTCTAATATAAATTAGCATTACAAAAATAGGAAATGGTTTATAAATGCAAAGAGGGCAAATGATCAAATAAAAATTTAAAGATGGGGCAAATAATCAATTCATATCAAAGATGAGGCAAATCAGTTGTTTGCAAAGAAAGGTAGGGCAAATCATCAAATTTCTCAAAAAAATGCCTGACCTCATTTGGGAACATGTAAGACCACTGATAACCTCATAATACACATTCAAATGCCTAAAAGTTGTTATTGAATTTTATGCACGAATCAGTTCACCTAAAAACTTAAGATGTTACGAAAAGGTAGGAAAAAATAAGGCAGGCTTACTCAGTCGTATGACATGGTTTATACATGGTGTGGTGCTGCTGGAACACAGGTGTGGTCACAAAGGGAGCATTGACGCAAAAAGGTACCTGGGCAGTGGTGGATCCAAGGATTTTCAGACGGGGGTACGACCTCTGCTAAGAGATCTTTAGATCATCACGATAGGAGAGATACAGTTTTTAAAGAAATTTGGGGGGTGAGACTAAAAATTGTGGGGCAAAAACAATAGTAGCGCAAAAATTATCTCATAGATCTTGTCCAATTATTTCTCAAAAGAAATTCCCTTTTATATTTTTGAAATACTGATGCACATAATCATTTCACTAACAAATACTTAACTAGAATCAATGTGGAAGAAACAAAGAAATAGTTAAGTGCTCCAGAGAGGGTCGAACTCCCCACCTCATGCTCCAATATTGACTACACCAACCAACTAAGCTAACATCGAAAGCTGATATTCAGTGTACAGCTTCAACAATTTTGGGGACAGTTGTACATGTACCTAGCTGGATCCGCTCCTGATCGGGGGCACAAACACAAACCTAACCTAGTCACACACACTCCAAAAATTATTATTTACAACAGGTCTCCGACTCATGACCTTGCTTGGGTACCAACATGAGTTTCATGCACTAGTTTACCTAAAAGCTTAAGCTATTACGGAAAAGTAGACAATCTACTCATATTTCAACAGTTGTTCCTAATTAAATATGAAATGCCAAGTAAAGAAGTGCTAGTCAATATACTAAGACCTAGAGGCCTTGATACCCTTGTTCAGTCCCATGGCAAATTTGTTTCATCATGGAAAACATTAAGCATATAAAAGAAGCTGACAAATATTACAAAGAAATCCAACCTTAAGGCATCTTTTCCAAGTCAGTACCTGATATTTAACTAAAATTTCATTATTCCTAATAAGAGCAGGCAAAAAGCAATGCAGTTGCTTTTTGTTTAACTTCAAGCCACCTGCCTCCCATGATATAATTCCATTGTGTGAAGTCAACATGCGTGCTAACTAATATTCGCATTGTAAAACTAGCATAAGCTCCAACATTCTTAACAGTCTAATTGATTTTGTGTTTTCGCAATTCAACCAGGAAAATATTCCAAAACAATTCCTTGGCACAGAGTGATAATAAAACAGCACAAGTCAAATTCGGCATTGGCCAGTAGCACTAGAACCACTTTCTTACTAGGACAAAACAATTCTGACTAGATTTTCTGACAAGATTGGCATGCCTAGTGCAAGAAGGCTTATGATTCTTAAACGCAAAGTTGTATTATTGGGACAAGTTGCTCCTTATCACAATCTAACAATGGCATGAAAACACTGCTAAGTTGAGCCAGACCTGCTTCTTCTTGAAGTTATGCAGTAAATTGGCTTACATTATGGACTAATAGCATTATTTTTTCCACAGTTCACTCTGAAATGATTCGCAAAACCAAAACAAATGTATTCACAACAGAAGTTCCAATAAATCTATAAACTTTCTCAAAAGCACATTATGTATTTGGGTTTTAAATCAGGATTATTGAAGTATGAGCATTTCGTCCACCTTTTCTTGATGGTTTAAACTTTTGAGTGAACTGATTGGTGCATAAAACTCACTATGGTATCAAAGTCAAGAGATCCCAAGTTTGAAACCTAGCTGGTACAATTTTAAGAATAATAATTGCATTCCACATTGCATCCACGTCATAGGCCTGGTGGAGGCTACACGTGACCTTTCCTCAATAGTCTAAGGTTTGGGTGAACAGTTTGGTACATAAAACTCAATAATGATCATGGAATTACTGATGCTCTAACAAATTTGCAGGTTTCTTTGGTTCCATTTTATCCATGACATGCATTAGCCAACCGAAGGTTTCTCTGGCAATTACAACAAATCTAGCCCCTCACGCTCTATAAAAAAACTCTGCATTTCACTAAGTCGTAATGATTCCCATTTTACAGCAAATGTTTCTACGTGAATATTCATTCGCCAAGCCAGGAAGCAGTTCCTTTTCTCCTACAATACAAAAAAGCAGGTGAAAAAGTGCACGGACCTCACACTCCAATTGAGGTGGTCGGAAGTGCGGACGAGCAGGAGGAGAAAGTGAAGAGAAGGTGGTGGGATTTAGGGTTGGGGTTTCGGTGGTGGAGAACGAGGGACAGGCCGGCCGAGGGGAGCGCGGCCGCCCGGCCCCAAAATATAGGGTCCCTATATACTATGTAGAGTATATACATGCAACAAATAGAAGGTATGGTTAAATACTTTAATACTTATATATAGAATGAAGAGTTTGCTTTGAGTATGATCATTGCCAAAGATATTGCAACTCAAATGAATGTAGAGCCATCATTTCCAGTTAAGCGGCGTGTTCTTAGGAAGAAACAATTTGATGAAATTGATTGTGATGAAGCAGTTTTGCAAGCTGAGAAGGAATTTGAAGTTAATTATTTTTTTTGTTATAGTTGATATGGCAATCAATTCATTGAAAAGTAGATTTCAAGAACTCTAAACATTCGGAAGTATATTTGGATTTTTAATGAGTTCAACAACATTGAAGTCATTGGATTGAACTAAATTAAAAGATTGTTGTACAAAATTTGCAGAAACTTTCTCTCTAGATGGTTCATCTGATGTTGAGTTAAATGATCTAATTTCCGAGTTAAGTGTTATGCAATTGACTTTATCAGATAAACCAATGTCTGCTATGGAGATCTTTGAGTTTGTCGAGAAGCGATTGTTATCCTAATATGTCTATTGCTTATCGGATTTTATTTACTATGCTGTGGATCGTGGCATCACTGAAAGAAACTTTTCAAAGTTGAAATTGTTGAAGAATCATTTAAGGTCAACAATGTCTCAAGAGTGGTTAAACGGTTTGGCAACTTTATGTATTGAGAAGAAATTATTGGAGGAGATTGATATCAATACCATCATCAATGACTTTGCATCTAGAAATATTAGAAGAAAATTTTAAGGTAATATATATGAACTCTTTGATATGAATTTTTCTTTAATACATAACGCATTTTAAGTGTTTGTTGGTAAAATTATATATATATATATATATGTGTGTGTGTGTGTGTGTGTGTGTGTGTGTGTAGATTTATATTTAGATATTTATACTAGGCCCCTATTTCTAGTTTCGCCCCGGGTCCTTAAAATCCCAGGACCAGCCCTGGGGACATGGCGGCGGGGGAAGGGGAAAGGGAGGTAGCTGTGGTGGGTGGCGGCCGAAGGGGATAAGAGCAAGTACAATAATGCTGACTAGGTCGCCTCTAGCGAAATCCACGTCAACACAATCCTATGTGGAAGAGAGAGACAAGAGGAGAGAGAGGCAAGCTGCCCCTTATTTAAGAGGTGACATCTAGCACATCATACAAGGAGAGAGAGACAAACTACCCCTCATGCAAGAGGTGACCCTGATATATTTATGCAAGTATTAAATGTTTGAGTGGTTTAGTAGAGGTAACATCTACTCAACTTATTGTATTAGCTACCTCTACATGAGTCACATGTACTCTTTTTGCTTATTTGGCTAGTCCTAGAGGTGGCAGCCACCTCTTCTATTAAACTTGCTCTAAAGGGGGCAAGGGGACTGTATGCATTTTGGATCAAGGGCCATCACCTGACTCCTGCCTGACGGGCTGACGGCGGAGGACCACTCTGCGGGCTACTCTGCAGTGTTGTGCTGCGTTACGAAATATTATACTCTTTCTAAACGGTTGTCAACTTAGAACGTATTAGTTTTAAATTTTAGCTCTTTTTAGTTTTTGTTTCTTCGGTCTTTTTGTTTTTACTTTTTCTTTCTTTTTCTTTGTATTATCTATAAAAATATAACGGTATTTTTATTTATTTATTTATTTTATGTTTCTTTAATTGATTGATTCAGAAAAAACTAACAGCAGCTATAGTGTAATTTTAGTCAACAGTTAGAAGCCACAGTCGGAAGCCAATTAGAGCTTCTACTGACGGCTTTTTGACTACTGACGAGGATATAATAATCATCGCTCTATGGTTGAGAGCCTTTTCATGACCGCTTCATGATCGTAAGTCTTTCTACGGATATGACATAGTCGTAAATCGTTCTACGACTATCATGAGGTCGTGAACTCTTCTACGGTTAGCCTGACTTTGATCAGCCTTCTACGATGACTTGCTACATTGTAGGTCTGTCTGACAAAGTAGTTAACATATGTAGTTGTTTTCTAGAATAACCGCTCGTAACTTCTTCCTAGCAACGAGAAGATATCACGTCACTGACAATAACTTTCGTCAAATAGTTATCATCTGATACGTTGAGACGTCTCTTGGCATGGAGCAACTGCCACCTCTTTGTATGCTATATAAAGACTGACGTCAGGTAAAAGGGAAGCAAGAGGCAATAGAGGATCAAGAAGCGCAAGACATCAATCTTTAGACTTTCTCTTGATTGTAATCAGTACTCTCAATATAGCCACATAGGAGTAGGGTTGTTATTCTCTCTGGAGAAGGCCTGAACCTGTATAAAATCCTTGTATCTTTTTCTGTGATGCCAGGTCTTTGAGAGATCCCCCAAACTAAATAATCATACGTAAGATCGGTATTAGAACATCAGTAGCTGGCGCCTTCCGTGGGGAGCTTTCAAACTCCAGTAATTCCTCGTCAACAAATTCTCTTCTTTCTGATGTCCTTATGACAGGAGAATTGAATGAGGAGAATTGGTTTGACCTAGCCGACTACGCAGATCTTGACATGGATGCCTGCTATGACCACGAGTAGAGTATGCTTTTCATTCGATGGTGAGCTTGCCTCTAGAGATCTTTCATGAGATCCCAGAGAGCATACCACAGATAAGGTTAGGAGGGATCCTTATCCCCCACAATGTTACGCTCAACGGAGGAACCAGGTTCCAAAAAGGACAAGGGTCAATCTAAAAATAAACAGGACTGCACCAAGGCAGCTTCGAAAACATGATGAGGGATTTATCTCTAAATGTTTGAGTCCCTCAGCGGCCATCTCATCTTGTTTAGCAAGTTCTAGAATCCGTCATTCCGGGGCTCCATCGATATCTGGTGGTCATCACCCTTCGGTCCCCGCAGAAAATGTGGGTGGGCTCCTTGCGAGTTTGTCCATACTTTTGCAGGGCTCAATTATGACTAGAGACGGTTATAACCCAGAATTTGTCTTCTTGGAAGGGCTTACTCCAAGTCGTGAGGCGTTGTTGTTTGACGACTCCTCAAGCTAGGAGGCGTCTAATGCAAGTGGAGATTATATCTAGAAGGTCTTTGCCCTCCTCTTAAATACTAATAACTCTTTCGGAGGAAGGACTGAGTATGCTCTCCGCTGTGCACACACTACGACCTCTCTGGTGATGGCGAGGAGACCCCTGGTGATGGACGTGATCAGTACTCTGATGAGCGTGGGAGAAATCCTCAAAATAATCGCTTTCCATTAAGGCGAACTCAAGCAACCTCAGACGTAGAAGATACTGAGACCATCCGGAGGAGATGCTTGGCAGCCCAGAGGGCTTTGCCTGGGCATATCCTGTATCAATCCGAGGAGGCTCAAGAGCTTTAGCGTATAAATGACTTACTTGAAAATCTAACTCAAGAACTTGGACGAGCGATAGTTATGACCATTTTGCTGAGTAGATCACATGAAGACTCTAGAGCATGATTGCTAGACTCGAGCAATCTCGCCGACACAATTCTAGGAGTCGAACAGGTATGAATACGACAAACACTAGTCATTCGAATAACTCACCTTGTGGAAATCGACATGATGATAGGTCACGTTGTTCCCCTAACATAACTCCAATTAGAGAAGAGTTCTTCGAACATCCCAAGATTGACAAACTTTTAGAGGAGGAGATCATTCACTACTTCAAGCAAGAAATCTAAACAACAGATGGAATATAAGGAGTATTACCCTCATAGGGTTGTGACCTATCATAGGTCGGGTCCATCGATTACCGAGCATTGCCGAGTATGATTGTCTAGAGATGCCAATCATCCTTTTCCGCAAAGGAGGCATCATGATCTTGTTACCAAATGTCGAGCATTTATACTTGATATTCAAGTAGTTCACTAGCCACCATGGTTTCGACCAGTAAACATGAAGAAGTTCAATGGATTTCAAAATCCCATCGAATTTATTCAAATTTACATGATCGACGTTTGAGCAACAGGAGGAGGATAGCATGTTATGGCGAATTACCTTCCGACTGTGCTCAAGGGATTTGCTCGATCGTGGTTGTTAAATCAATCACTAGAGTCAATCCATTCATGGCAGCACCTTCTTGACCTTCCACTAGCCAATTTCGAGGGCACCTAAAATTGTCTTGGGAAGGAGGATGATCTGCATAGGATGAGATAAAATAGCCACGAGACCTTACATCAATTCATCAGACATTTTAGTCAGGTTCGTAATTCCATACCTGAGGTTTTCGACGCTTTTGTTATTAGAGCATTCAAGCAGGGAGTCCGCTATAGAAGGTTCACCAAAGATATCGCTTTTAATCCTCCGACTATTGTCACCGAACCCTTCGAGATGGCCAATCAATATGCGACTACTGCTGAAGTAGTCGAGTGGAGCAAAACCATCGATTGAGCTAATGAAAGTCCTAATGAAACCAACTCAAGAAGCAATCAAGGCGCAACCTTCAACCAAGAAATCGAAGCCTAAAGCTGCACCAAAGTGAACAAACAAATCAAAGAAATTCTGCTGGATCCAGAGGAGCCTTCGAAGACCATTCGCATTTAGGTTACTTCAACCCCGCATAGGAAGATGCCCTCATCACTTCCTCTGGGCTAACATAGATGTCTTTGTGTGGAAAATATTCAACATGCCCGGAGTCCGAGGGAGGTGATCGAGTATAGGCTAGCTTTATGGCCTGACAAGAAACCCATAAAACAAAAGTTACAAAGATTTGCACCTAACCGATGAGATGACATTAGGTTAGAATTGGACAAACTATTGAAAGCAGGCTTTATAAGAGAAGTCAATCACTCGGAGTGGTTGGCTAACCCTGTAATGGTTAAGAACTCTAATGGTAAGTGGCGTATGTGCATAAACTATACTAAACTTAATAAAGTTTGTCCAAAAGATGATTTCCCTCTTCCTCGTATTGATCAGTTGGTTGATTTTACTGCTGGTTGTGAAGTATTAGTTTTCTGGATGCATACTTTTGTTATCATCAAATTAGTATGCGTCTAGAAGATGAAGAGAAGACAACATTTATTATGACATTTGGGATATTTTGTTATGTCAAAATGCCATTTGGTTTGAAAAATGCTGGTTCTACTTTTCAACGTTTGATGCAATTGACTTTTCATCTCAACTAGGTCAAATTAGGAAGTCTATGTTCATGATCTAGTCATAAAAAACATCAAATGACTTGATTATATTTCTAACATTCAAGAAATATTTGACAACCTCAGAAAACACTGTTTGAAACTCAATCCTAAGAAGTGCGTGTTTGGAGTTTCTTCAAAAAAATTACTCGGATTCCTTGTTTTTGTAAGAGATATCAAAGTAAATCTTAAAAAGATAAAGGCCATTAAGCAAATACGCCCTTCAATTTCTAAGAAAGAAGTTCAAAAGCTCATGGAGTGCATGGCAGCTTTAAGTCGTTTCATCACATGACTGGGAGAAAAAGGGCTTCATTTCTTTAAACTTCTAAGGAAGCACGAGGGTTTCGAGTGGTCGAAGAAGGTCAACGATGCATTCGAGGATGTCAAGAGATTTCTTACGAGTGCTCTTGTTCTAGTTCCTGAAACCATAAGAAATGCTCTTAATATATCTAGCTGCCACTCCACAGGTAGTGAGTGTTGTACTGGTTGTAGACGCGAAGGTGTCCAACAACTAGTTTACTACATAAGCAAAGTTTTACACGGGCCTAAGAAGCACTACCCTTAGGTTTAAAAACTTTTATATGTCCTCCTCATGTCTTTGAGGAAACTAAGGATTTATTTTCAGACATACAAAATTATTTTGTTGTCCGAGTTTCCCTTAGGAGAGGTCCTCCAGAACAGGGAAGCAGCGGGACGCATGGCAAAATAATCAGTTGAACTTAAGGGAGTTTGACCTCTATTTTGTGTCCCGAACAGCCATTAAATCCCAGGTCTTGGCAGACTTTGTCACTAAATGGACAAATCCTGAACTAGTTCTGGATCCCCAGTACAATTCCTATGACCAGTGGACAATGTACTTTGATAGCTCACTTACACTTAGTGGCTTAGGGGCTGGGGTGGTCCTGGAATCTCCTACAGGAGAGACTTTAAAGTATGCTATTCAATTAAACTTTCCAGCTACTAATAACGTGGCCGAATACGAAGGTTTGTTGGCTGGCATACAAGCAGCGAAAGCGCTCGGGATTCAATGACTATTTGTGAGAGGAGACTCTCAAATGGTAGTGAATTAAGTCAGAAAAGAGTACCAATGCTCCAATTTGACCATGTCTCAGTACTTATTGAAAGTTAGAAAGCTTGAGAAGCATTTTTCAGTTTCGAGATACAATATATCCCTCGAAAGGATAATTTTCTCGCTGATCAGTTGGCTTGAATGGTTTCTTCCGATAACAAGTATCAAAAGAAGTCTTCTTGGAATAGCTTCAGAAGCCATCTCTGGTCAAAACATCAGAAACACCTCCTAATGAGATAGCCTCTCTAGAATACGAGGATACCTGGATAGGACCCATCTTTGAGTATCTTCAGAAGGGTAAAATACCCAATGATGATCTCGAGGTAGATCATTTACCCCGCAAGGCCAAAATGTATACTGTAGTCGAAGGAGTACTCAATAAATCAAGTACTCAAGTGGCTCTCATGTGATGCATATCGCAGAAAGAAGGATTACATCTCCTTCATGACTACATGGGGGCATCTGTAGAGCACATGTTTCTTACAGAACACTGGTCAAAAAGCCTTTCGACAAGGTTTTTACTGGCTGACTGCCCTCCATGATGTTAAAGAGTTAGTTAAAATTTATGTACAATGCTAGTTTTATAGTAGGCAAATACACCAATCGGATCAAGCTTTATGGACTATACCTCTCTCTTGGCCTTTTGCGACCTGGGATCTCGATATCCTAGGTCTGTTCTCAAAAGCACCAGGGGGCTTCGAATTCCTTTTTATGGCTATTGACATGTTCAGAAAATGTATTGAAGCCGAATCTATAACTGGGATGACAATGGAAGCCGCTAAAAGGTTTATGATGAGAAGCGTAATTACTCGCTTTGGGGTGCCAAGTCAAATAATTACAAATAATGGTAAGTAATTTTTGAATGCAAAGTTTCAAAAATTTTGCGAAGAATTGGGTACCAAGTTATGTTATGCCTCTATCACCCATCCCCAAAGCAATGGAGCAATCAAAAGAGAGAATGGGCAAATAATGCAAGGGATTAAAACTCGGGTCTTCGACCTGCTTGTAAAGTACTCGGGGTTTGGGTATAAGAATTACCTTCAGTTTTATGGGCAATTTGCATGACTTCCAGTCTGGTAACAAGTGAAACACCCTTTTTCTAGTTTTCGAGGCTGAAGCCATGCTTCCTCTAGAACTAAGTATTCGGTCAACAAAGGTCAAAAATTTCAATGACTCCAACTAAGAGCAGCTTCGAGCAGATGATATTAACATACTCAAAGAGAAGAGGAATCAAACCTTAATCTATTCAGTGGTCGACCAACAAGCTCTGCGTAAATACTATGATCATAAGGTCCAACCTCGTAGCCTTGTTGTATGTGACTTGGTGTTGAAGAAAATTCAATCCCAGTCTAATCGGAGCAAAGTTTTCCCCAAGTGGGAAGGTCCTTACACATTGGCCAAAGTTACACGTCTAGGTTTGGTACGACTTGCCATGGAAGACGGTCAAATCCTCTCAAACTCTTGGAATATCAACCAGCTACGCAAATTCTATGTGTAACCCTTTACTCTCTCAATAAGAGTTTAAGTTATTTCAACCTTTATTGTCATATATTGAGTAGGGCTTTCTTTATAGTTTGTTCGACCACTTTTGGTAAACTCCATTTGTTCAAACTAATCAAAGAAGGACACATCATCTAGTCGAAGTATTTCCTCTCCGCACGTGGTCCTGCCTACTAGAAGGAACCTCCTAGTGTCATACTATTTCCAACTCTTCCTATCAGTACACAATAATCGAGTTCACTAAGAAAAGTCGAACAAATTTAAATTGGATCACTGAATGTTTATCCTATTCTCATTTACACTCTCGATTTGATTAATTTGGTCGAATATAGGTAATGTCACCTAGTCGAAACCTTTCCTTTCTGCATGTGGTCCTACCCATTAGAAGGAACTTCCTAGTGTCGACTTGTTCCTAACTTTTGTTACCAGAATATGACAATCGAAGTTGACACCGATAGTTGGATAAACTACTATGTTTTCCACAACCCTACTTTACACTATTTGCTTAGTTTATTCATATAAACTAAGTAAATAATTGGGGGTTAGGATAAAGTTATTAATATAACTTCCATTCTTAGTCTAAATTTTAGCTTCTTTCATTTCTTTTTTCTCTTACGAGTTACTAACTACTTGACAAGATAATTTGCAGGAAAGGAAGATTAAAATTTTATTAACAAAAGACTTGTATTTATAAGTTTTCTATTACAAACTACTCTGACAAGGGAGATCCAATCTGCATCTGCTCCACAACCTTCTGGCTAATCGGCTCCACTTCTTCGATCAGACAAGCTGCTTCTGCTTCAGAGTAGTTGAAGTCATCCTGATTGCTCGAAGGTTAAGAGTTTGGTCATATGCCTTGAGGTTTGCTAAGGCATAATTCACTGCACCTTTGACTGCCTCTCTTAGTGAATCAGCCTGGTTGGTCTTTAGAGCAGTAATTAACTTCTCTAAGGCTCCAACTTGTTGTCCAATTGTATTCGACTGGGTAGTCCTGGTGTCTTCAAGAGGAGTGACCTCCTTAGCACCAAGCCCACCGAGTAAATTATTCAAAAGTGAGATGTTGTCTTGAAGTTTGATCTTCATCGACTTCATCTTCTCTTGACTACGAGTTGAAGCTTCTTGGAGTCACTTTATTTCGACTACTACCTCTGCAAATAGAGTAAAACTAGCCAAAAAATAGTTCATAAAAGACTATTTTATGGAACTAGTCATAGGTAAAGAATTCCTTACCTGCTAGTCGAGACTCAAGCATCTTGACTTCATTATCATGAGAGGCAGCATTGTTTTTGCACTACTCTTCCCATGATATGATCTTTTGGTCTTTTTCTTCGCTGAGATAGGTGAGCTCGCCAATCACTAAGACCTTTTGTTCGACCTCGGTTTTGAGCTTACCTTTTTCATCCTCTTTTTCTATCAAAGGAAAAGAATTAGAAAAAGAAAAGAAGGCCATTCATATAAACAGTCTTAAGTTTAGAACTTATTGTTTATTTCAACTTGCAACTTGTTGGTTACAGAATTTGCCTCTCAAAGCCTTTTTAATAAGTCTTCGTTTTCTTTCCTTAGCTTCTGCGTCTCCACCTTCTCGTTATCGAGTGCATCAGTCAAGGACTTTTCGTCACTCTTGGACCTACAAAGGTTAAAGATAGATATGAAGAACTGAACAAGTAGTCAAAACATGAAAGACTGCATGTGATGGTGACTTACCATTTCTCTACCTTCTTGCGGAGTTTAGCTTTTTGCTATTATAACAGCATAAGTTGTTTGCAGTATTCACCCATAGTAACAATATTTTTGAAAGCACTCTGAACAAAGAGGGACAGTGAGAAGCCAGAAAAACCAAGTATAAGAGTGGCTAAGTATTTGATACTTACATTTATGCTTGTTCGAGCAAACTTGGCAACTAGGGATCTTTGAGTTCGTCAAGCTTTTCAACCCTATTCCACCACACCTTTTCAAGGCGCTCATCATCAAAGACATTTGGGGTGAGGAACTCAATTATGAGATCAATGAAAAGAAGACCCCACTATAGAAGCAGGGCCAAAAAACTCAGTGAAGAAATTGAGGTACTCTTCTTCTTCTTCTTTAGTGTCGGCAGTCTCGGCCACGCCTCCTTGGAGATTGGGAGGAACATCCTTGTGATTTCCTTCCTGGCAAGGTGGTCGAAGGTGTCTCTGATGTAACCATGCCACAAATACATACGACCACAGCTCCCAAGATTAAACAATGGGTGAATTCATCTCTTTGGCTTCAATTTATTTTAAATGAGAATATGATGCTACCTAACGATGAAAATAATTATTTGTGCAGCTATACAAGGAGGATTGCATCAACGCTACGTGCTCATGGCTGAGGTTCACCTAAAGGGAAGTCAACCAGCATATCAAGACCAAGTCAACGCCTTCCCCAACTCTTCCTCAATATCACCATATCACTTTTGGACCAATTTAAGCAAGAGTTCAAGTTTGACATGTTTTGAAATTCAATTCCGCCACCAGATCAATTTAGATTCAGCTTGACAAGTCCAACTTCAAACATGCATAACTCTCACATACAGAGTTTGTTTAAGGTGTGTGAGTACTTGATTGAAAGCTTATCTCATCAAATTTCAAACAAATCTATCCTCACCTCCAATTCTTCTGTGCACACCACAATGACCAAAACAATCTAACAATGATTTTGAGTCTTAGTCAAAAGGTGTTACGCCACCTCCACTTAAGCCTATGGGCCTTGTACCTCCTAGGGTTGCATGCCCAGCTCCTTAGCCGCCACCCCTGCCCCTCTCTCGCTTAAATAGCCCCCAGGGGTCTCCCTCTTCCTTAGGTTTTGTTTAGATCAGTTTAGCCCATGTGCAAACCTCCACATTGACCCTTGTGTCGATTAGACCGACAGATTCATATTATAGAGCTTTAACTCTCATTGTGTGACCTTTATATCTAGCAATTTTCAGATTGCACTTTTATCCTTGTTCTTGCTTATTCTCGATTGCTTACATGAATTGATCTTCATGATCAGGTCAACCATGTTCTTGGCACAGTTGATAACGACTAAGGGCATGGTGTAGCAATTGTTGGAATCCTTCTACATAGGATGTGCTTGTCTCTTCAGGTGGCTAATGCGGCGTGTGATGAAATCCTTCACCATATGCCAACCAGTAAGTGTCGATACCCAAATATGCAAATCTGGACATCTCTGTGTATACCGCACTAGTACAGGATCACACCAGTGCACACAGTGTAAATATAGATGAAATATCGACCATACACTCAATTAATAAAGGAAAAGACAAAACTATTATTAATTATCAGAGTTGTGACCTTATACGACCTATTCGTAGAATGTTGCACCAGATAGCCAAGGTTGATCCGGGCACATGCCTCAACAAGATGGACCGGCCTCGACCCTCTAACACCCCAAATTCCCTAATCCTAAATCGTGTATTCTGGACATTTGGCTCGGTAGTGGAGGGATTCAAGCACTGTCAGCCCGTCCTCAGTATGAACGGGACCTTCCTATGTGGGAAGTACAAGGGCACCATCTTGACCACTATTGCCACTAATGCCCATGACCAGTTGCTCTCAGTTGCCTTCGTAATTGTGGAGAATGAAAATACCGGTTGCTAGCTATGGTTCCTGGCCAACATAAAGCAACATGTTGTGCTGGACTGGCCAAATGTGTGCATCATCATAGACCGTCACACTAGGTTGTTATCCATGCCGAACACTACGCAGCACGACACAAGATCGTTGTTCCAATGGAACAACATGCACACACGTTGGTGCATGCGACATCTTGTGGCTAACTTTTACACTCATTTTGGAGCAAGGACCTTTGAAGAAGTTCAAGAAGCTATGCCTGCAGAACCAGAAGTGAAAGTTCAATGCTGTATGGCAAGAGCTTTAGGTAGAAACCGCTCGTACGAGTGGAGCTTCTGGGGCAGGCACACTGCAAAGCGAGTTTGCTAAGTGGATGAGTATACATTACTCGGACTTGGAGAAGTGGTCCCTTCTCCACGACACGCACAGTGCGTGATATGGCATCATGATGATCAACATGTCTGAAGTGTACAATTATGTGTTGAAAGGGGTCTGTGCCCTGCCCATCGCCACTGTTGTGGATGAGACTTGGAACTACACTGTAGGTTACTTCATGAACCGAGCTATGATGGACAAGAAGCACGTTGACGAGGGGAAGCAGTACTCGGAGGTTATCCTTGCCTACATGGAGAAGAAAATAATGAAGCCCCGAACCCATGTATCTCACACAATGGATAGCGTGAGGAAGAAGTTTGAAATCCGTCTCCGAGACAACTATGTTATGGGCCACTTGAGAGGTGACCAGAAGCATGCTTGCACCATAGGGGATGTGGCTGTTTGTACCTGTAACAAGCCTCAACTGCTGTACAAGCCTTGTTCCCACGTATATGCTACATGCGCCCTACTACGCCAATCTTCCACAATGTATGTATTGGAGTTCTATGACATGTATCACCTGTATGATACTTGGAAAGCAGAGTTCAACTTGTATGGTATGGAAGGGTAGTACAGAGACCTATGGCATGGGGATATCAAGTGGTCGCCTAATAGTGTACTACGGCATCCTGGGAGGGGCAGGCGTCGATCAAGGCCGTCCGAAATGACATGGATGCTAGGCAACGTTCGAAATGACATGGATGCTTGTTGGCATCCTAGGAGGTGTAGGCTATGCAAGATTACTAGGCACTCTTTGAGGGACTACCCAAATAGGCCTTCTTCCTCTGGTGTGTGCCCTAGCAGACACTCTATTAGTTGATTTTGGTATGGCCCTAAAATGTTGTGTCTTTAAGCTTTCCCGGGTTGTACGCTACTGTATTGTATAATTTGTTTGAGTAATAATAATTTGTTTTAATGAGACATAGGTAAAAACATTTTCTTACATTTGTTATATTCATGAAATAGAGCAATGCACATGACAACGTGAATCACAACAACACCCACAGCACTACACCTTCAAGATAATGACAAACACAAGAAAAAAATAACACACAACATCAAGTTGATCTTGCTCTCCAGTCTGTCAAAACGATGCCTCATCTCCACCCTTTCCGTACCCCCCATGACAACTTTCTCCTCTGCAACATGCATGCCTAGTGCTTATTTCATCTTCTCACACTCAGAATCGGCAACTGCCTAGCCCATCCTGCAATTCAATCAACACAAAAAGGTTCCCTAACATCTGCAGAACAATTGAAAGCAACCCAAACCAAACTGACTCATCGAGTGAAAGGGGCACTTGTAATAGTGATGTTCAGGATTCACACCGTCCGTGAGGTCTTACGTTTGATAAGTGTGTTGCATTTCAAGCAAATCACTATGGGTGCCGATGAAGAGGAACTCACTTGGCTCACGTTGACATCTGGGGAGGGAGAAGCAAGGCTAAGATATAGGGGAACTGACTGAGGAATGGCTCCCTTTTATAGCCCGAACTCTCCACTCGTTTGCCACCAAACAACCACTTCTTTCGCGCCAACAAGCAGGCATTTCGTGAGGGCAAAATGGTCTTTTTGCATCCCTAAAGACACATAATGGTCAGTGACAAGACCAAAGGAGATAGCCTTGTGCAATGATAGGACCAAATAGGGTAGCCTTGCATAGTGACAAAATCAAAGGAGATAACTTTATACAGTGACAGGACCAAACAGGACAGCTTTATGCAGTGACAAAACCAAAGGAGACAGGCTTGCATAGTGACATGACCAAATGGGGCAGCTTTGCATAGTAATAGGACCAAAGGAGATGTCTGCGTAGTGACAGGACCAAACATGGCAGTTTTATGCAGTGACAAAACCAAAGAAAATAGCCTTGCGCAGTGACAAGACTAGATAAGGCCTCGCTAAAGCGAATTTGCCCAAACTGAATTGAACTTGTAACACGAACAACACGTCGGCTTCGCCTACAAATACTACCCCTTGTGGAGCGTGATTTCCTATACCACAGTTACAACAAACATCGCTAGTATGGAAAAGTAATGGGAGGAGATCACCTGACTCGTAAGGGCTGTAGCAGTCCAAGACAAACAAGCGAAGCATTACAGGAGGCTACCTCTCCAAAGCGAAGCCCCCCATAACTCCAACCCCAACCCATACCTCAACGTTCGCACCAAGCATTCACCGCAAGACCCACCGTGGGGGGAGACGCCACCCTCTCTATTGGTGTAGGGACGCATGCAAGTTCTTCAAATACAAGGAGAGATTGAGCTTGGGAATGTGTTACTGGGGTTGCAGTAACTATGCAGGAGACCAACCCAATCGGCGTTAGGACATGGCCCACTATCGGCAGCTGATAAGGACAGGTTACAATACATTCCCCTACCAGTTCTCTTGTATGGCATGCACTAACAAGCCGTCCCCTCTTCCCGTAGTCTTCGGATCTGCTATGTGCGTACCGCAAATAGATCGACCAGGAGATCCACCCGCATGACCAGTGTACTCTGGACTATGAGGAGTGGGATGCACAGACGCCATGCGAGAGGATGGACGAGCGGCAACACAGCAAAGATCGAAGAGAGCGTATCCAGGGGAGACACAAGCTCACCTGGAGGCATGCAGGCACAGGGAGCGTGAGGCTCATGAGGAGGAGTGCAAGAGAAAGCGCGAACTGGCGACCAAGGCAAGGGCCGTCGTCGAGGACTACAATACCGATCTCGAGAAGAAGAGGAAATGGCCGTGGTCCACACTATTACTGGACCACTCCGTAGTACCCCGCCATCCTACCCACTAAGATATTCCTTTCCCAAAATGTATGCATTCCTGCATGCTCCAGGTGCATGTGTCACTGTGTACCCTTGTATGGAAAAAAAATGCAATGAACAAGTTTTCTCCTAATCTATGAAAATATCCTTCATCATATGTTAAACTTGCTCATGTCAGGGGGCTGCGGAAGGACCTTCAAAAAAATTTCATAATGTTTGGACCTCTTTTTCATATTAAAAATTTCCTACAATCAATACACACAAAAATTGAGAAACATTCAAGTTACGACTATGAATAAATTATACAAGCAAGTACACTATATTGGAAGGCTGCACAAAAAAAATTATTCTTTTTTGAGCTCATTTGTTATATTTAAAAATTATTATATAAAATACATTTCAATGGATTTTCCTGAAATATTCGTACTGTAGGGCTGAAATCCCGCACATGAGCCAAGGGTCTGACGGTGTGCTCTTGTCCTTGCTTGAACACCGCCAAAAAAAATAAAACAATTATAAAGTTTGCACAAGCACAGATAGACAAAGCGCCATGTGGGCCACGCGGGCAAAAGGTGGTGGGCCGACAGCCTGGCGTGCATTGACGCGATGTAAAGATAAAATTATGACAAAACGACTGATCACTAAGCGTTCGCACTGGCCTAACGCGCCCCCGGCAACACCAGCCACCCTAGCGTGCTCCCCAGCCATGCCAGGCACCTAGCGATCGCGCCGGCCACACTAGGCGCCCTGGCATGCTCCTCGGTCGCGCCAGGTGCCTAGTGCGCCGGTCGACCGCACCAGGGGGCTATTTTCGCAAAACAAAAAAATCTTCACCAGGGCTATTTCTGTAAATAACTTCTCCTAGGGTGTAAAAAAAATTTCCCTAGCCGAGGGAAGGGATTAAGGATTGAGCTATTAGTACCAATTCCTAGTCTTGTTGCTACTCTTCACGTGTGAAGAAATGGGAAGATACATCCTTGTTCTGCTATTACGCACAAGTAATAACAGAGAAGGGACAGTATACCATGAAGGACCGTCGGCAAGGACTACAACACCGATCTCGAGAAGAAGGGGAAATGGCCGCGGTCCACACTATTACTGGACCACTCTGTAGTACCCCGCCATCCTACCTGCTAAGATATTCCTTTCCCAAAATGTGTGCATTCCTACATGCTCCAGGTGCATGTGTCACTGTGTACCCTTGTAATATGGAAAAAAATGCAATGAACAAGTTTTCTCCTAATCTATGAAAATATCCTTCATCATATGTTAAACTTGCTCTTGTCGGGGGGCCGCGGAAGGACCTTCAAAAAAATTTCATAATGTTTGGACCTCTTTTTCATATTAAAAATTTCCTACAACCAATACACACAAAAAAATTGAGAAAAATTCAAGTTACGATTATGAATAAATTATACAAGAATGTACACTATATCGGAAGGCTGCACACAAAAAATTATTCTTTTTTGAGCTCATTTCTTATATTTAAAAATTATTATATAAAATACTGTTGTGGTTACATACCAAACAAGAGAGAGAGAGAGTGGTAGTGGAGAGTTGAGTCAAATGAATGGCTTTTTTTGGGTCCCCTTCCCTGTGGCCTATGCCACATATATATTCATATGGGGAGTGTTTGTACAGTTATACCCTTACACATGAGTATTCCCCTTGGGGGCTTTATGTCATTACACATGTCCTATTTTGGACCTAACAGGCCTACTGGGCTTAGGTGGGGGCCACCCCTACAACAGGAGCCTCTCATGGTGAAGGGCTTCACGGGCCGAAGCCATGTCGCTGAGTCCTTTGGCCCCCTCCGTCCCATCGGCCTGTGATGCTTGATAACTCGGATAGTCTGCCCATTTGGTCCTGCTTGCGCGGGGGCCGTCTTCGGGTCCCAAAGCTGGCGCGGTCTCGAGGTCGAAGGAAGCGCGAAGGCCGAATGCTTCGACGGAGATGAGGTCCGGGCGTGCCGTACTTCGCACTCCGGATATTTGCGGGCAAAGTCGAACTTGGTCGGCTGCTGTAACATCCTGATTTTCAGAGCCTTTTTGAAGCTTTTAAAATAAAATTCACCATTTGAATTTTTCTGGAATTAATTAAAGCTTAAATGGAATTTTCATTAATTAAAAAGATTTAATATGATTAAATTAAACATTAATATTTGCCAAAAATATTTTATTTGTGTTTCTTGTGTCACAAGGAATTTTTCTGTATTTTCTGGGATTTTTCGGAGTTTGTTTGAGCTCAATTTGAAATTTCCAAAAACAAAAGAAAGAGAGAGAATGAACAGTGCTTGACACGTGTCAGCGCAGAGTTCATCTTCAACCTTCCAGCTTCCATCGATCCCGTTCCAGTTCAGTTCTTTCCTTCCGTTTTCCTCTATCTTCATAACTTCCAATCTGGACCTTATCTCAATGTCTTTCTAAAAGAAAAGTTGTGCCAAATCACGAAAGGAATCCATCCCAACTGGTCTCTTTCCGTTTCGTTCATCCGTTTGCCTTTTATCTCCAATTTTCTGAAACGGACTCTAAACCGAAATCCACGAATTGGAGTCGGTTTCTACCTCTTCCAAGCCTATAAATACGACCCCTTGGCTCCTCTAAACCCATCCCAAGCCGTGCCAAGTCCCCTCAAAGCCCAGGACGCCGTCGGCACCGAGCCCCTCCGGTCCCGAATTTGCTCGTCGTGTCTCGAGCTATTCGGTGAGTTTCTCCGTGATCCTTTCGGGTCACATTGTGCCATCATATCCCATCTACCTTCTAGCCAAGTTAATTTGATTTTGGTGCAGCCAATCTCCCGGAATCGAGTTTTGCCCAATCTAGGTCAAGAGCGCTTCCCGACATCGATTCGTCGCCTCCGGTAAGCTTTAGCCCTTGCTGTAATTTTTTTTAGACTTGTCCTGCCGCGTTCTACGCCGTGCTCACCTCCTTTTCCCCAAAAAGCCTCCACAAATTTTCGCCTCCGAACCTCGCCAGGGCCGCCAATGGCATCTCGTGTCCCCCATCTACCCGGTGATGTTTTCACCAATCCGTTCGCGTCACTTTGTGCCAAACCATCCCAGGTAGCTACCCTCCAAGTGGTTTTGGATTTCGTTCACCGAGCATCAAGATATTAAGTTTTTCCTTTTTCCTTCCCGACGTCGTTCAAACGTCGATTGTGCCATCTCCGGTGGGTTTCTGGCCGAGCCGATAATTTTCCTAGCTTCGTCAAGCGGCGTTCTAGCCCGTGCTCACCCTACTTCTCCATGTTCCATGCCCAAGTTTTATTCCTCTCTCCCCTACCCATGTCGTTGTAGCCGCCCGTGCCGTCAACAGTCTCCGTTTAGCGTGCCGTCAGTTCCTGTGTGTGCCTTGGGTACCTAGCAACTCATTTTGCTAGTTAGATTCATCTCCCATGCCTCCTCTCGCCAGCGCTAGCCTCCTTTCCAAAAGTTGCTCTCGGGTGAACAGTAATATCTGTGAATTTCCAACATTTTCTCGCCCTGGCAAACTTTAGATCGCTCGTTCTCCTTCGTCCGAACTCCGATTGACCCGATTCTTCTTCCTAAATTCATATAAAATTGAGCTCTATATTTTGGTTCTGGTTTTGCAGTGTTTGGAGTTCATTTGAGTTTTATTTGATTTTATTTTGTCTTTTCGTCTCGTTTTCTCTCTCGTTAGATCGCGTGTTCGAGGGAGCGGAAGTTGGATTCAAAGATCAAGAGCCCTCAGCTGAGCAAGGCCAAGGCAAGTCGTGTCCTTTGATCATTTTGAACCCAGTTTTCAAATCTATTATGTATTACTTTGTTTTAAATTATCATGCATTGCTATTTTATTATAAAACCCTTGTATTGGTAGTTATCGTCCCAATTGGTTATTTCCCTCCTTGATATTTTGGAATACCTTGCTGCCATTGTCACCTTAGGTTGGGAATTTAATTAGTGATGCTATGTTATTTGTCACATTGGGTTGGTACGATTAGAATGCTTAGCCTTGCTTATTTTGCGAAAGGGTTCATCATCGCATGTGGTTAATTAATCTTGACTTAATGATATACTTGAATGTGGTGGTTAACCACGGTTATAAAACTTGTTGCCATGGCATGGGTAGTGTCATTGGTGTTAGTTATACAAAATTGGTTTTCACTTGGGCGATTGATCGTGCAGTAAAGGGGGTGCGAGAGGCACATGGGATGTGGATGTTTCACCTGAGTAGACTTAAGGACTTAACTTTGTGCGCCATTGATCTGAGTCTTACCGTGCAAACCACATGTCTAGTATGGGATAGACCTGGCATAATAATTTGTGAAGTCTCCACTTTGGTTTTACTACCGATGTTGTTGTGGCGCAAGAGGGGGCAATTATCGACTAGGGGGTTACCCTACTCGACGGCGAAACCTTAGCGAGTGGGATCAAGTGGAGATAGATCATTGTAAAGGCCTTGTTGTGATTATCTTTAACGTGAGGATTATCACATCGTGTGGGTACAGTTGTGCAACCTCTGCAGAGTGTAAAACTATTCGAATAGCCGCGTCCTCGGTCATGGACAATGCTCGGTGATTTCACACGAGGTATAGTTATTTCTAAAAAGTTTTGGACAGTGGATGGTTAATTCACTGTTGGTTTAGCTTAGGGATGGGAGGTCCATAAGTGGTTGGTTTAGCTTGTGGATGGGAGATCCATAAGTGGTTACTTCAATTCCTTTGATTATTATTTATTATTGTTTTACTTCAAATGTGCCTTCAATCTATTATTTGTATTTTCAAATGCCGTTTTATGCAAATTAACTTGTTAGCCTTCCATTGGTAAGCCTTGCATATTATATTACATTCATTTGTTACAAACGGCTTGCTGAGTACCAATGTACTCACGGCTTTATGCCCCTGTTGCTCAGTTGAGGAGGAGGAGTATCACCAGCAGGAGGTTCCAGAAGGAGAGTACTTCGACGTCTTCGCGGATTAGGCTTCGTTCTCCACTCGATAGCCTGTGGGTGTGTCGATTGGCCGCTGCGCTTTCTTTTGGATTTTCGCTGCTAGTTTTTGTTAAGCCCTTCGGGCTAGTCTATTGTAAGCTTGGCCATAAGGTCGCACTCTGATAATTATTAATAATATTTGAGTCTTTTCTTAGTAAATTGTGATATGTTCGATATTTCATCTTTATTTATACTGTGTGCACTAGCGTAATCCTGGACTAGTGCAGAATACACAGGAGAGTACGGATTTGTATATTCGGGTCTCTATAGCTGCCCCTGGTAGCCGGGTCTCGGGAAATGCTTCGCGTGATGCAGTGCCAGTTCTGGGAGATGGTTGCCAGGTCCAGGAGTGCGCTTTAATGACGCCTGGAATCGCGCCTGCCTTTACCAAGGGTAGGCTGGCACGGCTGCTCTGCCTGCCCTGCAATGGATGTGGGCACGCGTCCGGCTGCCATTGGAGCGTCGTGGGATTCAGTTGGACCGCCGGGCGCCCATCGGCTGCGATCCCGACGATTGGCATGCCGCTGGTTGACCTTCCACCATCCTGGCGACTCCTCGCCGAGTGGGCCTGGGCATAAATACGCCGGTGTCGCGGCCTGTTCCTTGCTCACCCTTGGTTACTCATCTCATACCTGCACGTGGTTATCTTCCCACATGCAGGCCAACTATTGTTCATCCGCGTTTGATGATTGCATCTACTGATGCTAATGTCAGCGAGCGCTGATGAACAATAGACGGCCTACTTGTGGGAATACGTCACAACTTGTTGTAGAAGTCTTGGACGTCCACAGGGTCCTGCTCGCGCACCGCGCTTTCGTATGGAAATGGCAAGGCTTGACCTGCTCTCGAAGACAGAAATGCTTGAGTCTCTCTGCGCTCTCTGATTGCGCCCACCGGCGTTACCATCAGGGAATGTTGACGTACTGAAGCATTTTTGTTTACGAGAACATGTCAAAACCTGCCACAGGGCTGGGACGTCGCGTGATCTCCGACTCGTGGGGGCTATGGGCCAAAAGGCCGATCTGTACCCCACGGTTCAGAGTTTGCAATTGAGTGCGTTGTGGGTAAACCGGTGCCCGCTCGCCTTCACCTTCTGCTTCGGCCGGAACGCCATAGCGAGGGGAAGCTAGGCCTCCGACGCATGGGGCTGGGTCAGGGGCCTCGCTGGATCCCAGACGCTCCTTCTCCCGGCGTGGATTTTGGAGCCTCATGACGGCACGATGCTGCAATGTTAGACCGTCGCAGACGTTTGCAGGGTGGTCCGGGGATGCTGAGCGGTGGGAGTGAAGCTAGCGCCTAGTCGGAAGTAGACGCTTGAGCGCTCCGTCCCCCCTCCTTCGAAGTGGTGGCAGCGGGGTTGGCGCCTAGTCGAGGTAGACGCGCGAGCGCTCCATCCCCCATCCTTCGAAGCGGTGGCAGCGGGGTTGGCGCCTAGTCGAGGTAGACGCGCGGCGCTCGTCCCCATCCCATGGCCTAGTCGAGGTAGAGGCGCGGCGCTCGTCCCCATGGTGGCGGCGCGAGCTGGCGCCTAGTCGAGGTAGACACGCAAGCGCTCTGTCCCCCATCCTTCGGCGGCAGCGGAGCTAGCGCCTAGTCGAGGTAGACGCGCGAGCGCTCCATTCCCCATCCTTCAAAGTGGTGGCAGCGGAGCTGGCGCCTAGTCGAGGTAGACGCGCGAGCGCTCCGTCCCCCATCCTTCGAAGTGGAGGCAGCGGAGCTGGCTATTGTGGGTGCCGCTGGAAGTGCGCTTTAATGGCTCCGGGAATCGCGCTGACCCTTGGCTGACACAGTCGGGCTGCTGTATCCGTACTCGCTTGTCCATTCGTGACGAACACGCGGCGGGTGGCGATTGGTGTGCCAACGGGTCGCCCGCGGTCAAGTTCCTTCCTCCAGAGGGGCGGGGCACGTGGCGCGGCGTTGTAGGCGTGCCGCCTGCTGGCCGCCCCCTTCCCAATGCGCGCCACCGGCTGCGAGCGGTTGCGCTGCTCGCCGATCCTCAGTTGCACCTACGGCGCGGACCTGCGGTTGTCCCTTCAGACAGGTGCGGCCAGGATCGAGCCGAAGGCTGTACCGAGACGCGCAACCTGCGTTTATTGCTTGTGCGGACCGACACGCGGCGGGATGCTAGCGACGCTTCGCGCGGTGACAGGACTCTGTACGATCACGGTCGCATGCTGGCTACGTGGACCGCCGCGACGCTTCGACTTCGCGCGTGGGGAGGCGAGCGGTTGCCGTTGGCCGTTTGCGCTTAGGGTAGGAGGCAGGGGGCCTTTAAGAACCCCCCGTGGTATTGTGCCCACGCCGCCTCGTGCTTTTTGGTTGTTCACGGTGCTTTTCGCATTCGCTCGCCCTGTTCCTGCGCTCCCTTTCCGCCGCCTAGTTCCCAGTGGATGTTGTTGGCGACTTGCGATGAGCGGACTCAGGCGGGCGGCTACGCCATCCGCAGGCGGTCCTCGCCTTTGGAGGTGAAATACACGCTGGGGGAGCGCAATCCACCGGCGGCAGACAAGTGGTGGCGGCGAAGAAGAGCGTGGTCCGTACTCGGGAGTTGGGCGCGCGCTCGTGACGGAGGACACCATCGATCGGCCGCTGCGAGATGGGAAGCTATCGAATCGCCACGCTGTGCGGTTGCCCGCCGATGATGAAACGGAGCCGCGCCCTAGGAAGTCGGAGGCGATCGTCTTTGTTGCCTACTTCGAGGCCGGACTTCATTCCATCCGCGGCAATTGTCGGGCGGTCTGCGGACCTTCAAGTTGGAGTTGTCACAATTAACTCGACGCGGTGGCTCGCCTCACCGTGTACTGGTGGGCCTCGCGCGGAGGGGTGTTGGCCCAGCGCTTCGTTGTTCGCGTATCTGCATGAGGCCGGTGCCAACCGAAGGAGCGGAAGGACGGTACGATGTCGAAATTTGGCAGCGTCAACTTCCTCCTGCGGGCGACATGTGGGAGGCTCTTCCCTGCGAACGCGACCCGAGGGAAGTGGGAGGTCAACTGGGCGAGGCGGTGGTTCTACCATCGTGTGACGAGTGGCAGCAGCCTTGAATGCATGGGCGGGCCGATTACATTCAAGACCGCCCCCGGCCTGGCGCTTGACCAGGAAGACGAGCTGAGAGCACGAAGGCTTGTGGGGGTCACCGCCCGCTTCAATATGCGTGATCTTGCCGAGGAGTATATGATGCTTCGTGCAACGCCACTTGCCCACAGTTGGCGCTTCACAGCCGGCGAACGTCGAGATGACAACGTTCGCCCGTCCGTTTGCTCGTTACCTGTGCCGATTACCCGTCCGTCCGCAATTGTATATATTGCGTTTACGCAAATATGCCATCTTGGACAGGGACTCGCCTTGAGGACGTGGAGCGTGCCGCGCGCGTGTTCCTTGGGCCATACACCGGTAGAGAGCACGGGCAACGCGCGGTGCGCGATCGCGGAGGCGGGTTGGGGCGGATAAACGCGTGTGAGGCCTTAGGGCTTCTGTGCGGATCGCCCCCTCCGGCCCAGCAGAAGACGAGGATGATGGTGCCACGAAGACGGCGCGCCGCCCCGCAAAGGACCGAGCACGCGCCACGCGGCCCATCTGGCCGCCGCCGCGCTCTGCGCCGCGGCGAGCCCGGGGTCGAGTTTGGCGAGGTATGCCGACTCAGATTTAGAGGGCGCGGAGATTGAGGGCGGGGGCGCCGGCAGCGGAGGGCGTGGCGCGGAGGCCCCGTTGTCCGCGACCGTTGCCGAGGTGGTGGTGCCAGCTGGCGACATCGGAGTGGAGTCCTCGTCTCCGGCGTGGCTTTGGCGGCGCTACCCTTCGCGGGAGCGTGTGGAGCGCCGCCCTTGCTAACCTCGGCGGCTGGGGCCGAGGTGTCGCCCGCCGAGGCGAGGGTATCTCCCGCGAAGGTGGGGGTAACCCTCGCGGAAGTCATGGGAACGAAGTCCCCGACCTCTACCGTCGTAGCTGTGGAGACCTCTTCGGCGGATGATGCTGCAGGGGCCCCATCTGTGGCGGGTACCGCGGTGATACCTTCCGCCCAAGCGAAGCGGGCGTGCTTGCAGTCCTCCCTTCCGTGGACCTCGCGAGGGTTCGTTGTGGCGACAGGTGTTGGGAACTTGTGGGGCCCTGCTTCAAACATCGAGGTCCCTCCGTCCCGCCCCCTCCCAGCCCCTCGGGCCACGGTAACAGTGGCGCAGGTTCGGTTAGCGCGAGGTCCTGGCTCGGTGGTCTCCCGGCCTTCCGAGACAGCGTCGTCCGTTGGGGCGGCGTGGAAGCGTTTCCGCCCGCGGCTAGGGAGACGTCTCCGCGAAGCCTCCCGCCCGCGACCGAAGGTAGGTTATGATGGAACTCCTTCGATTTTTTTTTCAAACGCGTCGTGACATGTGTAATTCCCCTTCGCAGCGACACTTATCCCGGAGGAGGAACCGCTTCTTGAGCGCGGGGGTGCCGGTGCTGGCGACACAGATGCCGCGCGGCCAAGCCCGGCGGACTTCGTCCCTCCGCCGGATACTCTGAAGGCATGCCGCGGGATTGCGGAGGACGCGGCCTCCGGCATCGGACAGCAGGCGTTGCAGACCTACGGGTCGGGGTGCCTTGGAGATGCATTGGAAGTGTCAGGGGTGCGGGTAAGCGTCTGTCTTTTAGACCCCTTTGCAGCGGCTTTGCGTTTGCTAACGCCTGCGTCGCACAGACGCTCGTGCTGGCCCAGGCCCTGCAAAGTGCTTACGCCCGCGAGGGGGCAGCGATACGGCGGCTGCGGGCCGCCGAGGAAGAGTTGTAGGGAGCTGCGGAAGGGCGGTCCGCCCAGGATGCTCACATACGCCTCCTGGAGTCGGAGTGCGCGGGGATGCAAGCGCGCACCGACGGGCTCGTTACCGCGGCACGAACCTCGGCCATGGAAGCGGTGTGGCAGGAGGCTGCTGCAGAGCGGGACGGCCTTGTACAACAAATCGCCGCTCGGAGGAGGAGCAGCGAGCTTCTTTGCGCGCTCGCGGAGCGGATCGAGTTCTCACGGGCGGGATCAAGCCTTGGCGGCGCCGGCGGCCGCTGGGATGCCATATCGGCCTGAAGAGCGCTCTCAAGGGGCTTGTCGCCGAAGTGCCGACGCGCTCCTTTGGGCCCGAGGACCTGTCGCGGTCACTCCGGTGGATTGGAGAGGCGGCGGCGTTGCGCGTGGCGCCGCGGCGATCTTCGGTAGCCACTGCGCATACGTGGCGTCGTGTGTGGCGGCGCGCGCTCTGCGACACCGCGGTTGCAAGCATGTTGCGGGGTTAGCCGATCCCAGTGGAGATGCCGCGGGGCGCGTAATGTCGGCGCCGTGCGAGCTGTACGCGCGCGTGAAGTTTTTCCATGGCGGATATGGGAGTATTGCGGCGAGGCGCAGCCCTAGTCGAGCTATGGAACAACTTGCGGCGAGGAACCTTGGGCGATTTCGGGCGAGGTCCCTTGGCGTGACGATGATGGCGCCGCGGCTCGGAGGACACCGTGGATCCACGGTGTGATAGGAGGTTGTCGCGTGTTGGAGTGCGTTATAACGAAGCCGGGTTGTCTTCCTCGTTTTGTGTTTGCGAAAATACGGAGTTTTCCGCTGTTCTGATTCCTGCCCCCTTGTCGAGCAGCTACCTAACGGGGGGCGGCTGCGATCTCGACCTCGCAACCCGACGGCGTCTTGGCGCGCGGCAAAGAGCCGAGGAAGCGTTGGATTTTGGCGAGTCGGGCGTCTTGAGTGGGACCTCGATGCGGACGATGCGAGGGCTTGTCGAGGATGAGCTGCCGAGTAACGACACAGTGCGCGGGGGTGTCTGCGCGCCTTTGTAAACATCCTTAGCAAATACCAAGAACAGTTTTGACCAGATCTCGCGAAATGCGTCGCCACCCTCGGCTACATCGCCCCACGGTAGCTCGGAGGTTTGCCTGCTGCGTCCGTGCTGCGATGGGTTGCGCCCTGTGGGGGCAATGTGATCGAGGTATGCACGTAGTTGCGACGACCATACACGCTCGGACCGATATCTCCTCCGGTGTAACTGGCGCCTAGTCGTAGACGCGCAAGCGCTCCGTCCCCTACCCTTCGGGGTGGTGGCCGCGGAGATGGCGCCTAGTCGAGGTAGACGCACGAGCGTTCCGTCCCCTACCCTTCCTCTGGCGCTTCTTGCTCGCGGGTGTGCCCTCGCGGGAACGAGCCTCTTGTGCTTCTCGCCCGCGGGTGTGCCTGCATGGGGACCAGCCTCTGCTGTTTCCGCTCGCGGGTGTACCCACGCGGGACCCAGCCTCTTAACACGTCGTCTTGGTACTCCGTAGGCGGCGCATGGGAGCGGGCCCCGTGGTGCACCTTGCCCGCCGTAGAATTAACTGGGGTAAGTTGTGTTCTGAAGTACGTGGGGGCCGATGCCCACGCGTTGTTGATACTCCAAATAGTGCACGGGGACAGCATCCGCGTCTTAATTATGCTCCGAAGAGTACGCACTGGGGCGGCGCCCGTGCGTGCGCGGTGTTCGCGTCTTGCTTATACTCCGTAGAGTGCGCAGGGATAGCATCCGCGTCTTCTTTATACTCCGGAGTGCGCGGGATATACATCCACGTCTTATTTATACTCGGAGAGTACGCACTGGGGCAACGCCCGTGCGTGCGCGGTGTTCGCGTCTTGTTTATACTCCGTAGAGTGCGTAGGGATAGCATCCGCGTCTTCTTTATACTCCGGAGGAGTGCGCGGGATATACATCCACGTCTTATTTATACTCGGGAGAGTACACACTGGGGCAACGCCCGTGCGTGCGCGGTGTTCGCGTCTTGTTTATACTCCGTAGAGTGCGCAGGGATAGCATCCGCGTCTTCTTTATACTCCGGAGGAGTGCGTGCGGAGGCGGACCTCGCGCTACGTCTTATTTAGAGTCCGTAGACTGCGCGCGGAGGCGAATCTCTGCGCGTTGCAGGCGGTGAAATTGCGTGCGGAGGCGGACCTCGATGCTACATCTTATTTATACTCCGTGGAGTGCGTGCGGAGGCGGACCTCACGCTACGTCTTATTTAGAGTCCGTAGACTGCGCGCGGAGGCGAACCTCCGCGCGTTGCGGGCGGTGAAATTGTGTGCGGAGGCGGACCTCGACGCTACGTCTTATTTATACTCCGTGGAGTGCGTGCGGAGGCGGACCTCGCGCTACGTCTTATTTAGAGCCCGTAGACTGCGCGCGGAGGCGAACCTCCGTGCGTTGCGGGTGGTGAAATTGCGTGCGGAGGCGGACCTCAACGCTACGGCTTATTTATACTCCGTGGAGTGCGTGCGGAGGCGTCCCCCCGCTCATCTTTGTTTATACTCATGCCCGTATCTTTGACGGAGAGTGCGCGCGCGAACGCGTGTCTTCGTTTATACTCATGCCCGTATCTTTGACGGAGAGTGCGCGCGCGAACGCGTGTCTTCGTTTATACTCATGCCCGTATCTTTGACGGAGAGTGCGCGCGCGAACGCGTGTCTTCGTTTATACTCATGCCGTATCTTTGGCGGAGAGCGCGCGTGAACGCGTGTCTTTGTTTATACTCATGCTGTATCTTTTGAGAGAGCGCGCGCGAGCAGCGTGTCTTTGTTTGAAGAACAGAAATTTGTGCAAGCGGTGAACTTTATTAAATTCCCGTTTGCGCGGGTGAGCACTTACAAAAGAAGGGGAATGCCAAGCACTAACCACTAGGAGGGTGGGGCGATCGTTGGCGGGCGCTGCGGCCGGGCAGCCATGCGCGCGTGGGCGCGGGGCGCTCGGGAGTCCCGAGGGCTCCGCATCCGCCCTCCGGCTTAGGTGCCTTGGCGAGCCGCGTGGCATGGGCCTGGCGCCAAGCTCTATCGCGCGGGCCATGTCCGTCGCCATGAATGGTGATGATGGCCCGCGCCCGAAGCTTCATGCACGAGAAACCGTGATGCGGGGCGCCCGAGGGTGTTTAGGAGCGGCCGTCCTATTATGGCGTTGTAGGGTATACGATATCGACCACGTCGAAGATGGCGTCCTCGCTCGGCGTTGTCATTTTGGCGAAGGAGGCTTGGAGGCATATCGGCTAAGGCGCGCAGGGCTAGCCTCCAAACCCTTGCGGCGGGGCGGCAGAAGGGCCCAAGCGGCTCGAGGATCCCCATTTGGTCGAAGGCGCGCGAAGAGGATGTTGGCGGAGCTTCCTCCATCGACTAGGATGCGCCGGACGTCGCACCGGCTATGAGGACCGGACGACCAAAGGGTCTTGGTGGGAACTCCACGCCCTCGGCGTCGGCGGGCGTGAATGTGACTTCATGTTGCGCCCATACGGCGGCGCTGCGCCGGTATGCCGCGACGTGGTGCAGCCTCCGCGCGTAGGCCTTCCGTTGTCTTGCGGCGAACCCGGTGAGAGCCTCGGAGATGGCGTTGATAATCTGCGCTGGGCTCCCTGCGGGCTTATGGCTGTAGGAGGCCTTCCAGGGGTTCTTTGACGTGCGCTGGATGCGCGAGAAGCCTTCTGAGCTGTGCTCCTTGGTCACAGGGTGTTGGACGTGAGCCACAACGGGCGCGCGTGTATCCGGGTTTTTGTCCCTGACAACGCTCTGCCGTAGCGCTGCGATGGTGGCACAAGCACGCGTGTCGTGGTTGCCCCGGTCGTAGATTTCGCACCATTGCCTGTGGTGCTAGTCGACGTACTCTTCGCGGGTCCGGTCGTCTCGACCCCGGTCGTCTCGACCTCGGCCACGTCCCCATCCTCGTCCTCGGCATCCTCGGCCTCCGCGACTTGGGCGTTGTCTTCAGAGCCACCCTCGATGTCGAAAACATAACGAGATTTCCTGGACTTGCGCTGGTCGCGCTTGGGCTTGTCGCCTAGCTGGTCATTGTGTTGGGGGTCCTTGCGTTCGGAGGCGCCCTTCGGCTGCTCTTGCTTACGCTTGCCTTTCGAAGGGCCCTGTTTCGACGAGTCTTTGGTCTTGACCGAGGCTTCCGCCTTGTTAGAGTCGGAGTCATCACCGTGTCGCCTCCGTGCATCCTCCTCCGCTCGGGCATACTCTTCCATCTTATCGAAGAGTTTCCCAACCATCTTAATGGGCTTGCGCGCGTTGTACTCGGCCATCGGCCCTGGTCGGAGGCCCTGTATCGCTGCGTTGATGATTGTTGTTTCGTTGACGTCCTTGACTTGGCGCGCGCAGCCGCGGCGCTGAAATAGTCGGAGCCTCTCCTCGGTTTACGCTGACCGCGAAGAGCTGGTCCGCATCGACACGCTCGATGTAGTTTCCCTGGAAGTTGTTGTAGAGTCGGTTACGGACCTGTTCCCACGCGTAGATGGACTATGGTTCAATGGTGAAGAATCAGGACAGCGCGACCCCTCGTAGCGCGAGGAGGAGCCCTTTTGCCTTCGTGGTGTCATCTCCGCCAGCGGCTTCGATGGTGGTCTCGTACACACGCACGAACTCTCGTGGGTCGGAATCGCCTTTGTAGGCCTCAATGACGCTCGGGAACTTGAAATCTTCGGGCCATGGCGTCTGCTGTAGGCCCACAGAAAGCGGGGACTCCGGGTCTACGCACCGTAGTGGGGCGCGGCTAGACGTGGGGGCGTCGCGGCTATCCGCCCTTTCCGGGCGGGTTGGATGCCTGCTGCCGGGCGTGTTGGCTCGGGCCTCTGCATGTCCCGGACGGCTCGCGAGGTCCGTTAGCTCCTCCGAACGCGCTTGGCCGAGGCGCCCGGCGGGGCCGTCTCTACTGCGGGCGTGGCCAGGGCCGTCTGCGCGATTGGCGGTGCCGCCGGCAAGGTGGTGACCACGGCGTGCGCGCCCAGGTTGCGCGCCACGTTGTTGTTGCCGGGGTTGGTCGTCGGGGCGGTGCTGGTGGGATCGGTCATCACGTCGGTGACGGGGTTGGTCGTCGCGTCGGCGGCGGGGCTGGTCGTCGCGTCGATGGTAGGGTTGGTCGTCGCGTCGATGGCGGGGTTGGTCGTCGCGTCGATGGCGGGGTCCTCGGTCGCACCTACACCACTGCTCATACCTGCGGCTGCTAAAGCCGAAACCCTCGTGCTGACGCGAGACTTCGCCGCCTCCGCCTTCTTTTTCTTCGCCGCCGATGGTGAAGATTTCTTTGGTGCCATCCTCCTTAAGTCTGGAGGCTTGCTCTTGTCCTCCCCACGGACGGCGCCAACTGTTGTGGTTACAGACCAAACAGAGAGAGTGTGTGGTAGTGGAGAGTTGAGTCAAATGAATGGCTTTTTTTGGGCCCCCTTCCCTGTGGCCTATGCCACATATATATTCATATGGGGAGTGTTTGTACAGTTATACCCTTACACATGAGTATTCCCCTTGGGGGCTCTTATGTCATTACACATATCCTATTTCGGACCTAACAAGCCTACTGGGCTTAGGTGGGGGCCACCCCTACAACAAATACATTTCAATGGATTTTCCTGAAACATTCGTACTGTAGGGCTGAAACCCCACACGTGAGCCAAGGGTCTGATAGTGTGCTTTTGTCCCCGCTCGAACACCGCCAAAAAATAAAACAATTATAAAGTTTGCACAAGCACATATAGACAAAGCGCCATGTGGGCCGCGCGGGCAAAAGGTAGTGGGCCGACAGCCTGGCGTGCATTGACGCGATGTAAAGATAAAATTATCACAAAACGACTGATCACTAGGCGTTCGCACTGGCCTAACGCGCCCTCGGCAGCACCAATCACCCTAGCGTGTCCCGGCCATGCTAGGCACCTAGCGATCTCGCCGGCCACACTAGGCGCCCTGGCATGCTCCTCGGCCGCGCCAGGTGCCCAGCGCGGCGGTCGGCCGCACCAGGGGGCTATTTTCGCAAAACAAAAAATTATCACCAGGGTTATTTCTGTAAATAACTTCTCCTAGGGTGTAAAAAATTTCCCTAGCCGAGGGAAGGGATTAAGGATTGAGCCATTAGTACCAATTCCTAATCTTGTTGCTACTCTTCACGTGTGAAGAAACGGGAAGATACATCCTTGTTCTGCTATTACGCGCAAGTAATAACGGAGAAGGGACAGTATACCATGAAGGACCGGGCAACCTGCGCATCAACTAAATATTGGCCCGTATCACCACCTCCTTCGCTTTAGCCACTGACCCACACCCGTCTCCACACGCGGTGCTGGAAAGGCCCATTCACGCGGTGCTGGAAAGGCCCATCGACGAGCCCCTCCTGCCGCCGCTGCCACCGCCTGATGCGGCCACCAACCTCCGTCCTCGTCTCCCGCGATGGTGCCGCTAGATCTGACAACGCCTCCCATCGCCCCTCCTCATTCGAGATCGTTGACCCCACCTGTCGCCACCCTCCTATGTCCCTTGGCTGAGGCGTTGCCACCACCACAGCACCACAGTAGCCACCCCCTGCTCGCTTTATAGTTCGGCGCTGGAAAACCCAAACCGTGACTTGCCACTGCCAGTGTAGACGCGGACGCCATTGCGTCAGTTGGAGAGGACGGACAGCTTACCGAAGCATGAATCTCCAGGTAAATCCAAGGGTGAGCAAAATCTACTGAGATTTAGCAAATTCTCAATTGCTTGAGATTTAGCAAATCCAATTTATAAAACCTACCTATTCAACATCATCTCTGTCCATGATCAGTCAGATGTGTACTAAAACTCACCGGATATTGTCATATTAACCAGTCAACATTTGTTGCACTGAAATTTCTGGGTTGTTGGCAATATCATATTATTCAGGAAATTGCATGGCCTCTGAACAAATGAACAATCACTGGTCCAAGTATCTCCCCAGAGCCTGATGCGGGTCCCATTCCCTAACTCAATAACGCATGAAGGGAGAGGAGTTGCTGGCTTGCTGACGATGGGTTCCTTTGGAAGAAAAATTATTCTACAGGACCTAACCTTTTTTTTTCCAATGGAACTACGCTCTTAAAATGATGCCATATGTCTATATATGTAAACATATTAAAGCATATCGATTTGAACGGTTTAATTTGACTTAACAATAATATATATTCCCAATCACATACAGAAACACAGAGGCACGAAACAGGCCATTGGCAGTGGACGCATGAAACGCACCATATGTCCTCAAGCAGCTTCACGAAGGCACGCAGCTTACGTTATAGTCACACGTTATATGTACCCTTCCTGCACATCACATTCTCCAGAGCTCATCAAAATTCAGACAGCTCAATCGTGCCATTGCCATTTCCAAGCTCCATCTTAGCAGTACTCCAACACAAACCGTACGTATTTAACAAGTAATTTGGAGGCCCAAAACCAAGAGGTTACAGCATTAATCTTGGCTTTAAGGTTAGCACTGCTAAATGTCACGAGGAGAGGAGAGGTTGTCAACTCCAGTGGTGAGGAGCACCCATCACCCATTGCATAATTATGCTATATCATATGTATGTTGCCTGATTTTTATTAACTGTAAGCCGACTGCTCTGGCTAAGTCGATTTTTATGGCATTTGGATAACTACAAACCGCACGTGCGTGCAATCGCCTTTTCTGACGTACACCAGCACTTACCATATTTGGTTACGCAGTGACTACATCCACAGATACGCTTCCACAGTCACGAGCCCACCTTTCTCACCATAACATAATTTGGTTATGTATATAGATGGAATAATTTGAACACAAATCAATATAATTGTGATAGTAAATCGTTGCAATTTCGAGAGCATATCTAAGCAATGCGAGAACCAATCGGTGAAAATTTGGGGAGCAAGTTGTTGAATATTTGCGAGCAAATCTGTACAAACTTGTGTAAATTCAATCAATATAAAAAAGCAGATAGCATTTTGAAAGCAAATCTGGGAGCAATTTGAGAGCAAAATGATGCTAATTTAGGGAGCAAATTGGTGCAATTTTTGGGAGCAAACCAGTGCAAATTTGTGTGAATTCAAAAATCAAATCCTAGATCAAGTCATTGCAAAATTTGGGAGTAAATCAAAATAAATTTGTGCAAATTCAAGAGCCAATGGGTGTGAATATGGGAGCAGAATAGATACAAATTCGAGAGCATAGTGCAAATATGAGAGCATATTGGTGCACAATTTATGACCGCTACAAGGCAGATAGAGTAAACCAGGGCTATAAGGCAGATAGAGTAAACCAGGGACTAAATTGGTAGAGAGGAAAGCCGTACAATGAAGTTGGAGATGGTGAATACTCGCTAGACGGTGAGACCTAGTGACATACATGGATGCGAAGCCAAGGAGCTCAAGTAGGGCACAGACCAAGGTGATTCAGGCGGGGAAGACTCCATGCAGCATAGGATGAGGGTTGCGGCACTGATTTCAACTATCATCAGCGCTTTTGGATCGACATCGAGATGGAAAATGAGAGGGCATTGTGTGTGTGTACGCAATGTGGGGAAAGCAATGAGCCAGTGGCAAAAATGCATTGGAGTGGGTCCCACTGGGCGCAAAGAAGTTTTATACGTGTGAAATCGTATGCCTGCTAGGCAAAGCATGCATCCGATGAAACCAACACACGCGCGCGGAATTAGGCATTTGCGTTAGTTTTGAGATACGTGTGTAAATCTTACTTTGAGCTAATGGTTCAAAAAATGTGACTAGTCCTTAAGAAAGCAATAGTAAGTGTGTCAGTGGGATCACGTGATAGCTAAGCCCTAATTTATGCTTTAAAATTATGTGATGTACCGTGAAATATAGAGAAAATATACAATCAAATATAGAAAATGCAAAGAAACAGATCTCTTACTGGAAATATAATGAGAACACAGGTGAACAGACTCTATATCTTGAGCTTTTTTTGTTGTTGTTGTTGTTGTTGTGCATGCAAATTTCATTATATTTCCCTGATTCCCTGTAAAATGAACTATTGAACTCTCACATGAACATTCTAGGTTAAGAAGTCTATGAAGGCAGAAACATGCTCCGCACATACGGTTGAACTTTGACAATCTAAGAAAATTGTGAGTCCATATGGAGGTCACATTATGTTTGTGATGAGTATTTAACTTTGCTTATGCTTTGATGTCGTCTTTTCGTTTGATTTTGAGTAATTACAATTGACGTTGTTGCTTTCTGTTGCTGGCAGTATGACCGGCTTTGAGGCCGTGGTCATACCAACCAAGAACGGTTTGACTAGCCTTTGGCTAGCGGTCAGGCCGGCGGTGGTGCAGCAGTCAATATCGGCATGAGAGCCACATATGAGTGGCCTACAACGGTAGTACTGGCCCGTAGTTGGCGGTAGCTATTTTTAAGAGAACGAATTTATGGAGGTTTTGGGTTGTAACCGAGTGCGGTAGTACCGACAGTGGAGCTACGGTATGACCGGAGGAGTGCAATACTACTAGCCTTGTAATGGTGGTACTACTGGAGTGTGTCGGGTGGCCTGACTGGTATGGGTACCATGGTCTGATAGGTCCTCTACTCCCGAGAGTTGGTTTGGTGTAGTGGATCAGCCATTCGTTGGCGGTAGTACTGGCCTTTGTTGAGTTGTGCTGAGTTTGGTTGTATTAGTCATGGCAGAGTCCATGCGAGTATTAGTCATGGGGTGTCTATGCAAGTGTAAGTCATGGTGTAGGTCCATGTATGATTTGATTTGCTAATGAGAGTCAAGTGTATGTCATTTATACTTGGATCGATTGCTTGCTCTTTGATGTGCAGATGCTTGATGATTGTTACAGCCAGAGGCTGGACCGAGGCTATGGAAGGGTTCTTGAGGATATGGCGTATCGCGTAAGCCCGGGTGGAACATCATCTCAAGCAGAGAAGCACAAGAGAAATACAAAGATTATAAGGAGGCAAGTATGTGCATGTGGGGACTTGTGTGTTTCAAGTGATGATGATTTTCGGAGTAGACATATAATCTTGGTGGCAAGTAATTTGGTATCACAGACTATGGTGTGATGTGGTGTGCCATAGGATTCAGACATTTCAAGTAGTGACGGCCTCGGAGAAGGTGTACGATCTTGACGACGAGGCATTGGGCATCGCATCTTTATGAAGATCGATGAATGACAATTGAGAAAATTATCTAATACCGGGTAGAGTGACAGTTTACAAAACCGCGGTGTTGGCCTAAGTGGTTTAGGTCGTGTCTTTGATGATAGTGTCTTATCGGGCTATTGAGGCCATGTGGAAGTTGCTCTTTGAAAAACATGCAAGTGTGTCAAATATAAAATCCATTTGTGTGTGTTACCGGATTTTCCCATTTGTATGTGGTGTGATCTACTAAGGAGTGGTTGGTTGCTAGGGTTAAGCAAGGGGTGAGGAGTCTCACTATATGTTAGATCCCGAAGCAACAACTCCAAAATCCTCTGTGTAAATCGCACTAGTTTAGGATCATCTAGTGTACACAGTGATAACAGGGATACATATCAAGCATAATGATAAACTTTATTTAACTGAATATGGGCCTGATGGCCAAAGTTTTACACCAATGGTCCATAAACCAAAATTAAATATAAGTAACGGAAGATAAAACCGAAGCGGAAGAAGCCCACTGAGCCTGCCCACAGGTAAACAATAGTAAGACGCGACCTATTCATTCTGATCCTCACCGAAGTCAAAGTTATTCTCTGAAAAATGATGAATTGAGCAATATGAGCACATAAAGTACTCCACAAGTTACACCAGAAAATTTAACAGAGTTAATGCATGCATAAGGATTGACAAAGGAAGGCATAATAAGGTAATTTAACCATAAAACAACATTTAAAACATACAGTAAATAGATTAAAATTGCTAAATTTAATACAGTAAATAAAAATAATATTGTAAGCAAAATAGTTACCATTAGTGCAGGTCCATCCCCACACTAACCTAACCACGGGTATCCCACCCGAACCATCTTTCCTAAAAAGATCTCATATGGATTCCATCCATCCATATGTTTTTTCATCTCTTATAAATTCCATCCATCCATAAGTTTTTTGTAAACCATTTTGAAATCAAAGTCTAATCCATGAAAAACTTTACTCAGCTTGCCCATGACCGTGGGCACGACTATCCAGGATAGATTATACACTCTGTAGAGGTTGTACGACTTTACCCACAAGATATGATAATCTCATAAGGTCGGTCATTACACGCTTCCGAAGTCGTGCGATTGAGAAAATCATAACAAGGCCTTTACAATGCAGAGCCTTCAACCTGGTCAAGTCAACACTAAGGTTTCATCCCAGTAAGGAATCTACCAGACCAAGACCCCCTCTTGAGCCGAGTGAGACTTCTCATGGCCTACGCCATGCTCACTTTCAACCTACAACAAGACTCAGGCTAGGACCTACAAATTAGTCAACCAGAGCTGTTCCATACTAACCTTGTGGTAGTACGAAAATGCTTTGTAGCAGTAGCTCACAAATCAGTCCTTAACTGACTTAGGCACCAACCACATACCCCTTGTGCCTAGCAACATTGTGTCACCAAACAACAATGCATGCCAACAAGCACCCACCACCTAACTATTTGCCTAAGTCAAAACCAAGTTTTTATATTTTATTTTGAAATAATTTGTCTTTCTTGACTAACCAAAGCCAAGAGTACATTTCAAAAGTTTATCATTTTATGTGGAAAAGGTTATCCCAAAACAAAAAATTATGTCTAAGTAGGTCTAAGCATTTGATACAAAATTTCTCTAGTCCATACTAGTGTATTAACTAGAGTTTTATCTAAGGTGACAAGGCATGTTGATATTCAATATCAAATTGGCCATATACAAAGGAATTTGGGTATAATTAGAATTCAAATCAGATTTAAACTAGGTTTGGATAAAAGTACGCATGCATAATAATTTAAAAACAACATAAATAATTTAAATTACTAGGAACAACATGGTCAAAGGTGTAACTTGCCTTGCTCGAAGTCTTGGTGCTGCGAGTCGTCGAAATCGTACTCTTTAGAATCGTCGTAATCTATACGTGAAGAACCAAAGCAAATAAATTCAAGAAAAACTCAAATAAACTTCAAATTTTCAAAACAAGTCTAGAAATGGGTAGTTTAGGATTTTAGAGGAATTTAAATTTGAACGGGTCCAATCGGAGTTAAAATGAAGAAATACGGGCTTCCAGAAGTTTGAAAAGAGAGAAGAAGAAAAAGGTTGATTTTTTGGAATTATTTTTGTACTAAAAATATATTTATGACCTCAGCAAGGAAATTGATTTTTAATGGAATTATTTTTTTATGGAAAAAGAAATTTGTGACGCCAGGGTGACGTCAGCATGAGAAATGGATTTCCGGCCGAATTATCTTTCAACAAGAAAAGGGTTTTATTTCACTGATAGGTGGGACTGGCTTTTGATGGACTGGATCCATGGACCGGGGAGGCGGCTGAGGTAGCACATGGGTTGGCGTGGCGGCCAAGCGCCGACGTGGCTGAGCCATGGCGCCATGTGGCTGCCATGCAAGCTTGAGCGCTGACATGGCCTAGCCGGCTGAGGCGGCGCTCCGGACCCGAGGGTCGCTGGAGCTCCAATGCTCGGCGGCAGCCGGCGAGGGAGAGGGGGGGCGAGGGGAACCCGATGGTACCTCACGCGAAGACAAAGAAGCAACGGAAGTGGCCGGCGACGGAAGAGGAGCGGCGGTGACTATCGGCTCCGGTGAAGATAGCGTTCCGGTGGCGTTGGTTAGTGGCGGAGGGCGGAGGGTGGTCGCCGAGGCACGGGGAAGGCGAAGGTGGTGGCGGCGAGACGAGGGGCAGTCCGAGCAGACAGCAATTGCTCGTTGGAATCGGCCGAGGCCCGAAGAGAGAGAGGCACGACGTGAGCGAGGAGGAGCTCTGTGAGAGGGGAGTGAGGGCTGAGGGAGGTGGTGCGAAGGTAGGGGTGCTCGGAGGGGGATTTATAGGGGGGAAGAAATGGTGCGGCGAGTAATTGCTTGCCGGAGTTTACGAGGAGGAAACTAGTTTTGAGGGTTCGAACGCGACGATGATGTTCTAGTGTGCTTGTGCTACTTCTGCATGTTAACAAATAAAAACTCTAATAACTGTTGTGAGCATGTGCTACTTCCGCGTGTAAGCAATCTTATAGCATTTAGTCAGATATTTGTTTTGAAATATTTGTTAAGTACATAATTAGTGCAGATGAATTGAAGTATTCTAAGATACTTACTGATATATTGGCAAGAAATTAGATTTTTTAATTAAGTAGTAAAATACCCCTATGTGGTCAGCACTCTAGAATTTACTTAACATCCGAAGAGGACATGCTAATCTAGAAATGATCAGCATCAGGTAAATATACAACCAACTCGGCCTATAGCTTCATATTTAAGGGGGTGTCCACAAAAACCATTGTGCCCTTTTTGCTTGATCTACCCTGAGACAATAAACCATCCTCTAGCAGAATGCTCCTACTCCTCAAAAGTATTACAGTCCATCTTTGCATAGTTTTGGCTGCTTAAAATGCCGACACCTTCATATTACATTAATTTCCTGAACCAAATAGCTTGGGTTGCTTACTCTCACATTTTCAAACAAATCGGCCAATGAACAGATAGTTTGCTAAACCAGCTAAAGAGTGAGGTTGCACTTTGGGTGGAGACCAGTGCTGCTCGCTTATACAAGTAGCTCATAGTTCTATTTTTGTTTTTTTGGTTTCTTCTTCAGTTTTGTCTTAGGGAGTTTTTCTCCTTTGTATTTCCTCCTTTCCATCAATATGGTCAAGCATGCTACTGCCTTTTCGTAATAACAAATGGCCAACAAAGTAAGTATGTTTATTCAACAAATATTGTGCATTGTTGCCATTCTGGGAAAAGTAAATTGTGTTTTGTGCTGTAAGCTATGATGGATTATATATAGATGATGGTAGTAGCCTTGGCAATGCAAAGGAGTACATTTTTCCTTTTTTTGAAATCAGGTAAAGGAGTACGCTTCGAAGCATTTACCTTTGCATTCACTGGGAATTGCAGCCTGAAGTAAACGTGTTCAGCTTCTACATTTTGCATGTCTATTAAGATGTGGCAAAGACAGTGTTCTTGTCTTGGTTTGGGTAATGGAAGTTCTCGAGGGCGATGGTTTGATGTACTAGAGTAATATTTCTTTTTGATTGTAGTAACGCACGAGCATTTAGCTAGTTTCATATTGATATTCCCTTTTGTTTTTGGGTAATAATCTTTGTAGATTAATTTTCAATTTGATGCAACAAATGCATGCTTACAAATCCACAAAGTATAAGGAAAAACAATTTTTGAAGGAAAACTCATATACGGCTTGCTATAGGGAGATGGTACTGCTATCGATCCATGTACAATCTTGACCGTGCAGCATGATGCCGAGGAGACCAGCAGCAGCAATCCAGCTCAATAAGATAGCTAGATGAAGAGCAATCTAGCTGACAACGTATCTAGCCAATGATGTGGTAAATAACTAGTAACATTGAGCAATTCACACAACTAATCAACACAATTAGAAAGAAAAACAATCACATAATTAGATAATACAAAAGTAAAGAAACAAATAGACACAAGATATAGAGAAAACAATCCAACAATCTTATTTATTTCAATAATTTTCTATGTACAAAATAGATAGCATTTGCCCTATATTTATAGTATAAAGTGCTTTTGGAATACATCCATATCTCTTTTTTAAAGAAGAAGAAAGAAACCAACTATACCTGCCTGAGACTGACCACACCCCAAAGGTAGTCGGTTTCATAACAACACTTACCAAATTTGGTGATACGGATCTGACCACATAAACCCATGGGGTTGGTCCAATCTTATGGTGAGGATGATCACACAGTTGACAAAAATAAATTAACCAAAACAATATGATTCAAGATCATACCACAACAATCACAAGGGTAACTCGAAAAAAGCAACATGATCGATAAATGAGGTGAGAACACCAACCACCATCGCACCACTACATTCACAAAGGTAACTCAAAGGAGCAATACGATTTCTTTAGGGAAGTAAACTAGTGTCAAGAACAAGATTGCAACCACCACAACTGTATCACATCTTTCACAAGAATCCAATCCATGCAACTTGCTATTGGTAAGAGCACGAAATGGTTGATCATGATAGATCACTCTAAGCAAACTCAATTTACTTGCAAAGACAAAGAAAAGTCATTCAAACTCTCACAAGATAATAAGGATACAAAACCCTAAAGCCAACATGGCATACACTCAATTCATATTCATCAAAACATCTTACACCTTTTATATGAGGGAGCGCTCTCCCTTATATAGACCTTTTAGGTTAGTTGCTGCAGTAACCGACTGTTACAATGTCCAAGGTCATGCTACAATACTGGTTATGGCTAGAAAAATCCAAATTGGATTTCCTTTAATTAAGTTACAAGCAACTAAGATATTTTTTTTAATTCTGTCAAACTAGTTGGATTGACATGGAGCTAGCGTTTAAACCAATGCCTTGAAGCTTTCCAACTCCTTCTCTTGGATAATTTCATGTGGATTAAAAGTTCTTTCTAGTTGATAATTGTGGTAATCATAAATATATGGCTAATGCTGATTATATCCATATCATCCTCCCTCCCTTAAAAAAAGACGCCTTTGGCTTTTGTTCATAGTGGAAGAACTCATCTCCATTTCTAGGATAGCACACGTGCAATTGTATTATCTTGTGCATTTGTTCTTCTTTCTCTTTGTATGCATCAAATAACTTCTTATAATTCTCTTGGTGCCATAGATGAATTACTTCTTTTGGCACATTTGCAACTTTAGTTTTAAACAGTAATGGCAAAGTAATTTGCCATCTTTCCTCATTTGCCTGAACCTATATAGGGTCACAAACAAAACTAGAAGGAATAGGATTTAAAATGTCACTAATATCATAATCCTTTCCATCTTGTTTTGGTGGATCTCTCCTCTCAGAGTGGATGCTTTAAACCTCACTTTTGGTGGAATCACATAACTCACTTAGAATACTCTCATTTTGTGGAATTGTGGGCTGTCTACCCTCATTCTTACTTAGGTTTTGATGCATCACTATGGCCTCCTTTTGGTGCTTGGCTTCTTCTTGCTTCTTGATTTTCAATAGCACCTCATCTCTCCAAGCGGCACACGTTTGATCACCCATAGGCATGAAACATGTTGGCCTACCCTTCAAAGTGAAGTTATAGCCCTTGGTGCACCAATCTTGATACGATGCATTGAACTCCTTGCACCAGGGATCTCCCAACAAAAGATAACATGAGACCATAGGGATTGGAATAATATCGCATAAAATCTCACAAGAGAATTTGCCCTATGTAAACAATACCTTAACTTGATATGTGATATCGAGCATGTCGTTGTACCATTTTAGCACATATGGTTGAGGATGTGAGGTTGTAGGTAGCTCTAGCCTCTCAACGAGCTCAATATTTGCAGCATTGATCGAACCCACGTAGTCGATGGACATGGCACAAACCTTCTCTCTTACTTTGCAGCGAGTATAGAAAGTCCAATACATGCCATACCTTTCTTCGTAGAGGGAACTAGGACTTGATCCCATATTATGCAAGTCCAAGTTGTGCTTGTATATTATTGATGCATGCTCATCGCACTTGTCATTCAATGGATGGATGGAGTCTTGAATTTCACGATGAAAGGAATCTCACAATGCATTAAGATGGAACTGAGTCATCGGTTCAGTAAGATCGTCATAATCCTCATATTCCTAGGGTCCTGCCATTGTTAGCGCAACCAAGAAGACAGAGAGTATATAGGGATCTTGGTAGGTTTATCAAAAGAGTGCAATTTGAATTTTAGACTATTGTGAACTTCAGTAGTAATCTAAGCGAAAAAACAATTACCTAGTTATTGATCACAGAATATAAGTGGAAAATATAGTAACTCAATAATAGATGTGGTTAACAAAAGAGTATAAGCAAATAGTAAGTTAATTAGTTCTAGAAAAGCACTAGTGGTCAGACTAGATCTAGGTTTTTAGACGAAGAACAAAATGTGGGTAGATCTGAAAATTGGACAATATAGCTCAAGGCAAAAGTAAACAAGGTAGTTTTTTGGATTAGCAAGCTAGCTAAAGTTCTTATGGATTAAAACTTAACCTAACTCACCAAACTTTTCATATTGAAATAAAAAGGCTAAACGGAAAGCAAATATTTTATGTTTTTTTGGAGGATGAAAATGAACCAAAGTAAAGGATAGATGTTGTCGTGCAACTGAAGTTTATCACCATTCAACCATAAGCTCCGATACCAGATGATACGAATCCGACCACGTGAACCCTTAGGGTTGGCCCGATCTTACGTGACGATGATCACACGGTCGACGAAGATAACTCAACCAAAATAACACGATTCAAGATCGTACCACAACGATCACAAGGGTTAATAGAAGAAAGCAACATTATCGATAAATGAGGTAAGAACACCCCAACCACAATCACACCACTACCTTCACAAAGGTAGCTCGAAGAAGTAATAGATTTGATAAAAAAAAAAGTAAACTAGTGTCAAGTTGTCGGACCCTGGATTTAAACCAACCCAGAATCCTCTGTGAATACATTGCACTATTCCCTGGATCAGTAGATAGTGCTCACAGATTACATTACTGGATCATTTCATACACGGTACAGTCCATATAATTACAATACCAGAGTGCACGCGGCCCATATAGGGACACGAATTACAAAAGGGGCCGTCAGGCCAAATAAGTTCAGTACACAAGTAACATAACAGCGGAAGCAAGATAGGGGGGCTCATCACCCTACAGGCAAGTGACCGGATAACCCAGGTGCGGTTAATATTATCCAGCTGACTGGCTAACCTTAAACGCACCTAAATTATTAGTTTGGTCGACCGGACTGTGGGGAGATGCTAGAATCTATTCTAACTATCTCCATCTTCATGTCCTTCTTCGGCTTGGTCCTGGTAGAACTCGTACTGTCCTTGATTTGCAAGCTCTGGGGAAAGGGGGGTAGCGAGCGAGTATGAGCACAAACAACCGTGCTCTGCGAGCCAACATACAGAATGCAAATACTAGTATGCAAGGTTGATTCAAGGAGGGCTTAGGTTCTTTTATTTGCGCAAAGCTACAGTTGCGAATATTATATTTACAAAACACTAGTTCTAGCATTTGATAAGACAAAATTTGATAAAGTTAAATTGTGCAGTATGTATAGAACAGTGTTGGTTCCATCCACCAGTTACATGGTTCCAATCACCAATGCTAAATTTTAGATATTCATAATATCACTGGAGTACTTCCCTCCAGGAAAATTCAAAGCTTGGAGTACCTCCCTCCAACAATTTCTATTCCCAACCCAAAAGTTTTTGAAAACATAACTAACTCGAGCAAGTTCCCATGTCCGCCCCTGACCGTGGGCACGGCTATTCGAATAGTTTACGCTCTGCAGAGGTTGTACCCTTTACCCACAAGAGATAAATTATCCTAATAGCCTGCGCACTTTCTTAGGCATGAGGCCCAGATAATCTATCACATAGCCTTTACCTTACCCTGATTTAGCTAAATAACACCCGCTGAGGTTTCACCGCTGACGGGCTAAATCCACCATCGTCAGAGGCCCCCTCTTGCGCCATCTGGGTACAGTCTATCCCTGTCCCTATCTCTCAATGGTGTTATCTAACTAAATCCTTGGCAAGTTAATCAGCTAGGTCATACCCATATAGACATGTGGTCGTACTGTTTTACATAAGGAGGTCATCACAAGATTCAGTCCTTAATTTGTCCGGCGATTCTATCCACAACCCAGGTTCTCGTGCGACATCAGCACCAACCACACTTTGCCATCCGCCCAGACATGAATAGCAGGTTTTTGAGGGTTTTGAGAAGCATAAAATAGTTGTAACGAAATACTCAGTCACTTACATCCCATGACTATCCCAAATCAAGTTCTTATGTTTTTGAAATGTTAATGATCAGGACAACTAGTGCCCTGGACTTGACCAGACTAGCATAGCATAAATTGACTTATAGCTAATTTCGTTAACATTATTATCTATGGTGACAAGGGACAATTGTTTCAAGTTATCAAGGGGTGGCATATTAGATTTTACTAGAACATCAAGTGGGTATATAGCTACGTTACAACTTTAACATATACGTTTGCATGAAATAGCGCATGCAGTTTGAGTAATTAAATGAAAATAACTTTGCAAGAATTTAGGAGCAAAATGATCAAATGTTGACTCGCCTTGGTCGTAGGCAGGAGGATCTTGCTGTTCTTGAGGTAAGTCTTCTTGGGGTTCAGGAGCAGCTTCGAACTCTACTCGATCGCAAAGAACCGGTGCAACATACAATAGCAAAAGGACTAATAAGCATAAAATAATGAGCAAATGAACTCCAAATTGAACCAAATCGAAACCAACAGAAAGATAATGAATTTAGAAAATTTTAGAATCAAGTTTCGCTCCAATCGGAGCTACGATGAGAAAGAACGAGCTCTGCAAAGTCTAAATCTTAGGAAAATCCCAAAAATAACAGGGGAGAGAGAGAGTTCTTTCTCTGACATGCGGGTCCCACGGGTTTTATTTTAGAATTTCATTTTTATTTTTCGTTAATCGTCCAGAGACTGACGGGTGGGACCGGGGTACTGTGTAAACAGTAAAGGGGGGCCCACTCGTCAGTGGTTCGTTCTTTTACACCCGGTTATTAACAGTTTTTAATTAGTCTGCGGGGTCCACTGGTCAGTCAAACGTTCCATTTTAAACCCGCCCGGGCCCACCGGACAGCGGCTCCTCAGCGACGACTAACCCCAACAGTTAGTGGCTAACCGGGGATTAGGCGGGAGCAGAGCTCCTCTAGGCTGGGCGGCGGCAAGACTCGCCGGCGGGGAGAGGGCCACGGCCGACGGGGGGCAAGGCCCAAAATGGGTGGCCCGCACGGACTTACCCTTACCTGTGGAGAGAGCGAGGCCCGGAAGGCTCGGAAATGGCTGGTGGCGGTGGACTTGAACGGCGGGGAGAGCTCACCGGCGCCGAGAAAGATGGGATCACGGGGGCGCGATTTACCTGAGCGGTTGGCTTCCTGGGGTGACGAGGATGATGCAGCCGCAAGGAATCGGCCGGAAGAGGTCGGGGTCGACGGCGACGGGGATTGGCCGGAGTGGAGGAAGAACCGTCGCCGCCACGGCTACAAGAGAGGAAAAACCGATTAGAGGGGTGAGGGGCATCTCAAGGGCATAAGGAGCTCGGGGAATGAGTAAGTGCCGGTCAGAGCCCTCCGGGGGACGCCGGCGACGGTGGCGGCTGAAGAGTGGCAGGCGGCGGCGGTTTTTGCTCGGGATTTTGGCAGTGGGGAGGGTGCGTGCTGATGGGCGCAAGCACGTGCTTTTATAGCCAACGAGGAGGGGTGCGGGAGTGCGTGAGTAAATACGGCCGAAGCTCCTCACTTGAAGCGCAATCGATTGCGGCTTGCGTGGAGGGCTATCGCCGAGCTAGGCGGGGGAGGGAAATGGGCTGGCATTAGGCGCACTCATGGCCACGGGTGAGGAGTAAAGGCGCGCGGGGAAGAGGCGATGCAGCTGGATGGCTTGAAGGCGGAGCACGACAGCGCGGTGGCGATGACACGCGGGACGGCCGGTCCAATCGGCGGCGATGGGCACTCATGGCGGCACTTGAAGTCGGGGTGGCGTCCAGCCGGCATCCGGCCATTGATGACGAGGAATTGATGGCGGGGTCGTTGATCTCCGGCAGCTGGCCGCCATGGCGAGGGGGAGGGCGACACGCGGGGAAGCTAGCGCGCGGGGCGCAGGCCTAGCGCCGCCGAGGCGCGGCGTCGTGGCGTGCGGAGTCTTGCCACGAAGCCCGAGCGCTAGCGGGAAGGAGACCAGGCGCACGCTGGTGCAATGCAAGGAGGCGGGAGCGCGGAGCGAGGCGTCGGGAGGAGGAAGAAGGAGGCGGCGCTCGGTGGTGGCCGAGAAAAGAAAGAGGCAAGCGGGCGGGCCAGGAAATGGAATAAGAGGGAGGGGAGAAAAGGGTTGGCCCACCCGGGAGAAGACTTTAGGGGTAAAATCCATGGGCTGAAAAGAAGAAGCTCTAGGCAACAAAAGAGGATTTTTAAAATGCAACACAAACTTTAGAAATTGAAATACCAAAATTACCCTTTTAACAAGAATTAAATTACTTTTTAGCAATAAAAAGACAGGCCCAAAAATAGGATGTTACACAAGCATAATATTACAACCACCACAATCATATCACAACCTTCACAAGAATCCAATTCACACAACTTGCTATCGGCAAGAGCACAAAATAGTTGATCACAACAAATCACTCTAAGCAAACTCAAAAAACTTGCTAAGACAAAGAAGAGTCATTCAAACTCTCACATGATAATAGGATAGAAAACCCTAAGCCAACATGGCATACACTCAATTCATATTCATCAAAACATCTTACACCGTTTACACGAGGGAATGCTCTCCCTTATGTACACCTTTTAAGTTAGCTGCTACAATAACCAGCTATTACAGTGTCCAAGTCGATGCTATAGTACTATCTGCGCTTGCTACAGTACTGGTTTCGACCGAAAAAAATCCAGATTGGATTTCATTTACGTGTAACTAAGATATTTTTTTGGAATTGTGTCAAACTAGTTGGACCGATATAGAGGTAGCCGTTAAACCGGTGTCTTGAAGCTTTCCAACTTCTTCTCTTGGATAATTTGATGTGACTTAAAGTTCTTCTCCGTTGATAATTGTGATGATTCTGAATATATGAACGATGCTAATTATATCCGCATCATTTGGTATACTGAACACGGGTCTGAAAAAACCGAAAACTTGGCCGGCCCGACATGAGTTTGAGGCCGGGCCACACAGGGCCGAGCCGAACGAAAGGCAGACCAAATATAAGGCCCATTCCCCAATCCGAATTGATTACATGGCCCAGCCCTAAAATGTCCTCCACTAGGCTTCCTATCCCCTCCCAGGTCCCAACAACTCAGAAATTTCAGTACAACGCTGCTCTCCACCGCTGCTCCATGGCCGCCGGCGACCCCTCTGCCGCTATCGGGGACGGCCCCGCCGACTCATCCTCCACTACTCCAGTCCCCAAGCGCCTACGGGAAGCACTCGCCGCCCTTTCCCAGGTAACTGACCGGCTAACTAGCCACTAATCTCTTGAATCCCCTGTTTCCCCAAACCCTCTTAAACCGTAAGCCCCCATCCCGCTCCAGGCGTTCGACTCCGGCGACACCGCCTCCTCTGACGCTGCCGTATCCAATGTTTCCGACCTCCTTAACGCCTACGCCTCCCCCGCCGATGCCGACACGGGAGGCGACGGTGATGGCGCGGCGCGATCCGACGCGGCGGCCATGGTCCTGCTCCGCGAGGTGCACGCGTTCCTCTCGTGCCCGTCCTCAAACCAGGTCCTCTTGCTGCGATCTCCTTCATCATGTGCTTGTCGTTGGCCTCTGAATGGTGTTTCGCGTTGCGATTTATAGCATCCTGATCCTGTTGCTGTCATGTAATAGATGGCCATAGACGCCCTCTCTCTAGAGCTTCCGAAACCTGTTGCGAAGCTGGGGGCTCTGATTGGGCATTGCTGGGACATCTCCAACGCTATCATTGAGTTCTTCGTTTCAAATTGCAGCCCGAGGGACATGCTCTCTATCCTCTGCGAGGTCAGTTACGCATTTATTTGTTTATGTTAAGTCCTGGCAATTGGCTGCTGCAATTGCGTCTTGCAGTGTTCAATGTTGATTGGAATTTGGTCCCGCACTTGGAAACTTGATAGGAGTGTATTAAATTGCGAACTTTTTACATCTTTAATTCTATTCATGTGTAAATGTCCAATTAGAGCAAGTCCAATAATAGAGCCAAGTGTTTGGCTATAAATCAAGTTATAAGAGCCAAGTTATACAATAATCTGTCTTCTATTTGTCTACAAAAGATTTTTTTATTATTATGTGGTATCATGTCTCACATTCTCTTTCCTACTCCTCCTCACATACATTTATTATCTGGACCCACCACTGCATAGGCTCCCGTGTGCAGCTTGTTGCTTGCATGAGAGCCAAGCTCTCCTCTCTCTCCTCTCTTCTCTCCTCCACATCAGCAAAAATGCTGACTAGCTTGACTATAAGACCATTGTTGTACTTGCTCTTAAAGGAAGGATATATAATGGTAAACAATTAGGGGGCTAGTGGGGGAACATTGCTGCACTTACTTTTTGTGAGTTGTGACTATAGATTTTTGTGGGGGTATGACATATTGGCCTAGCTCCTGAAGTTGATAATGCGGAATGGCAGTATACATAAATAGTGTCCATCATCTCAAAAAAAGTTTGTGTTCTTTGCATCTATATTTACTTTTGTGTGTGTACTGATTGCCACATGTGTGTGATTGATACCCACATGGGATCTATGATGCTTGATATGGTTTATTTTCCTCAAAAAGATATTGATAGTTTTAAAATATTGGGTTATCAAATGATGTTGTATTTAGTACAGAACTACAGACTTGCGCAATTCCAGGGTTGTAGCATCCATTCTTCCTTAAGCAGTTTCTATGCATTTGTATTTCCAAATGTTAATCTCATCTTTTTCTCTCCTGATACTCAGTTCTTTATTGTTAACTGATCACTCCTTTGGTTCATAATATATTGTCTTTGGGTTGATATAGGCATTGGATGCACCTGTGGCATTAAATGGCTCAGCGTACTTTGTTATTCTACTCGATGGGCTTGCAAAAGGTATGTGAGTTGTTTTTGTATTAAGACTTCCACAGCCATTTCCATGTTCATTGTCTGTTGTGCTCATGGGCAACAAGGTCTTGCCTTGAAACTTCAGCTTAATGCCCACCGAATTAAGTTCCAGACAAGAAACTAGTCCAGACAGGAAGTTAGAGATACTCAAGCTTACAGTGTGGCCATGATTAAGACTTTCCATCCATGATTGAGACTTTCCATTCATAATTAAGACTTTCCATCCTGATATTATATATCATTGCACTTGCATGCATCTAAAAGCAATGTAAAAGCAGGGAGGCTCGGTCGGCACTCGGTGTTATAGGTGTTCTGTTTCATGCACCATGGTGCCTAGGCACCAATATCAATACCGTTGATTTGCTTGAGATTCGCAACGTTTGATGTGGGTATCTTCATATACCCATAAAAAGTATATTTGAGATGTCAAGCTCGAAAAATTTAAATTCAACTTCAGTTTAATTAGTTTGAACTATTTTTATGGTATATACTCATCTGTAGTTGCATTGAACTCAAAAGTAGTTCAAACTAATTTGAACTGAGTTCAAAACTTACTTACCATAAATATATCAAGGGTATAAAACATTTTCATACCCAAACTCAAAAAATTATCAATCATACACGTGTATCGGATGTTGGTGCCTAGGCACCATGGTGCCTTATGTAATTTTCCTATATATATATATATATATATATATATATATATATATATATATATATATATATATATATATATATATATATATATATATATATTGTACACCTGCTGTCTAAAATATTAACTGATTTTAACATCAAATGTATTTTAATTCTTCATAGCTAATTGTTCTTTGGGCTAGTGCTTATTTTGATCCAGAGAAGACATATTGAGCAAGTAAAGGTCGCACTTCCTGCTGTCCTTCGAGTTTTGCATGCTACTGTATCAGAATGTGATGAGGAACACAGAAGGACTGCTGTTAATCTATTCAATGCAGCACTTAGAATTGGCGTTGCCATTCAAGAAGTGTGCAAAACAATGGTTTGTTGATTTAAATACATTTTTGGTGATCATTGTGTCCTGAAAGATATGTAATCACATTTTCATGACTTATTTGTTCTGATTGATTCTGCATTATTGTTTCGTTCACCAAAAGGTCTACCAGAAGAAAGAAGAGCTCTGTTCTATACTTGGTCTATACGCACTTCAGAACATAGTGAGTACAAAATTGAAGTTCTTTCTAGAATATTCATATATGTTGCATTTGATATAGATATGTTATTATACATGCCTCTCTTATTTGCAGGCTCTTGTATCTCGAAGCAGGCAGCAGCATATTCTCTCTGCTTGTGGTTCAGTTGTTCTTCAGCATTCCAAATTTCTTACATTTTGTGGGTTCACCTATTTGGGTCTTTTAACTGGTAATGATGTGACCTCAGCCACCAATAAGCTTTCTAAAGGTGTTTACCTCATCCAAATTATTTCTATTTTTCTTTCCCTTGGAATTATTGTATTCTGTTTGCTTTATTGTTAACTGGTGCAATTGTCTGCAAAGTGATGTAGAAGAAGATGCTGATTTGCTGGACTGCTTTTCTTTTGCTATGGACGGTGCAAGTCTTGCAGGTTTGATGAATGATGATCCTTCCTACTACACCAATTTCATTATTGTTTAAATGCTGCTTGGTCACAAGCTTGAGCTATTTTACAGTTATATGGACCTATATGCATGATGACATGTCAAAATATGCTGGAACTGAGTTAGAATCAGCACTGAAGGATGTTCAGGACAACCATATGAGGAAATGGCAAGCAATTAACATGCTTAGATATGTCTTGTCCTCAATTAATTACCCATGGGTAATCAAATCTCATGGTATAGACTTATTGCTGACTCTAGTTGGTGGGAATCATATTGAGAAAAACAACGATCATGTAGATTTCATATCTTCTGCTCCTCAAACTTTTGCAACACTCAAGGTAATGTCATGCCTTTTCTTATAAGTGTGGGAAATTATTCAAATCTACTGTATCAAAATTTTAAGAACATTCACAGGCCATTGAAAGTGTCATGATAGCTGCCCCGGATGCATTGATGCGAAAGAAAGCTTTTGCTGCTTTGGAAAAGGCAAGCATCTTAAATTCATTTTGTGTGTGCAAGTAGAAGACTATTGGTCTGTTGGGCTTTTCTCTTTTTATTTGTTTCCCCACTTTTGGTGTATATTTTGCAATGAACATGAAAAGTGGATTTTTTATTTATGGTTGTGAAAAATAATATGGGCAAAATGATGATATTTGAATTTCTGAATAATCCCTCTGTAGTGTGTACTGTTGCATTGCCTCTTTTTTTTTATCTTTTTGAATATTTGCACTTGTTTATAACACTGAATTTTATCAGGTTATTTCAATGGTGCCATCCTCTCAGAGATTTGACATCTTACAGGCTCTCATAAAGAATAGTATGATCCCCTCCTTGGTAAGAAACTAAGAACACAAGTCATCCACTGAGTTCAGATGGTACGCTTTTGATGTTTTGAGAGCACCATCTTATGGATGCTTGAGATATATGTAGGCGAAAAACAATCCTATGACAATATTATGGACCTCAGGTTCTCAGTTACCTTCGTCTAACCCTTTTTATGTACAATGTGCTTGGAACAGCTGAAACATACTGTGTAATGATTTTAACTTCATCTTTTTTACTCTATCCTTCAAATCCTGACTTGTGTTTATCATTCTTTCAGACTGCAATTCTCTTAGATCTGGTGAAGAAAGAAGTTTTGAGAGAGAGTCGAGCTGATCAGGATTGTAGTGAATCTGATCGATCGCAAGATGGTTGGGAAATGCCACCTTGGGCTTCTCATGCGCTTGAGTTGGTGGAGCTGATCTTGAGGCCTCCAGAAGGTGGTCCACCTTGCCTTCCTGATCACAGTGAACAGGTACGTTTTTCTTTTGCCGCTTCACTGCCCTTAAAACAATGAAACTTATTCACAGAAGTAATTGGTTGGGAACCTTGATCAAGGTTTGAAAAACCACCAGGAACCAGCCAGTTACCAGCCGAGAAACCAGAACCGGTCAGGTTCCGGTTTTCCAACACCTGGTCTTCAAGGCCCCGATTCACCCCCTAAACCTCCTCATCTCTTATCATTAACTATACCAAAATTCTTATAAATGCTTGTAATTTATCCTAACTTCAAACATTTGAAAACATTAAATTGGAATTCAAGAGAAAAAAGGCGACCGTTTTTTGGGGCCAGAAACCAGCCAGTTTTGGGGCGAAATCCAGAACCTGGCAAGATCTGGTTTCTAGCCCCAAAACGGTTTCTAGAACCCTGGCCTTGATTGCTCAGAGTTGAATAGTTTCTGGATGGGAGGCCCTCAAATCAACAATTGGACTTCAGTGTCTTGATTGTACAAACTGAAATAGTTAAGACACTGCGCGATTTTGCCTGAAATTTGTCTGCTAGTGAAGTGTGAAACACAATTAGTTACTGAGTTTAAACTGTGCTGTTTGACAACTGCAAAGACCAAATTGACTTGGTCTGTTGGACAAGTATGCAAGAGTGCAAATCTGCTTCCTTTACAAGTTGTCCCAAAATAGAGATACGTTCACAGAAAAATGTATTTTAAGTTTTGAACTGCTGAACTTAGCTTTCTTGTACTGTTGGTCCAGCAGTTTTACTAGCTATATTATCACCATTCTTTGGTTACAGGGTTCAGTAATTTATTTGTACAGTGCTTTGTTATACTTTTTTGTTCTACTAATTTCATTTTACATCATCCTGTGGATTATGCCTAGAAAATAAATAAATAAATAATATGCTGTGGTCTTCACTTTTTTCTGTTTGCATGCAGGTATTATCTGCTCTGAACTTGCTCAGATTGATTCTGATAATAGATTCGAGAGGTAACCTACCAAAAACTTAGTTAAAATTTTCATCTTCTAATATTGATCTTGTAACAGCCATGATATGACTTTGATATTGCAAAACACTGCTTTATTGCTTTTTATTATCTCTCGATGACCGTAGCAAGTATCTAATTCTCCTTTACTTCTAAGCTTCAAGTTTCCCTAGAGTTCACAAATATTTTTTATACTCTTCAAGCTAAACCTCTTAATAAATGTTTCACTACTTAATTAAACACACAAATATTTTTTATACTCTTCAAGCTAAACCTCTTAATAAATGTTTCGCTACTTAATTAAACATTCTCTTTTCATGTTATGCATGTTGATATGTGGCAAATGCTATCAACTTTGATGGCCAAGGTGTTAATGCATGCAAGGTTACAAATGTTGGTTTACCTAACCGATAGATGCCTCTAAAAGATTTTCTTAAATTTCATTCTTGCACATGTATCCTTTAAAAAAGAGCAACGACTTTGAAAGTTCAGCAGGGCCGTGGGCCTATATATAGTACCAATCCCAAGTAGGGTACTGAAAATCTCAACATCCTTTTTAGTTTTGTCATTCCTCTAAACCCACAGAACGAAAGAAAGTTAATTCTAGACATATAAAATAGTGGCTGCATCTTATTTATAGGAAGAAAAGGATGGGTGGTGTTAGACACTTAATAAATGGATCCAGGTTTACATGTGGTAGAATGAATCCTGAAATTGATGTTAATTGTGTGTTTGACGCATTTTTCCTATTTTGATCAGGATCAAGATCAGGAAAAATGCTCCGGGAAGAGAAAATACAAAAGGTGTACTCAGAGTGGCTGATCCCATTAAGACCAATTGTTGCAGGAATTCAGTCAGAAAGCGAAAAGGATGATAGTGAGGTTGCAAATCAGATCATGTGCTCGCTAAATCCTGTTCAGCTAGTACTTTACCGCTGCATTGAGTTGGTGGAGGAAAAGATGAAAGGTTCCTGATGTTTTCGGTTATCACTCATATTCGTATTGAGGAAAATATGAAAAGTTGTTAATGTGTTCAGCAGGATTCAAAGTTTAGCGTTACTCTTATGCACTGGTTTTCAGTTATGAGTTATGACTAGTGTGAAAACAAATTGAATACGGACGGATAATGGCTATGGATAATGGCTGTACTATATTTGTTTTTATAATTTTTCTTAGATATAGATATGTATACGGATATCTTGGATATGAATATAAATACAAATAACATCAGATATGAATATAAATACAAATAACATCGAATACAAACATAGTGAATACTGTTGTGAATATTTCTCGGAATGCATAAAAACACATGTAGGTTTTCCTGTTTTATGAAGGTGGTTTCATGGTAATGCTGACATGGTATCCAAATGGCCCCAAGAAATGTTTGATCACAGGGGGAAATCGAACAACCATGACTCTCTCTGTGTAGCATCATACCATATACTAGTGGTCTGGGGGAAGAGGCGGACTATCCAGTGCACTGAATGCAAACTCACTCCGCTGCAAAGCACTGCCAATCACGCGTACCAACCAGTCCTTTCTCGGCCCTGAGTCCCAACTAGAGGAATAGAGAGTACATATAAGGACCGACGCCACCGACGAAATTTGGACACTGTTGGACCCCTGTGCATCAAGAATTCCATTTTGGCCTCCTTTGCAAAAATTCCAAAATCGGACCCCTCTCCACCGCGCGATCACGGCGGCCGCCACTGTCCCGGTCGTGCGGTACTGACACCGCACGACCGGCCCCGACGCGCCCCGCCCCCGCCCAGCGCCGCGTCCGGTCCCGCCGCGCGCGCGCGCCCCGCCGCGCGCGCGCGCCTCGCCCGCCCGAGCGCGCGTTCGCTTTGCCGACCGCGCGTCCCATTTCCTGACCGCGCGTCTTGTTGCAGCCCAGCGCGCGAATAATTGCCGGCCGCGGGAATCCCTCTGCGACGTCCCGTTCGTCCGCCGAAAGAAGGAAAAGCCCCCAGTGCGCATTACTTTCTCCTGTTCGCTCGCACACGTGTCTTTAGGGCAGGAACGGCCCTCCATGAGTGCTGAATGCACACTTCAAAACCGGAACCATAGCGCAAAGGAGGAGAAAAAGCGTTGTCGGCGAACGCTCGATTCTGGTGAAGTGAAGATAGAGCGAGGGAGAAAGTGAAGGGAAGAGAGGAGTGAAAACACGGAGATTTCAGTAGTTTTTGTTGGGAATCAGCGGATTTTACAAGTATAAAAGTTGTAGATCGTGTTGTGAGCTTCAAGAAGAGGTAAGTCTTGTGCATGAAACTAAATTTTTATGTATGTGATTAGTCCATAATTAGTTGATTAGCACAAATTATCGTTTGGTAATGTTATTTTATGTGAATGTGTGATACGCCATGTCAATATTTGGTACGTTATGTATTTGTAGGTAATCTTTATGTGAACATATGTATTATAAGCCAATGTGTCATACAGTGTGTATGTGTAGGTAAAAATCCACATATGATGCATGCTTTATTGTAGTGTAGATAATGTCGTATTTTATGTTGAAGTTACGTATTGTAATGTAGTTAGTTTTCTGAAGAAAAGTGAGGAGCGAAAGGAAGAGTTGAGTTGTTTCGTTTGGAATCACGGATTTGGCAAGTACAAAAGTTGTAGATCGTCTCGTGAGCATCAACAAGAGGTAAGTTTGTGCCCATGCAAGTATAATTTTATGTATGTCATTAGGCCTTAATTAACGAAACCATCTTGTATTATGTTATTTTATGTCAATATTTTATACGATATGTATGTATAGGAAATCTTGCATATGTTTAGCATGATGTATTGTAGTGTATATTGTAGTGTATATAGGGTTTCATTTTTGTGAACATACATACGCAAAGTAGTTTCGATTAGGTGGAAAATATGAAGTTGTAGTGTGTAGACGTTGAGAAAACACATATTTATGTTAGAGCAATTGTAGGTGATAACAATAGTACTAGGGTTAAAATAAATTAGAAATAAATTTGGTAGATTAGAATTAAAAATTTAGAAAAGACTATATTAAGTTAAAGTTAGAAAAGATTGTAGTGTAAATAATGTGTAGGTGTTGAAAAAGTAAATATTTATGTTGGAGCATTTGTAGGTGGTAAATTTGTAGTAGTTAGATTAGAGACAATTTGTATAATTAGTACGCTTAGTGAATGACCGTAGTATGAATGTCATTTCATGGAAATAAAAATGATATGTATATTTAATTTGATGTATGGTACAATTAGAAAGTGAAATAGTTACAAATAAATCGTAGATTTAGAAATACAAACCATATACTAATCGAAACTGTTAATTAGATGGTACGATTGTTACATGTTGTGTACTAAAATGGTTGATTATGCACTTATGTTAGGTACGCAATGGCTGGCATTGAACAATTGATGGTGTTTTATGGGAGTGGTCTTGTACGTGATGGGCCGTATGGGGCGGACCTGTCAAATTGCGAAGGACCGTGATCCGGGCACCGATGCAGCGCCATGAGCTTGTCCGAGCTACGGAGGTGTGTCCGTTCAGCGTTCAATCGACATACCGCAAGGAATAAGTTCTGGATCGAGGCGATCTATGCCTCAATGGTGGATGACGGAAGGGGAGCATATGGCAACCGAAGGTGACCAATGACGCCTCATGGGCGAACTACATGGAGGTCGTTTGCAACCACGATGCTGCGATATATGGCGGCCAATGGTGTATGTCGAGTTCGTGGAGAGGCGAATCATCGACCATGGTTGGTTGTGATGCGTGGTGGAGATGTAGTGGCGGCGGTCATGAAGACGCTCTGCGGGAGAACATGTGGCGAGAAGTGGGTGATGAAGACAATACGAGGCGTGCGGAGAATTTCTAGCCCAACGGTGTGCACGAGAGGTGGTGGGCCGCCCGTATTGGCTGTCATGAGTATCACGGGGACCGAGTGCAAGAAGAGGACAGCGAGGAGGAGGAGGAGGTGGAAACAGCGATTCGAGAGGGCGAGGATGGCGAAGGTGCACTGGAGGGGTGGTAGGTCGTGTTATTACGACGGACGGTGCATATATGTCGTCGCCCGATCGACGACATCGCAGCGGCGACCCTAGTTCGCCACAGCGGAGGAGGGAGAATGGGGTTCAGCGCGGCGCACTCTTTACGGGCGTGCTTCGTAATAAGAGTCTTGTCCGGCGAGCTATTGCTAGACATGCCGTCAACATAAGCCGGACGTATCGGGTCCACAAGTCAAAGCCGGACACGACGTTGTGAAGTGTGTGGACGGGTCATGTGGTGGCAAAGTCCGTGCACAACGGTACAAGGCGTTGCACGGAGTTCGAATCTGGTCTTTGCAAGATCACGATTGCGAGCTTGCGGGCGAGACATAGACACCGCAACATGACATCACGTTATGTTGCGGAGGTGGTCACGCACCTCGTCGAGCGGATGTGTCAATTACCCGAAGGTTCGATGGCGGCAGCGAGCGACGCAGGCGGGCTACGGTGAGCTACAAGAAGGTGTGGCGGGCGGCGAAAGGTCTTTGACGGTATGTATGGGGCGACGAGGAGGCGACGACCGGTCCCAAGAATCTTTGGATCAAATTGCACAATCAAACCGAGCACTTACATAAACAGGCAGGAGAGGGTCCATCCTACGGTGAGATGACAACACATGCCAGCTTTACGAACATTTATTGCTACTCTGAAAAGCCTACATAGGAACATTTATTGCTACTCTGAAAAGCCTATCGCTACAGAAACCAACCAAATAGGGCGAGGGTGTAGCCTTTACAGTGAGTGTTCACGTCAAAGGCATGTATCCTTTCCAGTGAGTTTTCATGTCACCTTTCCTTGTTGTTTCATAAATACAGGATACAGGCTCTGAAAAGCCTAAATAGGGACATTTCCATGGACTATGCCCACTGCACCAGATAACCTGCCTACATAAAGGCCTCCTATGTCTTCCATACCACATCTCCTCCTCAAGCCTTCACAATACTACTACACAACAATGTCTTCACGGAGGTCCGACCCATTTGGAGTGCCGGAGTGGCATGAGCGCCCAAGTGCGCTGCGGCTTTAGGGCGATGTTGGGAGTGCGGACGGATCAAGAAGAGCGAGCCAAATACGGCCGTAGGTTCTTCAAGTGTCCAAACACGGATGACGATTTCATGGTAACGACGACAACTAAATCATTTGTTTCCGTTGTCGTTTTCAACTTGATCCATGACATCTACCATGCCACACATAGGCTTGCGGGTTCATCGAATGGGTGGATCGGGTGTCGCCGACATGGCCACATAACCGAGCGGTGGAGGTGGAAAACAAAGGACAATACTTTGTCAAGATGACTCGAGCTCGCGAGGTGGAGCAGCAGTGCGGCGTGAGCAAGAGCGCCGCGTGGTGGACCAAATCCGTATGAAGGGCAAGGAGGATGAGCTGCAAAGGAGGCGGGAGCGGCTAAGTCTGCGTGAAGCGACCATCAAGCGTCGGGAGGAAGAGCTTCAAGCTGGGAGGCAGCTCTCAAGTCCAAGAATGACAGAAAAAGGATGCGTGGAGCCATCTTCAAGCGCGATAAAAGGGGAAACAACCACGCTACACCCGGTGAGACAAAATGTTACGAGCGGTTGGGTGGGTTAGTTGCATATCATGCTATATGTTATGCATGTAATAAAATTGTCTGTGCATGTTATGAAGTTTATTTCTATTCACATAAGGTTATTATCTCGTTTGTTCGCATTCAATGATTCAGATAGCAAGTCATTTAACAATATTAACATACTCTTGGTACACTAATTCTTAGTAACATAAAAATATCACTTACCAATGTATATATCAAATAAAAAAGGGATTATCCGTACAAAAAATTCCATAAAAAATTACCAACATATACGAGGAGAAGGCATCAGGCAAAGACAACACGAACAACTCATACATTTCACGTACATGACATGTAGCAAGTAGTACAACCACCAACACACCAACGAACACAAGAACTAAAATACAACACAACCGTACATAAAACATTACCAAAAGAGCTTGACAACAAGATAGTATAAAACATTACGAACATACACGAGGATAACCTCCAGCACTACAACTTGAGGATAACAATAAACACAAGAAACAAAATAGCACACAACATTAAATTTATCTTCCACTCTAGTCTGTCGAAACGATGCTGCATCCCGACGGGGTCGCAACCCCCCACGACAACTCTCTCACGGCGAACACTGTCATTCCTATTTCCCATTTCATCCTCCCACACCCAGAATCGGCAACCACCATGAGCTTCCTGCGATTCCATGACAAGAAGATTTTTAAACATACCACCACGATTTGAATGAACCCGAAACAATATGACTCACCGAGTGATTGGGGCACTTGTAGTAGTGTCGCCCGGGATTCTTGGCCGTCTGTGATGTCCTACGTCTAACCACCAAGTTGCAATTTGGGCACATCACGTGGGTGCCCATGAAGACGTGCTCGGTGACTCATTGCCTAGTCTTGGGAGTGAGCACGAAATAAAACTACACAGTTGTGAACAACTTACTCGGAGGTGGTGATAACATGGCCGGGAGTATGTGAGGATGGCTCCATTTTATAGGTGTGTGGGGGTAGCCTCACGCACAAAGACCACAGACAACACAAATCTTGACCCCACACCATGCTCGGTGAGGAGACAAAACATGCCGCTTTTGAGGTGACCTCACAAAAGGGCCACTTTGCTCGGTGACATGACAAAAGAGGTCGACTTTTGCTCGTTGACTAGACAAAGCAGTCGACTTTGCTCGGTGACTAGACAAAATGGGCTCTTTGTTGAGCTACCGCCTCTGAGTCGCTTGATGACTCTGGCTAGGCCATTCGACATATACATATTAGGCTAATACTTTAACTTGGTAGAATGACGTGTGGTACAATTTTCTACGTACACGTAAGAGAGTGAATGCACAAATTCTGCAGTCTTGAGGACGAGCCTATCTCATCAATTATCCATTTTCGGTCCACGAGCTAGTGTCAAAGACAATAAGTCATTCCTGAAAGTCCCAAGTGCAATGATACACATCACATTCAAAAGGCATTACATAAGAAAGCATAAAATGCATACGGACAGATGTACATAATATTGACAATGAAATAAATTTTAATATTGGATCAAATAACACCTCTTACCGAATGAGGCCATCATCTTCGGTTCCCGTGGCTTGAATAAGGAGGACATCATTTCTAGCTTGGGTGACTGAGTGTGCATCGATGCTCTGTATTTAGAGATAAGAGGTCATTGGCGAGAGCTAAACACCTAAACAATGCCAAAAGGCATGAGTATAGCCAATTCGTGATTACTAAAGAGAGCGATTGTCCTCGTGGGATGCCAAAAGATGCCGGCTTTGGGCAGTGACATTACTAAAGAGAGCGATTGTCCTCGGTCAAATGACAAAAGAGGCCGGCTTTGCTCGGTGAGATGACAAAACATGGCGGTGTGCTCGAGACAAGACCAAGCGGGCAGCTTTGCTCGGTGAGATGACAACACATGCCGCTTTGCGCGATGACATGATAAAAGCAGGCGCTTTGCTCGGAGACATGACAAAACGAGGCAGCTTTGCTCGGTGAGATGACAACAGATGCCACTTTGCGATGACATGATAAAGCGGGCGGCTTTGCTCGGTGATATGACAAAAGAGGTCGGCTTTGCTCGGTGGGATGACAAAAGATGCCGGCTTTGGGCGTGACATGACAAAGCGGGGCCTTTTTGGTGATATCGCAGCCCTCCCATCTTTACTCATCGCACGACCACGCGGACCATCTTTACACGCAGTAGAGACAAACGCCCCTATAAATTGGTATGCATTCCATTTCCCAGCGAACATTGCACATCCAAACCCCATACTACATCGCGCTTCCCTCACCCAACCGGGATGGACAAAGGCAAGAAGAAGCAATGGGACAAGATGGTGATGGATTGGGAGGAGACCCGTGACATAGCACGGTCAGTTGCAGCCCGCGATGCCGCCCGCGATGAGAAAATAAGGCGTCTGGCCCGGTAGAACAAGCCCATCGTGCTACGATGAAAGGTCCCCAGGCGCGCAGAGCAACAACCCCATCCGGACGCCCCCACCGGCGTTCGCCACAACTACCACGAGGGAGACACCTCCCTTTGTTGGTGCGGGGCGTGTGCAAGTTCTTCAAGTCTAAGCACCGCATCGGTCTAGGTATGCGATGCTGGGGTTGCGCAAACTACTCCGGTGACTACCCCAACCGCCGCTTTGACACCGCAACCTATCGGCAATGCAGAAACGACCACATGCACCATTTTCCCTACCTTTTCTCCTTCACAACACGCACTAACAATATCTCTCTTTATTTACGTCTCGGAGCCCCTATGTGCCTACCGCAAATGGATCGATCTTGAGATCCACCCTCGGGACCAATGGACCTCGACTTGAGGAGTGGAATGTCACAAAGGAGAAGGAGTTCTTTGGAGGAGGAGCGCCGCAAGCACGAGCACACCCTGCGTATCTGGCGCGAGACGCAAGCTCATCTTGAAGCGTGCGCGCGAGGGAGCGGGAGGCTCGCGAGATGGAGCACGAGAGAAAGAGGAAATTGCGGCTAAGGCAAAAGAGGGCGCGGAGGAGTTCAACGCCGGCGGGCAAGGAAGGGAAAGTGGCCCGGTCCACACAAGAGGTCGCATCTTGCGATTGGGTGGGTTAGTCGCAATCATGCTATATGTTATGCATGTAATAAAAATCTACGCGACATGTTACTCCCAAATGTATTATGAAGTTTAATATCTCGTATTTTCGCATTCCATGATTCTAACCTTCAAATATCACTTACCACTTTATGTATCAACCGTTCTACGGTCAATCTTTCCTCAAAAAATTTACCAAAATTTTTATGCATCTACAACTTACAATGAACATAATATTTTATTACAACTTTATCCGATTTTTATCCAGTTTATAACTACAAAATTGCCAAAACTTAAAACAATCACGAGATTTCAAACCCTAACTCAGCCAAACCCTAACGCTGTAAACGCGCTCGGGAATCAAAATCTACGCGACATGTTACTCCCAACTATATTATGAAGTTTAATATCTCGTATTTTCGCATTCCATGATTCACGTAGCACCTCATTTAACTATATTAACATAGCGGTCCTCACCGCATACAATTCTCACTAACCTTGAAATATCACTTACCACTATATGCATCGATATTTCTACGCTCCATCCTTCGGCAAAAAATTTAGCATAATTTTTTTGCATGTCCAACTTGCAATGAACATAAACTTTTATTACAACTTCATCAGATTTTTACCCTATTTATAACTACAAAATTGTCAAAACTTAAAACAATCACGGAGATTGAAAACAGCCCAAACCCTAAAATTCACTTACTCTGTATGCATCGATATTTCTACGCTCCATCCTTGGCAAAAAATTTAGCATAATTTTTTTGCATGTCCAACTTGCAATGAACATAAACTTTTATTACAACTTCATCAGATTTTTACCTATTTATAACTACAAAATTGTCAAAACTTAAAACAATCACGGAGATTGAAAACAGCCCAAACCCTAAAATTCACTTACTCTGTATGCATCGATATTTCTACGCTTAATCCTTCGGCAAAAAATTTAGCATAATTTCTTTTGCATGTACAACTTGCAATGAACATAAACTTTTATTACGACTTCATCGATTCATTCCCAGATTATAACTACAAAATTATCAAATCTTGCAAAACCACGAAATTCAAACCCTAACCGCAGCTCAAACCCTAACGCTCCCGTCTACGGTGTGAGCAGCGACGGGAGGGGTTTCGCGCGATGGGCAAGCGGACGCGTGATCGGCAGCAGCGTTCGCGCTCAGAGGCGAGGGACGCGGTGGCGAAGCGGGTCGCGCGGTCGGGAGGCGACTCGCGGTGGGGGAGCGGCGCGCAGCGGTCGTCGCGTCCCCGACGCACGCGATCGCCACGTGGCGGCCTGGGGTGATCCGCGGTGGGAAGGGGTCCAAAAGTGGAATTTTTTTGTACAGGGGGCCAAAAACGGAATTTTGGGTATTTTAGGGTCCAACAGTGTCCAAATTTCGCCACCGACGCTAGCTCCGGCCCGCACCGCCCAGCACGTCACCGATCGGGGCCGAGCTACTTCCACATCCTTCCCCTCGTGGCCCATCTCCTCGCGTCGGCTCGTCTCCCCATAGCATGAGTCGTCCCACGCTGACAGCCCAAATCCTCGTAGCCATCGCACGACTAATCGCAGGAGCAGAAAGGAACAGCGGCTAGAGACCACTGCTGCGGGCCGGATAGCCAAATGGGCCGTATCTCTCGATTAGCCGAATGATTCTGAGGATCGACTAGCTAATTCCATGGGCCGGCTAGCTAAATGGGTCATACCTCCCAATTAGCCGAATGATGTCTAGAATCGACTAGCTGATTCCATGGGCCAGCTAGCAAATGGGCCATATCTCCTGGTTAGCCAAATGATGGGTGGGTTCTTTACCACCTATGACTTATGTACAGTGCTACAATAATTAGCTTTCATACGATACATTTTTGAGGCGGTGTGTACTAGTAAATTGTAATACATATTATACTGACTTCAACTGTACCAACCAAAATCGCATGCAACTGTCTCTCTTCATAATCTGTGAGACCATGTGATGGTCGTGCATATTGTTGATGATGAATAATTGATATTTGGTTTTTATTGGAATTTGCATTTGGGAAGTTCTGGTCAATGCGCTTCTGTGTGTGAGTTTTTAGGATGGCTAAACGACCACGTCTGGTTTCGACCATGGACGGTTGTCCGAACGGCCTTATGATGGATGGTCCGATTGGTAGGTCCAAACAGCAGATTTTGACCATGACAGCCTTCGACCACGTCTGACTTTGACTATGTCAGACTTCGATCATGACTGACTTTGACGACGGCAATCCGATCATGGTATTTCGACCTCGTTATTTTTCGACCACGGCATTTTGACTTTAGCACTTCGACTACGGCTGTATGACCATGGTAGCCTTCGACTACGGTGCTACGACCACGGCATTTTGACTGCGACCATGTTTGGCTTCGACCACGGCTGATGGAGACGAGGTGCTCGATCTTTCGATGAGATTGATAACTATCGATTTCGGTAGAGATGACCCTCACGATTCGACTACAACCGTACGATGACGCTTGCGCCTTAGCAATCGCTGAACCAACTCCGAGATGTTATTGACCTGTTGAAGCGCGATCAACTCGAACACAGTTCAATCCTGCGAGCAATCGAAGAACTAGCAAGAATAAGACGTAGGCAATCTGATATTGCGGATATGAATGAAGCATAAATTGTATTGCGAATAACAAAGTTGGGATTCCGAAGATGTCTTGATAGGTGGTCGTCCGACACAACTGAAGAACAAAAGTTTGCACAATGGCTAAACCGAAACTCAACGAAATCCCAGTCCTAGAAAAGGAGGCGGCGGCTCCTATATAGGGAGAACAGCCAGGGGTGGCGTCCAAGTGCACGCCCTAGGGTTACAAGGCCCATGGGCCCAAGTGGTGGTGGCGCAGCACCTTTTTTGACTCGGACTCAGAAACCAATGTGAATTCTTTTGATAATTGTAGCCGGCTCAGATAGAATTTGAAGATGAGATTGAATCCTTTAAAAAGTAGACTTGATAAGCTTTCCATCAAGTCCAAGAACGTCCCAAACGGAGTCCGTATGAGAAAGTTACGTCCGTTTAAACTTGCACTATTGTAGCAGTCCGAATCCGATTCCAGTACGTGCCCAACACGGACTCTTTTGATGATTGCGATGCGCACAGATGGAATTTAGAGGTGATACTAGATCTATTCAAAAGAGGATGAGAAAATCTTTCCAACAAGTACTCGTGGACCTCAAACGGACTTCATATGTGAAAGTTATGCACATTTGAAGTTGGGTCTGTCAGGATGAATCCGAAGTGATCTGGAGACCGAATTGGATTCCAAAACGTGTCCATCTTGAACTCTTGCTTGAATTGGTGTAAAAGTGACATGGTGCTGTAAAAATATATATTTTCATCATTAGGTAGCATCATATTCTCATTTAAAATATGTTGAGGCTGAAGAAACGAATTCACCTTTTGTTCAATCTTGATATTGGGCGTTATTGTCATATGTGTTTGTAGTGTGGTCACATCATCCTCCCCTTCTTGATAGAAAACCGTCCTCGGTTTTAACATATGTGTAGCCTCACGTATTGCATGATCTTGATCATAAATCTCGGTACATGATAATAAACGTAACAAACTCTCATTATGTAATATCATAAGGTCTTTATGAAATAAAGTAAAGCCTCTTTGAAACGAGCTCACCTGATAATTTAAGCAATGTGTAGGAGCTCTTGTAATTGGGACAACAAGCATAACAAATATGGTTTTATCCATAGGGGTCATGTCCTCATCATAGGCCATATGACTTCGACCATACAACCACGACAGATAGTCGTAGCTGCAATAATTTTTTATGGTCGTAGCTATAGTACTTTTCATAGTCATAAACTTTACTGTCTATACTCGATAGTCGTAGACTTTGCGGTCAATCATCATAGACTTTGCTACTCGATAGTCGTAGACTTTGTTAGTCGATAGTTGTAGGCTTTACTGGTCAGTACTCGATAGTCGAAGATTTTACTGATCGATGTCATAGACTTTATGGTCGATGGTCGTAGATTTTGTGACCGATAGTCGTAGACTCGCAGTCTTATTGTCGTAAGTCATAGACTTCACAGACTATTGTCATGGTCAAAGTGTTCGCGATCAATTGTTGTAAGACTTTTTGGTCGGTAGTCGTAAGCTTTACGATTGGTTTCCATAGGCTTCGTAGTCGGTACTTGTAGACTTCATTTTGGTTCAAGTGCTTCATTTCTTGTGATCTTCTATTACTTCGAGTACTCATGTTAGACCAGTGGTATGACTGGCTGCTGCACGGCGGTTGGTAATCAGTGAACAGTACTCGAAGAATTCGATACTCGATAGATGTTCGTGGTACTCAGAAGTCGGAAGGACTTAGTACTCGATAGTCGTGGTTTTCGCGATCGTGGTCAGTGATCGGTAGTTAAAGGTGTTGCAGTCGTGGGTTTCGCAACTATGGTCAGTGTTCGATGGTCGAAGGAGTTGTGATCAATACTAGTAGGCTTCGAGTAAGCATGGGGATAGTGATCTGTTGTGTTAGTCATAGAAATCAGTACTCAGTAGTCAGTATCGATGCATGTTATTCCTAAGTGTTTTGAGTGGAGCGATGGTAATTCTTGAGTACTTGTGGTTTTCAAGTACTTGATGAGCTAGCGGTCGTATTGAGTGGTCTGAAGTTGGTGTTTTAGAAAGCAATGGAATTGGTGGTCGTAATGAGTAGTCTAAGGGTGATTTTTGGATAGCGATAAGATTTGTGGTCGTGGACAACCTAGTTGATGGTCGTGGATGGTTTGGTTCTTGTCTATAGATGAACAAGGGTGTGGCTTGCATATGTGTGTGCTAATGTCGGTCAAGTTGGAAAGAACTTATACCGATGGAGGAAGTTTCTTTGATCTTTGATGTGCAGGTTGATGTGAAGGCAATCATGGTCGGTGACGAGGAGGACCGGGACTAGAATAGGGAAATCTAATGTCTAGGCGATTGGGATGTTATGCGAGGTGGTCATGTTCATGCTGGAGTACATGGAGATTATAGGTGGTAATTAGTGAAGAAGTTACAGGTGGTGCGGTACAGGAGACTTTGACACTGAGGTTGATGATGCATGGAGAAAATACAGGAGGTGCGATCCCAGAGACTTCAACACATGAGATGATAGTGTGTGATAAAGATACAGGAGGTGCATTTCTGGAGACTTCATCACGTCTTGAGATTGGAAACATTATGAAGGATTCTGTAATGGAAAGGTTTAGAGATTGAGTAAAACTCGTGTTAAGAAGGGTTTCGGGTCTCTTGGCTTTCGAAAAAGATAGAAATTTTGTGTTTGTGTTTGAGCCAAACATGATTTGAACATTAGCCTACAAAAGCTGTGAGAGGCTAAGGGCTAGGGTGTGGCTTTTGAGAAAGTTTTTAGTGCAATTTTGAAAGGGGTTTTGTGGAGAAGGTTTTTAGGGGTGCTTGTGAGGGCACTTTGTGAAATCTATGAGATTCCAGTAATAAAGATAGTCTTGAATCAATCTGGTTCTTAATTTGTCTGAAGTATGATGGTGCTTGCTTGTGGTTTGGATCATCCATCCACGAGCAAAGCGATCAAGCGAGGACAAATCGGTCGATCAAACGAACAGTTGAAAGCATCATCGATCATTAAGAGACCCCAAAAAGCAGAGACAATCATTCACCCCCCCTGATTGCAATAGTCGATCCTACATAATCGCTCTTGTGAACAGTCAAAATTCAGGCATCACTTGTAAAAGGCATCACTTGTACTTGTAAAAGTCTGGTAATTTGACAGAAACCTTTTACAAGTCGTGGTTTACAAGTGGAAATTGACAGGCCCATGAGCAAATTCTAGAGATTTTAGATCCGCATAAGCATCCAGGCACATACGCAGAAACTTCGACACCAAAAAACGTCGTTTAGGGCCTCAAAACAGGCTCGCAAACCGAGAGAAATTCAAGTTTCTCATAATTTGCTCCAAATTGACAGAAACCTTTTACAAGTGATTCTAAGGTTCCCCGTGTAGATGGCATCCTTTTTCGACCTCCTGAACTCCGTGTGCAACGTCATCTAGTTTCTTTCTATGCGGTGTATTCGTTTGTGTTCTAAGCTCGCGTCTCTATTACGGTCAAGCCTAGGACCAGCACCAACCGGCGTTGAACGATTTTTCAGCTTGCATTTTCTGAATTGATTATTGCTACTCCTTGCTACCAAACTTGAGCCTTCCCAGCTACACCTTTTCTACACCGTACAGGTTGAGCTTCACCTGGCAATCGCTCCATCCAATCTTCGTAGATATATTGTCATCGCTGGTTGCCGATCGCCCCTGTGTGCTTGGTAAGAATTGGTAAGAATTTGATAGAAGGTTTGAGTGCGAACGACTTTTGAACCACCATATCCTAGTACTTGTTAGGGACACATTCTTGTGTTTTTGCTAACAATGGCAGGTTCTGGAGAGTTTTGAGATTAGGATACATCTCATACTCCTCGTACGAAGGGAATCATACAACATTTCAAGCGTGAAATGAATCTTCATACGTAGGGCCTTGAGGAGGATGTCAGGGTCACAAATGAGCAACTTGCTCAACTCGAGGGCACCCAAATTGAGACAAACACAATGCTCGCTGCGATGGAGAGAGCACAAGGTGTCACTAACACTTCTTTGGCAGATATTATGGCGCGCCTTGAGAAGATTGCCCAAGCTTCGTCTATTGTTCCCCCTGCTGCGACGGTAGAGGGACAAGACAAATTTGACTATGTGGGTGATACCGAGGCCGAGGGCAGGGCTAACCACAATAACGATCGAGCTCAATGACAATTGTGTTTTAACCGATAGGGTATGTGAAGAGAACCCCCACGACGTGAGGTACATGACCACGATTATGCTTTTGCTAAGGTTAAATTCACTATGCCCTGTTTTAGTGGTAAATATGATCCTGATGGTTATCTTGATTGAGAACTAGCTGTTGATCAAAAATTTGCTTGCCATGACTTTCCTGAGAATAGACGAGTTAGGGCTGCTACTAGTGAATTTACCGACTTTGCTTCTATTTGGTGAAAAGAACATTGCCGTCAACAACCCAACAACATACCTAACGCTTGGGAGGCTTTAAAATTGCTTATGCGCCATCAATTTGTTCCCTCATATTATGCTCGTGATTTGTTAAATAAACTGCAACGCTTACAACAAGGTGCAAAGTATGTGGAAGAATACTATCAGGAATTACAAATTGGTATGTTGCGCTGTGGGTTAGTTGAGAATGAGGAGGCATCAATGGCTATGTTTTTGGGAGGGTTGAATCGAGAAATTCCAGACATCCTTGATTACAAGATTACAACTCTATTACTAGATTGTTTCATCTTGCTTGCAAAGCTAAGCGTGAATTGCAGGGACGCCAGACGAGAATGCGATATAACTCTTCTGCAGGTCACACAAATTCATGGACGCCGCGCACCCCTTCTGCCTCGTCCACTGTGGCGCCTCCACCATTACCCTCCAACAACAAGCAGTGCCCTACTACGTCAAATTCGGCACCACGAGTTTCCGAAGCACACAAATCAGCACCACAACTTTCTGCAAAAACCTCCTCTTCGGTTGCTTCGACAGGACGAATGAGGAATGTTCAATGCCATCGTTGCAAAGGCTATGGACACATGATGCGGGACTGTCCAAACAAGCGTGTATTGACTATACGCGATGATGGTGGGTATTCCTCTGCTAGTGATTTCGATGATGAAACATATGCTATGCTTGCAAATAATACTGCAGGACATGATGATGGATCTGAACATGAGGAGGAGCATGTTGGCACCAAAGATGCCGACAAGTATTTGAGCATTATCATGCAACGCGTACTAAGTGCTCAAGTGTCTCATGCCGAGCAAAACCAGCGCCATAATTTGTTCCAAATCAAGGGCGTTGTCAAGGAACGCTCGATTCGCATAATTGTTGATGGTGGGAGTTGCAACAATTTGGCGAGTATGGATATGGTGGAGAAGCTTGCTTTGCCGACTAAACCTCATCCCCACCCATACCATATTCAATGGTTCAACAACAGTGGTAAGTTGAAGGTAACACGGATGATGAGAGTACATTTTTCTATGGGTTCATATCATGATTATGTGTAGGGGTGAAAACGGGTCGGATTCGGACGGATATTGCTGTTACCATATCCTAACCCATATTTTTCTCGGATTCGGTATCCATCGGATTCGGTACCAATCGGATTCGGCCGGATCGGTGGGATTAACCCAATTCGTTTGCACCTACTTATTTATAAGGAATGCATACGAGTGATAAATGGAGTAGGATGCATCGACTTGATGTTACTATTTAATAGCTGATGTGGAAGATTTTATTTTACCATTGCAAAAGAAAATGAAACGTCAAATAGTAGCACAAACCTGAAATCAAACTTGAAAACGTATCGGATTCGGACGCATATTCGGATTCGGACGGATATTGCTGTTACCATATCCTAACCCATATTTTTTTCTTCGGATTCGGTACTAGTCGGATTCGGTACCAATCGGATTCGGTGCCGGATCGGTCGGGAATAACCCGACCCGTTTTCACCCCTAATTATGTGGATTGCGACGTTGTTCCTATGCAAACTTGTTCATTATTATTAGGAAGACCTTCGCAATATAATACTGAATGTGTACATCATGGTAGGAATAATCAATACTCTCTCATGTTCAAGGGAAAGAAAATTGTGTTGCATCCTATGACTCCTGAACAAACTGTTAAAGATGACATTGCTAGAGCTAGTAGAGAGAAGAGTCAGGAGAATACTAAGAGTGAAAATCAGATTGTAACAAAAGAGCTTGAGCAACACAAAAAGAAAGAACCTAAATCTGTTCTTGTGAAGAATAACGAAATTAAATTGAAAGGTGCTTGTTTTCTTGCTTCCAAATCTGATATGACTGAACTGAATGCTAGTAATTCTGTTTGCTATGCATTAGTTTGCAAAGAAGCTTTATTTTCATTTGAGGATATACCTTCTTCTTTGCTACCTGCTGTCACTAACATTTTGCAGGAGTACCAAGATGTCTTTCGAAAGGACATACTGCCGGGGCTGCCACCGCTTTGTGGGATTGAGCATCAAATTGATTTAATTCCTGGTGCACTTGCCAAACCACGCACCATACAGGACTAAATCAGAAGAAACTAAAGAAATTCAGCGCCAAGTTCAAGAATTGCTTGATAAAGGGTATGTGCGCGAATCTCTTAGCCCTTGTGTTGTTCCAGTCATTTTAGTACCAAAGAAAGATGGGTCATGGCGCATGTGTGTGGATTGTAGAGCAATCAATAATATTACCATTAGGTATCGTCATCCTATTCCTAGGTTAGATAATATGCTTGATGAATTGAGTGACTCTGTTGTCTTTTCCAAGGTTGATTTGCGTAGTTGTTATCATCAAATCCGCATGAAATTAGGCAATGAATGGAAAACAACATTTAAAACTAAGTTCGGGTTATATGAGTGATTAGTAATGCCTTTTGGTTTAACTAATGCACCTAGTACCTTCATGAGACTAATGAACAAGGTTTTGCGTGCTTTCATTGGTAGATTGTGGTGGTTTATTTTGATGATATACTGATATATAGCAAATCATTAGAGGAACATCTTGACTATTTACGTACTGTTTTTAATGCTTTACGTGGTGCACGCCTATTTGGTAACCTTGAGAAGTGCACCTTTTGCACCGATTGAGTCGTGTTTCTTGGATATGTTGTTACTCCACAGGGAATTGAAGTTGATCAAGCCAAGGTTGAAGCAATACAGAGTTGGCCGACTCCTAACACGGTCACACGGGTGCGGAGCTTTTTAGGACTTGCTGGGTTCTACCGCCACTTCGTCCATTTGTTTGGCGTGCCACACAGGAGAACGCCTTCACCACATTGAAAGATAACTTAACACATGCACCTCTACTCCAACTCCCTGATTTCAATAAGACTTTTGAACTAGAATGTGATGCAAGCGGAATTGGTTTAGGTGGTATGTTGTTACAAGAAGGCAAACCTGTAGCATACTTCAGTGAGAAATTGAGTGGGCCTAGTTTAAACTATTCTACTTATGATAAGGAGTTATATGCACTCTTTCGAACTTTAGAAACTTGGCAACATTATTTATGGTCCAAATAATTTGTTATACATTCTGATCATGAATCTTTAAAGCATATTCAAAGTCAAGGTAAACTGAATCGCAGACATGCAAAGTGAGTTGAATTTATTAAGTCTTTTCCTTATGTTATAAAACACAAGAAGGGAAAGGAGAATGTTATTGCTGATGCTTTGTCTAGGAGATATGCCATGTTATCACAACTTGACTTCAAAATTTTTGGATTAGAGACTATTAAAGAGCAATATGTGCACGATGCTGATTTTGCGGAAATACTATTGAATTGTAAAGAAGGGAAAATATGGAATAAATTTGTCATTAATGATGGGTTTGTGTTTAGAGCCAACAAGTTGTGCATTCCTGTTAGTTCTGTTCGTTTGTTGTTGTTATAGGAAGCACATGGAGGCGGATTGATGGGACATTTTGGTGTGAAGAAAACAGAAAATATACTTGCTGCTCATTTCTTTTGGCCAAAGATGAGACGGGATGTCGAGCGCTACGTTGCTCGCTGCCCTACATGTCAAAGAGCTAAGTCATGACTTAATCCTCATGGTTTATACATGCCCTTACCCGTTCCTATCGTTCCGTGGGAAGATATTTCGATGGGCTTTGTTTTAGGATTGCCTAGAACAAAGAAGGGGAGGGATAGTATATTCGTGGTTGTTGATAGATTTCCTAAGATAGCCCATTTTATACCATGTTATAAGAGCGATGGTGCTACCAATATTGCTGATTTATTCTTTTGTGACGTTATTCACTTGCATGGTGTGCCTAATAATACTATAGTTTCATATCATGATGCTAAATTCCTCAGCCATTTTTGGAGAACTTTATGGGCTAAATTGGGGACTAAGTTGTTATTTTCTACTACTTGTCATCCCTAAACTGATGGACAAACTGAGGTTATGAATAAAGCTTTGTCTACAATGCTTAGGGCTGTGTTGAAAAAGAATTTAAAAATATGGGAAGAATGCTTGCATCATATTGAGTTTGCTTACAATCGTTCATTGCATTCTACTACAAAGATGTGCCCTTTTGAAGTTGTTTATGGTTTTGTGCCTCGTGCTCCTATTGATTTAATGCTTATTCCATCTTCGGAGAAATTGAACCCTGATGCTAAACAGCGTGCTGAATTGATTTTAAAAATGCACGAGACAACTAAGGAGAATATAGTGCGCATGAATGCTAAATATAAACTTGCTGGTAGTCAAGGGAGGAAACATTTAACTTTTGAACCTGGAGATCTTGTTTGGTTACACTTAAGAAAAGATAGGTTCTCTGAATTGAGAAAATCAAAATTGATGCCAAAAGCTGATGGTCCTTTCAAGGTGTTAGAAAAGATTAATGATAATGCATACAAGCTTGAACTGCCTGCAGATTTTGGGGTTAGTCCTACTTTTAACATTGTAGATTTGAAGACCTACTTGGGAGAAGAGGACGAGTTTGAGTCGCGGACAACTCAAATGCAAGAAGGGGAGGATGATGAGGACATCCCTTCCATGGATACAACTCATCCACAGCAAGTGTTGCAAGGATCACTTACTCGAGCTTGTGCTCGTCAACTTAATTACCAGGTGAATTCATTCCTAGGTTCATATATTACTGAGAATAGACCGCTACCTAATGCAAGTGATTTAATTGTACTTAGAAACCTGGGAAAGGACGAATGAAAGGAACATGGAGTCATGGACATGCATGGAAGGAATAATGGAGGTCACCACGTCACTTGGGACCAAGTTAAGCAAGAATTCGAGTTGGACTCGTTCTGGAATCAGATTCGGACTACTGTGATGGTACCAAGTTCAAACGGGCATAACTTCCTCATACGGACTTCGTTTGGGACGTTCTTGTACTTCATGGAAAGCTTATGAAGTCTATTTTCCAAGGGATCCAACCTCATCTTCAAATTCCATCCGAGTCGGCTGCAATCATCAAAATAATCCACGTTGGTTTCTGAGTCCGAGTCAAAAGGGTGCTGCGCCACCACCACTTGGGCCCATGGGCCTTGTAAACCTAGGGCGTGCACTTTGGACACCACCCCTGGTCGTTCTCCCTATACAGGAGCCGCCATTGTGCAAACTTCTATTCTTCAGTTGTGTTGGCGACCACCTGTCAAGACAGCTTCGGAATCCCAACTTTATTATTCGCAATACAATCTATGCTTCATTCATATTCGCAATATCAGATTGCCTACATCTTATTCTTGCTAGTTCTTCGATTGCTCGCAGGGATTGAACTTCGTGTTCAGGTTGATCGCGCCTCCAGCGAGGTCAATAACATCTCGGAGTTGGTTCAGCGATTGCTAAGGTGCAAGCGACGTCGTGCATTTGTAGTCGCATCGTCAGGGTCATCTCTACCGAAATCGATAGTTATCAATCTCATCGAAAGATCGGGCACCTCATCTCCATCATAGCCTTCGACCATGTCCAACTTTGACTATGTTAGACTTCGATCACAACTAGCTTCGACCACAGCAATCTGATCATGGTATTTTGACCTCATTATTCTTCGACCATGGCATTCCGATTTCAGCACTTTCACTATGGTTGTACAACCACAGTAGGCTTCGACATTAGCGCTACGACCATGGCATTTTGACTATAACCACGTCCGGCTTCGACCACGGTAGTACGACTTCGACCATACGACCATGGTAGGTAGTCATAGCTACAGTACTTTTTTTATGGTCATAGCTATAGTACTTTTTCATAATCATAAACTTTACTATCTGTACTTGATAGTCGTAGACTTTGCAATCAATAGTAGTAGACTTTGCTAGTCGATAGTCATAGACTTTTCTAGTCGATAGTTGTAGGCTTTACTGGTCGGTACTCAATAGTCGAAGATTTTACTGATCGATAGTCATAGACTTTACGGTCGATGGTCGTAGACTTTATGATCGGTAGTTGTAGACTTCACAGTCTTGTTGTCATAATTTGTAGACTTCGTGGATTGTTGTCACGACCAACACTCGTAGGCTTCGAGTAAGCGTAGGGATAGCGATCTAGTGTGTTAATCGTAGCGATCAGTACTCGGTAGTCAATACTCGATGTTTTTGTGGTCGGTAGCGATGCTTGTTATTCCCAAGTGTTTTGAGTGGAGTGATGGTAATTCCCGAGTGCTTGTGGTTTTCGAGTACTTGATGACCTAGCAATCGTATTGAGTTGTCTGAAGTTGGTGTTTTGGAAAACGATGGAAGTGGTGGTCATAATGAGTATTCTAAGGGTGATTTCTGGATAGCGATGAGATTTGTAGTCATGGACGACCTAGTTGGTGGTCGTGGATGGTTTGGTTCTTTTCTATGGATGAACAAGGGTGTGGTTTGCATGTGTGTGTGCTGATGTCAGTCAAGTTGAAAAGAACTTGTGCTGGTGAAGGAAGTTTCTTTGGTCTTTGATGTACAGGTTGGCGTGGAGGCAATCATGGTTGGTGACGAGGAGGACTGGTTCTAGGATGGGAAAATCTGTGGTCTAGGTAGAAGGGATGTCATGCGAGGTGGTCGAGCTCATGCTGGAACACATAGAGATCAAAAAGAGGCTTCGACACGGAGGTTAATGATGCGTGGAGAAGATACGGGAGGTGTAGTCCCGGAGTCTTCAACACGTGATATGATGATTCGTGATGAGTATACAAAAGGTGCGTTTCTAGAGGCTTTGTCACGTATTGAGACTAGAAACGTTACAGAAGGAGTTCGTAACAGAAGGTTCAGAGATTGAGCAAAACACATGTTAGGAAGGGTTTTGGGTCCCTTGGCTTTCAGAAGAAATAGAATTTTTATGTTCGTGTTTGAGCCGAACACGGTTTGAATGTTAGCCTATAAAAGCTGGGAGAGGCTAAGGGTTATGGTGTGGCTTTTGAGAAAGTTTTTAGTGCGTTTTGAGAGGGTTTTGGAGAATGTTTTTAGGGGTGCTTGTGAGGGCACTTTGTGAAATCGATGAGATTCCATCAATAAAGATAGTCTTGAATCAATCTAATTCTTGATTTGCCTGAGGTGTGCTAGTGATTACTGGTGGTTTGGATAATCTGTCCACAAGCAAAGCGATCAAGCGAGGACAGATCAGTCAATCGAACGAACAGTCGAAAGCATCATCGATCATTAAGAGACCCCAAAAGGTGGCGATAATCATTCACCCCATCTGATTGCAGTAGTCGATCCTACGTAATCTCTCTCGTGAATAGTCAGAATTCAAAAACTATAGGCCAAAAGCCACAGCCCAAGAGAACCCACCCGATGTCTAGGACCGGCTAGTTGATTCCGTAGCCGTATCCATTGATAGTGCCATACCATATTTATATTTGTTTCCAATAAAGACTAGTCATATTCATTTTCGAGCTGATGCTAGTCAAAGATTATCTGAGACAATACTAGCCGAATCTGAAAAAATCCGAATCATTTTCACCCCTAGTTATAACATATAGTTGTCCTTTTCAATTCATTTCGCCAGGGATTCTCTTTTTCTTTTTGTAAAGCTCTTTTTACAATGCTGGTTTACTGTGTGTTTGCGCGAATGTAAAGTGTGAAATGTTGGTCTTACAAATTTACAATGGTTTGCCGATGTGAAAGTAGGGCACAAATGTACTATCAACGAAATTCAGTATGGAATTAATATTCAAGGAAATTGCATATCAGCCGGTCTGAACTTGGCTACTGTAAAAAAATGACACCGCATGCTACAGGCCTTCTTGAAGATTCAAACTTTTAACTCATGGTGAGTTAACATGCCACTACTACAGGGAAAATTTGAGTATCAGCCTATCGTTTTGTTTACCGTGTAACATCATTGTGTGAAATTACTGCCGAGAGAACTTATCTGCCCCTAATTGGGACTCTATTCACTCTTGTGCCACTGATACCGAACTTTTATGAAGGTGGTATACCCCTTGTTGCCACTCTTCCATTTAGAGCTTTGTCTATATTTCAGGAATCTACTTTCATTTAATTGCAAAAAAAAAAAGAATCTGCTTTTTCTTGGAGAGTATGTATCCAGTGAACCTTCACTGGTTAACTAATTAATTATCACTAGCTAACTAGTGAAACTTTCTAACTCGAAAATTTTAACTTTTAACATGAAAATTTGATCTTTTAACATGAATTTGAAACTTCCTGCTTGAAGATTCAAACTTTTAACTCAAAATTTCCAGTCAAACTAGCCCTTCTACCCAAACTTATCAACACCATACCGGTATGGCTGGTATATACCATTTTGCCACCTCAAACGGTACAAAGCAACCCTGTGTTCCGTACCACCTTCTATACCAGTCAATACTGGCTATATTGACTTAATACTGGACAATACTGGCCATGCTGGTCATACCGATGGAATTGATAATACGGTCTATTGAACCCATTGAGCTATATGTTATATTTAATTTTACTATTAAACTATATGTTATATTTGATCCTACTACTATATGTTTGGAGTAATATTACAACTGAAATTTGGTGTGCATATAAGTAAAGATACATACTTATAACTATATACTATTATACTAAAATCCAGAATGGTATACCGATATAATCTGGTACCAGAATGTACCATCCCAAGAGTTAAACCAGTATGACCATGGGAATTTTACTAACAAGTATGCTTCTACCCCTCATCTCAGCACATATGCCCATGCAGACAGGGGCGAACCCAACAAGGGGGGCAACCGAGGCTAGTGCCTCCCTACCGCCGGTTAGCCCGTGGTAACCCCTGCCCCACGATATATCAGAGTTGGAGTTGGAGCTGGACCTATGTGGCTAGCTAGCACATGCATGCATAGGGATGGTGAAGGAAGATAGAATTGGGTGGAATTGGATGTATTGCATTGAGCCTCTCGGGCGGTATATATAGAGGTACAAGACTTGGGGGGCAAGATGGTACAAGGGATTGTAATCCCAATGGACTCTATCCTACCATATATTGTACTCTAACATCCCCCCGCAGTCACAACGGGAGCGTCGCATATGGTGAGATTGGAGAAGAAGCCAAAGAGCTAACATCCCGCGATCATAATCGTTGATGCGCGCGTATCTTGTATTTGATCGAGCAGAACCGACAAGTAGCTCAAGCAAGGCGGTAGCCCTTTGTGCCGATGTCGAGGTAGCCGAGCGCGGTGGAGTAGTCATGGTCGAGGATGCCCGTCTGGAGATGGCCGTGGTCGGCGTAGTCGTGGTCGGGTTACCGATGTCGAGACGGTCGCTCATAAAGCGGGCGCAAAGAGGCGCCATGGTGATGACGGAGACAGCGTCGGCGATGCGTCGTGGAAGAAGCGTCCGAGGTCGACGCAGCGATCGGCCGTCAGGATGTAGGCGAAAGCGCGATGCAATCGAGGCGAGCGAGGCGGAGCGGAGGGTCGATGCGAAGTCGATGCGATCAAGCGCTAGAGCGGCGTGTGCGGTTGCCAAACCGGCAGCGCGTCGGGGGCAACACGCACCGTGTTGCCAATACCGGACGTACAAGGAGAGGCCCCAACCAGCGTGGTTGTCTGGGCGAAGAAGAAGTAGTGCGGAGCGGGCGCTCCGACCAGCGGCGATCAGGCGGGCGCTGCGTGCGTGCGGCGGCGATCTGACGCAAGGTACGGCGGCGGCGGTAGCGCTTGATGTCGGCGATGAAGGCCCGATCAGTATGACGAAGACCATGTGCGAGCGGATGGTGCACAAGAGGTTGCGCGCCACGATGCGTCAATGCACGAGGGCGGCGATGTAGATGCAACGGTGAGGGGACACACGCGCGGCGGTGTTGTGGCCTGAGGAAGCGACACAGCAGCAGCCCTGTTGCTCGGAGAAGATGCGCGTAGTACTCGACGACGGATGTCACGGGAGCCGGGTGGATCGCGCACAATTGGCTGATCAGACCGAGTACGCGCGAGGCGGGACGACGATGGAAGAAGTCGGTGGAGGCATCCCGATCTGTGGTGGCGATGACGAACCGGCGATGAAGACATGCAGACGGGATGACCGAGACGCGACGCGTGGCGTCCCCTCGGCATCGCGTGCCCGGCCTGGCCGCATAGTTGAAGAGGTAGAGGCCGGTGTAGTCGACGCCGATGTCGGAGTAGATACGTGCGAGGTCGACAGGCGGTGGGCGACTCAACCCCGATCAGTGATCGGGAGAAAAAAACAATAGCAGCAGTGGGATCCTCCATGTGTAATTCACCGGGTACGCCTAGCCTAATCTTTTTTTCTGTAAAAGAGCCTGCTACTCCCGTGCAACTCCCGATTGGATCAGCCGAGTGGAACGGGCAGGGCCGCGGCGCGGCGGCGGTCGGTGGCGCTAGCGGCGAGGCGGCCGGCGGCGGACGGCTGGCCGACAAGCGGCGGCGATGGCGCCAGCGGCGGAGCGCAGATCCGGCAGCGGCGGCGGCGCGAATCCGGCCGGTGGTGGATAGCGAGAGGCCGAGGCGCGAGGGGCTGGCGGCGGCGGTGCGACGGCGAAAGAGGATCCGCGGAGAGGTGGGCGACGGCGCCGGCCGGATCTGGACGGATCCGGTGGCGGTTGGCGTCCAAGCGGAGGAGCTGAAGGCGGCGGGAGTGCGAGCAGTCGCGGTGCGGTGCGGGGCTCGCCGCCGTGTCGCTGCGCTTCCGCGCGCCGTCGTCGAGCTCGTCGTCTTGCGGCGTGCGCGCGCCGCCGCCGTGCTCGCCACCGCGCCATCCGCAGCGCCACGGCGGCGGCGGCTATGGCGATGGCGGCGGCAGGAGGCGGCGCCGAGCGGAGCAGCACCATCGGCAGGAGGAATTGGATCCTCCTCTCCCACTCTCTTCTTCTTCTAGATCTGGATGGCCATGGCTAGATCCAGCACCGACCCGCTGCTGGTCTTCCCTTGGGCTCACTGGCCACGGCACGTCGTCGGCCAGGAGCTCGGTGCTGCTCCTACCTTCGGCCACCTCCCTCTTGGTCTTCGTCTTAGATCCGATCAACCAGGATCGGATCTGCCGCCTTCCCTGTGCACGCACGGTGGCGAGGTGTTGGGCGCTGCCGCCCGGTCGACACGGCCTTCGACCACTACCCTAGGCTTGCCTCTGGTGGGGCCCCTAATGTCGGATCTGCCGGTGTCGCCACCTTTTCCCAACGATGCCCCTGGCCCAGTTGCTGATGCCATGGCTCAGCCTCCCCTGACCTCCCGACTGTTGACCTGTCCCCATGGTCGACGCCGCCAGCCGTCGATGCCTAGCACTGGCCACAACCTCAACATCGCTCCCCCCATGGGTTTGAGCTCGCCGGCCACGACGTGCAGCCGGCCGGCCAACTCCCCTACTACTGGGACGGTTTGCTACTCTTCCTCCCTACTCTTACGGTTTCCATTTTTCTTCTATTTTTGTTTGCTTTACTCTTCAATGCGCATGGTTGGGGAAGGCATTCCTTACTTGGCTCGGGTTGGATGGGGATGAGAAGGTGATGACGATGGCCGTAGTGATGACAGCGCTCGCCACGTGTTCCCGTTGGCCCTTCTCACCTCCTCCTTGTCCCAGCTTGGTTTGGCGTGGCTCTAGTGGTCCTAGGCGGCGTGCGGTCACCGTGGATGCTGTCCTCACACCGTCAAGCTTTCCCAACTCCCCAGGCTCCTCTCCTCCACTTCTCTCTCCCTCACTTCCTCTCTATATTGCTCTGCTGGTTTGGTAGTGCTTGGCTGTGGGGCTTGCTCTCGGTTGGGAGAAAGGAAGAGCAGGGATGAGAATGGAAGGCTGGCTCGTGGCTTGCTCTCCTGGCTTCGTTTTGCCTTGACTGAGGGCTCTCAGTTGAGGGAAGAAAAGTGGAATGGGTGCTTTGGCTGTGTTCTCAGTTGTCTGAGCAAAATGAATGGAGTAAAACCTTCTCAGGGAGTTGGCTAGCTTACAAAGGAGAGGGCATTCAGCTGCCTCCCCTCCTGGCTTTGTGTAATGACCAGGCTACCCCTCCTTTATCCCCAACTCCTATTCAAGTCTCTGTAGGCTTTATGGACCTTTGGTCCAACAGATGGGCTCTGCCCTCTTTGATGGCTTTGCCTACTACAGACAGTCTGATGGTAAAAAGGGCGTTGGCTAAATTTTCTGCCAGATGATGAAAACCCGAAGCGCAAGATGATGCCGACCGACTGGGGACAGTTTGGGAACCTCTGTGAGCGCTTAATTCATTCGGCATTTCTAAGGCCGAACGGATTCTGATGGCAAAACTCTACTTTATTTCTTTTATTTTCTCTTGGATTGTTTCCATTATTCGCATTACTTCTCTTTTGCAATTTAATGGTATTACAATTGTACTGTAGCAACTATTTGCTTTTTTTGAGAAGAAATGAGGAAGAATAAAAAACCATTATATCATCACGAACAACACAAAGGAATAAGGAAAAAAGAAAAGGCAAAAAGCTGAAAAAACCAAATAAGCCGAAATAAGCGAAAATTAGAAACATATGTATTTTAAGTAGTTTTTGGTTTAAATAAATTGAAAAAAGCTAGAAGCTCAAGCCATTTAGAGTGAGACTAAGGGCTTGTTTGATGTGGCTGTGCCTTATGGCTGAAATTTTTGAATTTTGGTTGTTTGTAGGAGAGAATACAGGAAGAGAGATAGTCGTGTGTGATTTTGGTCGATGTAAATAAAATCAGTACAATATATACTACAATAAATTAGTAGACTCCGTCTTAAGTAAATATGTGTTTAAAAATTAAATACTATAATAAAAATCAAAAGCTATTTTTAAAACTGTATCAATCATGCCCTAAGATTTTTTAGGTATGGTTGCTATCAGACTATTAGTTTCTCGGATTTGACTATCGTAGCAGAGCTACTGTGGACGACAAGAGAGGAGATTCGACTCCATACAACTAGGGTGAAGGGCGAAATGGTGCGCAGCATGTTTTCCTCTGCCAACAATGATGCCTTTAGTGCTTGTCTAAGGTAAAGAAAGAACACAACAAATTTCTCATAATTTCTTGAAGGTTTTGTTTTCCGGATTGCTTCATTAGTTAAGAAATCCCGTTGAATCATCGATTCCTTTTCATAATGTCTCACGAATGATGATGAGAATGGATAAACGATTATAAATGTTACATGTAGATATTTCCTTAATATTACTATATATTAGTGTAGTCAAGGAGAAGGAGCAACAAAATTTGCGACCGTAGATGATTCGATAGATTGTTTCAACTGAAACTTTTTTGGAATTTGTTTCGATCTTTTGCTATATTTCCTACATAGGCAGGGGCGGAGAGAAGGGGGGGCGGGCAGGGGCCTGGCCCCCCCAATGGTCCACCAAATGCATTAATAGGACCCCTTAATCACTCTTCATCACAGTTAATTAGTCAATTAGGCCCCTGCATTTCTAACACAAAATCATTGCTTAGTGACTTGAGAAATGATGGCTGAGAACCACTTCTTGAGGAGGTGAAAGCCTTTTGTGACAAGCACGAGATTGAGATTTCGGATTTAAATCGCAAGTAAGTTATTATCTTACCTTCAGTTTTTTTAATATGAGCACAAATACATTTTTTTTATTCTTATAATACATATCTAACTTGTTTAACTACATGTCATAATTTGTAGGTGTGTGGATGTAACCAAATCTCGGAACAAAAATGATAATACCACCACTCTTCACCATTATAAAATAGATGTGTTTAATGTTGCGGTCGACCAACAATTGATTGAGTTAGAAGATCGATTCAGTTCTCAAGCAATAGAGCTTCTATCACTTTGTGCCTCACTAGATCCAAGAAAAGATGGCTTTGACATTTCAAATATAAGTACTCTGGTGGAAAAGTACTATCCCGCTGATTTTTCAAGTCAAGATCAAACTCAATTGGAGTGTCAACTACCACATTTTCAACTTGATGTATGCAACCATCTAGAGCTAAGTACATTGCCATCACTTGTTGATCTAACAAAGGGACTAGTGAGATTAGGTAAAAATTCTATTTATCCAATGGTCGATAGATTGCTAAGATTAGTCATAACTCTTCCGGTATCAATGACCACCGAGAGAGTCTTTTCAATTATGCTAGACGTATGCTACATTATTTTGCCATATGTATTATGATTGAATTTATATGACAATATATATGCGTATGTTTAATTATATATGTGTATGTCTAATTTTGCCGACACACGGCGCCCAAGACCTATGACACTGACGCCTTGGCGGGTCGGCCCTCCCTTTGTCTGGATCCTGGCTCCGCCCCTGTACATAGGATCTAATTATAGATTGGTGCTCTTTCAAAAAGCACTCTAGTTCAACTTTGTCTTCTTTTTTTTTTTTTGCTTTTCAACGGATTTTAGTTTCTTTCAGCAATCACTATTTATTAGACTAATAAGTCGTAGTTCAAAGGAACAGACCCATTAGCTTAAGCAAATGTCAAGCTAAGCCGAGGACTACATCCTTTTCGGCTGCTAAACAAAGGCTGAAGCTCGTTCTGCCATTCCACATTTTAGGAATACGATGTTCAAACAAATTTTAGTATAATGTTGTGCCCCAACAAGCACCCGTAATTGCATATAATTGTATTACTCTCAATGCTCATTGGGCCAATTCATTTTTGCTTCGACTTATAGCTTTTAGTTATACTTTTTGGCTTTTGAATTGTTTGTAAGAGAGAGTACGGAGTAACAGAAATTTGTATACGGTTTTGGTCGATATAAATAAAGTCACTATAGTATATATTAAAATTTATTTATAGATCCCATCTTAAAAGATATTTTATTTAAAAACTAGTTACCGATAAAAATAAAAACAGTTTTTTAAAATTAAAAAGAAAAAGCCCATTTCCACGGCCAATCCCACCACCTGCCATCCTTGTACAATGGGAAATTTAACTTTTTGCCACCCTTAAGAATGTCACCTATCCAAATGCCATCCTCTTCGTTGCAATTAATATTTTGCCACTCTCGAGCCTACGTGGCGCCTAGTCACCGCCATGTCGCGGCTCGCGCCTCGCCGCGCCCTCGCGCGCGTCGCCGCGCCTCCCGCGCGCCAGCCTCGCGCGCGCGCCCCGCGAGCGCCAGGAGGCGCAGCTGGCTGGAGGCGCAGGCAGAGCGGCGCGTGAGGCGGCGCGGCGGCGATATGGCGGTGACTAGGCGCCACGTAGGCTCGAGAGTGGCAAAATATTAATTGCAATGAAGAGAATGGCATTTGGATAGGTGGCATTCTTAAGGATGACAAAAAGTTAAATTTCCCTTGTACAATCAGTAGCAAGCTAGTCAGCAACACCCCACCAGTCAGACCCATCTGGTCAGCACACCACCATCCATCACCATACGTAGGAAGTAGGCAGCTTAGCCAAAAGCGTATTCGTTTTTCTATTGAACTGTGGTCCTATTCTAAATAACTCCTAATATTTAGTTTCTATAAATCAGCTTTTTATAATTGTTTATAAAAATAACTGCAAAAATAGTCTTAAACATAGTCGGCTTTTCAATATGAGTGTTTCTTACTCCCATAATTTTTATAATCAACCAAAAACTACAACAGAAAACTAAATGCAATCGACAGTCGACTTTTCAATACGAGTGTTTATTACTCCTTCAATCTTTTTTATAATCAATTAAAAACTACAATAAAAAACTAAAAAACAGCAATTTTGAACAGACCTATTTCCTCAATTCCCACCTCCCAATTCACCGTTTCACCAATGTCAGCCAACCCTTCCAGCAGGCCCCCACCGGGCGCCACGTCAGCTACCCCGCGCACGGGCCCCGAAGCGGAGATTCCTACAAGAACCCGCCGTCCCACCAACACACATACACACAACGCCTTTCCAGGCGCCCCCCTCCCCAGCGCAGCTGCCATGGCCGCCGCCGGGGGGAACCCGCCAGCGCCATCCTCCGGTGAGCGCGTTCTCTCCCCGCTTCCTCCTCGCCCTCCCTACCCCTCGCTGTGATCGCGTGATGGCACGTCCCGTGCGACGTTTGGTTGTGATGTGGGTTGTGGCTTTGTGCAATTGTGCGTGGTGGAAAGGTGGGATATTTAGGGGGTTAGGGTTGATGCTGCATTTGCGTGCTTGGGCAAGGGCTTGGATTGGGATTCGTGGTGGTTTGGGATTTAGGGTTTTGTTGGGGTTCGATTCGGGGTGAAATTCCTTTCCATTTTGGGGATTGTGTGTGCACATGAGGCCTCTTACCAAGCCGCCGTTGGAAAAATGTTTTTTTATTGCCGTTCCCTAGTCGTCGCCTAGTCTCCAGGTGTGTGGGGGCTTTGTCTCGGTGATCGCCGTGGTGATTTTGTCGGCCGGCCTCCTCTCTTCTGAGGCGCAATGTTTTCTGGGGGATCACCGGGGCCGGGCTCGCCTCCGTTGGTTGAAATGGGCTGTGCATTCGTTGGGATCGTTGGCTGTAAGCCTTATTTAGCACCTGCGTATGAATGTCTCGATTCAGTAGGTCAGGGTTTATATGTGTTGATCAAACATAGGCTCAAATGATGACGTTTACAACTGGGGGTGGCTTACTAGGCCCATGCTCCTTGAGGGAAAAAAGATTTATGGAATTAAGGATATGTTCTATGAGGAAGGACAACTGTTTGTCCTACCCCTTTTGTTTGAAGTGAGGTAGGTTCCAGGTTGCTGCTTTTTTTTAGTTTGCTTTGGAGGAATACCTCTGTAATGTTTGCTAAAACAGAAAGTGTGAGGATGAGCATCTATTTGATGTGAAACAGGTGAAGCAGAGATAAAGCTGGTTGTGATTTCAGCTTCCATTGTAGCCTGCTCAATTTTGTTACCTGTAGGTGGCATTGATCTCACTACATACACTCTATGTGATGTTGGTTTATTATGCCAAACGATAGAGGTGTTATGACCAAGATTAACAGGCGTGTGGACAGTGAACAATACTGCGGGCACTGTAGCGACACTAGACCCCATGTGTGTACCGTAGTAGTGTTATCTATTTAGGTAGTTTAATTAGTTTCCTAGTATAAAAGATTAGTTGGTTAGGTAGGTTTCGGAATTCATTAACTATCAAGTTATTGTTAGGGATAGAATATTATCTATTAAGAATGTTATCTTTATAGTTGAAGATTAGATTGGATCGTTGGGAGGCCGGCATTATATAAGCATAGCATTGTTATCCTTTTAGTCAAGCAAAGAAATAAACAAAGTTCTCTAGTTTCCTTCTCTTCCCCAATAGGCCTCAGAGCCTTAACTGCGGCATGGCAGGTCGTTCAAAGGCTAATGCCCTACCCTCGATCCTTGAACTTGTATCCATCTAGCCTGTACCACAACATTTGATATCAGAGCCATGCACCATGGCTTTCCGTGCCGCACTATCTATCCTGGACAGATTGAAGGCTAGTAGCGAGGTGGAGAAGGCCTTACTCGACAACATGATAAACACCTTGGAGAAGGCTATTAAGTTGGTTGACAAGCTAAAGTAGTAGGAAGAGGTGTTGCGTGCCATTGCAATGGCTATGTTACCACCACCTTCCCTAGCGTCGGTGTTGGCACTAGCCACATTGCCACCCTCACCATCAACAACTCCTCTCCCAGCTAGGCTGTCATTGGCTACACCCTTAGTGCCTTTAATTAGGAAGAAGAATGTCATCGCTGTTTTGCAGACGCCTTCACCACGTTGTTGGCCGATGTTGTGCTGTTGGTGCGGTGGAGTACGACTGCTTCCATGTAGGAGTCAACGACATCGTCACATTTCTCCTACAAACGTTGCATCAAGGGGCGAGAAGGATGCTACTGCTGCCCCACGCTGGGTGCCCATGCCCCCAACACTCCTATGACGTCAAGCCACGTCAAGGGGTTGTTGTCCATTGGAATTTCTTTGATCCTTGTCCACGCGATGTGACATCATCATCGTGCCCTTTTGTCGACATGATGGCGCGAAGGTTTTAGTCCATGGCCACCACCTGACAGCTCGAAGACATGCTATCTAGCCACGAGGGGTGCAATGTTATGGACTAAGATTAGCAGGCATGTGAATAGTACCGTGGTTTCCGTGGCGATGTTATCTATTGAGATAGTTTGATTGGTTTCCTAGTATAAAATATTAGTTGGTTAGGTAGGCTTTGAGATTCCTTAAATATCAAGTTATTGTTAGAGATAGAATATTATCTATTAGGAAAGTTATTTTTTATAGTTGGAAATATTAGATTGGATTGTTATGAGGCCGGAACTATATAAGCATGACATTATGTGTGATGTTTGCCTCTTATCTTCACCATTTGCAAGCCATTTGACTCATATCATGAAAGATGTTGCTTAGGGGATGAAATTGGAGCTGTTTTCAATATTTAGCAACCTTAGTGGGCCTTTCTGTAAGTCTATATTTTAAGCCTCTCCCCAACCCAAGCCTACTATTCTTGGACATGTTTTGTTTCTCTTGAGAGCTGAGGGGAGGAGAGGGGAGAGGTTGAGTGCCACCAAATCTATCCATTTGAGAGTGAAACTTGGGGGATCTGGAGCCTCACCTTGCTTGTTCCCTCCTCTTGTAATTAGTCATTTTCTGGTGGATTGTTCGTCTCGCTGCTGCCTGTTGTTTCCGTGTTTCCACGCAATTCTTTGTGTCAACCATTGATTTGATATATCTCTTGCCGTATTTGTTCATTGGTTCATGAAATAGATTTGCTATTTGACCACTTTGTCATGTCAGTGTTGTATGGTTGATGTCACATATAGCACAGATGTTGTTCTTTGGTATGTTGGATGTGGTCATGGAGTGTCAATTGTTGTTCTAAGCTGCTTGCAGGCATATTGTTGTTTGGAAGCTTGGATAGTTGATGTGTGTAGGTGTTGAAGCAAGTTTGCTCTTTTGTGCATGCACACAAGTTGTTCAGTGCAATGCTTGTGAGAATGTGGCTTTCTCATTTTAAGTGTTTCTGCTGCCCATTGCACTCACATTTTACTCTCTCTCTCTCTCTCTCTCTCTCTCTCTCTCTCTCTCTCTCTCTCTCTCTCTCTCTCTCTCTCTCTCTCTCGCCTTTTATATTATCTTTTTGCTGGGTAGTCTGTGCAAGAACAGTATTTGAGTTTGATCTAAGATATTATTGTAGGTGATACTGCTTGTGCATGTCTACTAGCTTTGTGTGAAAGTAGGTTCATTGTTTAGTATTGATTTTGGATTGTACCAAGTGAAATGCAGAGCTCCACGCCAAAAATAAGGAAGTAATAAAGTTAACCGACGAGTGATCAATAATATTACCTGTTTGTTCATTGATTGCATTTCTTTGTTAAATAAGTGATGGGTCCACATGAAACTGTTTACACTTCTACTATAATTGCCTCATACACTGCCATTTTTCTCGTTCACCTTCACAGTGAAGTCAGCATTATGTTAACAACTAGAAAAATTGAGTTTCTCCGGATTAACTTTTGTGAGTAGATGTTTGCATAGAGATGGAATTTTTTGAAAAAGAAAAATGCATTGTATAAGGGGCTTATACAACACTTGTGTGTTTTTTACGGAAATATAGAATATCAGCAGAATTACTACTCCCATTGTTGATACAAATTTACTTGGTCTCTCTTCTGTGATCTGTAATCAATCTTATGTCTCTGTAGGCATGTATTACCGCAGGCAAAAGAAGGCTTCTGAGCCCAGCGGTGTATTTGCACCTGGAGTTGCAACTTATTCCGGTGGTCTTTCACTTCCTGCTGCAAATAGGGTTCGTGGTTCGGGATGTGGCAGTGTTAGCAATGAGTGGGAAAGTATTTATGCTCACAAAGTCCAATTGATTAACTTCCTTTCTACTCTGCATCATCCCACTGGTAGTTCTGTGAAAAGCAGTAAAATGGCAGATGCTAACATGACCAATCATTCTATGGAGCAAACAGAACAAAAAGAGAGCACACCAATAATAGTTCTTGATTCAGATGATGAGGATGGAGGCACTGCAGGACAGCTGGCACATGAGAAAAACAAACAACTGACAACATCTGGATTGGCTGGTACTTTCACGACATGGGTGGCATCCAAAGGGCACCAAGTAAATGAAGCCTCGCATGTTGAAGGAGACCATAACACTCAAATTGTTCCATATGGTCAAACTGCAGCTTTAATGAATCAGTTCCCTTTGCAAACCTGGCAACCATCTGTTCAATTTGAGAGAGTTATATTGCAGAAAAGGCCTGATGAGGAGCGTATTCAAGATCTGGTGGTATGTGACTTTCACTTGCAGTTCTTCCATTGAATTGGTACTTTGTTCTACATACCTGTACTGACAAACCAATATATTGCATTAAATCTTGTGATTGTACTTTGGTTTCATTTATTGTTTTTATGTTCATCGATCTAAACGATCAGTACAGCTTGGTTGCATGAAACAGTCCTGGCTTGTAGGGAACGCTGGAATGCAAATGTTTGATGTTTGTTGAATCTATTCCAGTTCCAAGCTGAAAGTTTTCATATTCCAAGATTAACTGTTGTTGCTCACTGTAGGCTGCTAGCCATGCTGAGAAGATAGCAGAAACACAAGTTTTCCCTTCTCTTCCTAAGGAGAGAAAAAGAAGGAACTCGAACCCCAGCTCCCAGGTAGATGGGGATGCTGCAACTGCCCCAAGAAAAAGAAAAAGAAAAAACGAGCCAGATCCAACAGCAGTTGATTTCCCCTCAGAAACCTACATGCCTGTGGAGGAAGAGGAGAAACCAGAAAAGGAAAGTGATGGCCTTGAGGATCTTTGGAAGGACTTCTCGCTGGCTGTGGAAAGCACAAAGGTGCAAGTTTTAATTGCAGAATTTTGACTTTTATTGCTGCAGCATTCCAGAGTTGGTTCTTTTGCCAGTTGACTGCTAGTTGTGCTTGTAAATACATGCTGTGTTCGTTATTTTGGTTGAAGACTGAACACTGCTTTGCACAAAGCAATTTTCATGGATAGTGTATTTTGTCTACTAAGCTAGAAAATTAATAAAAGGGCATTTATTTGTCATTTTAAAGTTTCATGTCTACCATTACAACTTTGCATACTTGCTTCTCGTTTCAACTGTTGTTATCCCGATTGTGTTATTTGCCATTAATAATTTAGCTATATTTATTGGCCAGCTTGACACACTTGAAGAGGTAGCCAATGAGAAAGAAGGGGATGAAAATGAGGTGGACAATGATTGCAATCATGACATTCGAGTTCACGAAGATCTGGGCCATGTATGCCGTGTCTGTGGTATGATTGTGAGAAGGGCTGACACAATAATTGATTATCAGTGGAAAAAGGTTCGCAATTTTTTAAGATATGTGATGCTTTCGTAACTCCAGGTTCATTTAGCAACAAAATGTTCTGTATATGCATGTAGTTTTAATTCGGCGAAATTATTTAGTAATAGCCTTTTTAGCAATGATATGGCTTTATTGAGAAGCTGATACATAAGGTAAGTTGGGGCACACTTTGCAAGACATCAGTTTAGTAACAGATATGGACCACTTGCATAATTATTTTCAATGTTTTACATTGTAATCGTGAAATTCAAATGTGTAACATTTCATAGAAGAATAGGCAAATTTAAGTGACTTTAATGTTTACCTCATGTCAGGCTTCAAGGACAAGATCAAATTTCTGTGAATCACGTTCGAGGGATGCTGAGATCGATGTTGGTGCTATTAGAGTTTCTGAAGATTTCATTGTTTCAGATATCGCCATCCATCCAAGACATGCAAAGCAAATGAGACCGCATCAGTTGGAAGGATTTAATTTCCTGATTAAGAATTTAGTCACTGACAAACCTGGAGGTTGCATTCTAGCACATGCCCCCGGTTCAGGGAAAACATTTATGCTCATAAGTTTCATTCAGAGCTTCCTGGCGAGGTATCCCTCTGCAAGGCCCCTCGTTGTGCTTCCTAAAGGGATATTAAGTACATGGAAGAGGGAATTTCAACAGTGGCAAGTGGAGGACATACCACTGTATGATTTCTATTCTGTTAAGGCTGACAAAAGAGTAGACCAATTGGAAGTCCTCAAATCTTGGCAAGCCAAGATGAGTATACTATTTCTTGGATATAAGCAGTTCTCCCGAATCATCTGTGGTGATGGTGGTGGCAATGTTGCAGCTGCATGCCGGGACATGCTGCTTATGGTTCCCAACCTACTGATACTGGACGAGGGTCATACACCTAGAAATCGGGAGACTGATGTACTAGAATCACTGAGCAGAGTGCAAACGCCACGCAAAGTGGTCCTTTCAGGTACACTTTTCCAGAATCACGTCGGGGAAGTGTTTAACATCTTGAACCTTGTACGCCCAAAGTTTCTTAGAATGGAGTCATCCCGTCCTATATTTAGACGTATAATGAGTCAAGTAGCAATATCGGGTAGCAGGGGTTCAAAAGGGGGTGGTGACAGTGCATTCACCGAGTCAGTAGAAGATACACTGCTCCATGATGACAACTTCATGAGAAAAGCTCATGTTATTAGAAGTCTTAGAGAACTAACAAAAGATGTGCTTCACTACTATAAGGGTGATATCTTAGATGAACTACCTGGCCTAGTAGACTTCAGCGTATTCTTGAAACTCACTCCCAAGCAGAAAGACATTGTTCACAAATTACAAGCCTATGAGAAGTTCAAAAGAAGTGCAGTAGGGACTGCAGTGTACATTCATCCTTCTCTGTCAGAAATTTCAGAAGTTGATGCTGTGGATAGGGCTAACAACTTGACAGATGCCTCGGTTGATAGTTTAATTCAGTCTGTCAACGTGAGAGATGGGGTGAAGGCCAGATTTTTCCTTAATATCCTGTCGCTTGCTGATTCTGCAGGAGAGAAATTACTTGCTTTTAGTCAATATATACTTCCCATGAAATTTTTGGAAAAGCTGTTGGTTAAGATGAGGGGCTGGCATGTTGGAAAGGAGATATTTGTGATCTCTGGTGACACTAGTCCAGAAGACAGAGAATTAGCAATGGATCGGTTCAACAGCTCTACCGATGCAAAAGTTCTGTTTGGTTCTATCAAGGCGTGTGGGGAAGGCATCTCCCTTGTGGGTGCATCAAGAGTCGTCATTCTAGATGTTCACTTGAACCCGTCTGTTACCCGTCAAGCAATTGGGCGCGCATTCAGGCCTGGACAGCAGAAGAAAGTATTTGTATACAGGCTTGTAGCTGCAGATTCCCCCGAGGAAAAGTTCCATGAAACTGCATTCAAGAAAGAAGTCATACCAAAGCTATGGTTTGAATGGAGTGAGCACTGCACTACTGAAGACTTCAAATTGAATCAAGTTGATATTGATTACTCTGAAGATGAATTATTGGAGAGTAATGCAATACGCCAGGATATCAAGGCTTTGTATAGAAGGTGAATCTCTCTCTCTCTCTCTCTCTCTCTCTCTCTCTCTCTCTCTCTCTCTCTCTCTCTCTCTCTCCTGTTTGCAAGATAGCGATCTTATCCAGAATTCTCTTTGTAGGTAATCAACTGGCTGGCTGATGTACACCATTTATATATTGCAATGCTGATCTTCTAAGATGATCATTGCTCTGAAGTAAGGGAATTTCCTCTGGAATCATTCATTACATCACGATACCCATGTTCCTTGTTCTATTTAATTTTATGATCTTCATTTTTTTTCTTTAACTGATACCATTTTCCTCATCAGGGTATTTGGTTCCGTTGTGGTGTCAGGCCTGAAGTTGCAAGCTAGGATATTCCGTTATTCAAGCCATTTTCCAGCCTATATTTATGGAATGCCCCCCTTTGTAATATATGCCCGACTTGGGACAGCCATTAGAGCGCTGATCCTCGTCTCATTCCTTGGTCAAGATTTCCAGGATTAACAACTATGGTTTTTTTTTCCTTTTGTGTGAAACAAAATTAACTTAATAATGTTACTGTTTTCGCTCGCATAAGCGTTCGTATTAAGACCAAAAGTCATAAGTCACTGCCCCAAAAAAAAATTTCCTTCCCCTCGCGGTTCACATGCTGGCCGCGATGCCCAACAGGTTTTATCCGCCCGGCTCTATGTTTTTTTCCTTCGTTTTCTTTCTTTCTTTGGAGAGGTCCCCGGCTCTACTTAAAGTCTTTTCTCAAAAATAAAATTACCGAAGTCAACATTTTGCTCTCAGCGAGGCTGATAGTCGTGGTGTTTCTGCTGAATTTAGCGTGGTTCTGCTGATAGGATGAGAAAACTTTCCTAATGTCTCAGCGAGGAACTTCTGACGAAGGCATCACTACGTTTTTTGGATTTTGCTACATCGGCATTTTTTTTGGGCTCAAGTGCAGAGTAATCGAAAGTGGGAAACATTTTGAAATTCAGGATTTGATAATTTGCAGATCAGTTCATAATTCGTATTCGTTAACCAGACTGAAACGTTCCCTGCCATTTTTTCTCTTTTCGAAAGACAAACGTTCCCTCCTAATAAGCCCTATATGTATGTCCTCTGAGCATAGTTTTCTGATGCTCTGCAGGTTATGTCTATCATTGGAGAAACGACTCTGGTAAAACCACAGTAAAAAAAGTTATCGTGAGCTTTAGGTGCCACTCGGTTGACTGAAATAAACTAATTTATAACTAAAATTGTATTATAACTAGCTAAAATTACACTATATCTAATAGTAACTTATTTGACATAACTAAATTTAAAAAATTTAAAAATAGAAAAATATGTTAGCCCATTATAGATAATACAAACGACCAGCAAAAAACTAAAACAACTTAAAAAAACAAAATTTAAAAATATTAAAAAATAAATTAAAAGTCAAAAGTTAAAGTTGAAAAAAGCAACGCCTTAGTACAAGTCTTCATGTTTAATGAATAATTCTGTACGGGCAGTAATGCAACTGTGACCTGTTCCCTAGACGTCAACTATCTTGGAATCTGAGCTAATATAGCGAAACGGGGTATTATTTTATAATTTGCAAACTACTGCTACTACAATTTGGACACGCAAAAGCAATAATAAAAATCCACACAGCACATTACCAACTAGGCCTAGAGAAGACCTAAACTAGCACAGGAACAATCAGTATCTTGCTCAGCTTAAGGCCCGGTTTAATTCGGCTTTTTATAATGATTTTTTACTTTTTTTCTAAAATAGCATTGAAACAAGAAAAATAAGGAAAAACACGTTATATCTCCTAGGACAATGCAAAGAAAAAATTTACAAGACTTATTATTCCTGAAAACTAGAAACAAGAAGCTGTTTGGAACAGTCTTTTGACAAGTGTTAAGAGCTCAGCGCATGTTACCAGAGAATATGCCCCAAAACCAAACTAAAAAGTGAACACAATCAAGTATAAAACAATGAAAAGCAAAACTAATAATTTGTCTATTATTCCTGCACACCATCAATCCCACTACACGCATTGTAAATCCTGCTAAGGGACAGAAGCAGCAGCAGCTGAGCTGAGCAAAAGAGCCAGTGTAACCATCAGCACTGAAATAAGGAAAAAGCGAAAAAAAACTAATGTATATATTGTTGTTCCTCCACCGTATCAGTTCCACATGAAGATAACCAGATACCTTGACAATCTAAAGGACAGGCAGAAGAAGAGGGCATTGAGAGAGCCAGCAGCACACATCACTAGTACGCGGCACGCCAGCGCAGTGCAAACGAACAAAGCAGACTAAATTAACTTGACAAATTCAGTGGTACCTCCTAAGCCCTCTCCGTCTCATCTAGAATGGCTTGCCCTCCTCCTCATCAACTCTTCTACTAGCTTGCCCTTTATGTACACAGTTGGGTTTATTTCCCATAAGTGCGAATTTATTAGCAAAATTACCGCCTTGATCAAGAGACGCCCATCAAGAGATGCCCCATTAGTCTTCCCACAAAATGTTTAGATCTTCGTTGAGGTCAAACAACAACATCCCGTTCTCGTCGCGGTTTGGAGATGACTTGTGCTGAATCTTTGGCTCCTGCACAGCATAAAACAAAATGATTTTCAGATAGGACAACGAAACATAAAAATTGCACTGAGCATACATGCAATAGGAAAAAAGAAAAAAAACAAAGACCGATACTTTATGCACTATTTAAGCAAAAGCATGACTAAAAGTACACATATCCGGCACAACAATTTACGCCACCGCCAATCGTAACTACGAGTTACTGAAAGAGAAGTATACAAATCCAATTCAGGAACTTATACGTGATTATAACACAACTGTACTGAAACAAATGCAGGGGACCAAGCAAGCGACTATTTTATTGCGACAAGAATTAACCGGGAGGGAAGAAACGGTAATGATGTCGCAAATTTAGTTCACAAGCAAGCTAAGGACTTCTCACTAGTACCAGTGTGTTCCTGGCTTGCTGTTTCTATGTCCATCCTTAGCAGTTTGTTCAGTGAACAGGTGAACAGATGATGCAGCGTGTGAACTGTCAGGTGTGAGTGGGGACCTCACTACTTGCCCCAAAGAGTTGGTTAGCAACAGAATCACGATGACTACGACAGCACGTGACCGATCACACTGAGAGAACCGAAAACTTAGGAATAAAATAGCTGATGCGATCGGACAACACACATGCCATGCCATCATCAAGGATGCAAACACATTTCAACCGAGCTGCCACTGACAAATAATTAGCGACATATTTCTCCAAAATTCCTTCTTTAACGAAAATCTTCAAAAAAATGGTTGGTAACCAATAATTATCAGTGAGAATCTATCTGTAATTGTACTCTCATTTCCTTAATTTGTTTCACAGAAAAGGATTCGCCACAATGCACGCAGGTACATGCTACCACTAGTCACGACTCACGAGCCATCGCCCGGATCATCCAATGGCCGGCCGCCACGTAACCGCCCACTGGACTGTATCCTGCGCGCGTGCAGTTTGGTCTAACACTGGAAATGCTGGGGCCCATGGCCCAGACGCCCATAAAAGCCGAGTGCACTTTACAACAACCCCTAGGGCCAAACGGGCCTGCGAAAAAAGGCTTCTGTTTCCGAAAAAATAAAAAAAGAATTAGAAAAAAGATAATTTTATCTAGATTAAAATGGATGCATGCATTTATGAATGGATTTCGTCGGCTTCCGCATTTCCCCTCCCTTGTATCCAAATTTTATTCGAAAGAATTTATGATAGCTCCCCAAACGTCATGCCAGTGACACGTGGGCCCGTGCGTGACGGCGGTAAAACCTCTGGACCAGGTCCACCACGGACCGGCCAGCAGCTTGGGGCCCACGCGGACCGCACGGGAAACAGCACCGAATCTCGAGGAAGGGAAGAGACAACCAGCCCGAGCTTACCTTGCAAATCAAGTCAGAACGAACCACAGAAGGAAACGAAATACTACTCCGGTCACCACACAGCCCAGGAAAGAAAATCGAAATCGAGAAGAAATTTAAAAAAATCAAACTCGAGTGCGAGAGCAGGGGGAAAAGGTCGGAAGGGTACGGGTAACACGTGGCGGTCAGGTGACACGCGGGCCCGCACGGGTCCACGCGCAGGAAAGGTAACACGCGACGGCGATGGGATTCGTATACATACAGCCCGCGCACACACGGCATCATTGCAAATCCATATAATAATTGACGAAAACGTAAGAATGTAAGATTAGTTTCTAATTTAGATGTGTTTGCATTGATTTCAGCTGATTGATTTTGACTAAAAATTATTAATGATTGAAAAATAATGTTTAGAAAAAATAAACGGTTTAAAAAGTGAGAGAGGTTAAAAACGAGAGAAATAGGTCGATGATGGACCTAAACAAGACGATAGCAGAGAATTAGAGAACCTATTTCAACATTGTATATATTCGTAGGCTTTTAGTTTTTTAAAATAGAAATAAAAATAGAAACTAATACAAATATCACTAAATATTTAAAAAATTACAAGCATGCTTTTTTGGACCGTAACCTATTGCTTATGATAAACCGTTTTTCAAAGATTAATCGTTTCATTAGTTTGTTCGAAGAAAATTATAAGCTATAAATTAAAATAACTTGAAAACATATCTACATCTTTTTCGAGAAATTTTGATATTTGACACTGAATACGTGCGTCTCTCAACTTTTAACTCTCAATTAGCCTTTGAAATTTAACCCTGTCACTGCGAATTCTTTTGATTTAAGATATTCTCTTCATTTTCGCAGTGACAAGTGTCAAAATATAAAAAGAGAGAAAATGAGAAGAATCTCTTGAATCAAAAAAATTCGCAGTGACAGGGTTAAATTTCCAAATGCGTGCGAATTGAGGGTTAAAAGTTGAGAGGCGCACGTATTCAGTGTCAAATATCGAAATTTCTCATCTTTTTCAAACTTATAAATCACTGACGAAATATATATTTCGCAATTTTTGCTTTCTTTTTATGGTGAGCAAACTGGTTGTATTAGCTGGATGGGCCAGGAACAAAACGAACAAGAGCGGAAAATGGGGGAACCGAAACGACTCATGCCGCCGCGGCAACGAACCCGCCGCCTACGGCTGGCCACACACGGCGGCAGCCGAAAGGGCCTTCTCTCTTTCTCGGACTACACGAAAGCCAGACAATTACGAAAGCGCCCCGGATTCTGTACCAAATATGTGAGCCTATTTTTTTTTCCCTACAATAACTTTTCTTTTAACCGGTTAGACTGGATTCGAGATGGGTAAAAACACACGCAAAAACCGAACTACAAGCACACCGACCCTAAAATCCTACTGAAACGCCAAAAAAAAAAAGAGTGCAAAATTTGGCACAGAATACGTAAAAGCAGAGAGCACTAAACAGGTACTAAAAGTAGAAACAAAAGAAATTACCAGAGCTGGTAAAATCGGGAAAATGCCGAAAGATTTAAACAACAAAACACAGCATCACACGTATCGACAAATCAACGCGATACGACGAGCGAGAAAAATTTTAGTCAAAAAAAAAAAAATGACAAAATCATCACTAACACAAACCCGTGAGTGGAAAAAGAAATTATTCGTGCATAGCATCACACCAAAACACACGTCAGCAAGATTGACCCTCAAGACTTGAAGGCCTCGGAGAGTCTGTCGGAGTCCAGAGCGAGACGATAGCACCCAACCCAAAACGAAACAAAAGCTAAAGACCGAAACGAAGGGGAAAAGGAAAAAAAGTTAAAACTCACCTCGATTTTAACCGCAGCCACCGTCTCTTTAACCGCGGACACCGTAGCCTGGCCCGCGCCGTCGCCGGCGGCAGCGTCCGGTCGAGTGCGCTTCGCCGGCGAGCTGCACCCCTCGTCGCCGCTCGACGCGCCTCCAGATCCGCCTGACCCCGGCGCCTTCCGCTTCGCCGGGGACCGCGCCCCGTCCTCCCCGCTGGAGGACGAGCCGGATCCGGCGGCGGCGGCGTAGTCGAGAGGGGTCTCGGGGCTCGTCGCCGCCATGGCCTCCTTCCGCGCGCCCACCTTCGTCGCCTGCGCCTTCTCGCTCGAGCGCGGCGCGGCTGCGACCGCGCCAGGTCGACGCCGCTCGTCGTAGGGCCGGATCCGGCCGCTGCGCCGTAGTACAACGGCGTGTCCATCATCCGCGCCGCCATCAACTCGACCTTCGCCTTCGGCTTCTCCCTCGCGCGCGGCAGCGACCGTGGCACGTCCTCCCCGCTGGAAGACGCGCCGGATCCCGCGCCGGCGCCGTACTCCAGCGGTGCCCCCAGGTTCTGCGCCGCCAACGCCCATGCGGCCGCCGCCTTCGATTTCTCCTTCGCCAGCGCGTGCAGCGGCGACCGCCGCCGCTTCGGCCATACGTCTAGCGGCAGCTGTAAATCTGCCGCCGCGCCGGGCTCCTCCGACGGCCGCGGGGCCCACTCCGGCCACCGCCGCAGCTTAATGTTCCGGAGACTGAGCAAAATCTTGGCGGCCGCGACCGCCATGCCCTCCGCCTCGTACGCGTCCATGGGAAAAGCCCCCAAGACACGAACACGCGCACGCCTCCGCCTCAGAGCTCTGGATTTGCAGGTGTGGTTTCTCTGTGAAATTGATGAAAGGAGAAGACGAAGAGAGGAGAGGTTGCCTTTTATAGGCGGAGGTGGGGAGGCGCAGGCGAATTGGGGTCTGGGGGAGGAGTCGGACTGAAGTGGCCGCTGCCTAGACCCGGTGTTGGTGGACATTCCTAACTGACTGTAGGGCCCACCACTTCGGTCCTGGTGGATTGGGTCGAGGCCGAGACGGGTGGGTAAACCGCATGTACTCGGTGTTCGTGGACTTCGTTTGCGACCGTGCTCTCTCCACGTGGAAATTCGGTATTAGTGTAGTGTATATACCCCGCTCCACTTGGCTCATGGAGCGTATTTACATTGACTTTTAAAAGCGATTTCTCTACAGTAAATAATTTTTATACTGTTTAGCTTTCAAATAAAGTATTTTTTAAAAATAAGATCGACTAATCGATTATACTATATACTATAGTGACTTTATTTCTATCAACTAAAATCGTAAGTGAGTATCTCTCTTTCTACAAGTTTCTCTACAGGCTATTACTATTTATCAATCAAAGTCAAAAGCAATCAGCAAAAGCTAATATGAATGTCCTTTTAAACTTATGGCTTGTGGTTAAAATTACACTATAGCGACTGTTAGTTTTTTTCTGAAAAAAACGAGAAAAATAGAAAAATAAAAATAAAAAAGTCATTATATCATCACAAATAATGCAAAGGAATAAGGGGGAGGAAAAGCCAAAAAAACTAAAATAAGATAAAATTAGAAGCGTACCAAATGGCTTCTTAATTAGATAAGACGAAAGCCAAAATAAGTCAAGAGCTCAAACCATTTAAAGTGAGACCAAAAGACCAAGACGCCAATCACTTTCGTATTAGCAACTCCATTTCTTTTTCTTTCCTTTTTATTCTTTCTTATCTTAAAATTTTCATCCTTTTCATCGTGACTTGTGAAGCACCTCTAAGCTTGCTTTTTTTAATAATATCAAGTCGTATGATGGGTTCTTTTGGACTGATGGTTTATGGTTTAAATATTTGAATTCTGGCTATTCGTCAGAGGTAATGCGCAGAGGGAAATAGTCGCATATGATTTCAACCGATGCAGCTGAATTTAGTATACTTTTTTCTACAATTTTTCTATTGACCTCGCCTTGAAAAACATACCGTTTAAAAGCTAGTTATTGCAAATAGTATAAACATAAGCCAATTTTAAACCCAAAAGAACCCAACCGTAGTTTGCTGGATGCTAGAATTTGTTTGAGCATAAAAAAATTAAAAGAGACTATATAAGGCAAGAAAAGTTCTAATGTTTTGGGAATCGATATTGTCTCTAAAATTTAATTTGATTATTAATGTTGTTGTAATATATTTGTAAAGCATAATAAAATTATAATAGTATAATAGTATTTTTCATGGTGAATATGTAATCATACTACTTTTATATGGTTAATTTAAATATTCACGTAAGTGTTGTAATCAAAGTATTTGGGAATTTTACAATCTACGAACTCGGTGAGCTTGTTTCTTTAAGAAGCCAAATATAAAATTAAAAATAAGGGAAAATTAGGTAATTAACACTTCAAAGATGTGTATTTAAAGGAATAACATCGCAAACGCACTTGAGTTCAAAATGACATCACAAAGAGCAAAGATAATGCCCGTACATTGCTATTATTACAGCTAGCATATAGGATGCATACATCAAGTCGTGTCTCCCACTGATGCATTCACAGAAATGGATGAACATATGAAAAATCTAAGGGTGAATTCAGTAGGGCTTATGCTTAGGCTTTGGTTTCTGTTGCTACATTAACTAGGTTTTAACCGTGCATTTTTTCAAGGCGACATCTACAGGTAGATTGCATTAGACGTGCATCTCGCGATGCGGATGGCAAAGGAAGGGCAAGATGGAGGCGGTTGATCGGCGGTGGCAGTGATTGGGGCGACGGTGTGATGAACAGCAACGTCGGCTCCAGCGATGCCTTGGCTCAGGCAAGGTACCAATACAACCACAAGGACATGAGGAGGATAACGGCACAGTCAATTTGGAAGAAGAAAGATAGTGGAGAGAATTTGGGTAAATTACTCGGATGGCCGATGAGAGAGATGGCGCTCTCACTAGACTTGTGGATGACGGCGTGGCCCAAAGATGGTATAGTTGGCTTCGGGGAGTGGAGAGGAAAGATAGGAGTTAGCTTCTGTGGTTGATTTGATTTTATAACCACTCGAAGGCAGTGGCGCACAATGAGCGGCGAGTAGTGGAGGTGTCATGTGGATGGCGACGTGGGCGAGTGAAGTTAATGTGGCGCTAGCGCGGGGGTGAGGTGGCTAGGTGGTGAAACTTCAGCGAGGCATTTGATCAAGCGAGTTGACAACGCAGGAGCAGCCAAGGTGTGAGCAACGCACTGCCGCGATGTTGGGGCGAGAGAGATGGGCCATGAGAGAAGATAGGTTGTCACGATACTAGGGAGAAAATGGAGCTGCGCAAAGAAAGAAAAAGAAAAAGGGTTGTGGGCCAGACCAAAATAGGCCCAAGAGAGAGAGGAGAAATATTAAAGAAAAAGATGATTCTTTAGGATTTTTAGAGAACAAAAGATAGCATTTTTGGAACACAAAAATACAATGAACTCAGAAAAACACAAAAAAAATAAAATAGGAGATTTTGAAAAAAAAATACATTTTTTGGAATTTTTCGGACTATTCAGATCTTCACTAGGCATTGACAATGGCTACATACTTGACTTTTAACATTGATGAAAATTAATAAAAAATACATAATGTGTAATGACATGAATTTATTTTGATGATACATCAATTGTACTTTCATGTGGCTAATCTAATTATTCTCTTTGTATATTTGTGATAAAAATTTAGAATATTGGCTGCACACATTCTAAATTCTTAAATTACATCTAGCAATGAGGTAGTACAAACATATTGTAGTAAAAAAATAATAGTTCAAGTTGTATCTCATATATAGCAGAAAGCCAAAAATGCCAAGAATTTTTTACCCCATATATATGTGTAGAGAGAGAGAGAGAGTACTACTCTTTAATTACTTTATGTTTCTCTCACAAATTGCACTCTTGAAAATAGATTATTGGTTTGAACTGAATTCACTTTAATGGGCTCATGAATATCCTTGTGTTTTTGTTTTGAGTGTGTAAAACTTTTTCACATTAATCTAAAATGAAAAAATCTAACAAAAAGAAAAAGAGTAGTATCTCTATAATTTATTTTGATAGGATCAGATTATAACGATGTAGAATAATTATATATATGTATATATATGTATTAGAGTTATATAGTAAATACAATTATATTTTAATTATAAACAGTAAAATTATATATCAAAGATAACTATATTATAACATCTAACTGTATAATTATATCGTAAATCTGCTAGTTAAAACAACGGTTGACCGCAAGCCGTCTCATGAGTTACCCTGTCCGCCTTGCTTTCTCTCGTGCACAGCAGTAACACATGCACGTACGTGAAAGCGCCGCCCTGCTGCTAGCTGTACGTAGCTACGCTACTACCTATGCATATGTCAGCGAGCGCATGGCCGAGGCGTACGGATTGTTTGGAGGATGGGCTGAGCCGGTCACTGGGCAAGGCCAGATGGGCAGGACACGCAGCTGCGTTGGCGAGCCGGTCACTGGCATTCTTTTTTTATTTTTGTGGGTAAAGCTTTTTGATTTTTTAACTTGTCTTAACAATCACTATTCATGAACTTAATAAATTATAGTCAAAAGTCTAATCCGTAGCGCAAAATAACAGACGCATTATTACTGCATCGAGTAAGAGCAGGTACAATAAGGCTTAGTCAGCAGGCTATAGCAAATATAATATCAACCAAATCTTACGTAGCAGAGAGAGAAGGAAGCTGGCTACTAAATTACAGCTAGCTATAGCACGTAAAAATATGCATTTCACTCTCTTACACATGGGGTCAAATAGTTATTGTAATAGCTACCTTATTGTATGAACTATTTTTTTAAAGGCTATAGATGAAATGGACAAGTGTTATAGCCACTAGTTGGCTATACTATTGTACTTGCTCTAATGTCGCTGCTCTTAGAGCAAGTCCAATAATAGAGCCAAGTGTTTGGCTATAAGGGCACTCCTAATGCAGAAACTATGATAGTTTCTATACTTGCCAATTAATGTAGACACTACTCATAGAAACTATACTCCCAATGGATAGTTTCTACAAATAAAATTTTCATCCAATCATCTATCTTCTCTCTCCTATCATCTACCTATCACAACTCTTTCTATCTTGGTTCCTGTGTAGACATGGTGTCTATATAAGAAACCATTTCCTTATCTCTCCTCCTTAACTCCAATGACACATTAGTATTTTGCTTACTTGGCACCTTATTTAATGTCATAGAAACCATCCATAGTTTCTGCATTGGGAGTGCTCTAAGTCAAGTTATAAGAGCCAAGTTATATAATAATTTATCTTCTATTTGTCTACAAAAGGTTTTTTTATTATTATGTAGTACCATGTCTCACATTCTCTTTTCTATTCCTCCTCACATACATTTATTATCTTAGCCCACCACTGCATAGGCTTCCGTGCCCAGCTTGTTGCTTACATGAGAGCCAAGCTCTCATCTCTCTCCTCTCTTCTCTCCTCCACATCAGCAAAAATGCTGACTAGCTTGGCTATAAGATCATTATTGTACTTGCTCTTAGAGCAAGTCCAATAATAGAGCCAAGTGTTTGGCTATAAGTCAAGTTATAAGAGCCAAGTTATACAATAATTTGTCTTCTATTTGTCTACAAAAGATTTTTTATTATTATGTGGTACCATGTCTCACATTCTCTTTCCTACTCCTCCTCACATACATTTATTATCTTGACCCACCACTGTATAGACTCCCGTGCCCAGCTTGTTGCTTGCATGAGAGCCAAGCTCTCATCTCTCTCCTCTCTTCTCTCCTCCACATCAGCAAAAATGCTGACTAGTTTGGCTATAAGACCATTATTGTACTTGCTCTTACAGCAGATGTAAAATAAATAACTTCTTCACATTTACCTGAATGCCCATCGAAACATGGTCCGAGTATCTAACGGTGGCATTTATAATCTCTTCAACTACTACCGATCACGGTTTTGGTGAATTATTTGTGTATATTTTTTGTTAAAAAAATACAAGATTGTCCGGATTACGATATGAATCATCGGATCATATAATCCTACAATCTCACATAGTCGACATGACACAAATCGGTGTATAGATCGAAATTTCTTAGATTCGTGATTCTGAATGTTGGATCACATAGAATTGGATAGGATAATGCTTCTGACAATAAACTATATTAACATATAAATTTTGATATTACTTATTACTAATTTAAATTATATTAGTTTAATTTGCTTTATTTTTGTTGCTTACAAGTCGTTCTAAGGTAAAGCAAGTATTATCATTGACATATTGAACTTTTAGATTATTAATTTATTAAAAAATAATTAAATAAGATTTAAAAAATCAACCTTAATTTAATATAACATGAATAAGTGTAGTCAAATTATAAAATTAAATTTAAAAATCAAAAATTCTACTATAGACTTGCATATTTAGAAATATAATTTATTTTTATATAAAATATATACACTTTTAAAAATATAAAATTGCCGTGATTCTATGATCTGATCTCATTAGACAAAAAAGATCCTACTAGGAAACGCGATTCTGACAACTTGGGAAAAAAATGTGAATTCTCCCACTATGATTTTTTAAGACCAAAATCCGTGATTTTAAGTCATAAGATGTTTAGGTTAACCGATGTAGAGTGGAGGTGGTGACAAGGGAGGATCACGCTCTTAGCACCCGTAGCTCTAGTGGTTGTGCTATGGATGTGTCCATGATCATAACCACGTGCATACCATTAAATTAACTAAAAAGATACCATATGTTAGGGTAGACAATCGAACACGTGACGTGAGGTGCCGCTCCAGACAGAGAACACATGCTGCCGATGCCCTAGTCCAACAGGGAGGCCCTGCGGCACAATCTCAGCCGTCCAGTGATAAACCAACAGTTCTAGATCTTAACCCTCGGATGCCGACCCTTACTCGCAACGCCGCAATCGCTACCGTCCATTCCACCTCACGAGACAACCAACCGTCCAATCGTGCAGCATCTGGAGCGGCATACCCCCACCGCGCCTCGGCGTCGGAAAGACGAAAACCGCCTTGGCCGCTGCGAAACCCACGGCACAGCATCCGACACCGACTCACCCGAGCCCCTCACGGTCCCACGCAACGCAACTACAAATACGAGACACGCCACACGCGTCGGGCGCCCCAGCGCCCGCGGGCCCCACCGGCCACCGCACGAATCCTAAAGCTGACCGGAACACTAGCCGCCATGGCCGGCGGCACCCGGCACGTCCCCGAGCTCCCGTCCTTCGTCTCCCCCACCTCCGTCGCCGCCGCGTTCTCCTCCTCCTCCACGGGCGGCCGCGGGCGCGGGCGAGGCTGCCGGCGCGGCGGGGCTTCGCCCTCCGCGGCCGACTGCTCTCACGCGGTTCCTTTCAGTTACTCCGCCCTCCGCCCCTGCTCCGCCGCCTCCGAGGGGGCAGCGCAGGTGCTGGAGGTGACCATCGACACCGCCCCCTGCGCCGATCCGGCCGCCTCCGTCCCGGTGTACTCGTACGGCCCAGAGGTGGTCGGCGGGCTCGGGCTGGGGTTCCCCGGCGAGGAGGATGCGAATGACGAGGAGGCCGGTGAGGGTGCGCTACATCTCGGGTTAGGATTCCGGGATGGCGGCAGCGAAGAGATGGAGGTTGAGGCGGATGAATTGGAAGAGGCATCCTTCGTGACGCCGAGGCAGTCCAAGGGGAGACGGAATGAAGGATTTTTATCCATTGGGGGAGTTAGGATCTACACCGAGGACACCTCATCACCGGAGTCAGAGGGGATGAGCGGCTCCGATGGGGAATCAGAATCTGATCACGAGGTGAGAGGTGGCAGTAGTGATGGTGATAGCGACGAGGAAGTTAGTGCTGATGAGGAGGGGATTCGGAGTCCAATCAGGAGTCGTCCGGGTCAGATTCAGAGGAGGATTTAGCATTGGGGATTCATCGATTGACGACGAGGTTGTTGCCGATTACATGGAGGGGATCGGCGGGAGTGAATTTGGCTGATTCAGATGATGAAGATCAGATGGATACGGATGAGGATGGGTTCATGAAGAAGGGGAAGGAAAAGCTTGAGGGTTATGCGCTACAGCGCTAGTTAGGGCCTGTTTGGTTGTCTGCATGAGCTGATGCAGCTGCAAGAGCGTGGCCAGGCTGAGAAGGGAAGCTCCTCAGCCGCGTTCCTCTTCAGCCTGGCTCCAGTTATTTTTTTGCATCCGCTCGTGCAGACTCTCTCCTCTCCGTAGCCAACCAAACATCATCTCCCTGCATGCGCTGGTGCGAGCCACCCGTATGCAGGCAACCAAACAGGCCCTTAGTGTGTCTGCGCAGTATGGGATGAAGAGGCCAAACTTGGTGAATGGATGACAAAGCGGAAGGGAAGGGCATGGTGGCGTGGTGTGTGTGAGGACACGGCGGTATGCGAGTGATGGGGCTGGAGGATTTGATGATGTATTAGGGCATATGTAGTGTATGAAAAGAGGAGGTCTTAAGCCACCTTAAGGTCAACCTTATACATTACAGAGGTGACCTTAAGCAGACCCTAAGAAAAAAAAAACTTAAGGCTGGTCCTCAAGCTAAAGACCTGGCCATAAGCATTAAAATACAAATTTTCTTTATCTGCCAAGTGGGACCATCTTAAGGCCCCTTGGGTTATATACACTATGGAGTTGGTCTTAAGATTTAGATGGGACCCACCTTAAGACCATTTGGGTTATATACACTACAGATGCCCTTACAGGGGTGACCTTAAGCAGATCCTAAGCAAAAAAAGCTTAAGACTGGTCCTCAAGCTAAAAACCTGGCCACAAACATTAAAATACAATTTTTCTTTATCTGTCAAGTGGGACCGTCTTAAGGCCTCTTGGGTTATATAAGTTGGTCTTAAGGTTTAGATGGGACCCACCTTAAGACCCTTTGGATTATATACACTACAGATGCCCTAAAGCCGTAAAGGACGTACGTACGGCAAACAGGTCAAGGAAGGGGGCGAAGGCAGGGTCATCATCGTCTCAGCTCTCCAGGTCCTGGCCTAACGAGGGTAGGAAAAGCAAGAAATATCACAGTGTACCAGGAATGAAGTCTTCCTTTACTTCTGTTTGTTTTTCATTGTTATCTGGAGTGAGCTGTTGGGTTAAAGCAATGTTCTAAATTTGGTAACGAGTATTCGGCCGGTCATTCAACTTAGTAGTAATTATATGGTGTAATCGGTTTATTATATGGTAAAATTAGTCTGATTATACAGATAAATAGCTAACAATAGGGGTATCTGTTACTTGTATATGGCCGAGTATACGGTTTAGTAGACCTATTTTAGAACACTGGGTTAAAGTCAAAAACTGAATATGGAAAAAATGGAATGACCATGACCCCACACTCCTTGTAGAAACACTAGTCTCATAGGCGCGGCGTGACGCCGCGCTAGCCACCGTGTGTACCAAAGCAAGAGAGGCGATAATTTGTGAGGGTTTTTTTTTAAAAAAACCGAGGGCGTGTGTGTATTTTCGGAAAAGGCAAAAGTCTTTTTGTAAAAACCGAGGGTGCATGTGTATTTTCGGAAAAGTCAAAGGTTTTTTTCGTAAAAAAGCGAGGACCCGTACGTAAGTAAACGAGGACCCGTACGTAATTTTGAAAACCGTAGGGGGCTATCCTGCAAAGTGGAGGGGCTAAAAAACTGGCAGGGACTTTTTTGCGAGAACCAAGGACCTTTACGTAATTTCAGAAAAATGCAGGGACTTTTTCGCAAAACTGCGCCCCCGACCGTACGCGAATTTTGCCGCCACGCGCTGGCCGAGGGAGCGCTGGGGGCGACGTGGAGGGACTCTCTGGCCGGGAATCCCCCGGACTTTGTATAGCGGGTGATTTCGAAAAAACGCAGGGACTTTTTCGCATAACTGCTCCCCGACCGTACGCGAATTTTGCCGCCACGCGCCGGCCGAGGGAGCGCTAGGGGCGACGTGGAGGGTCTCTCTGGCCGGGAATCCCCCGGACTTTGTATAGCGGGTGATTCTTTGAAACAGTGGCATGCCCGAAAGCGGGAATCTTATGGTATTCAGTGAATTGAAAATTATGACCTCCTAAGTCCTCCTAAGTCTAATTTAACTATCAGATTTATAGGTTTATAGGGTTTTTTGCAAACTATTTCAAATTTTCAATATGGAATAGTGAGATGCCAGATTACCAGTGAAGGAGGATAAAGATCTAGATGTGGTATTCAGTGAATTGAAAAGTATGACCTCCTAAGTCCAATTTAATTATCAGATTCATAGGTTTATAGGTTTTTTGCAAATTATATCAATATAGAAGAGTGAGATGCCACATTATCGAATTTTTTTACTAATAATCTTTTTTATTCGAAATAACAAAAATATACCCACGCCAATATTTTTTTTACAAAATAGGCTTCAGTCGCCTAACCGTCGGGCGACTGGAGCCTATCATCGAACGGAAAAGCGACAACAAAGTTGTCTGCAAGTCGTTAGGCGACAGGTTCCAATCGCCCGACAGTTGGGCGACTAGAACCTGTCGCCCAACCATAGGGCAACAACAACTACAGTCGCCCAGTCTCAGGGTGACTGAAAACAACATGCTACTCCACTTCATGAATTTTGTAGATTTTGTGAATTTTGTAGATTATGACTGGAAGATAATCTGTTGGATTCGTAATAAAAGTTTATAATCGTTGTATGTTGTTGGAACGTAAAAAATTTTGTGAAATTTTTGTAAGAACGATTGAACTTAGATTAATCGGTAAGTATGATGGTAAATGATATTGTGATGTTACCGAGAATTCGTATACGGAGGAAAACTGGTCTGTTAATATTGTTGGATGAGTTGCTGTGGGAATAATTGTATATGAAAAGACGAGAAAATAAGCTTGTCTGAATTAAAATAGACTTCATAATACAGTTGGGAGCAATATGCTGCGTAGGGTTTGATTATATGCACAACATAGAGCATCATATGCGACTAACAACGTAACTACTCGTATGACCTACTGTGTGGACCGGGGCCATTTTCCATTCCTTGTGAGCTTGGCGTTGAACTCCTCAGCGGCCACTTTTGCCTTGGTCACCATTTACGTCTTTTTCTTGCGCTCTCTCGTGAGCCTCCCGCTTCCTACGCGTGCATACCTCGAGATAAGCTTTCATCTCCCATTGTGTACGCTCAGTTTGCTCGTTCTTGCGTCACTCCTCCTCCTGGATCTCAGAGGAGCTTGTGACGTTCCACTCCTCGAAGTCGAGGGCCCACTGGTCCTCTGGATGGATCTCAAGATCGATCCATTTGCAATAGCCACATAGGGGTTCTAGGGACTGTGAATACATGGGAGAGGTTATGAGTGTGTACTTTGAAGGAGAAAACATAGGGAGAAAATGGTGCACCTAGTCCTTACCGGCTGTTGATAGGTAGCGGTGTTTAGATGGCAGTCGGGATAGTCACTGGAGTAGTTTGCGCAACCAGCTGAGGCGGTGCTTAGACTTAAAGAACTTGCACTGGTCCCTGCACCAACAAAGGGGGCGTCTCCCCCTTTAGTGGGTGTTGCGGCAAACGCTCGGTAGGAACGTTCAGGATGGGGTTATTGCTATGGGTCACGTCATTGCGGGGCTTGCTTTCTCATCGCGGGCAACAGCTGACCGTGCTAGGTCATGGGTCTCCTCCCATTGCTTCATCATCTTGTCCCATTGCTTCTTCTGCCTCTTGTCCATCTCGATGTGGTGAAGCAAGCGCCGGTATAGTGCGGGGTTTGTTTGTGTGGTGTTCTCTCAAAATCTCTTAGACCTCCTTTTATAGAGCCCCTTGTGGCCTTCCCACTGTATGAAGATGCCCGTGTGGTTGCGTCACTGCGCAAAGTTACCAAGTGTGGTATTGTGGGCACACGAAACTACCCAGTCAGGTCTTCGGACTGTGAAAAGCTGCACCCTTTAGTCTTGTCACTGCATAAAACTGGGTCGTGTGGTCCTCTTGCTGCGCAAAGGTGTCTCATCTGGTCTTCTCACTGTACAAAGCTAGCAAGCGTAGTCATGTTGCTACGCAAAGCTGGTGCGTGCGGTCTTCTCACTGCTCAAAACTGACACGTGTGGTCTTCTCACAACTCAAAGTTGGCCCGTGCTATCATGTCACTACGAAAATCTGGACTGTTATGTCATGTCACTGAGCAAAACTAGCCCGTGCAGTTATGTTGCTGCGCAAAGCTGGCATGTATAGTCTTGTCGCTACTCAAAGCTGGCCCATCATGTCATGTTGCTGCGCAAAGTTAGCATGTGTGGTCTTGTCACTGCGCAAAGTTGCCCTGTGTTATGAATGATGCTGTGACACCGAAATTACGCTATAAAATGAATGGCTGATGCATTGTTGGTAAGAACAACTATCTTCTCTGTCGTAGAGTAAGCTACCATGACAGACGCCGAGGGGCCAGTCGAATATGGGTCACCAAATAGGAACCTTCCGCTCGAATGGAAGGAGGATTTCGGCGTTATGTACTGCTTGTTGCTAAACAAGCGCGCTCAGCCAGTGTGGCCGAAATGCAAACACATGTAGAACACGGTGGTGTAGGTGGCAAAAGGCCATACAAATGGTGGGTGATATTTCTTTCGATGCCCCTACTCCGGGATACAAGTAGGCACTCATCTATTTTGTAGTACTACTAATAGAGTTTCGATGTTAATGTTCCTTTGCAGCAAATGGATAAATACGACTTCGTGCAACGGATTGATCCTCCCTATGAATGGTATGTTGCGAGGTACGTGGATACGTTGTGGGAGTGAATCGCTGATTTGGAGGTACGGATTGAAAGTCTCGAAGAGCAGAACGATAAATGAGGAGGTTATTAACATAGGTAGTTCGTACGACCTATCATGCTACTGTGCAACCCTAGTTATACATGTGCTTGCCACTACAGCAACAGCTAGCCACATCTAAGGCAGCTCCTCAGTAATACTCCATGTGGGTAACACGAGACTCCTTCCACCTGTAGGCAACGATGTGTATGGTTGTACCGTTTTACTCACGCCTATTATTCGAAATATTTTGCAATATCGTTAAGCATGTAATTAAATGGTTGTACGTTGGTGTGGTTGCCATCAATGTAGTTCACTTTTCGATTGGTGCGATCGTCGAGTACGATTGCCATCAAATCAGTGGTACGGGCGTCAACAAGGTAAAGAGAAGTACAACTAAGCTCGCCACAGTATTGTAAACATCACTATATAAATAAGAAACGTAAACAGTACATGAATAAAAAGTGTACAATCAGCACTAACCACTCCCAACAGCATCCCCAGCCCCCCTCCGTCGCCACCTTGGCCCCCTCCATCTCGCGTCTGTGTCCTCCCATACGGCCCGCTTGGCCGTCTTCCTCAGTGCCAGGTGACGACACCTTGACAAGGTAAGACGATCAGGAGATCATCGATTTGTCACACACGCCCCTGAGCTGGTGGAGTGGACTGCACTGCTACCTATGTGGCCACCGTGCACCGGTGAGGGCACTCCTAGAGAGAACCTCCGGTGGTGTAGCCTGAGGTGCAGACCCTGTCGCCTGGCTGGGCGAAAAGTACTGGTCCATGTTGTCCGGTCTCCCCTAGTTGGGAAGACAAGGCCTGTAATACAAATAATGTTAGTTCGTCAGATAAAGCAATGGGATAAAATCGACAAGAGGCGAAGCGTACCCTTAGTTGGTGCCATGGCATCTGGAGGGATGTACGACACGAGTATGCCCCTGCGTGGGGAAGCTGGAGATGTACGAATGACACATAAACAGCTGCCCTGGTGGTGTACGAGGCTGTCCCCAGGCTGACCCCCTAGCCTCGTCAGGTTGAGGTGGTGTAGGACAGCCCAAGTAGAACCCCCGCGTGGTGCCATGCTGGTTTGCGCTGCACCAGTGGACGAACTGTGTGTGCACCGGGCGTGGACGTGCGGACCTCCGGTAGCCTTGTGCAAGACAACAGGACTACGACACATGCACCCTAGACCTCCACACGACGCTAAGCGTTCACTGACTCCTCCTGTGTCACCTCCGCACCACTGGCGATCCTATCCGCCATGGTGCGAGACTCCCTTCAAATCGTAGCACCGATGTCAGCCTGTAGAAAAACATAAAACGGTCAATCATCTCAGTGACATTGCCATTAGGAAATATATCAAAATTAGATATAACGCACCACGATGTAAGCGTCCCACCCGAGGTGCATGGGGGTACGTGTCTGTCAGTGCGACGACATGTGCTGTGGGCTAGTCAATGATATGTATGAGCCTGGTAAGTGTCTGAGGCTGGTACCAGCGTAGGTGCTCCGCATACGCGCTGCTGTCGTAGGGGCGCTCCTCCTCCACGCATTCATCAAGCGCGCCCTCCCACTGCAGAGTCTACCCCTCCATCTTCGCCGTCCAGTACCTGCCGCATTTTACTCCTTTCTTAGAGTGCCTATTTATAGGACTATTTCGTTAGTACTCATCAAACAAATAGTAAGTACAAGGAGATTTTTGAGAGGCGGTCACTCATGCGTGGACGCTCTTAGGCACTGGTGGTCCAACTAGCACCGGACGACCTGGCATAGGCCAAACTGACGCATCACACACTGCAGTCGCGTAGTCCTCGATGAAGACGTCGTACACGAGCTTTTGGCGTATCAGCTAGAAAGCCCGATCACACCAACAGAGTGAGGACAGCTTTGTCAGGAGCGTGGCTCTGTAGTGCCATAGGTGAGTACGGCTCTCAGCACACGTCGAGCTGCTCCACAAAGGGCAGATATGCCCGAGTGACCTGGACGTGCGCGAATTATACCTACAAGGAACAACAGCTGTTACGTATGACCATCGTTAATACGAAGGAAATAATTGATTATCATACTACTTACCCGTCGATGACACCAGAGAGAACCCATCGTAGGTTGGTCGATGTCGCCCTTGGGTACATCTCTGCCCCGTACAGAGTCATGTCCTCGAGCATGGGTCATTGTTGGACCGAAATGGCGACAGAGGTGGGGTGAATGTCGCTTTCTAAAATTAAATTTGCCCCTCAAGTATCCACACTTATGCTTCTTCTCCAATAGCTATGGAAGCTATGAAGATAGAAGATATGCACTTACTGGAAGTCACAGCAATAAGGATAAAACAGATCCAGAAAGAAGCAGTCAAGAAAAATAATTTCAGAGCAAGTCTGACTGCAAGCGGTATACTATTGAGACGAGCGGTAGTACCTCTGAGTGGTAATACCGCTGAGCCAAGCGGTAGTACCTTTGAGTGGTAGTACCTTTTGAGGAGCGGTAGTACCTTTAAGCCCTAGAAGGAGGAAATGAAGAACAGGGATGCTCAAAAACCCAAATCTGAAATTAAACGAAGTTTGCTCTTGGGAAACTCGATCAAATGATCTTGAGGCATCATCCCAACATAGAGCAACCCATTTTCGGCCTCCCCAGTAAGAAACAACAAGGAACTCAAAAAGTCAAGAAATCACCAAATGAGGAGAAACGAAGAACAGAGAGAATCAAACTTCAGATTTCCATTCATTGAACCAAAAGGAATATAGAGGAGTCCTGATACGCATGGACATTAGAACAAGGAAGATTACATGCACATCACTCCAATCTCTCCCTCTCCCCAAGCCAAGAACTCATCTACTCTCTACATGATTCTTTCTTGGAAGAGAAGAGCAACGTATAGGGAGGGAACACACAGGGAACAAGAACCTGCCTCTCCCAACCACTCTCACCAACTAAAGACTCAAAAGTAAAACCACCTCCAAAGCCTCTTTTGACTCACAAAACCCTAACTCTCTCCCAAAGCCATTGAATCCATGCAGCCCTCAAGGAGACACCCTCTCCTTATATAGGCCTTGGCCAACAGGTCTCCAACCCGTTATGCCTGCCAACTCGAACGAAACCCGCTTCCACGTATGCAGCTTTGCGTTTTATCAAACGCCCTACGCACCTTCACGAAGCTTCGCGTTCCTTGTCGTCCAAGCCTCACATCCACCTCGAGTCTCCGCCGTCTTCGACACCTCCGACCGTTCTGACCTCAACGCCACCTGCGTCTAGTCCGGTCACCTCGTGTCTCACCACGACTCCGCCTCGATGTCCTGCAGCCATCACAAACAAGAAACACGTCAAATAGCACCGCTCGATACATGAAAACATAAATAGCATCATACTTACCCATGATGAAGTCCAAACCTGTTGAATCAAAGAATAGGCATATTAATCACATACGACCAATTTTGACCAAGTCCGACCGAGCACGTTGCACCACGCAACGACATGGTCCGACCACATTCACGATTTTCGGACTCTTCCGACCGCTTACGACCTCAGCCTGGTGCGTTCGAACCCTTCCGATCGCAACCAAGGACATTCGGACCGTTCCGATCGCTCCCCGCACCCGTCCTACTGAATACGAGAACGTTCGGACTGCTCCGATCATTCCCGCGTCCGTTCGGACCGAGCCGATCACTCCCAACGCCCGTCCGACCGCATATGAGAACATTCGGACGGCTCCGATCGTTCCCGCGTGCGTTCGGACCAAGCCGATCATCCCTGCGCTCGTCCGACTGCATACGAGGAGAATGTTCGGACCGCGTCCAATCGTTCCCGCGCGTCTGATCCAACGACGCAGAGAAAGCTCAAATCAAACTCAATTTTTTCCAAAACAAAAATCAATTACTCATCACAAAAATGGAGATACCTCCACGTGGTCTCTCAGTCGTTCGAGGCTAAAGCGCTCAAACGATCACAATTGCAGTAGCAGCGGACACCCCGCGAGGACCAAGTTTGCCTTGGTCCTGGTGTACACGTCACACAAGGCGCGATAGGTCATGGCAAGTGTGGCCGAACCCCAGCTGACTTGGGGGCCTCGCCGTTGGCGATGGCCCTAGCTTGAGCGATGAGGCGTGCATCGACGGTGTTGCTATAGCTGGTGATGAAGAGCACCCAACCAAACAGCCACAGTAAATATGCCTCCAAGTACCGCGAGACCTGCTGCTCGTTCGCCTCCATTCGCTCCACCTGAATGCAATCCAAGAAGTTATCAGTACATAATAGCGGAAATGAGAGCATACAGGATCGATCAGAAATGGCATGTACCCGAAATTGTGAGAACCACCTTAGCGACGGTCCGTGTGTCTGACCCGACGGGAAGATGTAGTACTCCTTCGCGGCACGAGGCGAAAGGACCCCCTCGAATCTAGCGAGCAGGTCTGCGTTACTTGTATATGGTCGAGTATACGGCTTAGTAGACCCGTTTTTAGAACAATGATCCTCAAGTCAATTTATGTGCATGGTCTCTGTAACAAAAGTGGTAATTTTTCGAATTCACAACAAACATAGAACTACAGTGTACATGCCATTAGCCTGTTACTGGCGGACGATGATCAACTTACATGCATTATGAAGCAATTAAGGCCAATTCAGATAGGACACAATCACAAACTAATACGTTGATGCTACACAAATTAATTTATTTAACATAATCTCTCTTGCCTATTCATATACTTATTATGTTCTTGTTGAATTATGTAGGTACAACGCCTTGCATCTATTTATCACATGAAGAGTGGGTGTCAAGGTTCTGGCAAGAAAAGATAAAGCTTTTAACTTCCATATATGAGTTTTCCATAAAGTAAATTACCATCCCTAATAACACTTCACATCATCTTGAGTCTTTGACACATCGGGTGAATACTAGTGAGTTATGTGCAGAAAGTTGCAACTAATTTCATGATGATGCATTTCCCATCTCTTGGATGATGATGGCATTGATTTAATAGGTTAAATATCCTTGAGACATGCTTGTGCTGCAGCGCATGCAGTATGAACACCAAAATATGCATATCATTATGCATGTGATGATGTGAGTTCATGTCTGGTCGGAGTGCCAGGGATTTCCTGCGAGGACAGTGCTTAAGCAAACATCTTTGCATCATTGCCACCATGCCAAGTGGACATGCCTGTGCGGCTGTGGCAGATCATCCTTAATTCGTCTCCAAAATATAGCCATCGACACAAATTACTGGTTAGCTTCATATTTTATTTGTTATCTTAATCTTGAGGTTGGAAGGTGTATGACCTCTCCTGCAATGAATTAGTCCTATTGTGGCCAATGGTAAAGGCCTTAGTGGCTTACAGACCACTACCCTATATTGCATGGGCACTGATACGAGAGTCGTATAACAGGTGTGCGCCTGTCATGTTCGATGCAAATACTGTCTGATACGACAAATACATATAAGCGATGTGTCCGTGCATATAGCAACTACCATAACCTGGTTATCTTACTAAAATGGTTATGTGTCAGTTAATCTATGTTGAGTTACTGATGTTTGCCAATTTCTTCATGTCATTTATGGTAATGCAATTGAGATTAATGTAGAAACAATAAATTTATTGGTTAAGATCAGTTAATGCAGGTGCCTTTTTTCACCACCATGATCAGGTAAAACTTGGCATCGTATTTAGTTGTGCACTGTATTAAAATTTAGTGGTGAGGTCGAGTAAATAAAAAATTTACTCCACTTATCCACCAATTTGCATTCTAATTACTTGAAGTTAATAAACAATACATTATATGGATGTTCTTTTATCTATTGAGTTCAATGGACTTGGGTCAAATGTCAACACAATGTTCTTGTTATTCAGTATCATATATATTTATGGTTTGAACTAGTAAACATTCTGCCATGGTAATTTTGTTCTTTTATAGATTATACTTGTCGTAAAGTCAGTAATTCTGCCTTGCAGATTTGTTACTGTGTCGTTAACTGGACAGTCTTCCTTGCCATCTGCAGATGGCCAAGTTCGACTTGATAAGGTAGCTACTTTCTGTGTTCATATTGTAGGGACACTATTCTGTTAGCTATTTCTGTTTTGAAGTGCTTTGCTTCTTTTTTAGCTTTTGTATATTCTTCTTTCAACCCTTCTTTCTTAGTCATATTTTGTGAATGCAATCAAACTCGTTTTTCTTTTATATGCCATTGCATTTTGTTGATTCTCACTTATCAGTCCTCTAAAGATGATAGTGCTTTTACTTGTACATTTGAAGGTTTTATATATCACCAAACCGTATTGTTATTTTGTTATACTGCAAAGTATGCAATTGCTGCTTTGCTTTTGGTGCTATCTCCTTGCTAATTTTAATTGTTTCAATCTAATCTAAATGGATTTACTTCATCGATTTCAGCTCTTGGGGACTGAGCCTGAGGACTTTGCTGTCAATTGGGACAACGCTAAAGGCCCAGCAAGAGGGAAGGGCCTTTCGGCTCCAGCAAAATTTGCAAGGCATCAGGATCCAAATGGAAAGAAATCTTCCAAGAAACAGGTCTCGTTTGCAGATTGTCCTGCATCTTTTTCTCCTCTGGCACTGTGGCGAGATCTGTTACCGAAACAATAGCAGTTGGCTCAACTGGTGGTGATGCCTCGGATGAGAAAGTTATCGAAAACAACTCCACCAAGCTGGGCAACTTTGAGATGCACACCAAAGGCTTTGGTTCGAAGATGATGGCGAAGATGGGACTCATCGAGGGCACTGGACTTGGCAAAGATGGCCAAGGCACAGTGCAGCCCATCCAAGCCATTCATCGTCCCAAATCTCTCGGGCTAGGCGTGGAATTTGACAGTGAAGCTGAGGCGATCAAAGCTAGATCAAAACCAGTCAATCTATCCTTTTTGTCGTGTACTTCCGCTTGCCTTAGATCACCTAGGTGGCCGCGGTAGCAGCGGGCGAAACCAGGAGTTTCGATGCCCCTTGCTGTAGCAGTAGGATTTATCTTGTTTACATTGCGACATGATTCTCATGTTCAGTTGTTCTTTCATTCTCTGAAGGAAATTTTATTTATTTATTTGTCCTGTCGACGTGTGTTTCTGAAGTTTTGTACGCTGATGTCTTCGCGATCTTGTCTGTCTAGAAACTGTAATGCACTGTATCAATCTATCAGCAGCTCACTAAGGTTGGAGAACTCAGCGATCACTCTATCACTTCAATACGAGTGGTTACTATTATCTTGCTGCCTTTCTTTCCAGATTGTAGCATGCTCAACAGTTCATCCAACTTATGTAGGGGAATTTAACTTTTTGCCACCCTTATCGTTGCCACCTATCCAAATGCCATCCTTATCGTTGCATTCAACAATTTGCCACTCTTAACATGTGCTTGACTAATTTTTTGCCACTTTCGAGCCCACCAGCGCCATGTCGGCGCTCCCGCCCGCTGCCCGCCATGTCGGCGCCTCCCGCCCGCTTCGCCGGCGCCGCCTCCGTCCCGCGCCTCCCGCTCGCCGCTCCGCCTCGTCCCGCGCCTCCCCGCGCCGCGCGCGCCTCGCCTCCGTCCCGCGCCTCCGCGCGCCGGCGCGCCTCCGCCTCGGCTCGGCGCCGGCGAGCACTCGGCTTCGCCGGCGGAGCACTCGGCTCAGCGCGCGCGCGGGGCCGCGAGGCGGAGGCGAGCGGCGAGCGGAAGCGAGGCAGGCAGCGGGGAGGCGCAGCGCGCGGCGCGGCAGCGAAGGGCGAGGCGCGGGACGAGGCGGCGGCGCGCCGAGCGCGGAAGGGAGGCCCGACATGGCGGGCAGCCGGGGCGGGAGAAGCGACATGGCGCTGGTGGGCTCGAAAGTGGCAAAAAATTAGTCAAGCACATGTTAAGAGTGGCAAATTGTTGAATGCAACGATAAGGATGGCATTTGGATAGGTGGCAACGATAAGGGTGGCAAAAAGTTAAATTCCCCACTTATGTACCCGATCCTCGGTGAGATGAGTTGCGGTGACGAGCTCAGCGGAGATACTCCGTCTGTCTCACAGGTACCCAACGAGCGTGAGTGTCTTCGTCGGAGACATTCCGCGCCGTACCTTCTCGCGTCGCCTGACCCGCTAGCCGGTGCCAGGAGTTCGGTGAGGGGTTCACGATTTTGGCCACTGGAGGGCGAAGACAGTTCCGACGAAGAAGGTTTGGAGGCGTGCCGGAGCTCTTCTCCGTCGAGTCATGAGCTTGTGCGAGATGCATTTCGAGCTGGGTTCACGGTGGATGATTTGGTAAGAGCCGAAACCTTACTTTCGAATGGTGTTTCTTCACCGAGGTTTGGGTCTGTTGATTGTGGTGCAGGTGGGGTGCGACATCCCCGCACTTTGGCGTCCCGGATTACTGAAGCGGTGGCGGAGTTGCGATTACCATCGGAGCTCAAGCCATGGAAAGGACCGCTTCCTAAGCCGCGAGCGTCGCCGGATAGGATGCTCGGAGGGGTCTGGATTAAACATTTGAGGAACGGCAAATTGGACAACGGAAAGCAGAGGCTGTTGGATGTGTGTTCGACGCCTAGCGCGTCCGAGCTAGTTGGTGGCGGCGATGGCTCGTTTTCGATGTCAGTGATGTCGGTGGATGTGGATTCAAAATCGAGACTGGAATTTCAAATCGCGCCGATGCTTCGGTGTCTTGGGCCGAGTGGGCCAGGCAAACCGCGGGTGGGGCAGAGGATTTGTGTCGGGGCCAATAAGGTGTTCCAGTGTCCAACTGGGTTAGGGTATCTGCTGGCCAGGGGAGGGAAACCGAAGCGTTTGTTACATAAAGTCTGCGACTTGGCGCCGTGTTTAGTCGCTTCGGCTCCTCGTGTCTGTTTAGGGCATCTCCAATGGTTATAGCTAGCAACTAACTATAAGACTTCCACATCATCTATATAGTACACACTAAAGTTAGCATTCTAAAGAACTATCTATAAGGGCGTCTCCAACAGCTGGCTATTTAGTTAGCTAGATCTGATGTGGCAAGGAAAAAGTAGGAGAGAGAGTAGTCACTAGCGACGAGCAAATAGCTGATCTATTTCACGTAGTCCAAGAACATGAGAGAGGAGCATGTGGGTCCAACAGTATAAAATAGTCTTTACTTTTGTCTCTCACCTCCACGTCAGCTGACTATATAGCTAGTACTAGCTATTACCATTGCGGATGCCCTAAGGATAGCTATTTGATGCTTACATGCACACACAGAATTTATGGAGGCTGCCTCGTTTGACGCTATAGACTATCTCTAGAGCTGTAGAGAGCTGCGTTCTCTTTCTTCATTTAATATCTTCCACGTAGGACAGTTGATGACATGGACTCTCTTGTAGATAGCTGCTATAGACCCATTGGAGATGCCCTTATACTCTGAGGTAGTCAAATCGTCTGCGGCAAGAGTGACTGCCGTCCTGTGGAAGGAGAAGATGCAGAGGGGAGGTCGTGGTGCATCGGGTTTCCATGGTGGCCTGGGAGGTCGTGCGCCTTTCTTTTTCGGAAGGGGACATAGCCATGGCCAGAGTGGTGGACGTGCAGCAGTTTCAGAGTCTCGTGGAGGAGGGGGCTCTCATGGTGGCGGTAGTGGTGTGCACTTTGGAAGCCGGGGGTACCATGGTGGAGGCAGTCGAGGCCGTGGTTGGCCATAGCAACGCTTCAACAGAGGTGGTGGATATAGTACTGGGGGTTCTATTGCTCTGGGAAGTGGTCATCAGAGCTGGTCGAAGGCTTCCAAGGGAGGTAGTGGAGTCAAGCCAGAGGGTGTTTCTTCTAGTTCTTTTGATGCTGAGGAGGTGGGCAAGGAGAGCATTCATGTTAACACAGAAGATGTGGTGATGGGTGAGGATCAGGATGGTGTGGAAGAAGGGGAGCTGGCACGCTCGGGAGTTCATTGTTCGAGATGCACCAAAAAGGGTCACTTGGCTGCTGGTTGCACATCTAAGATTTATTGTGTTATTTGCAATTCGCAGGATCACATTAATCACAGGTGCCCAGTGCTTAAGATGCCGAGGCCAGTGGCTCATGCAGTGGGTTATGCTGTTCATGGGTTGGGTTTTTATCATATTCAGCATCCACCATTGCCGCGCAATAAGAAAGACTCGAATTTGGCTTTGATCTCAGTGGTCGGGGGAGCTCTTTCGAAAGATCAGGTGGCTGCACAGTTGCAGAGAATTATCCCGGTGAAATGGACTTGGGCCTTGAAGGAGCACGGAGACAATGCTTTTACTGCTCAGTTTCCATCGAGGGCAGAGCTTGTTCGGTCCATTGCTTTTGGGGGAGCTGATGTGAAGGAGGCTGGTGTCCCTCTTGGTGTTAGGCTGAAATTTGAAGAATGGCATGAGAAGGAGGAAGGTTTCCTTCTCCCAAAAGTTTGGGTTAAAGTGCTTGGGATCCGGGAACCTTTGAGGGAGTATCTTACTCTCTGGGCTGTAGGTTCTTTGCTTGGTTCTACTCAAACAGTTGATATGGAGACCACGAGGAAGAGTGATTTCGGAAGAATTTTTGTGGCTGTGTTGAACCCAAAATTAATTCCACCTCACCTTGATGTGGTAATCGGGGATCACTACTTTGAGTTGGTCTTCGAAGTGGAAAAGAGGGGTTTCGATGAGAATGGGGAAGAGGTGGACGTAGACTGGAATGGAGGGGACAATGAAGGCGGAGGCGGTAGGAAGGAAGATGGTTTTGAGGATGATGATCTATTGGGCGAGGAGGTGGAGGATACCAGGGAGGTAAAAAGACAGAAGAATAGTGGGGATGAGAAAGATAAGGCCTCTCCTCCTGCGGGAATTTCTTCAAGAGTGGAATCTCTTCAGGAAAAGGTTCAGAGAATGAGTGCTGCTGAGTTTCAGGAGTTCTTAAGTCTGAAGGCTAAAGAAATACTTGATATCTCTGTCAACACAGTGCTTGAGGAGGCAGCTAACAAGGTGTTACCAATGGAGGAAGAGAAGGGGGAGAGTGGGATTCAAAGTGGTGATGAGAAGGAACGGTTTTCTGGTTTAAATGAAGGGAAGGAGAAGGAGAGTGTCATGCAGAATTGTACTATGCTGAGTGGTGGAGTGGGTCTTCGACAGGACGAATTGCTTGCAAGTAGGCAGGATGATGACATGCTCAATGCAGAGATCAATGATCAGGTTGCTATTGTGAGTTCAATTGGGAAAGATGGACCGCCGGCTGATCTGAACTTGGAGACAATTCCTTCAGTTCAAGGAGTGTTCGCCAAGTCTATGTCGCATGGTGAGGGGCTTGATGACAAGGTTAAAGTGGCAGCAGCAGTTGCGGAAGTGATGGTGTCGCAGACTAGGGCCAGTCCACGTTTAAAGGACACTGCTGATGAACATACTTTGTCATGGGTGGAGCGAAGGGCTGTGGTGCGGAATTTGGAGCATGCAGATGGTAACATCTCTTTTAACTCCATCTCTTCTTTACTTTTAAATTTTGCTGTTGATAGTGTTAGGCAATTGGGGGTAGTAGCTGGTCAGTGTGAGAACTCTTTTGCCTCATCGGTTGAACAACTTTTTTCAACAGAGAGAACTACGATTTCCTTTTGTCCGGAGCATTGTAGCGAAGAGATTTTTGGTACAGATAGTGAGACTGATTTTTTAGAAGATTTAGAAAATAAAGCGGTCAGCCATTTATGTGGCAATTTACTGGAGGAAGTTTTCGACGATGACAGCTATCACCTAAGTAGTGATCGTAGAGCTGCATCTAAAAAGAAAAAGTCGAATACTAAGTTGTCCATGAAAAAGACTTTTAGAAAGAAGAAAGTTAAATCAACAAACCGTGTGTTAATATGAGAGGAATTTTTTGGAATAGCAGAGGTCTTAGGGACTTGGCTAAATCTAGTTTTTTATATAATACTTCTAGGGAGCAAAACTTAGACTTTATTGCTCTTCTAGAAACTGGAAAGAAAGATTTCTCTCAGACCAATCTCAATAAATTGTGTGGAGGGAAAAACTTTTTGTGGCATTGGACTGAGCCTCGCGGGAAATCAGGGGGGATTTTATTAGGGGTCAATCTTGATGTTTTTGATATTGGAAGCATCGAAGATGGTGAATTGTTTGTGAAATTTCACCTTAGAAACAAAAATGATGATTTTCAGTGGATTATTGTTGCTGTTTATGGAGCAGCCCAACCAGAATATAAAGAAGTGTTTCTCACAGAATTGGTGCACGCTTGTAATAAGGTGTCTTTACCAATTATGATAGGGGGTGATTTTAATATTATCAGAAACCCTAGTGAGAAAAACAATGAGAGGTTTGATGATCGTTGGCCCTTTCTTTTTAATGCTATTATAAATGGCTTAAATTTGAGAGAAATTGAATTGTCGGGACGTAAATTTACTTGGGCAAATTCCCTAGCCACGCCAACGTACGAAAGGCTTGATAGGATCCTAGTAAGCACGGAGTGGGAACAAAGGTTCCCTCTATCCACTATTGAAGCCTTGAGTAGAGAATTATCGGATCATACTCCACTCCTCCTTAACACCGGTGAAGGATCACTAGATAAGAAACAACCAGTTTTTAAATTTGAGCTTGGTTGGCTCTTACGAGGTGATTTCTTTGACGTAGTTTCAAAAGTGTAGAAGGGGGAGACAAAGGTTGTACGCCTTTGCAAAAGTGGCAGAACAAAATTAGGAAGCTAAGGCAATTCTTAAGGGGATGGGCGAGGAATGGAAATGGGGCTTCGAAAAAAGAAAAACAAGAGCTTTTCAGGGTGGCTGATGAGCTTGATAAAAAAGCGGAAACTCTTGTTTTAAGTCAGCGGGAGTTAGATTTAAAACAAAGTGTGAAAGAAAGGATCACCCAATTGCTTAGAGAAGAGGAGATTAAATGGTTTCAAAGGGCCAAAACTATCGACTTGTTACAGGGTGATAGTAACACGAAATACTTCCAGCTGGTTGCGAATGGTAAAAGGAGGAAAACTAGGATCTTTAGGTTGGATCAAGAGGAAGGGGTAATCGAGGGAGAGGAAAATCTAAAGAAATACATTACAAAGTATTACAAAGAGTTATTCGGCTCATCACAGAGTAGTAACTTTGCTCTTGATGAGCTTCGGATTAGTGATATCCCTAAAGTAACCGATGAAGAGAACAATTTTCTAACTAGTGTCTTCTCTGAAAGGGAAGTGAGAGATGCTATTTTTCATTTAAAACACAATAAGGCTCCGGGGCCTGATAGATTTCCGGCGGAGTTTTATCAGGTGTTTTGGAGTCTAATTAAAGATGACCTAATGGCTATGTTTAAAGATTTCCATGATAGCAATCTCCCCCTGTTTAGTTTGAATTTATGGATTATCACGCTTCTACCAAAACAAAAGGAAGTCAAACAAATCCAGCAGTATAGACCCATTTGTATGCTTAATGTTAGCTTTAAGATCTTTACAAAGGTCTTAGCAAAAAGAGTTACAGGTTTAGTAGATAGGGTGGTTAGACCATCACAGACGACTTTTATACCAGGAAGGAATATTATGGAAGGAGTTGTGGTCTTGCATGAAACTATTCATGAGCTGCATAAAAAGAAAACGGATGGTCTCATTCTCAAATTGGATTTTGAGAAAGCATGTGACAAGGTTAATTGGTCTTTCCTACAACAAGTGTTAAGGATAAAGGGTTTTTCCCCAGTTTGGTGTAAATGGATTGAAGCGGTGGTTAGTAAAGGAAGTGTGGGAGTTAAAGTAAATGATGATGTAGGTCATTACTTTCAGACTAGGAAGGGTTTAAGGCAAGGGGATCCCCTCTCGCCTATTCTCTTTAACCTATTAGCTGATATGTTGGCTATCCTTGTCTCTAGGGCAACAATGAATGGGCAGTTTAGGGGTCTGGTGCCTAATTTAGTAGATGATGGTTTGTCTATTCTTCAATATGCCGATGATACTGTTCTATTTATGGAAAATGGTTTAGAGGAGGCAAAACATTTAAAGCTAGTACTGTGTACTTTTGAAAAGTTATCTAGCCTGAAAATCAATTTCCACAAAAGTGAACTTTTCTGTTTTGGTGCTGCTAAGGAAATAAGTTTGGATTATGTTGAGTTGTTTGGGTGTAAGGAAGGGAGTCTTCCCTTCAAATACCTGGGAATACCAATGCACTTTCGCAAGATCTTGAATAAGGACTGGAAGCTAGTAGAGGAGAGATTCCAGAAAAAACTTGGTAGTTGGAAAGGTAAATTGTTGTCGGTGGGGGGCATATTGGTTTTAATTAATTCGGTGTTATCGAGCCTCCCCATGTTCATGATGTCTTTTTTGCCAATTCCTAAAGGAGTTCATAAAAAGCTAGATTACTATAGGTCCAGATTCTTTTGGCAAAGTGATGGGCTTAAAAAAAGGTATAGGCTGGCCAAATGGAGCATCCTGTGTAAACCAAAATGTTTGGGGGGTCGTGGAATTTTAAACTTAGAAGTGCAAAATAGTTGTCTTTTGAGTAAATGTCTTTTTAAGTTATTAAATGAAGAAGGACTTTGGCAAGACATGCTAAAGAAAAAATATTTGAAGAATAAGACCTTGTCTCAAGTGGTGAAACAGCCAGGTGACTCTCATTTCTGGACAGGAATCCTGGGGGTTAAAGAACAATTCTTCGAGAGAGGAAAATTCAAAGTTAACAATGGTCAACAAACTAGATTTTGGGAGGATCTATGGTTAGGGAATAAAACTCTGATGCATAGGTTTCCTTCTCTTTATAGAATAGTGAGACGAAAGAATACTACTGTGTCACAAGTGCTAAGCACAATACCATTGAACGTTTCGTTTAGACGTGCGTTGACTGGTGAGAATTTGACAAAGTGGTTCAACTTAGTTTCTCTAGTAATACCAGTTTTGTTGAGTGAAGGTGATGATGTTTTTATTTGGAATTTATGTAAGAATGGATCTTTTTCGGTTCAATCTTTTTACAAAGACATCGAAAAGGAGGGATTACCAAAGAAGAATATGTTTTGGAAGGTTAAGTTGCCTCTAAAAATCAAAATTTTCTTATGGTATTTAGAGAAGGGAGTCGTTTTGACCAAGGATAATTTGGTTAAGAGAAATTGGAACGGATGCAATAAGTGTTGTTTCTGTAACTCCAAGGAGACTATTCAGCATTTGTTTTTTGATTGCCATGTGGCAAGGTTCATATGGAATGCAATATTCATCATTTTCAACATTCAACCTCCATCTAGTGTAGCTAATTTGTTTGGTTCTTGGTGGCAAGTTTCTCTTGGGGCTAAGAAAACAGATTTTAATTAGCGCACGGCTTTGTGTTGGGCAATTTGGTTAAGTAGAAATGATCTTTGTATTCAAAGGGACCGCTACTCACTCGTTAGTGCGAGTTATTTTAGGGGACATCTTGGATCGGCAATGGTGCAACTATTTAAAGAGGAAGAGAGGTGTCCTAAAGGAGGAAGCCGAATGTTGGAGGCTATGGCAATGAAGTTCTTCAACAAGTTTGGGTGGTGCTTTAAAAATCGGATTAAATCCTGATTTTTAGGTCTTTGCGTTGTATGGAGTCTTAACGATCCGTATCACCGTGTGGTGGAACATGATGTAAGTGTCATGGATTTGTGCTAAGCGGCTATACTCATTCATTCGTGAATGTTGGAGGCCGGAATATTTATATTCCTTAATCTAAAAAAAAATCAGCAGCTCACTACGGTTTCCTCTCTTGGGCTCATGGCACTGAAGTAGATATGTAGGCAATGTAAAGCCGTTGTGTTATGGAGTACTAGTAAGGTGTTTGTGTGTTACAACAGTGTCCGAAAGAGTAGTAGATATAATCAATTGTGAGGTTATAGATTTATCTCAGGCCTTATACTATATAAATTTTTTTCTCAACAATGTTTTATGAAACTCAAGACATTTATGTTGTTTAGTGATTTAATCAAAAATTGAAACTAAGGTTTTTTTAGATTTCCTAATTTATGCAAGAATATTTGAACCTTTTCTTGCAGTACTCATATATTTAAAGTAGACCTTAAAAATTTTTACTAAAAAATAGTTGATATGTCTAGCCTATACTATTGTGGTAGATCGTATCTCATTCTTAAGCAAGGGCAAAGAGGAGGACAAAGCAAGGGCAAAGAGGAGATGATGAATAGACAAACTCACCTTTTTATATTAATAGAGATAGATGAAGAAAGAGTAAAGTCCATTACCGGTCCTTAAACTTTTTATGCTGTGTCATCCCGGTCCATAGACTTTCAAAGTGTGTCATCCGGTGCTTAAACACTCTTTGGGTCTCAAAATTAGCCCGTTCTGGTCTTAGTTGTCATCCGGTCCTTAAACTTTTATCTTTGTGTCATCCCGGTCCATGGTTGTTACCACAGTAATGGCACACTTTGAAAGTCTATGGACCAGGATGACACACTTTGAAAGTCTATGGACCGGGATGACACAGTATAAAAAGTTTAAAGATCGGTAATGGACTTTACTCATGAAGAAATATAAGCTCACTCATGGGTAACCGTGTATATCTTGTGAGTTGAAAATAAAGAGTTTTTCTTGCTTAAAGAATAGTGAGGACCATTGGCTGCTCATCTCCCAACTTTACGAAAGCTTCAGTTGCATGATAGATCAAGCAAAGTTGACTTGTTGCTTGTAACAAGTTGGCTAAAGCTTAAGGAGGAAAAACGAGGTCACACTGACAAATGCATAGATCTTAAGCAAGGTTACCGAAGTCACTGTCACATGCGGCAAGCATCGCTGCATACTACCATATTGTAAAGACGATCTGAGATCTCGTGCTCTTTAACGTAGACAGTGTTTTGTAAAAGAGTATTGCTATACAATATTCGACTGTTTTTGAACAGTCAGATTAATCTGGAGCGTTAGATCTCCATCCAACGGATCCACTCATACAAACCTTCCTCTAAAAAAATGACCCCCTTAAAAAAATGATCTAAGATGTTGGATCTCCATCTAATGGCTCAAAATATGAATCATTTTCATTGTCAATTTGCCACAACGAAATTGGTGCTATTACATGTAGTCAAGACACAAAAATAATCAGAATCATGAACAAACAATCTCTTATTTCATTTCGTTGCATATTCCTAGACTTGAACCCAAAATGATAAAAAAACACACAAACCGCAGCACGAATGATGATGATCCACGCATGCCCGGCCTCGGCAGCAACTCGTTATCAGTCGAGCTTCACGGTGGAGAAGAGGTAGTAGACGAACCAGAATGACGCGCCGAGCCCGACGGCGCCGGTGGCGAGCATGACGGCGAGCGCCATGAGCAGCGAGTACCCGACGTAGAGCACGGCGGACACGGGCCCGCTGAGGCTGTTCAGGTCGAACACGAGGTAGTAGACGGCGTAGCCCAGGATGTAGGCCGCGACGGAGCCGGACGCGAAGAAGGAGCGCCACCACCACCGCCAGTCCTCGACGCAGAGTCCCATGTACGTCAGCACCACCGACACCTCGGCGCACACCGCCACGACCAGCCCTAGCACCACCAGCAGGAACCCGAACACGTAGTACACCCGCCCCAGCCACAGGCTCGATATGATGAAGAAAAGCTCGATGAACAGCGTCCCGAATGGCAGCGTCCCCGCCACCGCCACGAACAGCCACGGCGAGCACTGCGCCGGCGGCACCTGGTCGAACAGGGAAATTTTCTCACGTGACAAGCTCCGATGGGGCGAGGAGTCAAAAGCATATCATTACCTGGCGTGCGATCTTGTTCATTTTGACGGGGTACTCGACGTGGCGGACGCGGGAGGCGATGAGGCCGCCGACGAGGGTGAGCGGCACGGAGACGAAGAACCACAGGAGGATGAGGACGACGAACAGCAGGAACGGCACGGCGCCGGTGCTGCCGTTGTACCAGAGCACGCAGTTGAGCGCGGTGAACACGGCGAACCCAACGCCCGGGAAGACGCATGACGCGCGCCACGCCACGGACTTCCACCCGGCGCTGTCGCCGTGCCGCACCGTCATCCAGAGGCGCACGGAGGTGTACCCGGCTGCGACGCCCAGGACAAAGTAGAAGCACAGCATGCCGGTGACGAGCGCGCCCCGGGACGCTGGAGACATGAACCCGAGCGCGGCGAAGAGGATGGTGACCACACCCATTCCCAGGATGCGCACGCCGTCGCCGACCAGCACGCAGAGGAGCACCGGGTGGCTGGGCTCCCGAAACACGTCCCCGGCGACGAGCTTCCACCCGGCAAATTCAGCGTGCGGCGCCTCCTCGCTGCCGAATTCCTCGTACTGCGCGAGGTCGCGCCGCACGGTGCGCAGCAGGATCACGAGCACGATGGCCGCGAGGAACGCGACCACCACGATGGAGTTGAGGATGGAGAACCAATGCACCTTAGCGCCGCCCATCTCCAGGTACGCGTCCCACCGCGACGGCCACTCGATGCTGCTCTCCACGAAGGCAACCTCGTAGGAGAAGACCAGCGGCCGGTTCGCCTGCACGCGCATGCCGACCACCGACGGTCCGCACTCGGCGGTCGCCTTCGACGGGAGCTCGTCGTACATCTTCTTGTCCTTGATCGCCGCCGCGTCGTGATCCACGCTGCACGGCACGACCTCAAACCCGACGACGGTGTAACCGCCGCCGTCCTTGGCGGCGGAGAAGCTGATCAGCTCGGCAGCGTCGGTGGTGGCCATCAAGGCCTCCACCCTGGTGGTGCCGTTTCGCTGCTTGTTGACCAGCACGGTGAGCTTGAGGTGGTTGTAGACGTAGTACTCGCCGTCGTCGGCGCGAACACCGACAGGGAAACCGGTGGACCGCAGGAGCACGTCGTGCGCGATCGGGTTCTTGACGTATCGGACGACGGGGAGCGTGTCGAGGAGGAGGTTCACGTGGTAGGCGTCGTTGATGCGAGACATGATGAGGTCGGCGGTGGCGGGGGACACCGGGTCGGTGCGGCAGAGGAAGGCGGTGGTGTTCTTGAGCATTGAGAAGCGGTACGGCGAGGTCTCGATGCGGTCGCCGAGGAGGAGCTCGCCGAGGCTCTCAGCGGCGCGGTTGACGCCATCTTTCGGGGCGCAGAAGGGGAGGGAGTAGTAAGGGAAGGGGAGCTTTGAGGACGGCGAGGTCAGGGAGTTCACCTTGGCGGCCAGGGCGTCGCCGGGGCGGTAACGGTGAGGATAGCTGCCCGGGAGGTAGAACGCGGCCGTTGGAGACTGGCCGGTGTGGAGGAAGAGGATGAACAGAAGGGTGGAGAGGATGGTGGACGAGGGGGAAGTCATGGGCCTCATGGGCTCATGGCCATGGCCATGCAGGAGGAAGAGGTGAGCTGCTAGTTGGTGGTGGGAGAGACTGGTTAGAAGCTGTGTGTTGTGCAACCTGTTCTTATTGACGACGCGTGCTTTGATTACTAACCAAGAAAACGAAACAAATTATGATCAGTCATAAACCGAGACTTGAGAACTTGCATGAGTTTAACTTGCGAAGAAGCGAGTAGGTTTCTTTAATTTATAGATGATGCTTTAGAATCTATGTACTTAATCAAGAATTGTCAAATGTGCTACACTGCTACATGGAGAGCACTTACAGTCCACATGAAAATTACATTGCTGCACTGGGAAAATTTTATATGTGCCACTTGAAAAGAGCCTAAATTTTGATTTGCCATCAAATGAGCAGAACTTGATGCCATTGCAAAATACATATAGCAAGGGAAGCAACCTGTTTCCAAGCAACCTGTGTTCCTCCAAATCGCAAGGGAAGCAACCAGTGCAAAGGCAGAGGTGAACAGACTATTGCCTATAGGCAAATCTCAGCCCTTGGATCTTAAATGGGCAGCACATATTCACTGCTACAGCAATAAAAAAACAGTACCTTTTGCTATAACATTTTTTGGAAATGTCATTTGCTACAGCAATTTTCACGGTTTGCTGTAGTGTTCTGCCTTTCCTTCTCGCTTTGCCCTGTGCTTCTCTTATCAGGTTCCAATAGCAAGTCACCTGCGTTCCTCCGGTGATGAGCATAGTTCATATCTGACCACTTGCTTAAAGGGTTGTTGTGGGTTTTGTTTTTGTTGAGATTTGCTACCACGACCTCTTGCTATGGTTATGTTTTTCGCGAACCCTCTCTAACCAACTCTCCACATTCTCTTATTTGGGTAAGTGATGGCTGATCAGAAACTGCAGTAAAACATGGTGTATTTTCGACTTTACATAATAATAAAAAAATGTACCAGTACTTCTAACTGAAACTTAAGTGGAACTGAAGTAGAGTAACGAATGAACAAAGCTAGCATGTATCACCAACATTACTAATCTACACGCATGTGTACGTTTGACTATGCAAGCTAATTAGCCCCATGAGCAAGCAAACTTTATCAACATAGAACTAGATGCATTTAGGGAGTGACTATTACACAGACGACTGTTTTTCCCTTCATTTTCAGTTACTTTTTTATACTGGAACTTTAGGTGATTGAGAATGCAACTTCAGGAGGGGTGAATTAGTACAATGCAACTTTAGGTGACTGAGAGTACAATTTCAAGTGACTGAGAGATAAAAAAAACTATCAGTCGAGCATGCAATAGCAAAACCTATGCATTTAATGGCTATTGAGCTGCCTGTAAACATCAGCCGACGCAATCTTCTTACTTGAGAAAAATAAATTTTAAAATTCTTGGCCGAAATCTCTATGTTGCAGCACCTCCGTGAGTGGCCAGGCGACCGAATCAAAAGTTGTGACATGTCCAGCTTGAGGAAGATGGAGGGAGTTTTTCTTTTATGCAAGAGCCTCGCCATTTCTCTAACAAGCAAAAGTTTTCATGAACGCAGCGGTGCTTCACGAACGCGCTTTGATTGGTGGCGATCAACGTCTGCTGCTTTGGGGCCAGCTGCAAGGAGAGCAGTTGGGAGAAGAGCTTGGCGACTTATGGGGTGAAAATCCATGATTTTTAAAGGACCATGTAAGAAAGTCTAGAGTTATATTATGATGAATCATTACCATTTTAGAGGATTGAAAATTTGTATTTTATAAATTTGCATGTTTTCAAAGCGGTTGCTAGACTTACCGGTCTGAATGGCCAGAGGTAGTGGTCAAACCCGCCACCACCAGTTGTCAGACCGGCCAGGGCTGGTGGTTTGATTGGCATAGCAGTTTTTGTTTCGGCCGAAATGTGGGCTTTTGGGACATAGAGTTGCGGAGTGTTTTGGTTTGACCTAGGTCTGTATATATATATTGCACGATACATGTTTTAGCTAACGTGGATTAAGTTGTAAAGAACTTATACCCGAAAATGATTTTCTTTGTCTTTGGATGTGCAGAGAGGTTTGGAGTCAACTGGTCAACGGTGAGAATCGAAACTATGATCATGGAGGAGATGAGGCCCAGAACGATCAAGAATGCCGGGTGAAATGGCTGAGCTTAAGCATGGCACGAGAAAGACGGAAAATGTTGAAGAGAAGTTCGAGCGATGAGTTGCACCATGTAGCTTGGTCGGTCCAAGTGTGGTGTGGTCTAGTGGAACAGGAATAGGAGAGACTTGCCGATGTGTGGCAAACTAGTGATGTATCTACATGTGGCAAACATGATGATTGCTTACAAGAGAAGATGAAGATCGGGTTAGGAAAAGGTATTTTGGTAAGTTGGTCAAAATACTAAAAATTACCTTGGATCAAAATCATGGTGCTTGGGAGAGTAGTTTAGGTCAAGGAGAAGCTGAGAAGATCAAGTTGGATCAAAGGTTAATGACTTAGCGGATTCAAACATATATGCTTTGAAAAGCGTGTACAAGTATAGTTTGTGAGTAAACCTGTGTTGTGTAGGATTAATGTGTTTCTCCCATTTATGCTAAATAGATAGTATTCATTAGGGTTAGATAGGGCTGGTTGCCTTGTCTATTTAATGTTTGCGATGGAGACTTACTAGTTTACCATCTAACCATCCTAGTTTTACTCATTGAAACTAAGTGTTCTATGATTAGTGTTTGAGAAGTGTGAGTGCTGTTGTGTGCTCTCTGTCCTCCAGGTGGTTTGGTTATACAACCTTCATCCTCAATTAGTAATATATCAACTTTGTTCATCTCTTATGGATTTTTCTTGTTTTAGTTGATTTGCTCTTGATTTGGTTAGTTTTGATATTCTCTCTCCCCTCTTGATCTTGCTAGATGCCTAGGACGAGTAAGTGATCGAGATGTCCCATGAAAATCAATCTCCATCTATCTAGCCATCAGGTTTGGAAAGTTCATAAAGTTGCTTGGTTTTCCTTGGATTTGGCCTTTTCGAGTGATTTGTTGATTCAAGTGTTTTTGCCTCTATTACTTGGGAGTTCTTGCTTCTTGTGACATATGAGAATACATCTAAAACTATCTTGGTCATCTTCTATCTACGACTAAGTCATATTTCTCATTTTTGGTTTTTGTTCGGTTTTCAATCTTGTTTGATTTTGAGAAAGGTGTGAACTACAACATGGATTTTTGAGATCCTTGTTTGAAATAGGATCTTGAGACCTTAGTCAAGGTGTGTGTGCAATTTTCTATATCTTTTGGACTTGTATTTTGGGAGTTGCACCAAAAGTTGCATCGCTTCACACAAAAATTTTAATTCTGGAATAGGGGAGGCCAGTTAGATCGCTAGGGGCTGGTCCAATCATCATCTAGCCGACAGTTAGACTACCCTAGTAGCCAGACTGACCATCTGAGTGCCGGTTTCATCGGGTTTTGGTTTCTTAAATTGTTTGCTTTGGGTTCTAGCTTTCAATTCTAATCTTAGTAGGTCAGTAGCTCTTGGAGTGAAGAATCAACAAATATTTGGGGAAAAATTTGAAGACATCATTCACCCTCTCTATTGTCCTACCAGTTCTACAAATGGTATCAGAGCTCGATTAGGTCTTCTCATAGATTTTAACTGGTCTTAGGAGTCATGGCATCAGATAAGTATTCAATCATGCCACCAATTTTTCATAGAGTTGATTTTTCTTATTGAAAGGCTCATATACAATCCTACATCGAGATCCAAGGGCGTGTAATTTGGATTAATGTCAGGAATCCTTATGTTGTGCTGGCTGATGATCCTGTTACACTGGATGTAGAGGTAAACAACAAGGCTCATAATTTTCTGATTGAAAGGCTTAGTCAATCTGAGTTTGAGTGAGTTGCTTACATGAGATTTGCTTATAAGATCTGGAACACTTTCACTGACTATAATGAGGGCCCTATCACAATCAAGGAAGTGAGATAAATCCAACTAAAGAAAGAATATTCAAAGATCTATCAAAAGCTTAGTGAATCTTTGGATGAATTGTGAAGAAGATTCAACAAGATTATTCATGATCTTCATGCTGTTGGTTTAATATTTGCTAATTCTGAGAATACACATCAGATGTTGGGTGCACTTGATGTAAAGGTTTAGGGAATGAATATCACATCCATCAATGACAACACTGTCAAAATGAGCTTAATATGGATAAGCTCTACTCGAGGTTAAAAATGCATGAGATTGAATGTTGGGTGCACTTGATGTAAAGGTTTAGGGAATGAATATCACATCCATCAATGACAACACTGTCAAAATGAGCTTACTATGGATAAGCTCTACTCGAGGTTAAAAATGCATGAGATTGATTTCATCTTGTATCTCCCAAGATAGAGCCGATGGCTCTTGTGGTTAACCCTTCTTAGAACAATTTTTAAGTTTTTTGAATTGATGTGATAGACAATATTGCAATATATACATCTTATGTTTCTGTTATACTTGGTTTGTGCAAAATAACCAGAATGACACAATAATTGATTCATACATATACCATACATAAGTGTTATTCTTTTTGTTTACTACACATTCGGGTAATTATAATATGTTAATGGAAGGAGTGTAAATGACAAATATACATACCATACATACACATTATATTCTTTGTTTAGTACAACTTCAGGCTATCAAAAGCTGAGGACGACTTTTCTTAAAGAAGGGGAGGATGATGTGGATACACATGTGTCTTGCTCTTTTCAATTAAAAATACAATTTCCCAAGATGATACGGGGTAGTCCGATCTTCTCAACGTAAGATCAAGATACTCACGTGTAGCCTCTCGAATTATAATGATCCTTTGTTGCTAATGTAAGAACGAACACTCTTTAATTCGCAAGAACATATGCGCCGGACTTCACGACCACCAAGCGAAGCCCTATCGTGCTCACAATTCCTAGTGGAAAGGTTAAACGATCTTGATTAGTGACATACTCCTAATTTTTCCTCAAGATGATTTATCCATCATGAAAAATAAAACAAAACAATCTGCTGTTTTAATTTATTATTAAAATATTTGGTCTTTTCTCCGTTTAGGGAGGGGGTGCGGCTATATATGGGGCACCCCATCTGAACGTGCACACATATGGCACCTAGGCCGAGTCTTGGTTTGCGTCGGCCCATGAGGAACCGAATCAAATCAGTTCGGCCTGGGCTCGTCTAACAAAACGGGGTTGATTTGGACTCTATGCTAAACACATTTACAAGGCAGTGCCAACTAATTACATGATGTCAACATGTTGACTTCGGTCATGCCTTGGGCTTCTCACGATTCATGTGGGTGGGATTCCTCCTAATGGACTTTTGAGTGGACTTTAGTTTCTCTTTCATGGGCTTGATCACGTGAGCGTTTGCCAGGATGGTCTTTGCCCCCTTGACGTCCTTGCTGGCCATGTGGCAAGGGCCTCCTTGAATTTTTTTATAAATAATTTATATTTTATTAAAAATAATAGAAATATATCCGCGTAAATATTTTTTTACAGATATGGCTTCAGTGGCTTTCAGTTGCCGAACCGTTAGGCGAGTGGAACGCGCGACGCGCAAGTTGTCCGTGGGCCGTTGGGTGATAGGTTCTAGTCGCTAAGCCACTGGGCGACTAGAGCTTGTCGCCTAATGGCTGGGCGACTACATTTGCAGTCGCTCGGTTGTTCAACGATTGTAAAGGAGCCATTCCTGAGGCAGCTGGGAGGAATATCGGTTGATTCATTTGTGATTTTCGTAGATTATGAATGGTAGATAATCTGTTAGATTCACAATAATAGTTTGCAATCGTTGGATGTTATTGTAGTGCAAGAAATTTCGTGAAATATTTTTGAGAATGATTGAAATAACAACGATTGATAATGATTGAAATAACAACGATTGGTAAGTACGAAGGTAAATGATATTGTGATGTAACTGGGAATTCATACACATGGGAGAACTTGTTTGTTAATGTTGTTGGATAACTTGCTACACGAATAATTGAATGCAAAAAGACAAGGAAAATGCTTGCTCGAATTAAAATAGACTTCATAGTAAAGTTGAGAGTAACACGTCACGTAGGGTTTGGTTACATGCGTAACAAAGACTTCATGTACGATTCAATAAACCGAAATGCTGCGAGGTAGAGTTTTGCCTTGTCTTTCAGAAAAGTTGCTGGCGGAAAGCTGGCCAGTCTGGCCTTCTCATTGTGCAACTCCGCACCCTTTGGTCTTGTCGCTGCACAAAGCTGGCCCGTGTGGTCTTATCGTTGCATAAAGTTGCCTTGTATGGTCTTATCGCTGCATAAAGCTACCCCGTCTGGTATAGCCACTGCGTAAAGATGCCCCGTCTAGTGTTGTCACTATGCAAAGCTAGCCCATGTGGTCCTGTTGCTGCGTAAAGCTAACCCGCGTGGTCTTATCGCTATGCAAAGCTGCTCTATGTGGTCTTGTCGTTGCACAAAGCTGCCCTATCTGGTGTAGTCGCTGCACAAAGCTGCTCCGTTTGGTCTTCTCATTGCGCAAAGCTGACTCGTCTGGTGCAGTCACTGTGCAAAGCTAGCTCGTGTGGTCTTGTCGCTACACAAAGCTAGCTTGTCTAGTCTTGTCGCTACACAAAGCTATCTCATATGGTCTTGTCGCTACACAAAGCTGGCCAGTCTGGTCTTCTCACTACGCAAAACTACACCATTTGGTCTTGTTGCTGCGCAAAGCTAGCCCATGTAGTCTTGTCAATGCGCAAAGCTGCCCGCGTGGTCTTCTCACTGCATAAAGCTGCCTGTGTAGTCTTGTTGATGCACAAAGCTACCGCGTCTGGTGTAGTCACTGCACAAAGGTTACACATGAGACGGTTTGTCATAAAGCACGATACTCCACAGGCTATAAAATGCATGCCCCACCCCTTGATAGTAGGAAGAAATATCTTCTCCATCTTAGAGTAAGATATCATGGCAGACGCCGAGGGGCCAATTGAACATGGGTCACTAAGGGGAGACCTTCCGTTCAAAAGGAGGAAGAACTTCGACGTTAACTACTGCTTGTTGCCAAACAGGTATGCTCAGCCAGTGTGGCCAAAATGCAGACACATGGAGGACGCTGTCGTGCAAGTGGAGGAAGGCCATTTGGATGGCGGGTGACATTTTTCCAATGCCCACACTCTGGGGGTACAATTAGGCAATTGTCTACTTTGTAGTACTGCTAATAGAGTTTCAATGTTAACCTTCCTTTCCAGCAGATGGCCAAATGCGACTTCGTGTGATGGATTGATCCTCCCCATAAACAGTACATTGTGAGGTACGTGGATATATTGTGGGAGCGAATCCTTGACTTGGAGGCATGGATTGAAAGTCTCAAAGAGTAGAACAATGACCTCTGTCAGCAAATGCAGCGCGAGAGGGGCGACGAGGAGATCATCAACATAGGAAGTTCATACGATCTGACATGCTGCTGCACAAACCTTAGCTATATATGTGCTTGCCACTATAACAACGGCCAGCCACGTTAGAGGTGGCCCCCCTCTGCAACACTCCATGTGGGTAGCGCGAGGCTCATTCTACCAGTAGGCACGCACGATAAGATTGTATTGTAGTACTCTCTTCTATTGTCCGCGGTATTGTTCCATGTTGTAAAGCCTGTAATCAAATGGTTTATGCATCGGTGCGGTTGCCATTAATTGAGTTGTATGGGCACCGACATGGATTGAATAAATGAACACTACAAGGAAAAGTACAACTAAGATTGCAACAGTATTGCAAACAATATTGTAAACATCACTTACTAAATAAGAAATGTAAGTAGTATAGGAACAACAAATGTACAACCAGCACTACACCTGTCCAAAAACATCCGCAGGCCCCTCCGTCGCCACCCTGGCCCCCTCCATCTTCGCATCCGCGTCTGCGTCGTCCCGTACGGCCCTGCTTGGCCGTCTTCCTTAGTGCCGGGTGTCAGTGCCACGTCAAGGTAAGACGGTTAGGAGACCATCACTCAGTCCCAAGGCCTAAGGAGTGGATTGCAGTGCTGCCTGTGTGGCCACTGGTGCACCACTGAGCTGTGCCCCAGAGAGAACCTCCGGGAGTATGGCCCTAGGTGCGTAACATCCCAAATTTTCTTTGATTTTTAAAAAAGTTATTTAAAGATTAAAAAGTATTTTAAAGGAAAATCAAAATTAAAATTTAATGCCGGGGAATGTGTTGAAATATTTTATTTGGGTTCCAAAACTTATTCAGAAGCTTCTGTGAATTTTTCTGAATTTTTTTTGGGATTCATTTCATATTTTTCCGAGCTTTAATGAATTTTCTGGCAATTTCTGAAAATCTGAAATCAGAAAATAAAAATTAAAATTCCAACCCACCCCTCCGGTCACCACTTGGACGGCAAGGATTGGCCCACGTCACCCGACCGATCCCGCCTCCCTCTCCTCCCCGTTTGCCACGAGTGCGGCCCAGATCGGCCATCTCCCGCGCGCCTCGGCCCATCTACCGTTCACCCCTCCCCTTCGCCTCGGCCGTTCGATCCCCGCCCCCGCAATCCGGCCGCTCCCCTCTTTCCCTCTCTGCCCCTGCCCGTCAGCCGCTCCCCGCCTCCCTCTCTCGCTGACCTCCGGGCCCACCCGTCAACATCGTCCCCTTCCCCGCGCCACCTTCCTTCTTCTCCCCTCTCCTTTCCTTCTTTGCTCCGACCGACCGAACCGCGACGGATCCGGTCTTTCCTTCGTCTCCTCCCCCGGTTTGGAAGCCGTGCGCGCCGACGGGATCAAATCCCCCGATCCCCGCGCCCCTCTTTCCTTCCGCGCCCCCCTCTTTCCTTCTTTTCCCCTTTCCTTCCCGCCGCCCGCCGTCTCCTGCGAGGAATCCCCGCCAGCTCCCCCTCCCCGACCCCTATAAAAGCCCCTCCCCGGCTCCGCCCATCTCGCACCTCCTCCCCCGCCACTCCTCCCTCTCCCGTGCGCTCCACCGCCTCCGCCGCCGTCTTGGGCTCGGCGAGAATCGCCATCGCCTCGGGCCACGCTGCGCCTCGCCGACCCTACCGCCACCTTCGCGCGTCGTGCGCACCCGGCGCCCTCGGCGCGCCTCTCTGCCACGGAGCCGTCGCCGCCGTTACCCGAGCGCCACCGCCCTCTTTGCGCGGCGCGTTTCCGCCATCTCTCGTAAGCGCGCGCCCGCCGTGTTCCCGTATGCTCCCCTCCGTTCTCAGACCCTCGCGCCGGCGCCATGCGCCGGGGCGCGGCGCGACCTCGGTCTTTGGCGTGGCGGCGGTGGCGACCATGTGGCGCCACGTCGGCGCCACCTCGGCCGTTCTTGCCCCGTCGGCGCCACGCGGACGCCACCCCATCACCCCGCCATCTCAACCTCCTTCTGAGCCCGTGGACCCGGTCCATAGATCTGGGCCCCACCTGTCAGTGCCTTGTCCGAAAATTCCACAGGGCTGATGTCATTGCTGGCGTCATAATCCGGATTTTTCAGTTGAAAATTAATTCGGCCAAAAAGAATTTCCAGGGCTGACGCAATGTTGACGCCACAAACCCAATTTCCTTTAGAAAAATAATTCCAGAAAATCCTTTTATCCTTTTTCTCTGATCTTAAACTTCCCAGAGCCCGTTCTTCTTCATCCTAACTCCGATTTAGCCCATTCAAAATTTTAAATTAATCAAAAATTCTCCTCTATCCATTTCTAGCCTCAATTCAAAATTTTGAAGTCAATTTTAATTTATTTGAATTTTATTTGAATTTTATTTGAGTATTTTCACGTGTAGACTGCGACGATTCACACCCACTTGAGGAGCAAGGCAAGTCACACTCCTTGATCATATTGATCCCAGAATTTCAAATAAAATTATGTTGTTTTAAATTATATTGCATGCGTATTTTTATTCAATATATTTCAATTCAGTTTTAAATTTAGTTATTACCCACTTGTTAATTCCTCCTTTGACATTGTAAATCCTTATACCTTGTCACCCTAGAATCAAACTGTAGTTAGTACACTAGTATTAGCTAGAGAATTTTCACAACAAATGCTTAGACTTGCTTGGACATAATTTTGATTTTGGGATACCTTTTCACATAAAATGATAAACTTTTGAACTGTATTCTTGACTTCGGTGAGTCAAGAAGGATTATGAAATATTTTCAAAATAAATTATAAAATCTGGTTTAGACTTAGGCTAATGGTTAGGTGGTGGGTGCAGGCATGCACTGTTGTTCGGAGACACAGTGTGGATTGTCGTGCTCAGGGGGTATGTGGTTGAGCCTAAGTCAATTAAGGACCGGTCTGTGAGCTACTATTGCAAAGCCCTATCGTACTACCACAAGGCTGGTATGGGACAGCCCTAGCTGAATAATTTGCGGGTCCCAGCCTGAGCCATTTCGTAGGTTGAAAGTGAGCGTGGCGTAGGCCATAAGAAGTCTCACTCGGCTCAAGAGGGGGTCTCGGTCTGGTGGATTCCTTACTGGGGTGAAACATTAGAGTTGGCTTGGTCAGGTTGACGGCTTTGCATTGTAAAGGCCTTGTCACGACTCCTAACCGCACACCTAAGGAAGTGTGTAATCTAGTGGTAAAACATGATGATCGTGTCTTGTGGGTAAAGCTGTACAACCTCTGCAAAGTGTATAATCTATCCTGGATAGCCGTGCCCACGGTCATGGGCATGCTGAGTAAAGTTTTTCATGGATTAGACTTTGGTTTTAAAATGATTTATGAAACAGTGTGGTCGGTGCCACGTGAAATCTTTTGGAAATGATGGACCGGGTGGGATGCCCGAGGATAGGTTAGTGTTTGGTCGAGCCTGCACTAACGGTATTAATTTTTAACTACAGTTACTGTTTCTACTTATTGTATTAAATTCAGCATTTTTAATCTATTTATTGTATTCTTTTAAATGTTGTTTTCTGCACAACTAACCCTATATGCCTTCCCTTGTGGCCTTAACCATTATAATGCATTTTTCCGTGTGGCTTGCGGAGTACAAGTTTGTACTCCCTCTTGCTATCTCATCACAGAGGAGGACTACGACAACTACGGTGAGGACCAGGATGAGCAGGACACGTCTTGCCGTTGTTTGCCTGTGGGCAGACTTGGGCTTCGCTTTTCCAGCTTGCTTCCACAGTTCCCTTTGCTATTAATAAATTTTGCCAATGTGCGATGATGTAAACGCTGGCCATAGGCCGTACTCTTTTAAGTGGAATAATATTGTCATTTTGCTTGATATTTATCTTTGTTATCCGCTATGTGCACTAGCTGATCCTGGACTAGTGCGATTTACACAGAGGATCCTGGAGTTGCTGCTCCGGGTTCCGACAGTGTCGAGCCTGTAGCTTGGTCAACCCAGTCCAAAAAGTACTAGTATATGTCGTCCTAGCCCGGGGAGACCCACATCCCTCAGCGGGCATAAAGCCTGCAGTGCAAGTATCATTAGTTTGTCAAGTAAAGAGATGGGAGAAAACAAAAAAGAGGCAAAACGTACCCTCAACTAGTGCCATGGTGTGGTCAAAGCCGTTTGGAGGGACGTACGACACGCTGTACACGCCTTGCATAGGGAAGCTGGAGAAGTACAAAGGACGCCCAAACTGTTGCGCTGGCGGTGTAGGGGCGTGCCCAGCCTGACCCGCCCAAGTCAGCTGCCTCCTCCGTGCTCCTTGGAGGTGGGACACAACGCAAAGTGCGATCAGTCAGTCGACGTGCTCGTCCAACAGGCCTTAAGGCTAGTTTGATCCGTGAAGTTCATGAGCCATACCTGCAAAATGAATTGAAGTTAGCATTTATGTGGAACAAACAACATCGAATGTAAAGCAACAATAAGTAGAGCTTCTAAATAAACAAACAAAACAATATTAGGCTACTAGCACAATACCTACAATAGTACTAAAAAGGGGGAATACCACAATAGTTGTACAAACGGTACATGCAATGTACGATACAGTTAGTACGACAGTACGTACGTCAAAAGTGCCAACTAACAAAGTACATATTACAATGGATAATTATTTTTAGTCTTCGAAGAACTTTGCATACATCCCAAAGCTAAGTTGTAGAAACCATGCTGGTCTACCTACTGATCAATAGATGCCTTGCATCATCTAGTTGTGTGTCCCTCCCAACTGCATTGCCTGCAGTGTGCACTAAGTGCTCTGGCTTGCGCTTCGTCCATGTCATTTGTAATACGATGGCATTGTCGTCGACCCTTCCCACTCTTTAGCATGTCAACATCCGGAATCCAGGTCCTGCCTGCAATATCCAGGGTGGTGAAGTTCCCTACAACCTTGAACCCCTTGAGCTCGCCATACCACACGTGCATCACCTCCTCCTTGAAGAAATACTCATACATGAAGTTCGAAGGATCTATGCCCACCGTCCCACATGCGGTGAGGACATGAGAGCATGGCTTGTATAACAGCTTCGGCTTGTTGCACGAGCAGGTAGATTTATTACAGGAGTGGAACACTATGTAAAGCTAACCCATAGTCTGTAGAGTAGATAAGATCCAGAAAGCCTAAGAGCAACTACTAGCAGCAACTACAAAATTCGCGTTTGTAGCAGACTATGTAACAGAGGACTGCTTACTAGATGAACAAGAGACAAGTGATATGCCTAAGAAATGATAAGTGACTGAGGTACTCTTTCTATCCATCCTACACCTTACAAAATCAGCATCCGAGAAAGCGTGAAGAGAGTGCAAAATTAGAAGAATACAAGAGTCCAAAGTCAGGGGTGTCCTGAAGATACATAAAAATGCAATGCACTACTTGACGATGAGAGGTACAAGGGGAAGTTTGAAATCGAGCGCACTAACACACAACAAAGTGTATGTTCGGCCTCGAAGTAGTGAGGTAGAGGGAGCCGATTATACTACGGTACTCCTTCTAGTCCACGAGCTCTCCATCCTCATCAGGATCTAGCACGATAGAAGTGGCAATTGGAGTAGACGCGGCCTTCTTGCTTCCCATGTCAAAGCACTGAAGAAGGTCCTTGATGTAGTTGTTTTGATGAATGAAGGTCCCATCGTTTAGTTGCTTGATTTGAAGGTCAACTCAACTATCATACTCATCTCTAATTCTCTGCTCATTGAATCTAAAAATCTAGACAAGCCACCAAAAATTATATCATCCATATAAATCTGAACAAAAAAGAAATTATTGTCATGCCTGAGAGTGAAGAAGGTTTTAGCTACCATTTCTATTTTAACGTTATTCTTAAGCAGGAAACTCTTAAGTGTATTATATCAAGCTCTAGGGGTTTGCTTCAATCTATACCAGGCTTTGGAGAGTTTACACACATGGTTTAGGAACTTTGAATTTTCAAAATAAGGAGGCTGCTTGACATAGATCTCTTCTATGAAACCATTCAGAAATACACTCTTGATATCCATTTGAAACAACTTAAAACACTTAGATGCAGTAAATTCTAACGGAATGTGAATAGCTTCTAATCTACCTACAAGTATAAATGTCTTCTTGAGAGACCATGTAGAGGTATCCCCGTATTTGTGATGAGTAATTGACACTTGTTTTAGATAGTTTGAGTTTGTTTTGGGTATTTCATGCTTGAGTACCTTTCACTAATGCTAATGTATGGTTATGCGGTTTCGAGCGGTGCTATGTGATGTTTTCTTGTCTGTGATGGCTGCAGGACTTTGAGGCTAGGTCGTGGCGAGGCATGGATTGCCGGACTAGGCACAGACGGTGCTGAGGTCAAAGCGGTCGGGAGATGCCGAAGATGGCGAGGACTCGAAGTGGTTGCGAGGCGTGGACAGCAAGAAAAGAGGAAGCTTCCAGGAAGGTGCAGCAGGAGCATTTCGGTAAAATGCGTAAGGCTGAAAAATGGAAGTGGATCTTGTTGAACCTGATGGGTAAAGTGCTGTAGCAAATGGGTTGGAGACCAGGTAGTAGAAGGCTATAAATAGAGGAGGTTTAGGGTTTGAAGGGGCGTGCTTGTTTTCCCTCCATCCTGATGAGGGCTTTTGGTTCTTTCCTCTTTTATGAGTGAGTCATGTAGTGGGACTGGGTCTGCACTTCTTGATTTTCTCTTTGAGGATGGGAGTGTTGTGTGATAAGCATGGAGGCTGTGGTGTGTTTTTACTTGGGGGCATGATCATCTCAGTGGGGAATCATGTAGTGAGATGGCTGTAGAAGAACCCTTGTATAATCATTCATCTCTATGATTCAATATGAGAAGTCTTCTGTTTGAGATGCTTTGGTTATTTAGTTCATCGTGTGTCTCTCTGCAGGTTTTTGGTTACTCCATTTTCTTGCTTTGCTCCTCTCTGTTCTTCCCTACTACCCTTTTGCTTTGAATGGAGCTTGTGTTTGAGGAACTGCAAATTGAATTACTCTGAACTGGGAATTGTACCTCAAAGCCCTTGGCTAGCATATTCCCAAGAGAAAAGAATTCAATCACTATTTTCTTCCTGAAAGACAATCTGCTGCACCTCCTCTGTTTCAGCTCTTCTAGGGTTTGGAGGCAGGGCACTTTGATGATTCTTGATTGCCTTTCAAAAGTTTGTCTTCAGATTAGTGTTTTCGTGTCCTGAGGCTATTTCCTGCTGTGATTGAAAATCTCATGAGCAAAGAATTTGAAAATCCTGAGTATTCTGGACTTTGTCTCTTTCTGCAGTATTCTTCCCGGCAATCTTAGTAATCACTGTTCTCCTTTGCTCCTTGTCTGCATTTTCTTCTCTTGAGGTCAAATTGCTGTTTAGATTGAAGTCATGATCAATAGACCTGAGAAGAGCAGCAAGGTTTTGGTCATTTCAATGTTTTTCGGTGGCCCTCATTATTCTTTGTTTTAGTTTTCGACTGCGCTATTTTTCTGCTGCTTCTTTTCCTTCACTAAACCAAGACCCGGTCAGACCGGACTAATACTTGCTGTTAGACCGGACGCCAACCGGTGATCAGACTGCTAACCCTAGCGGTTAGATCGACCGCTCATAGGCGGTCAGACCGGGGGCCAGCCAGCGGTCAGACCGGCCGAGGCTGAGCGGTCAGACCGGCCCTTGGTCCCAGGGATGCTCCTTTTTCTCTGGTTCTCGTTTGCTAGTTTTTCAGATTCTCAACTTCCAGTAAGTTCTGGCCATCTTACTTCATAGCTTCTATAGCTATCAGAGAAGAAAATGTGGATACTTGGGGCAATTTTTGAAGGCACCATTCAAACCCCCCTGTTGCCGTTTTCGATCCTACACTTCTCAAAATCTAAGCTCTCCACCTGGGAGAAACCCTGACCTACAAGCCTAGCCTTGTTGAGTACTATCAACACATCTTTACTTTGTTTGTTTTTAAATACCCATTTTATACCAATGACATTATGATTAGGTGGATTTTCAACTAAAGCCCTAATTTTATTTCTCTCAAAGTTTTCAAGCTCTTCATATATGGCATTGATCCAAAAGGAATCAGATAAAGTATGGGTAACATCTTAGGGCTCAAAAGATGTAACAAAAATAGAATGAGTATAGAAATTTAGAGAGATAAATCTAGAGTGAGTAACTCACTCATAGAGATCCTCAATTATTTGCTCATGAGGGTGTCATTGTTGAATATGAAGTGGTGGTCCTGGTGTAGACATGGTCTCTACCTCATGGGCTGTGAAGGTAGGAGTAGAGCCACTTGTTATGTTGGTGAAGATGGAAGGAGGCTACTCAAGTGAAGCTAGAACAGTTGAAGTATACTCTCCAATCAACTCAGGAGGCATAAAAGGAGCAATTGGATCCCCATCCTCCAAGTCGATGTCAACGTCGACGAAGATGCTCGCCTGATCATCATGTACCTGTGTACCTACACTGTCGGGTCTATTAGCAGGACTAGCCTAATCAAAAGTGACATCACAAGTCTGATGATTTTTTTAGTATCCAAATTTAAAATATGAAAGCCACAAGAATGAGCAGGATATCTAAGAAAAATGCCACCAGAGCATCTAAATTCAAATTTATCTAAATTGCCATGCTTGAGAATGATTCACTTGCAACCAAAAATCTTGAAATAAGAGAAGCTAGGCTTTCGACCAAACCTCAACTTATAGAAAGTCTTGTGCATGGATGATCTAAAAAACACCTTGTTAGACATATGACAAGCGGTGGAGATTTTCTTCGCCCAATACCTCCTATGAGTGCTAATGTCACATCCCCAGATGCTAACCCGAAATCTGAAAGGAAACACGGACAAGAATCTGGTAGAAGAGGGGAAAAACCAGGGAAAAGCTAAGAGGAACTAGGTCTACAGTAGAGACTAGATAATATCGGCAAAAGCATATGCCGTTCTCTTCCATTGAGTGTATATATATATCTGAGTACAGAGTTCCACAAGCATTAGAAGATGATTACAAGGGTTTAACCCCAGATTAACAAAACATAAACTCCACCCAAAGTAAAATTACTGGAATGCTTAAACCCACTTCAAGGGAACCAATCCAGACCGTTGATGCCCTTCAAGATTGTAAAAAGAAATCCTGAGCGTCCGCAATAACTGAACTTGGCGCGAGATATAACATACCCCTCTAGACTTGCGTTATTTTCAACTCTTCAGAACTCTCAGGTTTTGACAGTTCCTCCCCCTCAGCACAATACTTGTCCTCAAGTATTTTCCTCTGGAAACCAGGATCTGATAGTATTGGAGTAAAATTCAGGGAACGTACTTTTGATGAAATCTGCATCTTCCCAAGAAGCATCTTCAGGAGGTAAATTCACCCATTGAACCATTGAATCTTTCCACTGCGTTGAGTAAGTTCTTATCCACCTCAACTAAGAGTGTGTCATCCAGTAGAATGTTAGGATCCCGCTTATCAACCTCAATAATTTTCCACCACAAGAAACAAACTCATAGATAGAATGCATCTTTTTGGTGCGTGCATCATCTTGGTGCCACTCCTTACCATAGGCACCATGTCCATGAAGCAAGCTGGACTTCCCTCTTGCTTGTGCTTTTGTGAATATACTAAAGTCAGTGGAATAAGAACTCCGTCCTTTGATGGAACATCGTAGTACTCACAAGCATAGTATTCAGAGAGCTCATTCCAAGCACAATCTCCAAAACCTTCACTTGATAAATCAGCTCTATTTGAAGATAGCATGTCAGTACTAGCAGCAAAAGCATTCCCATACAGTACCTTTGTTCTCTCATGGAGCATGTTTTGTTGTTGCACAATTTGCCACTTTCCATTCCGTAAGTTGTAATCAGTGACTGTATCAGGCCTCACAAGTGATGATATTGTGAAACGCATTGTTGAGGAATAATAATCATAATTTGGGCCAGATAAAATCTGACACACATGATTGGGAAAAGGCAAGTGAAATGGATGGAAATCTGATAGATGAGCAGGTACTTTGATGTTTTCTGGTAGAGGCAAATTAACTGAACAAAGTCTGAGTTTTCTACCTTGCCTCAAGATAAGCACCATATGAGTATCACGAAAGCCAACATCTTCAAGAATTACACCTGGTTCCTCGAGGAAAACATTCTTCCAACTCTTTGGCCCAGGAGATTCCACAACAGTCTTTGAGTGAGTGTCTGAAAAGACATTTAACGTTATAAACCGAAAATCCTTGGTATGACTGATATTTAAATAAATATTCTTATCAGGTTCTCCCAACATGAGAATATCATCCTTGTTTGATCCAATAATGCTGTAAGACAGCCTATATGGTCTTCTATCCTCATTTGTAATAGTATAACCAATGCTTCAACAATATTCCTTTCTAAAGAACGCTCAGCAACATCTTCATTTGCTTCATTTGTGTTTCTTTCTAAAGAGTGTTCCTGGCAGGCCACTACCTCCTCGGCAATATTTTCGGGTTGGTTGGATATTTTCTGGTTTTTATCCAAAGAATCCAAAGACTCCTCATGAGAGTTCTTGTCTTTACTGGACAACCTAATCCCTTCAACACTTCAGCATCTTCTCGAGTACATGATCTCACATCAAGTTGATTATCGAGCACGCAAGAGGCGGTTCATTTTCTCATCCGGCTTGACAAGCCAACGGCAGTATCCTTGTCGGTGGACATACCCCAACTCGGTAGGTTCGTGCAGCTACCATTGAAACGCTTCAGTCTCAAAATGCATCCCAAGCGGTACCACCTTTCTTGAGAATCATTTAAGCAAATGGACGTGGATGGTTGCTGTGTTCCAAGAATTACACAAACTGAATCAGGTTCACCAGCAGAATACCTCTGAGCAAGGAACTCTCTAGCTGGTTCTCGCTTAGCATTTTCACTTCTCTGATGCTTTTCATCAAGCTGTTCATTACTGAAAGTTAGTTTTTGATAATTTTGAGAAGGTTCTGTCACCAGCCCAAGTATTAACCTTCGAATCAATGAACGCTTCGGAGAAGCTTCAGCAGGTGGAAACCAATCATCACTAAGGAAGCTAGAAATTACATCGATCTTCAGTGGGTTGAAGCTACTGGGAGCATCCATCAAAAAGAGTTCCACATAATGGAGTAAGAACAAGCCGCCATCAAAGGAATTATCTTGTTGAGGAAGCTCATGGGGACAAATCTCAAATTTAAGAACTTGTCTGAATTGTCTGATGCTGATTCAGGATACCTTTCCTTCCACTCTTCCCATAAATAACTTTGAATAATGTCTTTCAGTCCACTATGACTTCCCTTAAGAGAATCCATGTGTAATATACATGGAACTTTAGCAGAGATCTTTGTGTCACCATCTTCAAATGTCTCCAATTCTCCAGGATAACAAATAACAATTAAGCTCCAATGCAAGTTGAAATTCACTGGAATAAAGGGTTTCAAGGCTGTTTCCTTCTTCAAAACTGTATCATCAGTAAGTTGTTTGTTCTTTGTTGGCTGGAATTGATTCTGCTCTGCCCAACAACAACATTGTAAGCATTCCTCTCTGACACTGCTCCAGCTCCCTTCTCTATGTCCTTGGCCATCCAGTAAGTTTCACAAAGGCTTGGAGACTTCAAGGGTTTGAGATAATGTTTGATATCCTTTAAATCTGGTCAAGGTGGAAGATTCCAAAGCAAACCCGTACTCCTTAACCACCTGTTTAGATCCTTGTATATTTCTGGAATAAAGAAATGCGAATGACCAAACAGTGACAGGTATTCCATTCTTGCCTTCTCAGTAGGCCGCTCGGTGCTCCTAATGAAAACACAAAACTCCTCTGGCAAATACAGCTGTTGCATACTAAACTTTGGTAACTTCTCCCACAGAATGGCTTCATAGTTTATGACATGGACATATGCCTTTTTGTATGTATTTCGATGCACTGAGTTTCACAAAGATAGAAATTTTGAGCATCAGTTATGATATGAAAAACAATGTTTCCTGGCTCCTTAGAACTGCTCACTGTTGAGTTCATGACAATAGAAGCTGCAAGGATATTCTTAGATAGTATAACATAGTACCTGTGTTTTGGATTATTGAACTTGCAAGCAGAAGAGTTATCTGAATCCAATGAAGAGAATTTGAATACTCTAACGTCAACCTCATAAAGAAACAATGGTGACTTTTAGGCAACGTTTGAGCATCGAGATTGTAGAGGGATGCACCCTGTTTCATAAGAAAATGAGCTTCATCCTCAGTCATATCAAGTATCTGGCGAAGTTTCCTGTCAACATTGTGACAATCCACAGTGCAAAAGTTGGCTTTCACTATTGTTTGCTCCATCTGCTCTATCTTCATGTTGATAAAGGACGATAAATCATCATCAACAGTGGATACACTAAGAACCCTCTCGTTACTAGGATTGGGATTCCATTGTCTGGCTTGGTATTGAAACTGGGGTCGATTTAAAAATCCCTAGGATACTGAGGACATTGCCTTGCCAACTCAGGACCCTGATTATGATTCAGATGGTTCAAGGTAGGAGAGGCTAGAAGGGTTTGCGGTATTTGACTTTGACCCCAACCATTCTGCACAACTGAATAACCAATAGAAGGAGAGTTGAAGTTACCTTCTGGTGCTCCCATCCATTGGATCCCTTGAGTACTACTAAGATTAATCCGCCTCAGCTCATCAATTCTTGTGGTCATCTCCTTCTCCACTTCGGTCGGGTGAAATAGATCAGGTAGAATTCTTGGTTCCTCCGATGGCCGCAAGTTGGGTGCACCTCCTCCCACTGTCTGGTCAAATGTTCGCGCTTGAGGATTTACTAACCCTTGCAACATTGCTTCCATTCTGTTCATCTGATCTTGAACGTCCGCCACTTGTTTTTGCAAGTCACCCATCTGGCGCTGAACGACATCGACCTTGTAGATGGCCTTCATCACCTCTTGTGTCGAGACCCGAATATGCAAATCCGGACTCTCTGTGTGTACTGCACTAGTCCAGGATCACGCTAGTGCACACAGTCAAACATAGAGGTAATCATCACCACAATCACGATATTAAATAAGGGAAATTCAAATTATTAATCAATACCCAAAAGTATGACCTTATGGTCAAGCTTACAATCTCAATAGCCTTAGGGCCTAACAAAACTAGCAATGAAATCCAAAATAAAGCGTAGTGGCCAATCGACATGCCCACAGCAATCGAGTGGGGAGCGGCCTAGAACTCGTAGTCGCGAAGTACTCGCCTCCTGGAACCTCCTGTTTGGTAGAACTCCTCATCCTCAACCGAGCAACATAGGCGTAAAGCCGTGAGTACATTGGTACTCGGCAAGCCGCTTGTAACAAATGATGCAATATAATATGCAAGGCTTACCAATGGAAGGTGAAAGGGTTAATTTGCATAAAAAAGCATTTGGAAATAGCATAAATAGATTGCAAAGTAAACGCAATTAAAACAATAATAAATAATCAAAGGAATTGAAGTAAACTACTTATGGACTCCTCATCCACAAGCTAAACCAACAAAGTGAATTAACCATCCACCGATCAACTACCAAATTTTCCAAGAATAACTATACCTCGTGTGAAATCACCGAGCATTGTCCATGACCGAGGACGCGGCTATTCGAATAGTTTTACACTCGCAGAGGTTGCACTGGCTGTACCACACGATATGAAAATCCTCACGTTAAAGATAATCACAACAAGGCTTTTACAATGATCCATCTCAACCCGATCCCACTCGCTAAGGTTTCGCCGTCGAGTAGGGTAAATCCCCCTAGTCGATAATTGCCCCCTCTTGCGCCACAACAACATCAGTAGTGAAACCAAAGTTGAGACTTCACAAATTATTATGCCAGGTCTATCCCATACTAGACATGTGGTTTGCACGGTAAAGCTCATATCAATGGCGCACAAAGTTAAGTCCTTAAGTAATACCCAGGCGAAACATCCACATCCCAATGTGCAACCTGCACCCCCTTTACTGCACGATCAATCGCCCAAGTGAAAACCAATTTTTGTATAACCACCGCCAATGACGCACCAACGTCACGGCACAAGTTTTATAACAGTGGTACCAACCACGATTCAATATCTCATTAAATCAAATTAATTAATCACATGTGATGATGAACCCAAGCGATACTAAAAGCATGGATAAGCATACTAATCGTACCAACCCAAATGTGATCGTAACATAGCATCACTAATAAAAGTTCCCCATCCTATGGTGACAATGGCATCATGGCAGTCAAATTATCAAGGAGGAAATTATCAATTAGGTCATTAACTACCAATACAAGGGTTTTATAATAAAGTAGCAATGCATTGTAATTTAAAACAAAATATTTAAGTAATAGATTGCAAACTGGGTTCAACATGATCAAAGGACACGACTTGCCTTGGCCTTGCTCGGTTGATGACTCTTGATCTTCAAATCCAACGGCGGCTCCTCGAACGCGTGATCTAACGAGAGAAAAGCGACACAAAGAGACAAAATAAATTCAAATAAAATTCAAATGAACCCCAAAAATTCTCAAACCTGAACCAAAAGGTAGAGCTCAATTTTAGATGAATTTAGGAAAAGAATCGGGTCAATCGGAGCTAGGATGAGGGAGAACGGGCTTACGGAAAATTAAATCTACAGAAATTCGGGAAAATCGGAAATTGCCTTTGTCTTTGTGGACCGGCGCACGGAGACCAGGTCTACGGTGGACTCGGCGCCACGAGCAGTCTGGCGGTCGATTTCTTGGCGCAAGCGCCAGCCGACGTGAGTACCGATGGCGGGCCGACACGCGTGCGGTAGGGCCGACGTGGCATCTTGGCGTGGCGGTCGGCGCGGCGGCGGCGACGGACGGCTGCGCGCACGGCCACACGGACGCATCCGGCCGTCGGCCCAGATCGCTCACGGGTCACGGCTCGGCCGACGGGCGGGTCCCACATGGCGGCGGCGGGTGCGCGGTGAACGGCGTCCACGGGAGGCGAAGGTCGCGGCCGCGCGCCCGGCTGGCGTGGCGCGGCGGGGACCGAGGGGACGCAGGCGCGATGCGTGGCGCGGCGCGGCGTCGGCTGGCGGCGCGAGCGCGGCGGCGGCGGCAACGACGGCCGGCCGGCGATCGAGGAAACGCGGGCCCGGCGGCGGCGACGGCGGGCCGAGCCGGCCGAGACGGCCGGGGTCGGTGGCGGCGGCGAGCGGCGCGACGGCGGCGGCGGCTAGGGTTAGGCGGCGGGCTCACCGGCGGTGATGGCGGCGCGACGACGGCGAGCGGCAGCGGCGTCGGCGCGGCGGAGACGACGGGCTCACCGGCGGTGAAGGCGGCGCGCGACGACGGCGGCGACGGCGTCGGCGACAGCGGCGAGACGGCGGGGCTCACCGGCGTCGGCGGTGACGGCGGCGGCGTGGCGACACGCGAACCGAGGCGGCGCGCACAATAAATACCGGCGCGCGAGTTAGGGTTAGGTTAGCGCGGCGCGCGGGAGTCCCGGCCGGATCGCGCCGACAGTGGGCCCCACTGCCGGTGGCACTGACGAGGCGAAGCGGCCGATGGCGCGCGGCGAGAGGGCGCGTTGGATGGCGACACGCGTCGGCCATCGGACGGCTCAAGCGGCGCGGCGCGGCGCGGATGATGCGCCGCGTGCGTGGCGAAGCGGGGCACTGGCCGGAGCGATCCGGGCGGTTCGGTGGGTTCGGCCCACCGGCCGGTTCGGCGGGTTTTTTTTCTTTTCCTTTTCTTTTGTTCTTTTTCCAGAAATTCAATTAAATACTTTTGAGCTCTAGAAAATAGCAAATAAATCCAGAAAAATCTAGAAAAATGCCAATAAAATCCTTGAGACACCAGGAACTCAAATAAAATAAACTTGGCAAATGTTAATGTTTAATTTAATCATATGAAATCCAAATAAATTCTGAAAATTCCTTTTAAGCTTTAATTAATTTCAGAAAATTTCAAATGGTGAATTTTATTTTAAAAGCTTCAAAAAGACTCTGAAAATCAGGATGTTACAAACCTTACCCCCTTAAACGGGATCTCGACCTCGAGATCCGGGCTCACTACTAGAATAGGTTTGGAAACTCGCTTGAGATCTTCTTCACGCTCCCGGTGGCTTCTTCCTGAGTGATTGCTCCACCGAACTTTGCAAAGCGAACAACTTTATTCCGGTGACTCTCTCGACACATCCAAGATTTTGACAGACGCTCTTTGTAGGACAGATCCTCACGAAGATCAATTGCCTCAATCGCATGACCTCCTCTGGCACTCTCAAACACTTCTTGGTGGGACACATGGAAAACATCATGTACCCCATCAAGGACGCAGTAGCTCCAATTGATAAGCAACCACTCCCTGCGTTTCAAAATTACGAACGGACCGACATACCTTGGTGCAAGCTTTCCCTTTGCTGAAACCTCTTCACACCTTTGAATGGTGTGATCTCGAGATACACAAAATCATCGGCTCAAAACTCGGCTCTCGGCGTCCGTATCCGCATAGCTCTTTTGCACGGCACAGGCGATCCTCAACCTCTCTGAATCAAACGGACCTTGTCCTCGGCCTCTTTAAGCAATCTGGACCAAACACTGACCTTCCCTGTCTCTTTCCAATTGAGAGGGTCCTGCATTTCTGCCATAGAGTGCTTCAAATGGTGACATCGCAAACCGGCACGATAACTATTGTTGTAGGAAAACTCGCAAAAGGCAAACACTGTCCCACTTAGGTCCATGATCTAGCACACATGCTCTCAACATATCTTCAAGAATCGATTGACTCGCTCTGTCATCTGCCCATCATGCAGGGATGGTATGCGATCTGAAATTCAGGTGCGTTCCCATAGCCTCATGGAAACTACCCCAAAATCGAGAAGTGAATCGGGACCCTCGATCCGACACTATTTTCTTGGGCACTCCATGCAAACCGACGATCTCGACATATCTGACTCGCCAATCTGTCACACGTGTAGGTTGTCTTCTTTGGAATGAAGTGAGCAACCTTGGTCAATCGGTCCACGATGACCCAAATCGAATCATAGCCCTCCTTGGTCTTAGGCGGACCGACTATGAAGTCCATACCAATCTCTTCCCATTTCCACTCGGGATTTTCAACGGTGAAGCAAACTGCTGGCCTCGATGCTCTGCCTTAACTCTCGACAGACATCACAAAGTGCCACATACTCGGCGATCTCACGCTTCATACTAGGCCACCAATATTTTTCTTTAATGTCTGGTACATCTTGGTGCTGCCGGGATGTATCGAGTACAACGACTCATGAGCTTCTTTTAGCAATAGATCCTTTAGCTCCTTCTTATTGGGCACACACAAACGTTGCTTGAACCACGGGGTTCCTTGGGCATCCTCTGAAAATCCCGACTCTTTTCCTTCACTCATACTGCATACGATACGCTGAAATGCCTCATCATCCATGCGAGCTGACGAATCTGACCATCAAAGTGGGCTGCAACTCCATTGCTGCCAAAAATCCTTCTTCGACCAATTCCAAACCGAGCCTTTGAAATTCCTCATGCAAAGTGGTGACTCATACGACCATCACGAATTACAATAAACCTTCCCGCCGGAGCATCTGCGACCACATTGGCCTTCCACGGGTGATAATGGATTCGACATCGTAATCCTTTATCAACTCCAACCACCTCCTCTCGCTCGAGGTTAAGCTCGGTGTGTGAAGATGTATTTCAAGCTCTTGTGATCCGTGTAAATCTCACATCTATTACCCAAGAGATAGTGCCTCCAAATTTTCAAAGCATGCACTACGGCTGCTAGCTCTAAGTCGTGGGTAGGGTAATTCTCCTCATGCGGTCTCAACTGTCGTGAGGCATACGCTACCACTCTCTTTTCCTGCATCAGTACACAACCCAAACCCTTGCGTGAAGCATCGCAATAAATCTCAAAATCCTTGTTTAAATCTGGCAATACTAGCACTGGGGCTGTAGTCAAACTCTCCTTCAGCTTCTGAAAGCTTTTCTCGCACTCAGGCGTCCAAACATATCTCTTTTCCTTTTTGAGCAATTGGGTAAGTGGCTTGGCTACACTGGAAAATCCCTCAATGAAACGACGGTAATAACCAGCCATACCCAGAAAACTCCTGACCTGAGTCACCGAAGAAGGTGACTGCCAATCCAAAACATCCTTGACCTTTCCGGTCACAAACAACTCCTTTGCGGACATCACATGGCCTAGGAAGGCGACTTCCTTCATCCAAAACTCACACTTGCTAAACTTGGCATACAACTGATGGTCCCTTAATTTCTGCAATACCATCCTCAAGTGTTCCTCATGCTCTCTCTCATCCTTGGAGTAGATCAGAATGTCATCAATGAACACAACGACAAACTTATCCAAATACTCCATGAACACCTTATTCATCAGGTACATAAAATAGGCTGGAGCATTGGTCAAACCAAAAGACATCACTGTAAACTCATACAATCCATAACGAGTCGAAAATGCTGTCTTAGGTATGTCCTCCTGTCGAATCCTCATCTGATGGTAACCTGACCTCAAGTCAATCTTGGAGAAAACTCCTGCTCCCCTGAGCTGATCAAACAAATCATCAATCCTGGGCAACGGGTACTTGTTCTTGATGGTGACCTCATTAAGTGCTCGGTAGTCCACGCACATGCGCTGGCTGCCATCCTTCTTTTTCACAAACAAGACTGGCGCTCCCCACGGGGACGAACTGGGCCTGACATAACCTTTGTCCAAAAGCTCTTGAATCTGCTTCTTGAGTTCTGCTAACTCATTTCTTTGGCATCGGTAGGGTCTTTTGGAAATCGGAGAGGTACCGGGTACCAACTCGATCAAAAACTCAACCTCTCGCTCTGGTGGCATCCCTGGAAGATCATCTGGAAACACATCGGGGTACTCCCTGACAATTGGCACATCCTCCAACTGAATTCCCTTGATCTGACAAACCATTACCTGCTCTGGCTGATTCATGCTAGCTGAATACTGCACTTTCTTCCCATCGGAGCTGGTCAAGGTCACTGCTCTGCTCCCGCAATACAGAACCGCCTGATGCTTCTTGAGCCAATCCATACCCAAGATCACATCTAGGGACTGGATATCCAAGATAATCAAGTCCGCTCTGAACTCAACTCCCTGGATGTCTATCTGAACTTCGGGACAGCCTAGGTTGGTGCTCAACTCCGAACCGGGGGTTTGGATCAAATGAATAGATCCCAGAGTAACAATTTTCAACTGATGCTTTAAAGCAAAACTCCGAGAAACAAACGAATGGGAAGCTCCAGAATCAAATAAAGCGTGGCGATCTTTGAATGGACTAGGAACTTACCGACCACAACCTCTCGGTGCTGCTGAGCCTCCTCTGCGGTGACATGGTTCACTGCCTCTCACCACTGCGGAGTCCCGCTGCCTCTGGCTCGGCGCTGGGTGCTCCACGCCCCGCTCCCGGGTAGGTGTCCGTCTGGTGTGGCTCCCAAGTCGGCGAACTGGAGTGGGGCACGCCTGGGGGCATTTGCTAGCATAGTGTCCGGCTCATGACACTTGAAGCAAGTAAGAGATCTTCTGGGTTGGTGTTCTTTGCCGCCGACCACGGATCCACCGCCTCGCTTCGATCGGGCTGGGACGTGGCGCTGGGCCGCGCCTCAAGATCGATCTGCTGCTGCTGCTGCTGAGGTACTCGAGCGGGCTGATAAGTGCTGAAACGTTGCCTCTGGGCCTGGTGAGACTGCAATCCCTGCTGAGCCATCCTCCTCTTGCGAGACTCCTCGAGCTCACGGCGACTGTCCTCAATCAGGATGACCTTATCCACCATCTGCTGAAAGCTGGCATAGTCGTTGCCCACGACCTGCACCTTCAATCTTGGGTTCAAGCCTTTCCGGAACCTCTTCTGACGGGCTTCATCTGTGGCTACGTCCTCAGGTGCATAGCGAGCTAGCTGAGTGAATTTATTGAGGTATTCACTCACTGACATGTTCTTCTGCTGCAACTCACGGAACTCCTCCTTCTTCATGTCCATCACCCCATCCAGAACATGGGCGTTACGGAAAGCGGTGGAGAACTCATCCCAAGTAATCTTGTCACGGTTCTCGTGGGCGCCACAAGATGGTTCTCCCACCACTCTGCTGCAGTCCCTCTAGGCGGTGTCTTTGCATACATCACTCTCTCCCGTGCGTACCTTGGGCCAAGTTCAGCTTTTTCCCTACTGAACGGATCCAGTCGTCTGCCTCCATAGGCTCTGAAGAGCTGGAGTAGGTAGGCGGCCTCGTCCTCATAAACTCGCAGCGGACCGATGGTGGGCGGCCTGAGGTGCTGCTACCCCTGGTTGCTGACGATGAGCCATATTGTTCATATTCTGCATCATTGCTTGCATCATCTCGAGTCAGGCCATCGAACCGGCGAGGCGGGTCGTGGTCGCGGAATCGCCTGAGGTGGTGAGTGGAACTGCTCCACGGGTTACGTTTGTCTGCGCCACGACTGCGGAGTTCCTGGTTTCAACCATCTTGCTGCTGCTCTGAAAAAGAAAGATCATTACTGAGAACTGACATTCTGAAGGCTCAATAGGTAAGAGGGAAAAGCAAAGGTAAGTGGTAAACTCGTCTAAGGGGAATAGCTAATGGCGACCTAAACTAAGCAAACACTTAGCCCGAAAGGCTAACAATAAGACTGGCAAAAGATAACTCCAATAAAAGATGGACATGATAGCAATATAATGCTCTTAAAAGCAAGATTTACATCTCACATCCCAAACAACTGCAAATAAGATCCAACGCTCTACTCGTACTCCTAATCTAGTGGCTCCCACTCTGAGCCTGACAGATAGGGTTCGCTATCCTCATCCTCCGCATCACTATAGAAGACCCACGAGTTGCGGACTGGCGGCGATGCTGGCGGCGTCTGCTCTCTGGCGGGGGCGGGGGTGAAGCGTCGAAGGTACGCCTGACGGTCTCCGGTGATGCGTCGTCCCACCTCCGGGCTCGGCGGTGAAGGCGTCGGTAGAGGTGCTGGCGACGGTGGTCGAAGCTCCTCCCTGGCTGGCTCTGACGAACTGAGGGTGACTTCACATTGCCTCTTGAACCTCCGAACAAGTCTGGCCATGTTTATCTTGTATAATTTGCAAAGCTGTCGGATGGCTTTGTGTGCGGCTGCTTGTACGGAACATCCTCCGTGAGATCCGGTGCCCTTGAAACTATGATGTAGAATCTGCTTGCCGACTCTCGTGGTGAAGTACAACCTGGTGATGCTTCCAACACGTTGCCCTCCATCTTTCTCATCCTTGGTGAAGTAGACGGGTATTCTCTTCAATCCGAGGCTTCGCAACAGAACACGGAGAAGGGCTCTCCAACCTCCCGCTTGGTTGAAGGAAGCTTGAGACATCTAATGCATTTTACAAAAGAAAGATTAGTATAAACTTTTACGAAAATAAATCGTGAGAGAACGGGGTAAGGAGCAGAATTCCTAGAGAGAAGATAAGAAAATATAGATATTACTATTCATCAAATTTAGTTGGTTTGATTTAGAAAGTAATTATTATTTTTTTTATCTCTTTTAATTCGACCACTCTAACTAGGGCTTCGTCCTACAGTCGATTTGGCTCTGATACCATCTCTGTCGAGACCCGAATATGCAAATCCGGACTCTCTGTGTGTACTGCACTAGTCCAGGATCACGCTAGTGCACACAGTCAAACATAGAGGTAATCATCACCACAATCACGATATTAAATAAGGGAAATTCAAATTATTAATCAATACCCAAAAGTATGACCTTATGGTCAAGCTTACAATCTCAATAGCCTTAGGGCTTAACAAAACTAGCAATGAAATCCAAAATAAACGTAGTGGCCAATCGACATGCCCATGGGCAATCGAGTGGGGAGCGAAGCCTAGAACTCGTGAGTCGTCGAAGTACTCGCCCCTGGAACCTCTGTTGGTAGAACTCCTCATCCTCAATCGAGCAACATAGGCGTAAAGCCGTGAGTACATTGGTACTCGGCAAGCCTTTTGTAACAAATGATGCAATATAATATGCAAGGCTTACCAATGGAAGGTGAAAGGGTTAATTTGCATAAAAAAAGCATTTGGAAATAGCATAAATAGATTGCAGGCTAAACGCAATTAAAACAATAATAAATAATCAAAGGAATTGAAGTAAACTACTTATGGACTCCCCATCCACAAGCTAAACCAACAGTGAATTAACCATCCACTGATCAACTACCAAATTTTCCAAGAATAACTATACCTCGTGTGAAATCACCGAGCATTGTCCATGACCGAGGACGCGGCTATTCGAATAGTTTTACACTCTGCAGAGGTTGCACAACTGTACCCACACGATATGAAAATCCTCACGTTAAAGATAATCACAACAAGGCTTTTACAATGATCCATCTCAACCCGATCCCACTCGCTAAGGTTTCGCGTCGAGTAGGTAAATCCCCTAGTCGATAATTGCCCCCTCTTGCGCCACAACAACATCAGTAGTGAAACCAAAGTTGAGACTTCACAAATTATTATGCCAGGTCTATCCCATACTAGACATGTGGTTTGCACGGTAAAGCTCAGATCAATGGCGCACAAAGTTAAGTCCTTAAGTAATACCAAAGCGAAACATTCACATCCCAATGTGCAACTGCACCCCTTTATTGCACGATCAATCGCCCAAGTGAAAACCAATTTTTGTATAACCACCGCCAATGGCGCACCAACGCCACGGCACAAGTTTTATAACAGTGGTACCAACCACGATTCAATATCTCATTAAGTCAAATTAATTAATCACATGTGATGATGAACCCAAGCGATACTAAAAGCATGGATAAGCATACTAATCGTACCAACCCAAATGTGATCGTAACATAGCATCACTAATAAAAGTTCCCCATCCTATGGTGACAATGGCATCATGGCAGTCAAATTATCAAGGAGGAAATTATCAATTAGGTCATTAACTACCAATACAAGGGTTTTATAATAAAGTAGCAATGCATTGTAATTTAAAACAAAATATTTAAGTAATAGATTGCAAACTGGGTTCAACATGATCAAAGGACACAACTTGCCTTGGCCTTGCTCAGTTGACAGCTCTTGATCTTCAAATCCAACGGCGGCTCCCTCGAACGCGTGATCTAACGAGAGAGAAAACGACACAAAGAGACAAAATAAATTCAAATAAAATTCAAATGAACCCCAAAAATTCTCAAACCTGAACCAAAGGTAGAGCTCAATTTTAGATGAATTTAGGAAAAGAATCGGGTCAATCGGAGCTAGGATGAGGGAGAACGGGCTTCGGAAAATTAAATCTACAGAAATTCGGGAAAATCGGAAATTGCACTCGTCTTGTGGACCGGGCGCACGGAGAGCGGGTCTACGGTGGACTCGGCGCACGGAACAGTGCGGCTGATCGGGCTGCCGGCGCAGCGCCAGCCGACGTGGCATATGACCCGGGCGACACGTGCGGGTAGGGCGGACGTGGCATCTTGGCGTGGCTGATCGGTCGCGGCGCGGCGGGCGTCGGACGGCTGCGGCGACGCCACGCGGACGATCGGGCGTCGGCCCAGATCGCTCACGGGTCACGGCTCGGCCGACGGGCGGGTCCCACATGGCGGCGGCGGGTGCGCGGTGAAGCAGCGCCCACGGGAGGCGGCGGTCGCGGCCGACGCCGGCGCTGGCGTGGCGCGGGGACCGAGGGGACGCAGGCGCAGCGTCTGGCGCGGGCGCGGCGTCGCGGCGCGGAGCGGGCGGCGGCGGGCGGCGGCGGCCGGGCGGCGATCGAGGAGCGCGCGGGCGCCCGGCGGCGGCGGCGGCTGGCCGAGCGGCGGCCGAGACAACGGGTCGGTGGCGGCGGCGAGGGCGGCGCACGGCGGCGGCGGCTAGGGTTAGGCAGCGGGGCTCACCGGCGGTGAAGGCGGCGCGCACGACGGCGGCACGACGGCGCGGCGGCGGCGGCGAGACGGCGGGCTCACCGGCGTCGCGGTGGAGCGGTGGAGACGGCGGGGCTCACCGGCGGTGAAGGCGGCGCGCACGACAGCGACGGCAGCGAGCGGCGGCGAGAGCAGCGGGGCTCACCGGCGTCGCGCGGTGGCGGGCGCGGGCGAGACACGCGACCGGCGAAGCGGCGCGCAATAAATACCGAGCGGCGGCGAGTTAGGGTTAGGTTAGCGCGCGCGCGGAGTCCCGGCCGATACGCCGACAGTGGGCCCCACTGCCGGTGGCACGGACGCAGGCGAAGCGGCCGGGATGGCGCGCGGGCGAGAGGGCGCTATTGGATGGTCGACACGCGTCGGCCATCGGACGGCTCAAAGCGGCGCGGCGCGGATCGCGCCGCGCCAAGCGCAAGCGGCAGAATAGGCCGTGAGCGTCCGGCCGGTTCGGTGGGTTCGCCCACCGGCCGGTTCGGTTTTTTTTCTTTTCCTTTTCTTTTGTTCTTTTCCAGAAATTCAATTAAATACTTTTGAGCTCTAGAAAATAGCAAATAAATCCAGAAAAATCTAGAAAAATGCCAATAAAATCCTTGAGACACCAGGAACTCAAATAAAATAAACTTGGCAAATGTTAATGTTTAATTTAATCATATTAAATCCAAATAAATTCTGAAAATTCCTTTTAAGCTTTAATTAATTTCAGAAAATTTCAAATGGTGAATTTTATTTTAAAAGCTTCAAAAAGACTCTGAAAATCAGGATGTTACATCTTGCCTCGCTGCCGTCAGCTCGGATGCCATAGATTGCGCTTTGTTCCTCGCCATGGATTTCGTCGTCCACTCCCGAATCGATGCAAGGATTAGGGATTTTACCACGGAGTGACTCCGGAACCTTCCCCTCGCACCAATCTTCACCGCCGTCACCTTGGGAGAGAGAGACCAGGGATTTTACGGAGAACCCGTAGTTCCCCAACCCAATCACTCCACTCCTTCCGCTAAGGACTTCGATGCTCTGATACCAATTTGTCACATCCCCAGATGCTAGCCTGAAATCTGAAAGGAAACACGGACAAGAATCTGGTAGAAGAGGGGGAAAACCAGGGAAAAGCTAAGAGGAACTAGGTCTACAGTAGAGACTAGATAATATCGGCAAAAGCATATGCCGTTCTCTTCCATTGAGTGTATATATATCTGAGTACAGAGTTCCACAAGCATTAGAAGATGATTACAAGGGTTTAACCCCAGATTAACAAAACATAAACTCCACCCAAAGTAAAATTACTGGAATGCTTAAACCCACTTCAAGGGAACCAATTCAGACCGTTGATGCCCTTCAAGATTGTAAAAAGAGATCTTGAGTGTCCGCAATAACTGAACTTGGCGCGAGATATAACATACCCCTCCAGACTTGCGTTATTTTCAACTCTTCAGAACTCTCAGGTTTTGACAGCTATGCTCACCTAATACCATCCTAGGCATCCCTACAAGAGTCATATTCTTTCTCTCTACAAATATATTCTATTAGAGAATTCTAGGAGAAGAGAACTAGTGCTCTAGACCTCACTAAACATATTCTAGGAGAATTCTTTAATTCAATCTTGTTATCACTCCTAATGATCCTCAAGGCACTTGAGAGATCAACTGCTAACCTCAAGACTAACTCCCTAAAGTAACCAAATACCTCATCCTTGTTAGTAAGAAAATACACCCAATAATACCTAGAGAAGTCATCTACAATGACAAGAACATACCGCTTTCCTCTTGTAGACTCTGGACTCTAGAAGGACCAACTGTGTTTAAGTTCAAAAGTGTAACAGCCCAGATTTTTCTTAAAATAAAAATAAATAATTAATTAAAATTAATTAAAATGAAATCTAAATTAAAATAAGTATTCTTGTGCCTAAATTTTAAATTTAGAATTGCCCTGAATTTCTATTTTTGAAAAAGCTGTATTTGAAAAGTATTCAAGTGAAAACCTAAAAAGTATTATTAAATAAAATGATATTTTGATTTTGTATAAAAATCCTATGTCAAATTAAATATTTGGAGTTATTTGGATTTTATTTGGGTTTTCTGAGTTTTCAGAGTTTTAAAATCTATTTTGAAATTAAAAGTATTTTAAAGTATGAAAATTAAATACCAAAATTAGTTGGAAATAATTTTATTAAGTCCAAAATATTGCTAGAAACTTCTGTGAATTTTTCTAGAATTTTTGGAGGTATTTTCATATTTTTCTAAGGCTTATTGAATATTCTGCGCTTTTCTGAAAAATCTTAAATCAAAAATAAAAAATCAAAACCCCCTCCCTCTCCTCCGGCCGCCACGTGGACGGTCCGATCCGCCACATCGCCCACCCGGATCCCGCCTCCCTCACTCCTCGGGCCGACACATGGTCGGGCCCGATCTGGCCACGCCGCCCCCACGCTCCCATCCGCTCCGTCCGTCGCATAGCCCCTCTCGGCCGTCCGATTCACATCCGGCTGCTCCGCTCCCTCCCCTCTCTCACTCTCTACCACCGAGGCCCACCCGTCAGCCACCCCGCGCCTTCTCTCCCGCTGACCGCCCGGGCCCGCTTGTCAGGGGCGTCTCCTCCTCTGGCCGCCTCCTCCTCCCGTGCGCCGCCTTCTCCGCAACCGCCGGCCCCGCATCTCCCGGCCGCCACTCCCCTCCCGTGTGCACGCCACTCCCCACTCCTCCACCTCCCCCGCATGCGCCGTGCCCACTCCCCACCTCCCTTCTTCCCCCACGCCGCACGGCCCCCGTAACCGCCGCCCACCCTCGACTTCTCCGGCGGCCAACCCTCACCGGCTCCGGCTCCCCCCTATAAAGCCCCCACCCCGAGCTCCGCTGTCCTCCACTCCACTCCTCCCCGCCCTCCCTTTCCTCCTCCCGAGCGCCTCCGCCCCGCATTGCGCTTCGCCGCCGCCGCCATAATTGCTCCGGCGAGCAATTGTGCAGGACCCGGTCTCCCTAGCGCCTGACCTCGCCCGCTCCACCGCCGTGCTTCCAGCCCCCCGGAGCACCGTCCTCCCCGGAGACCCGAGCCGCCGCCGCCTCTTCTCGCCGCCGGCATAGTCCCGGTCATCTCCGGTAAAGCCCGCGCCCCTCTCTGAGACCCCCGCGGCGCCCTCTCTCTCCCAACCCTCGCCACCGCCCGCCGCCCGCCGGAGCGCCGGCGAGCACACTGTGCCCGTGCACCACCCTGGCTACCCTGTCCACGTCAGCCGCCCGCGTGGCAGTTGCGTGGCACGCCAGGTCGGCCCATTCCGCCCCGTCAGCGCTGCGCAGGCAGCCTATGCCACCTCAGCCCCCTTTCACCTCCATAGGCCCGGTCCATATACTCGGGGCCCACTGTCAGTGGGTCTACCCTTGGGCTGACGCAAGGGTGACGCAATAATCCGGATTTTCCAGTATAGAAATAATTCGGCCAAAATTAAAATCCCTGGCTGATGCAATGCTGATGCCATAAACCCATTTTCCATTAGAAAAATAATTTCAGAAAATTCCCTTTTTGCATTTGCTCTGAATTTGAACTTCCCGAGCCCGTTCTTCTTCGTCCTAACTCCGATTTAGCCCATTCAAATTTCTAAATTCATCAAAAATTCCCCTCTATCCATTTCTAGCCTCAATTCAAATACTTGAAGTCAATTTGAATTTATTTTGAATTTATTTGAATTTAGTGGGTTATTTTCACGTGTAGACTTCGACGATTCGGAAAATTCTTCGACGAAGATTCAAACCAAGTTGAAGAGGAAGGCAAATCACACTCCTTGATCATGTTGATCCCAGTTTTCAAAATAAAATTATGTTGATTTAAATTATATTGCATGCATATTTTTATTCAACGTATTTTAATTCAGTTTTAAATTTAGTTATTGCCTCCTTGTTAATTCCTCCATTGACATTGATTTACTTATACCTTGTCACCCTAGATCAAACCCTAGTTAGTGCATTAGTATTGACTAGAGAGATATTATATCAAATGCTTAGACCTGCTTAGTTGTAATATTTGTTTTGGGATATCTTTCACATAAAATGATAACCCTGTTTACATAAAATGATACGCTTTTATTATGAACTCTTGACTTTGGTGAGTCAAGGAGGTTTATGAATTATTTTGAAAACAAAATATAAAACTGGTTTAGACTTAGGCGGTTAGAGTGGTGGGTGCAGGCATGCCCTGTTGGTTGGAGCCGCAGTGGTTGATTGTCGTGCACGGGGGCATGTGGTTGGGCCTAAGTCAATTAAGGACCGGTCTATGAGCTACTTTTGCAAAGCCGTAATCGTACTACCACATAGCTGGTATGGGACAGCCCTGGCTAAATAATTTGCAAAGTCCCAACCTGAGTCAAGTTGTAGGTTGAAAGTGAGCGTGGTTGGTGCCATGTGAAGTCTCACTTGGCGGCGTGGTTAAGCCATGAGAAGTCTCGTCTAGGCTCAAGAGGGGTCCGATGCAGTGGATTCCTTCGGGTGAAACCTTAGAGTTGGCTCGACTGGGTTGAAGGCTTTGCATTGTAAAGGCCTTGTCACAACTCCCCACCGCACACCTAAGAAAGTGTGTAATCTAGTGGTACAAAGGGATGATTGTGTCTTGTGGGTAAAGCTGTACAACCTCTGCAGAGTGTATAATCTATCCTGGATAGCCGTGCCCACGGTCATGGGCAAGCTGAGTACAGGTTTTTCATGGATTAGATTTTGTTTTTTCAAAAACGATTTTTGAAAACCTTATGGATGGATGGAATCCATGAGTAAATGAAAACCTTGTGGGTGGATGGAACCCATGAGAGAGACTGGAAGCTTGTGGATGGATGGAATCCACGAGTGTTTGGAAACGTGTGGATGGATGGAATCCATACGTGATCTTTCGGAAAAGATGGTCCGGGTGGGATGCCCGTGGATAGGTTGGTGTTGGGTCGAAGCCTGCACTAACGGTATTATTTTCTATCACCAGTATTGTTTTTACTTATTGTATTAAATTCAGCAATTTCAATCTATCTATTGTATTTCTTTAAATGCTGTTTTATGCAAACTAACCCTATAAGCCTTCCATTGAAGCCTTTATCATTATGTTGCATTCTCCGTGTGATTTGCGGAGTACAAGTTTGTACTCACCTTGCACCCCCCTACACAGAGGAAGATGACGTCGACTACGGTGAAGATCTGGACGAATAGGCCGCGTCTTACTATCGTTTGCCTGTGGGCAGGCTTGAGCTTCGCTATTTATCAGTTTGCTTCCGCAGTTCTTTGCTTTATTTATTTTGCCAGTGAGCATTGATGTAAGACTTGGCCATAAGGCCGTATCCTTTTATTTAATATATGAAGTCCTTTGTGCTTGGTATTTATCTTTGTTGTACTGTGTGCACTAGCTGATCCTGGACTAGTACAATTTACACAGAGGATCCAGGAGTTGTTACTCCGGGTTCGACAAAAAGCTATCCAGATACAATAGTCATCACATGGTAAGAGGTGGGTGAGAAGCAGCAACCATCTTACCACATCTATAAGGAGAGCAAATTAGGTCCTTGCTTCATGTAGCATAAATACAGTGTCCAAACATAATTCAATTCAACCAAGACCTATTCCCCAAAATCTGAGAGACAAACCTTAGGGCTGGTTTGACCGCCAACCAAGGGCCAATTAGACCGGTCAAGCCCAATGCAAAACACTCTCTCTAAAAAAATACAACCACCATTAAAACCCTAGTCATACCGTTTGGCGGTCTGATCGCCAACTCCCAGTGGTTTGACCTGCAATGCCTAGCAGTCAGGCTGGCCACATCCAATGATCCGACCAGTTTTCCTAACAAAAACCTCTGAAAATGCAAACTACAGAAAATTCAAATTGCAACTCCATAAACTTGGCAATGGTTCATCACATAATATTCTGGATCTTCTCACATGGTCCCTCATGGACAATTACTACTAACAAGAATGTTGAATGAAAGATTTAGATTATGAGAACTAAACTTCGAGAATGCAAAAATCAATTAAGTTCCACTAAGGTTTGACAATTCCTCTCTTAGGCTAGGTTTACTTGCACGCAAAAGATAAATATTAACTATGAATAGTAACTTTGCCAACATCGCTCTCACCCTATAGATCAATACTTCTTTTACACATATTCACTTGTCATGTGATAAGGCTAGTCTAAGGCTCTAAGCATAGCAGTTTCTACACCATTTGATACACCCCCCCATGTTTTAATCTAGCAACTAACAAATTGATATATGTATTACAAACTAATTAAAACAACATCAAATAGACTGATCAAAGGAATGAAGTACCAAAACATCACATATTATACTAGTGTCAATTACATAGCAAGATCCCTGAACCCGGAGGAAGAACAGGAAATTACCCCCTTCTGGTTCATGGAAATGTCATAGAAGAAATTGCGCATCAATTGGGTGAAGGGGCGGTGAACTCCTCTCTGGTGCCACCCAGTGCCAGGGACATGCATTGGACGGTGCACTCATTGGCTTTGCACTTCATGATAGCTTCTTTTAGATCCTTAGTGAAATGATAACTTGATGAAATCTTGACTTTTTGGCATCTCTTGATGATTTTAGAGGGGGGTCAGCACCCTTATATAGGAAGACAAGGAAGGTGTCCCTGTAATGCATGGAAAGGCATTGAGCGACGCATGGGATGGAGCCAAGTAGTGCTAGGAGTCTGCATTGGGTGGCACATAGGGTGGCGCTGGGTGACATAGGGCTGTTGTGTGGGACCGACCTCTATTCTTACTGTAGATGTCTTGGACTTCCCTTTACGTGGGTTTTTGGTAGTTTTAACGTGGAACTCTTCTAGAAACCAGGGTTTTATCCCTTCCTCACTCTCTCCTTTTCGAAACCTAATTCCCTCTTTTAGGCTCTTGTTAGCGCATTCATGTGAAATTGTCTAAATGCAACATATCTGTAGAAATTGTTAGGTTTAGTTGCCAAATGGCACAACTAAGTATAAAAACCAAGAAAGATGGTAATAATATAGGGTGAGTAAAGTACACAAAATGAGCACCAGCATAGGGCTAGTGAGGGTAGAGAGGTGGAGGGGTCTAGTGACGAGATGGACAGTGGTGGACCCAGGATTTGCAGGATGGGTGTTAAGAGGTAACACAATATTGTTCAATGAAAAAAAGTAAAGATCCATAGTAGCAAAATCAAAGTATATTTGTTTGTACAGCAGATAACATCTTAAAATAAATTTGACAAATTAAAAAATGAAGAAACATTACATATTAACTCGACGATTGTTCATGCCTTTGAAGCACTTGTGTTGTTTGAACTCTGACATGCATGGTGCGCTCCAATGTTGATGTGGAGCGAACCTCAAGATGAGATTAAATCCAAGAGTTGTCCGATCTTTCACGGTAGTACTTCCTAAATAAATATGTAGAACACGAATTACGTCTTCAACCACGTGCACCACAACGCACGACCTAGGACAAATGAATCTTACAATCTAGTGAGCAAATATTTACATTATAGTAGGAATCCTCGTGCTAAAATAAAATTCTAAATTAGAATTCACAAACACAAGAACACGATACAGGCACTACCCTGAAGTCATCTATGTTAAACTCTGAATTTATAATTAAAAAAATAACCCGCTTACATGGGTACCTAGCCATGGCTATTTGTAGCCGCACACCACGTCCTATTGGGCGAAGTAGACTTGCAAGAATCAAACACCTAATAAACCTTGGACTTTCCTATTTAATTAACCGACTCAATTTAATTAACCATTATACATCTCAGGCATGTACATAAATTATATTAAATTAATCTATTCTTAGAAACTGGATTTGACATATAATCTGATAACATGTGCCATCTTAATTGACTTTCCCTGCAGGTGGTCCCCATCCCAAGTGATCCAAGAGAAAGAAGAATCCGCACAAAAAGTTAGCACGTGGAGGCCCTATAGCTTGGTGCAGGAGGAAGCAAAATCCATGCGCAGCTAGCAGTTGCGATCTCCTGGATTTGTTGTGTTCTAAACCAAATTGATTTTATTTTACCCGGCAACTTATCGCTTGATGGCCATGTAAACGAAGCCAACGCGTTGATGCCAAACTTTTTCTCTCTTTCCTTCCTTTTCTACTAATCCAATTCATTTTTAGCTTGTTTGCTTCTGGCCTGCTCATGACATGAATGGATGGACCGCTTGCGTAGGTTCACGCCGTCTAGTTGCACCGAGTGATCTTTGCCTCCCTCTCTCCGGCCTAGTCGCTGCCACGCGCTTCCAGGCGGTTAGCCCCCACTCGTTGCTTCGTTTGCTCCTTGCGAGCCAATGGGCTAAGTTGAGGTGGGGGCGGATGGGCTATTGGGCCATGGTATTTGAAGCGAATTGGAGAGAGAGAGGGGGATAGGAATTGGTTGGAATCAGTTGAAGGTATAAGTACGAAATATTTTAGCTCAGTTATCAGTGTGTGTGTGTATATATGTATCTAATATACCTAATGGATACAGCACCGGTACCATGTGAGCTTATATGGCACCACCTTTGTACAAGTGACAGATGGCAGTACAAATCTCAAAGCAAGGTTATCTTCTTCCTCACCTTCTTCCTTCTCTGCTCTCTCTCTCTCTCTCTCTGTCCACGTTGCAGTTGTCACTTAGGGCCTGTTTGGCAGAGCTCCACCACTGAAAAAATAAATCTGGAGCAGCAGATCCACCAAAAACAGCTCCACCGTGAATCAGGATCCCACCATGGAGCTAGACAAAGCTGTTTGGCTTGCACAGCAGCTCTAGATCCACGAAACTAAGTTTTTGGTGGGAATGACCTGTTTTGCCCATGGGTTTTATGGTGGTATAGGATGGGGTGTGTAACCTGTGGCAAAAGGTGGGTAATTACCACCCAACTCTACGAGTAGGTACGAAACAAGATTTCGTGGAGCACCCCTTGAGGTGCTCTATAGATTCCATGAATCTGGAGCTAGATTCAGTATTTTGGTGGATCCAGATTTCGTGGAACTGGAGCGTTTGGGTAAAAATTCGTGAAGTGGAGCTGTTTTTAGTGGATCTGAAGTTGGTGGAGCTCTGCCAAACAGGCCCTTACTGGTGCCATATAAATTCATGTTGCACGGGTGGCGTATAATTTTTCAACACATGTGGGCGAGGATGAATTAGAATATTTGCCTTTTTTTAATTAAGATATAGGACCCACCTTAAAGCCTCATAGCACTAAACATTTTAGCAATTACAACAAGCCACGTGGATCCTACCTTAATACTTTAGTGGGTATTCAGCATTGGAGATACCCGAAGTGTTCAAAATTTAATGATAGGTATCGCATATTTCATGGGTGTACATAGATATTTTTTAAAAAAAAGTAAATTTGTATATATAGAATTGGTACGGAACATTTAGATATTTACGGTACGGAACCTTGCTAAAAACAATTTGTTTCGCATGCCACGTTTCACACATGAAATCTCCGTCAAATATAAACGATAAGCAAGGGTCCATAATGAGAATTGCAAATGAAAGCGGTCTTATGGGATTATAGATGTTAAAATGTACTCCCTCAGTCCCACGGTATAAGTTCAAAACCTATCGTACATACAAACAAAAAGACATTAAATTTAAAAAAACAATACTATTATATCATACATACTTCTATTACATGTCTTACTCTAATTAAACTGCTTCAGCTTTTTGAGTACCCAAAGCTGGTGTCGGCGCTGCCGAATTAGAACTGTTGAACTTTCTGGGTCCGGTGGCAACCTGCAAGGCTGGCTCGACTTCCGATCGAGACACGGGCAGTGCGAACCGCAAAAGAATCGTTTTATCCTAAGGGCACATCCGCACATGTGGTGCTCAGATATTACCGAGCAGCACTGGTGTGCCTAGGGTCGTAGGAGTACGTCAGAACAGAGGATGGATGGGATAGGCTGCGCTGCATGCGCCGGAGACGCAACGACGCGTGCGCAGCCACCCAAACCCGTCTGGAGCCCCGCGCCGTCGCGACGCCCGCGTGGCCTTTGGCAGGCAGGCGGGGCGGGCGGGACGCACCCGTCGGGCGCCCATTCGGCCACGACCCACCGACCCTGTCGCCGGGCGCGTACGTCGTCGCTGGCTGTGCTGCAGCCGTCGTGGCTGCTGCGGCCTAGAGCAAATCAGAGGAGGTGTATTTGCTTTATTGGGCGTGGTCTTTAATGAGGGTAAATGGTAATAGTTAGCAAAAGTGGGTATATATAGTCGGTAAGGCGTGTAGGTAGAGAAACAAAAAGCGGCTGTTTGGAAAGATTATTTTATCTTTGTTGGACCCACATACTCCTCTCTCATGTTCTGGAAAGGACCACGTGAAATAGATCAGACCTTATTTGCTCGACACTTAGTGACTATTCTCTAACCTACTTTTTCATTTATATAGTACACACTAAAACTAGCATTCTAAAGAACTATCTATAGGATAACTAAATATGCACACACAGAATTTTAGAGGCTGCCTCGTTTGGCGTTATAGACTAGCCTTATAGATCGGTAGATTTGAGTTATAATTATGGTAAAAATTGATCTACTTAATGATATTCTATTTTTTTTTAATACATCTACATTCATAATGTTGTATATAACTTCGCCACTGGACCTCGGGAAAGGCACCGCCTTAGGCGGCACTGGTGCGTCCGCTGCTGGTCCGAGTTGCATCGCCCGAAACTGACGTATGTCCCGTTCGACGTCTAGTGGTTTGCGTCGCTTGTTGCCTTATTGGCCTGAGGTTTTGGCCGTTAGTGTTATGGGGACAATTATAAAGATAAATGCAACACTTCGATGTTTACTGAGTTTTTAAACAATATATTATTTTATCTTTTTAATATGGGTTTTGTTAAATGTTATCCGAATATTTTCTTTCTAACTATCATCTAGATTTAGGACCATTAAATTAGAAATCCAATAGCCATAAATTCTCCCCTCCCCCTTGAAAAAATCTCCCCCTTTTAAAGACAAGAAGCCTCTTAATCTCTAATCCAAAGATCACAAATTTGGATGATAATTAGGAAGAAAACATCCGGATGATGTCTATACACTCCCTTTTAATATATGTTTTATATTGATCAATAAGTGTATGATTTGTTCGTAGAACCCTTTAATTATGTTTTGATATTTATTCTAAATCATTCCTAATCTTATGTCAGCACATGTATCAATTGATAATCATGTTTCACGTATCATGGATATCGGGATATCAAATCAATAATAGGGAATTATTATATTCTTAAGTATCATAGTTGGTCTCATATATAGTGTGTGCAAGATCCTTATATCTAAGATTGTCACGATTTCCTACATGTGTAATAGTTTACTTAAGTGTTGCCGAACACTTCTCTGTAACTGCGTGGTCATAAAATTGGCTTTCGGGATTACTATGCAACATGCGGAAGAATGTGAGTGAACAAGATGAAATTTGCCCCTCTATTATAACGGAAGAGATATCTCTAGGCCCCTCAATGTTGTTGGATTAAGGAAGTTATGGCCATGTCAAATGTAGTTGACGAGTCGATCACAACTGAGTAAACCACTACAGATTGAGCGAAGGATCGAGCTATCATAGTATAGTACGCTTCTCACCTTGAGTTCGATCTGGTATCATGTGATAAAGGGATTGGTACATAAGCATTGTATAGGTTCGTCCGATGTAATCTTTATGTATATTTGGGAGTTATTAAGTTCTGCTAGGGACCGCTACTGATTTATGTACCAGAAAGGAGTTTTTGGCATATGGCCAAATATACATGAACTTATAGGGTCACACACTTAACGGGTCAGAACGATACATATCCGGATAATAGACTTTGAATGGGATACTATCTCTAGTCGTATTGGATAAAGATCCAGTCTGAGTCTTTCCGAGTTGAATATGATATCTGATGGTATCTGATAGAATTTGATTTGAGGCTATATAAAGGAAGGTGCAGAGGCTGAGAGATGTATCTCGAGACACACCCATTGAAATCCTAGCCGCCACCTCTCATAACCCCTACCATACGCACTGGTGCTAGCATACCAACACGACATTTCATCCCTAGATGTGTGTACCTCAGTAAAGATGTTGTTATGACTGTGGTGCTGATCAGGATAATCGCGAGGAGAAAACGGTTGGCTAGAAGACAATCGACTACTTCTGCTACACCGACATGTGTTTCGTTGAACTGATTGCTTCAGTTCTACTTTCACTGCACTACACGTCTAGTGATAACGATTTATAATTTTTCTCCATACGGCTTACGGTAGCTAAGTATAGACTAGTTACTAGCTCTAAGGCGGGAAGCAGCGCAGAGGTCGGCCAATAGTGCGGGACTAAGGGGCGGCGCGGCGCATATAGCTCATAACATAAATAACCAGCGCGGACATGACACTCTCACATAATCCGGCGCGGGAGGGAGGTCGTGTATGAGGCCGGGCGCCGCCGTGGGAGCTCTTGCGGGAGGAGCTAGCGAGGCCGGCGGCGTGGGATCTCTTCTGGATCGGAGAGGGTGAGAGAACGGAGAAAAGTGGGGTAAAATAATATACTTAGATGGATTCGTCCGGGATATTTTGGGGGATGGGTTGATTCCGAATATTGAAGGAATATTCCTTTAGGAGGAATGGTTTACTTTCACTTCATTCTCCTCTATACCACGATCCAAACAGCTGGATGACCTCGAAATTGGAACGGGATGGTTCCATCCCTTGGTCATCCTAGCATCCAAACACATCCTTAGTGAGTGGAGTGTTCGCTCATGCAACTAGGCGAGGTCAGGAACCATCGTGAGGACGAGGCGAGCGGGTCATCAATGGCTTCAGCTTTTGGAAGTTGGGAGCTGTTTTAGTTTTAAACATGTTTTTAACATAATTTTTTCTTCGTATCTCCGTGAAGATATAATGGTTTTAAATATTATTTTCTCTTTTTGTATGTTTCTTTAATTACATGACTCAATCAAAAGCTAGTAGACGTCGTTAAAGGTAGCCATAGTTGAAATTCATCAATAAAATCCGTTTCGAAGGAAACGTAATCCAAACCGCTCCTTTTGGTTAAAAATTAATAGCCATAATTAAGGCCCCACTTATTTTGACTTGAGCTTTTAACTTCTAGTTTATTTTTCATTATTCAACAATTTCATCTTTTTTGATTTTTAGCTTTTTTGTCGGTTCTTTTTTTTCGCGTATTCGTTTGTAGTGTTCGTGACGGGCTAACCTATGTTTTTCTATTTTTAAATTTTCTAAATTTAATTACGTCAAATAAGCTACCGTTAGTTATAGAGTTTTTCAGTCAGCTACAATAATTTTTAGCTATAAGCCATTCCAAATAAACCCTTTTAAATATGGCCTAAAAACTAACAAAATTCGTTTCGAAGGAAGCGTAACCCAGGCGGTCATGCAAACGCCACCGGGTACTCATGGACTGACATAATTTTTGGCTATGACGATAGCTTGCAGCCACGCAAGTCCCATTCACAGCTAATTTTGATTTCTAGTAGTACTGGATATTCAACAAGCCATGCAAAAAGCACCATTTTTCATATTTGACCACGATAAAACTTCAAAGGCTATCTTCTAGGAAGTGGTGCAGTCGGTTACCATAGCTATCCTTATCTCTGTTCTCTTCTATTCGTCGTTCAAAACTCGAGTGGTCTCCAATACACACGTTTTTACTATTATGTTTTTCTACTTATATGTTAGAAAAGAATATTAAAAATACAAAGACACGGAATTACGTTTAGGGATAAATCTACTAACAATATTTTTATGTGGAAATCAACGTCAATTTGAGAACGGAGAAGCACACATCAAACTCCTCGTTCGTGTGCACCTTGCTGCTCTGCGCCGTGAGGTGGCGTTTCGCTGCCTCGTGCCAGCCCAAACAACCAAGGGCGCTGATTCGTCCACGCCACCCTCTTTCCCCGGTCGAAAGCGGCTGCCCGCCCTCCAGTGGCCACGCGAGTACACGTCGTCGGGTCGGGGAAGCGGCGCACGGCCCAATGTGCGCGGCAAACCCGGCCGGCATGGCACAACGAGCCAACGAGCTGATCTTATCTCATCTTTTAGCCGCTAAAAAGATGGCCTTTTCACACCAGAAAAGGTAAGGGCACGATCGTCATTTCGTGCTTCAGATTTGTGTTATATATAGCCCCGGCGCACGGCACTGCATTGCATCACCGCCTGCGCTGCGTACTACTGCTGTTCTTCATGCGCGTGTATCTAGCTTTAGCTTCTCTCCAGTGCTTTTATTAGGTTAAGATCATGCACATATAGCGGCACATGACATGACGATGCCCATGGTGCCGTAGAAAACATTGCAATGCTGAAAGGAGAGCTTGGAGGCGATGGGGAGAGGGGGTGATGTTGGACGCACATAGCGTGGCACACCCGGTGCTCTCTCGGCTGAGACGGCTGGTCGTGCCACGCTGTGTGCGTCCGACAAACTCTCTTTTAACTGGAGGGTGGTATGGTATTTTTGTCATTAGTATTGAGAAATTTATTAACGATATCTTGTTTGTAAAATTTACTACCATGTTTTTATCGTAGGATTGACCTATTATGTGCCCTTGACCCCTTGTTATGCATTCTCAGGTATTATGGCTCATCTATTGCGCATCCAATGCAGCTACTTGTTATACGGAGTACGATCAGAAGCTTTCTACAAGTGGAGAGAGGTCGAATCGCAAGGGAGAAGGGGGTAAAGTTGACAGATTAGTAGGCCACGGAGAGTGCTAGCGTCGGTATTGATTGAGCTGATCAGGGAAGTACTACTGTAGCATGTGGACCTTGCTAGGCAACGCCTTTCTATTTGGTACATCATCGTAGTTTTAAAATATTTAACTCGCGTCGAAAAAAAGGGTTTGCATATGGGGTCCTTACAGCCCTATTGCTTCTCTTGAGCTGTTGATCTTATCCCAGAGAAAAGGGTAAATGTTTTTTTCTGTATAGGTATGAGAGATACACGACAAATACATCGATCTATAGAGCTAAAGATCAGTACTCTTAGAATTTTATTTAACAAACATGGCTTGAGCAGACAATTAGGGTTGTTTTCTGTTAAATAATATATATCGTAGCTCTTTTCAGATTTTCTGTTGAGGGGGATCTCAGCTTGTCACCAATCAATTTGAATTGAAAGAAGTTATTGAATTTTCCATTTTAATTATATATGGTGTCAATTGCTTTTAACTACAGAAACATGCTATTTTCTGGTTTGAATTATGGTCTCAATTGCTCTTAACAGAAAATCTGCTGACTCTCTCTCTCTCCTGCGCAAGGCCATCCACAAGTTGATTTTGGGCCGGGCTTTCACAATATTACTCTTAGGTTTCTTAGAAAGTAGCACGCACAATAAACGTTTTTTTCCCAATATATTGCACCAAATATATAATGCTATCATGTCTTAAAAAATTAATGATATTTCAGGTTATTATTTTTAACAATCTTATCAAGTTTGTTTCTCCAATGTGAAAACCAACCAAATTCTAAAGAGATATATCCTAGCCATGAATAAATTGGGACTAGTCATGTGCCCGTGCGTTGCAATAGAATTCATTAGATGTTTAGAGAATCATGCTATGAAAAAAAGGTTATTTTGATCAATTGAAAAGTGAAGAGTACTGAGAAGTCGCAAGAATGAGGCAGTTGACGGAGAATAGACATACAACCACTAACTCATTCTTTTATAATAGTAATGATATGATAGTATTATATATATGTGTGTGTGTAATGCTATCAAACACAAACACAATTGAGGGGTGGATGTAGGCCATCTTACGGGCTGTCATCTATGAGAGTAAAAATGATATGGAGATTTATACATGTTTGAGGGTTCGAGAGGACCACCCTATTGTCGGTGAGCCAACAGGAGGTTACCTCCAGGGAGGGAGCCCCCGAGAGCTCGCCAGTTTAAATGCATTTCTTTATTGCTCATCATAGCTCAAGAGAGCCTTTCCTTACAAATGAGAGATACATAGGGGGTATTTATAGGCTCTTGGACCTGCACAAAAGACGAAAACACCCCTTGAGGATACAAGCAAGAGGTATTACAGAGCCCTTTTTGAGTATAACTGCATTTCTTGATCTGCATGTGTATGTATTCTATATAGCAGGGTTCATTAATGGAAGGGGTAAGATTATTCTTCTAACGATAGTCAATGGGCACCGTGGAATCCACGTTGCATCAATATGAAATCATGAAAAAGCAAATACCGCTTTTTTACTTAGTATGGTTGCTTAGAGGCAGACAATGGAGTGAGCACAGCGGGCAAGGATGCAGTGGAGGCAACGTTGATTTTTTTGTGGATTATATTTCTTAATTATCATTATTAATATAATTAACGCAATTATAGGCTGAAATTAAATCAGCATATGAAGGCTAGTAACGACCGCACGATCAAACACATGGATGGCTGAGATGAAATGTGTCACTTTAGGAGGGAACAAGTATGAACGTGGGTGGCATATACACAATGTTTGTGTAATCAAATTGCCCCCCAAAAAAACAGCTACATCATATAGCATATAGCAAACTCAAGAGTGCACTGCCTAGCCGCTTAATACACAATATATCATTTGGATATGTACAAAGGCAATGAGAGAGAATGAGTGAAGATAATATTTTAGCTACTTGACCAAAACAGAATATTGCACATAATATGGTAAGAAATATTGCAAAGAATCTATATCTATCAGAAATTACCATCAACTTCTACCATCCCTGAAGAAACTAAATAGAATTTCAATGCATGGAAAAATTTTTCTCCCTCAACTAAAATAAAATAATTCCACTGCTTCATGAGACAATTGTTGTCTAGGCGTCGTTTAGAATAATGATAATATGTTCAATTATGGAAGGCGAGCATCTTGTTTGAATCAAGAAAAAGATGCCAACCTTCAGTGTACAATGAAATAAGATCAATAATACCAGAGACACATACACTACTACAGACAGTGTCATCATATACACCTCTTTTGTAGTAGTGATGACGTATTACTAACACAAATATAGATCACATTCCATTAAAAAAAAATTAAAGATACATACCAAATCCATCAAGCGAAGCAAGAACAATATCTCCAGGTAATGGGCTAAAAAACTTCTTACCAGCTTTTGAGTTAGCCACTGAGCTTGTAAAATAACCAGTAGTCTTCCTATATGACATAAACATCGAATCAAAACCATAGCTAGAATTCACCACACAGAACAGGACTATGTTAACACACCACCAGGGATGCCAAACAACTGAACAAGTAAGACACATGTGAATGGCAGCTTGATGACATGAATAATATGCAGAGATTATTCCTACTTATCGTAAGGTTTTCTAACTCAACTGATATACCCGTAAAGAAATATGAAATACTCATGATGGCACATTTTATCATGGTAAAATTACTAATCTATGGACTATGAAGTGCTGAAAGCCTAAAACTATGGTGTTTCCTTATAGTATATCACAAATCATACTGGATAAATTTCCATGAGTGCAACTAAAAGCATTAATACGAAAAGCTGAGAAAGCCAGACCTCGGCGTCAGCATCGCTGGGCTGCATCCTCTTCTTAAGGACCTCGTTCCCCCACCAGAGCCTCTCCACCGTCACTTCCCCACACCCATCGTGATCGCCCTCGCCATGGCGCCGCCGTATTCCTCCACGTTTGGCGCCACTGCCACCAGTACGCCGCCGCCTCGACCTCGCCGCGCACCGTATTCGCCAATGCCTTGCAGCCGACCACGGATTGGACCAAGAAGTTGGTGTATGTGGCGAGGATGCCGTCTAAGCGCAGGTCGGGGTGGGAGGGGTTGGGTCGTCAGGGGAGGGGGGCACGATCACGATGAAGGCGAATGTAGGATCGTTGATAGCAATCAGAGGGGGGTGAATGATTGCAAAGCACAGCGGAAACCTTTTATTAGATTTTATACCTTTTAATATGCAAAAACCAGAAATAACAAAAAGACAAAAAGAAATTATTTTTTCCTGATTTTACTGTAGCAATCACTGTAGCAAATTACTGTAGCAACACTGTAACAAAAAATACTGTAGCAGCGACTAGATAACGCGATCCGATCTGTGAAAAACCACGTTTTTGCTCAATCTTTCAATTAATTTTTGATTAAAACTAATTCATGTGTGTAAGAAATAAAAATACCTAAACATAGATCAATGCATGGAGAATCTATAGGAATCAAAAAATCAAGAAAAAAATAATAGATGCGAAATAAAAAACTCACAAAGCTTATTCAAAAAACGTAGACACTATTCATCAAGTCTCCAGCGCTACGCTCTTTTTCTGATTTTCTTCAGACCGCTCGTACCACGCCGTTCCCAAAAATGCCTCTTTTTCTTCACGCGTATTTTTTCTCCACGGCTCCTCGGTACTATTTTTCTCCTTGCACCCTGTTCTTTTTATACAGCCAACTATGAATCCTAATCCAACTCCAACTAGGTCTTAAAATCCTAATCCAACTCCAACTAGACCTTAAAATCCTAATCCAACTTCAACTAAGCCTTAAAATCCTAATCCAACTAGGCCTGTGCCTTTTTTATCTCATCTAGACTTTTGGCCCACTAATTTTCAAGGGACCCGAAACCCTTCCTAACACAAGTTTTTCACACTCACGACTTTTCTAATGCGTCACGTGTCGAAGCCTCCAGGACCGCACCTCCCGTAGCTTCTCCACGTATCATCCACCTTTGATCTCCATGCGCCCCAAGCATGAGCCCGATCATCTCGTGACCTCCTTGACCGTCTGAACCCCAGATCTCCCCATCCTAGTTCTGGTCCACCTTGTCACTGACCATAATCGCCTGCATGCTCAACTTGCACATGCAAAGACCAAAGAATATTCTTCTGGCACAAGTTCGTCTCAACTTGACCAACATCAGTCCGCACACACGCGACACAACTCGCATAACACCGCTAAATAAAATCACCAATTATTCATCATAACAAATTAACCATTGTCAATTATTCATCACCAAAATATCCTAAACCTAGCCACATGGTTTAACAATCTCCCCCTTGATGAATACATTGACAACACCACAAAATTGTATGATGAATTAGCTTCAAATAGATATAAGTGAAGAACTGAAGCCCACACGTCTCGAATCTCTCCCCCTCAACACAAGAGAGGCGATTTTATTTTCCCCAAATTCTCTTTAATTTCTCTCAAAGCATACCAAATCTCTCCCCCTTTGGCAATGTAATCATCAAGAAAATTTAAAGAATGAATAATTCTAAGAAAGAGCAATGATAATAAAAATCTAGAACCTTTGTAGATTATCCAAGTCACGTTGCATTGATTTAATATCACAACCAAGTCATATTTTTTTAGTAGAGCTATCTAGATCATATAAAGCCATATATCATATAGCAATGTCAACACAAGTTTTCAATATGATTAAGCAATTTATATCAATGACAGACATCTCAATAATGACCAAACTAATTATAAAGAGCACAATGAGATATCACACGAAAAGTCAAAGCCTAAAAGTGAAGCAAATTTTAACTCTAGACGGACTAGCAGTCTCATGTAACAACTTATTGCTCCACACTCAATTCTTAGGCATGTGACATGCTTGTAGCATACTTCTTTTTTATAATGACATATTTTTTGTGATGGTGGCATGCTTGAAGCATACTTCTTTTCATTTTGCGCACTTTTGTGCCTTTTTTTTCACCATGGTATGCTTGAAGCATACATCTTTTCAATTATTTCTTTCTTATATACCTTTTTTTAACAATAACATGCCAAATTGAGTGAACATAAAAATTGTAACGTGAAACATACGAGCCTCGTAGCCAAGAGTTAAAATAAGACTCACAACCGAGCTCATCCTTTTTGATGAATACCGCAAAGTAGTAAATATAATCAATCTAGCCAAAATATTCCGCCATGTCATGCTTTTATTTCAAATGTAGCAATTTAATTATAAACAGTCATGATCAAAACTACACAACATATGAATAGATATGATAAAGAGAGCTCTACTACTCAATTGGTTTCAATGACTTGGATTTGATGAGTTATTTGACAAGGATAATAAACAAAGCTTCCGAAATTTTTAAACAACAAGCTCCCCCTCAGAATAATCCCATACGATGTAATACTTCCAACTCACTTCGCAATTGAGGAAAACGAGAAGTATCAAACGATTTCATGTGCAAATTAGCAACTTGAGAATTTAACAAGATGTAAGACAACATCACCTTTTCCACATGGTCTTTCAAAAAAGTGAAATCTCTTGCAAACCATCAAAGGAGTGAAGAACCATCAAGTGTTCCAATCAAGCGATGATGAAAAAAAACTAAAACCCAATTTAGCTCATGTTCTCCATCCTTGTCAGTTGTTCTTACATGACAGGAAACATCGGTCTCACAGTATTGGGGTTAGTAAAATAAGATTTAGGAATCCAGTACTATGACACACGACGAACAGGAGCAACAAAGCTAGAACCAAAATCAAGTGCATGTGGATGATTAGAATGTCGAAAAGAACATGAATCATTTGAATTAAATCCCAATCTAGCATGTGAAGCCGATTTAAAACCATCATGAAAGTTCTCAAAAAATATAGCTTTCACATTAGTTCTAGGAACAAAAGACATTGTATGTTTTTGTATTAAAGCATTCAATCTTTCCTTTCTCTCTTTCTTGACATGTTTAAAACAAAATTCATTCAAGTGTCCATCCCTTCCACAGTAGGTGCAATGAAATTTAACATAACCAGAATTCTTTTGAGATGATGAGCTAGCACCTACATTATTATTTGATGAACTTTGCACAAAGCCAGCAGATTTAAACACCGTTTTATTTGGTTCATGTTTCACTTCAATTTTTCCAGGTTCAAGAGACTTAATAACCTTAGGAGGATTATTCTTGGCATGCTCAACAAGATTAAATCCTAAACCGCGATTTTTCACACTTGTTTTTGACTTGTCTAGAATCATATTTAAATTTTTCTTGCCAAAAGAAAATCTCTCTAAAGTGTCTTTCAGGTACTCATTCTCTTTAGCTAGAGTGGGACAAGTTGTGCATTTAACATGTTCATTTACAAAATTCTTAGAAGCATTAGACTGAGCCAATCTTTCTTTTTCACCAAAATTATTAAGTTGTCTAGTCAATGCTTCTATTTCTGTGTTAAGCTTAGGACAATTTGAGCAAGAAGACATCTCATGATAAAGCATTTGTTGAATTGTTTCTTGTGATGAATTAAGTCTAACTTCTAGCAATTCACATTTAAAGCAAGTTTTAGATTGAGCATTTGAAATACTTGACTCTAAACATGTAGGAGAGCTAAACTTGAGCTTTTCAATTTTATCATTAGCACATTTCAATTTTTCATCACAAGAGTCATGTGCTAATTTTAGTTCATCAAATTTAGCAGTTACATCTCTAAGTTGATCCATGTTTAAAGCATTAAGTGACCTAGCATTCTCTAACTCAGAATGTAAAATTTGACATGACTCACAAGATTCATTATCAAGAACTAAAACTCTAAGTCTTGCAATTTCAGAATTTAGAGATTCAATCAAAGTATCATATTTCTTAATCTTTTTATCTTTCTTTTCTAGCAAAGTACCAAGTTTAGCAACAGCTTTAGCTAAATCATCATAAGAAGGTTCTAACTCATTGTAGTTGTCGCTGTCAAGATCATCATTGTCGGTGGAGCTTTTGCTACTTGCCATTAGACACAACCCAGTTAAATCTTTCTTGCCTTTGGGAGTATCATCATCGCTGTCCGTGTTCACATCACTCAAATTAATTTGCCCAAGAGCAGCAAGAACACGATGCACCACCTTGCGATTCATATAGCCCTTATTTTTATTCTTTCTTTTTTCCATCTCTTCTTCATTCTCATTCTCTTCCCTTGCAAATCTTGCTAGAAACTTTGGACACTTGAGACGAATATGATTGAGATCACCACACTCATAGCACCTTTGAGGACCAAAATTTCCTCTCTTTCTTGATCTCACATTCTGCAAAGCTCTTGTGAAGCGTGTAGAGAGGAGTGCCAAATCATCTTCTGAAAGTTGCTCTAGCTGTTCATCGGTTAGTGAAAACAAAGAAGACAAAGCATAGCTAGTAGAAGAATTATCACCATTAGACTTGCTAGATTGTGAAGCTAAAGCAATTGATTTATTACCATTATTTTTTCTAGCAAAAACATCTAATTCATGAGTTTTCAATTTAGAATAAAGGACATCTAATGTAAGCGTACTCATGACAATAGATTCTCTAATGGATGTAACCTTCATCTCCCATATAGACATATCTAATGCTCCAAGTAATTGACGTGCATTTTCAGCATCAATATAAGTAACATTAACAGCACATAGGTTACTAAGAATTTTATTAAAGCGGGCAAAGCAATCATCTATTGATTCACCAGGTTTCATCTCAAAACGCATGTAATCCTTTTTGTACATATCTTGACGTACCTCTTTAATAGTAGATGAACCCTCATGATAATCACATAGTGCTTTCCATACCTCATATGCGGATTTAAGATGCACAACACGATCAAAATCACTCCTTCCTAGTCCTTGAATTATCAGGTTCCTTGCCTTGCTATTTGCCTCCACTTGAGCTAAATTTGCTGCTGACACAGCATCGTTCTCGGGCACTTGATAAGGCTTGTAGACCTTCTCCCATATTGCAAAGCCATGAGCTTGAATATATGCCTCCATCTTCGCTTTCCAATACTGAAAATCAACACCATCGAAAACACAAGGTTTTGTTGAATACCTATCCGTCGACATGTTTTCTAATCACCAGTTAAGATCAATTAGAAAAATAAACCCGCTCTGATACCACTTGTAGGATCGTTGATAGCAATCAGAGGGGGGTGAATGATTGCAACGCACAGCGGAAACCTTTTATTAGATTTTATACCTTTTAATATGCAAAAACTAGAAATAACAAAAAGCCAAAAAAGAAACTATTTTTTCCTGATTTTATTATAGCGATCACTATAGCGCACTGTAGCAAAAATACTGTAGCAACGACTAGATAACGCGATCCGATCAGTGAAAAACCACGTTTTTGCTCAATCTTCCAATTAATTTTTAATTAAAACTAATTCATGTGTGTAAGAAATAAAAAATACATAAACATAGATCAATGCATGGAGAATCTATAGGAATCAAAAAAATCAAGAAAAAGAAAATAGATGGGAAATAAAAAACTCACAAAGTTTATTCAAAAAACGTAGACACTATTCATCAAGTCTCCAGCAAGTCTCGCTACGCTCTTTTTCTGATTTTCTTCAGACCGCTCGTACCGCGCCGTTCCCAAAAACACCTCTTTTTCTTCACGCGTATTTTTTCTCCACGGCTCCTCGGTACTATTTTTCTCCTTGCATCCCATTCTTTTTATACAGCCAACAATGAATCCTAATCCAACTCCAACTAGGTCTTAAAATCCTAATCCAACTCCAACTAGGCCTTAAAATCCTAATCCAACTCCAACTAAGCCTGTGCCTTTTTTATGTCATCTAGACTTTTGGCCCACTAATTTTCAAGGGACCCGAAACCCTTCCTAACACAAGTTTTTCACACTCACGACTTTTCTAACGTGTCACGTGTCGAAGCCTCTAGGACCGCACCTCCCGTAGCTTCTCCACGTATCATCCACCTTTGATCTCCATGCGCCCCAAGCATGAGCCCGATCATCTCGTGACCTCCTTGACCGTCTGAACCTCAGATCTCCCCATCCTAGTTCCGGTCCACCTCGTCACCGACCATGATCGCCTCCATGCTCAACGTGCACATGCAAAGACCAAAGAACATTCTTCTGGCATAAGTTCGTCTCAACTTGACCAACATCAGTCCGCACACACGCGACACAACTCGTATAACACCGCTAAATAAAATCACCAATTATTCATCATAACAAATTAACCATTGTCAATTATTCATCACCAAAATATCCTAAACCTAGCCACATGGTCTAACAGCGAATGAGTAGTGGCAGGGGTCGAGCTTCACAGAGGCGACGTCGTGGGCAAGCGGCCACTGCATCGGGTCGAGGAGAGCGATTGCGGCGAGGAAGGTTTCGCTGAAGCGGATGCGGAGCAGGGAGCGCCGTCGTCCGGCAGCATCTTCACAGCCGTCGTCTTCGCCGCCTGTGGTGGTGGATCTGGTCGGCCTCCTCCTCGGCTGGAGGCATTTCGGTGGGGGTGGAGGCGCGGGGTGGGAGGAGATGGGAAGGAAGCGAGGCGAGAGAAGAAGCGACGGAGGAGTGGGGAGGAGGAGGCGGCGGCGCGGGGTGGGGAGTGGGGGGAGGAGGAGGCGGGGACGCGGGGTGGGGTGGGGAGGAAGGAGGAGGAAGCGGCTGTGTGGTGCGGGTGGGGAGGAGGCGGCGGAGGTGAGGGGTGGAGAGGGAATGAGGAGGAGGCATGCTGGCATGTGGGGAGGAGGAAGATGCGGTGCGGGGCGGGGAGGGGAGGGAGATCTGGCCAGTGGAAGCGGCGGCAGGGGAGGGGAGAAGGCGGCGGTGCGGGTGACATTGAGCCGGTGGCGAGTTTGAGGGAGACGGGCGTGAGTTTGGGTGGGGCGTTGTGCCGATTAGCTATGGGCCCATCTATGGACACACTAAGTTTTATGGAAGACAAGAGTGACAAATGAATCATCATTAATTTCTCTCTTTAAATAATAGAGATAAAACATAGAGACATTTAGTTTGAAGGATGTACACACTAAATAACATGCGGCGTGCACCTTATTTAGTTAGGGCCTGTTCTTTACCTCACAAGCTGACGGCTTTTGACTTTTGCTACAATACCTAACTTTTAAATGAAATATTTTCTCAAGATGAGGTCTACAGGTTAAACGATCTACATGTTAAAAGCCCAATATCTGTACCTGCTAAAATCGCAAGTGAGTATCTGTCTCTCCGTAATCTGTACCGTAAACAGCCAAAATTCAAACATTTCAGCCAAAAACCAAAATCTGCAGCCGAAAAGAACAGTCCATTAGTATCAATCAAAAGCCTAGATCCAACCCATGTAGTTAGTATCACAACATCAATATCCATCTGTCCATCCGATCATCTTGTGAATTTCTATATGCACATTTTGGAACTTCTAGTAGTAGATAATCTGCAGGTTGTTAACCTATAACAGCATGTATGTATAGTCTTACAAGTTCACTATTACTGTCACTCACAAACTATGCTATTAACTGACATTCCAGATTACACACGCACACACTGAAATTCCGAATCAATCCACGCGTACAGTTTCATTTGATCAATGCACTGAAATCCCGAATAATCCACACATATAATTTCATTTGATCAAATTTGATCAAAGCACGCATACAAAATACTTCCATTTGGCAATGGCACAGTTTCATCTCTAGGAAAACGGAAGAAACAATTTCACCACGGCACATTATACTACTAGTCTACTGCCATCGGATGAACGCATGTACCTGATACTAAGGCCCTGTTTGGCACAGCTTCACCATGATTTCATGAGTTGTGTGGAAATCTGACATATTTGGACCCCTAAACACCAAAATTCCACTTTTGGCCCCAAATCAAAAATTCCGTTCTGGACCCTCCCCACCGCGTGTTCACGAGCTGGTGCCACGTGTCCCAGACGCGCGGCCGGCGCGCGTCGCGCGGCGCGGCGACGCGCGGTCGCGGCGTGGGCGCGCGCGCTGGCGGGCGGGCGCGCGATCGCGCGCGCGATCGCGCGGGCAGCGCGCGGCGCGACGCGCGTGCGCGGCGGGCGGCGCGCGCGCGCGGTCGGACGCGCGTCGCGCGCTGTCGGCAGCGCGCGCGCTGTGGCCGCGCGCGGCGCGCGCGGCGCGCGATCGCGTGATGAAGCGGGCGGTCGCGCGCCGGCGGGACACGTGGCGCCATCTCGCGAAACACGCGGTCGAAAGGGGTCGAAACGGAATTTTTGGTTTAGGTCCAAAACGGAATTTTTGGGTGTTTAGGGTCCAAATATGTCCAGATTTATTGTTGTGTTTTTTGCCAAACACCCATTTTGCAAATAGCTTCACCCATGAAGCTCCTTTTTGTGCTCTCACAAAGGAATAGGAGAGGTGAAGCTGAAAAAGTAGCTTTTCACTCTCTCCTCGGGCCCATATTCCTAGGAAGCGAATGCCCCTCTAGTTCACAAATATTTACACGCATTTGCCACTCAGCGTACGCACCGCAGAGTTCACAAAAATCCCGTGCATGAAGCCATGCATGAAGCTATTATTTTATTATTTTAATTTTTTAATTCAAATATTTATTATTATTTTATTATTTTAAAAATATATTATTTTATTTTATTTTAATTTTTATTCACAAATCCCGTTCACAAATATTATTTTATTATTTTAATTTTTAATTCATATTCATTCAAATATATTATTTTTAATTCATATGATCATATACAAATATACAACTCCAAATGTTAGAACAAGTCGGGTAGACAGGGCATCTTGGACAATTGACCTCTCTCACCATGCATGAAGTGTTGGTGAATTTGTTTTGCCAAGCAGTTTTCTAAAACACTTTAGCTTCACCGGTGAAGCTGCTCGTGAAGTGAAACTAAAAAACAGCTTCACTAGTGAAGTGAAATTTGTACAAGCGGGCCTAAGGTTCACATGACCATTCATTTAAACAAAATGCAATCATCTAATCAACTCTTGCATAAAAAAAAACCTCTGGGTACAGCTCCAATCTCCATCTAGTAATGAGCTAATGTATTTATCATATTTCACTTATGCAGTGGGACATATAACATGTTCAAGAGCTAAATCCTTACATTTCACTTGTGTAGCAGCCATTAGCTTTTTTGAGAAAAAATATGGAAAAAAAAGTTACTTCGTTACAAATAATATAAAGAAATAAGGGAAACAAGAAAAGGTAAAAAAGCCAAAAAAAACAAAAAAGCTAAAATAAACCTAAATTAGAAACGACGCATTCCAAGTGGATTCTGATTTAAATAAGTCAAAAGTCAAAATAAGACAGAAACTAAAATCAATTAGAGAAGAGTGCTTAATCCAAGTTTAACATGAGAACTGACCGAAACATTGTGCCACTCAGACAATTTGAATCATACTTGGCAGTTGGAATGTCAGATTGCAAATGCAACTATAAACATAAAAATAAATTTTGGCCATATTTACTGTAGCTCGAATTGATGAGCGTTGCCGCCATATTTACTGTAGCTCGAATTGATGCACGGTCGCTTCTCGTTGAACCGACGTACTGTAACCCCTCATCTCTACTCTTAAATGAACGAGTTCAAGGTGATGGTGCGTCCGACGCTCTGCTGCCTCTCACAGGGAAAAAAGCGCCGACATGTGGGCCTCCCTCTGCTTCTCTCCTCCCCCAAAATCGAATGTCGTGCGCTGAGACCTCCTCCCAACAGAATCCTCCGCTGATACCTCCGTCCTCCGGGCGCCTGCCTCCCCACCGAATCCAGTGCGCCTCCTCCCCTCCCTCCTCCACCGCCGCTCCGCCCGTCGCTCCCCCCCTCCCTCCTCCGTCGCCGCTCTGCCTCGCCTGCTCCCCTCCCTCCTCTACCGCTCCGCCCTCGCCTGCTATCCTTCGCCGCTCTGCCCTCACCTCCTCCTCCCCACCCCGCGCCACCATCGCCGCCTCCCCGTGGCGGCTGGCTCAGAGAGGAAGGGGGCGGAGGAAGGAGGAGGCGCTGCTGCGGCGGGGGAGAGGAAGGAGGCGACGGCGGGGGTGGCGCCGGTTGGGGGCGGAGGAGAGGAAGGAGGCGGCGGCGAGGCGGAGGAAGTGGCGGCGCAACCTCCATCTCACCGGTTGGGGGCCGAGGTAGGAGGAGGCGCGGAGGAGCGGTAGAGGAGGCGTCGGAGGTGACGAGAGGTTTCGAAGGTCACCGAGAGGTTTCGACCACTTTGGCCATGGTCAAAAGCCACTACGACCACATTGGCCATGGTCGAGGTCGCAAGACGCTTTACGACCACGTTAGCACGAGAGGAAGTCGAAGTCGAGGCTTTGGCGCGCGATCGATGGTCGGCCGACGGACTTCGACCACGTTGTGGCGGTCGGATGTGCTCAAAGCGCGATCGGACTCGGTCGGTTGAGGTCGTAAGCGGTCGGATGAGGTTGGGGCGTAGTCGGAAGTGGTCAATCGTGATCGAAGGGCCGACCACGGTGAAACTTCGGTGTGCGTGGTGCGAATGGGTTTCGACCACGGTGGAAAGCGATCAGCGTGGTCGGAAGGTGGTTCGATAACGCAATAAGCGGTCATAGCTTCTGTTACTACCTTTCGACCACGTTGAGTAGTTGTGGCCTTTGACCACGTTATCGTAGTTAGCGGTCGGAAGCACTCAGGTGTAGTCGTAGCGCGGTCTGTTGTGGTCGGAAGTCCATTCGATCACGTTATAGACTTAGGTGAAAGTCGTAGCTTCGTTGTCAGTCGTATGGCTTTGAAGCGGTCGTATCAGTGAGAATCGGTCGTAACAGGTGAGAATCGGTTGTAAAGACTTATGAGGTGGTGCAGGTCCGAAGGCGGGCGCGGGCTGGCGCGAGGTGGCGGAGGAATTTTGAAGTGCGAGAGGCGGGAGCACGGGCCGCACGGGGTGGCGGATGAATTTTGAAGTGCGAGAGGTGGGAGCGGAGCGCGGGGGGAGGCGGCGGAGGCGGTAGAGGAGGCGTCGGAGGAGGAGCGGGGGAGGAGGCGATGATGGCGCGGGGTGGGGAGGAGGAGGCGAGGGCAGAGCGGCGAAGGATGGTCGTAAGTCTTCTTACGACCACTTACACCATGATCGTAGCCTTCTTCGACCACGCTCAGTGACTTTACAACGTGGTCGTTGCCTCCTTATGACCACGTTCAAACTTCTTCGTTGCGGTTATCTTTCTCTGATGTGGTCGTATCACCTACCAATCTCACCTCTTCTGGTTTTGTCGTGGTTGAACATCTTTCGACCACGTCTACTATAGCTTGTCGTGGTCATAAAAACACTGTTCCTTGGCCATGATCAATAACGCTTTACAACCACGTTCTGCGCTCCTACAACGTGGTCGTAAACCTCTCGATCACCTCCTACTTTGCCTTGCCTTGCCGTGGTCGTAGGTCCTGCCGATGACGCCTCCTTCAGTTTTGCCGTGGTCGAACGCCTTTCGATCACATCTATTGACGATTTGCCGTGGTCGTAAGTCATTACGACCATGTTTGTCGTGGTCGTAAGTCATTACGACCATGTTTGTCGTGGTCGTAAGCCACTTTGCTTCACAGGTTTCATGGTCATGGCTGCAGCGCGAAGTGAGTATAAGGCTAAACATTATCCTTTAGTTTGTATTGAACCGACACCTTGGATGTGGATTTTCTTGATTTCCGGTTATCAAGTTTTCAACGCTAAATTCTCTTAATTTTGTATCCGAAAATGATTAGTGAATAGGTTGGATGTTCACGTGGAATATGTTTACTGACCAAGCAATGTCTTCAAGTAATAATTTTGGGTGAAAAATGCCATGCAAATATATGTTTGTGAGACCAAGGTATCGGCCTTTTGATTAACTTGCTAAGCAATTAGAAGTTGTTGAGACATTGAGAAGCGGGCGTGCGATGCTACGGTTTAAAAAATAGAACATATTTGTATGCGTTCCAACAAATTTACCACTGTTAGTTTTAGAACATGTAATATGATAAAATTTTAAAATCCGACGACTCGACCACAATAGACCGAGCCCGAGGCGATCGACCACGTTCAACCACCTCTGGCGTGGTCGAAGGCTGCCGACAACCCACGTGGTTGAAGTCGAAGTTTGCCGACTTCCGACCACAGCGGTCCAAGCCTTGGCTTCCGGCGCTTCTCGCTACAAGCGTGGTCGTAAGCTCGCGACTTCTTAACGTGGTCGTAAGCGGGCGCCGACTATCGACCGTAGTGGTCGAAGCCTCGACCGCCGACTACTTCTCGCGTTAATGTGGTCGTAAGCGCCGACTACCCAGCGTGGTCGTAAAGCACAACGCCAACTTCTAATGCCTTCAGCTCGACAGCGTGGTCGTAAGGCGCCGACTCCTGGCGTGGTCGTAAACCACAACGCCGACTTCCGACCGCGGTGGTCGTGGCCCGACTTCGACTACCGACCACGGCCAAGGTGGTCATAGCTGCATTCGACCACGGCAAGAGTGGTCGTAAACGGTCCTGATGCCCTTCGACCACGGCCAGAGTGGTCGTAAACCTATCAGATGACCTTCGACCGCGCCCAATGTGGTCGTAAACAATTCTGGTGTCCTTCGACCACGGCCAAAGTGGTCATAAACACCACAATGTGGTCGTAAACTACTCTGAGAGCTTTCTTGGTAGAGATGTTGAAGTACAAGGACAACGAATCTAAAGACAACATTCCTGAAGATATACAAGAACTTATTAGGCGTGTGAGGATTTAGGTGGCTTCAAAAGATGTAATAGCTGTGATGTTATTTATTGGCAATGTTGCTCTTTAAGCATAATTGCTATGGACTCAACAATATGATAACTCATCATGAATCTCTTTTGGCATGAGTCTTAATCTATCTCACTATTTACTTCATTTTTAAGAAACATAGTCTTAATAAGTGTGACTTGAGGTAGTCTTCTGCTGCTGAGCAACTAGAGGTAGTCTTCACTGCAAGGTTGTCTTAGCCGTCACCAACTGCACCATTGGCATCCATGCACTTCTGGGAACGCATTTCGGTGGTCATCCGGCCCTCTCCGACCGCTGCTCGCCACCGACGACATAGCCTCACCGCCGCCTTCGACCTCCTCTGCCCGGCCCCCCAGCGTGTTGTAAATAATCTTGTTTTAGAGTCATGGGCAAAATTTGGGTGTAATCGAAGTCGAATTGCAGCCGCAATTCAAAGTCGTAGAAGAAACAGAGTAGAAGTCGTATCTGGAACGGACTCGGAATCCGAGTTGTAATCGTAGTCGAACCCGTGTTATAGTCGTAGAACCGGGTATAAAAAGAGGCTTAGAGCCATGTAATCGACGGACCAAGCCATTGAGAAAATACCAAAAAGAGGGAGAAACACAGAGCATTGTTTTGTCGTGTGTTTGCGCAAGACGTGGTCGAAAGGACTCACGACCACGGGAAGCGTGGTCGGGAGGTTACGACCACGGCAAAGTTCCGCAGGCGTGATCGAGAGGAGTTCGACCTTGGCTTCCGGCGCTTCTCGCTACAGCGTGGTCGTAAGCTCTGACTTCTTAGCGTGGTCGTAGCTAGGCGCCGACTATCGACCGTAGCGGTCGAAGCCTCGACCGCCGACTTCTTCTCGCGTTAATGTGGTCGTAAGCCGCCGACTACCCAACGTGGTCGTAAACCACAGCGCCAACTTCTAATCCCTTCAGCTCTCTGTTGTAAATAATCTTGTTTTAGAGTCATGTGCAAAATTTGGGTGTAATCGAAGTCGAATTGCAGCCGCAATTCAAAGTCGTAGAAGGAAAAGAGTAGAAGTCGTATCGGAAGCGGAGTTGAAGTAGAAGTCGTATCGGAGTCGGAATCCGAGTTTAAATCGTAGTGAGAACCCGTGTTGAAGTAGGACAGCCGGGTATAGGACAATGAGAACATTCTTTATCTGTTAACAACAAGCGGTGGGGCGGAGGCTTTATTTGAATTCTTGGGTAGTGGCTTATGTTCAGAAAGTAATAAGCATGCTTATTATATGCATATGTCAACCTTTCTGATTATTTCATTTTTTTCATGGTAGATTGTTCACTATTTTGTTGTGCACCGCATCAGATTAAGCATTAATCTATATTATTAACTCCATGGAAACAACAAGTTTGATATATGTAATTTTGAACTATTATAGTTTTCTTGCATATATGCTGAAATTTTGTCTGATTCATCTTAATGCTTTTGTATTGTTATTAGTTTTTCTTAATATTGGTGTAATGTGTTTTTATGCAGGAGGAATGAGCGCTGTAAGGTAATAGCAAAGGACTTCTTTCTTGATTTGCCGAATGGAACTCTGGACCTGTGAGTTATGCTTGTATAGTTTGTTTTATGATATGGACCTGTGAGTTATGCTTGTATAGTTTGTTTTATGATATTCTTTTGGACTTCTTATTTATACCTTGATATTACTGTGAGCAGTGGCCTGGAATAAGCGCAACCGCAGGAAGCAAATCGGGAAGTGGCAGCGATGGGAACTCGAGGATGATGGAGACGGTGACAAGAGAAGAAAGCATGGGAGGATTCCTCAAAAGAAAGCAGACCCTCTTTACGATGCTCCCAAGGCTCATCCGATCGACTCGAATCTCGGCAATTCAAGGCGACATAGAACAAAATCCTTGGTGTTCTCAATTCTGTATTTAGCCGGCGGCCTATAGTTTCTCTGCAATTTCTTCCCTCTTTTGCAACATTGTAGCTTGTATTCCATCGCATTATGCATGTACAATATGATATTGCGCTCACGTTTCTTCGCTACTCTAATCGTTTTTCAACGTGGTCGTAAACTAACTGTAGCAGTTTACGACCGCTCAGATCTTCCCGCTGAAGTCACTGCTCCTTACGATCAATTACACCGTGGTCGTAGCCTTCAACGTGATCGCAGCCCCTCTTACAACGTGGTCGTAGCCTCCTTACGACCACGTCACCCTTCACGATCACGTGGTGACCAAACCGGAAGTCTATCGACCATGCTCACTCTCTCACAATGTGGTCGTGACCCCCACCGACCATTCGAAACACCCTCGACCACTTATATCGTGGTGAAGCCCCACCGACCCCTCACGCGTGGTCAAACGCCATCCGATCTCCCGAGCCGCTTGAGGCCGTTCGATCTCCCGCGTCGCTCGGACGCTGTTCGATCTCCCGAGCCACTCGGGCGCCGTCCGATCTCCCGAGCCACTCGAGCGCCGTCCGATCTCCCGAGTTCCCGTGCGCTCGGGCGCCATCCGATCTCCGCGCGCTCGAGCGTCGTCCGATCTCCCGAGCCGCTCGGACGCCGTCCGATCTCCCGCGCCACTCGAGCGCCGTCCGATCTCCCGAGTTCCCGTGCGCTCGGGCGCCATCCGATCTCCCGCGCCGCTCGAACACCGTCCGATCTCCCGAGCCGCTGACGCCGTCCGATCTCCCGCGCCACTCGAGCGCCGTCCGATCTCCCGAGTTCCCGTGCGCTCGGGCGCCGTCCGATCTCCCGAGCTCGAGCCGCTCGGGCGCCGTCCGATCTCCCGCGCCACTCGAGCGCCGTCCGATCTCCCGAGCCGCAGGCGCCGTCCGATCTCCCCGCGCGCTTTCGGGCGCTGTCCGATCTCCCGAGCCACTCGGACGCCGTCCGATCTCCCGAAGCCACTCGAACGCCGTCCGATCTCCCGAGTTCCCGTGCGCTCGGGCGCCATCCGATCTCCCGCGCCGCTCGAGCGCCATCCGATCTCCCAAGCCGCTCGGGCGCCGTCCGATCTCCCCAAGCCGCTCGGACGCCGTCCGATCGCCCGACGCCGCGTCCGATCTCCGCGCCGATCGCCGTCCGCCGCTTCGCGCGCCTTCGGGCGTCCGATCTCCCCGCGCCACTCGAACGCCATCCGATCTCCCCGAGTTCCCCATGCCGCTCGGACGCCATCCGATCTCCCCGCGCCGCTCGAATGCCGTCCGATCTCCCGGAGTTCCCCGAGCCGCTCGGACGCCGTCCGATCTCCCCGCGCCACTCGAACGCCGTCCGATCTCCCCGAGTTCCCCATGCCGCTCGGACGCCATCCGATCTCGCCGCTCGAGCGCCGTCCGATCTCCGCGCGCTCGACGCCGTCCGATCTCAACAACGTGGTCGTAGGCGCCGACTCCTGGCGTGGTCGTAAACCACACCGCCGACTTCCGACCGCGGTGGTCGTGGCCGATCGCCGACTTCCGACCACGGTGGTCGAGCTCTCGAGTCCATGCGCGGCGGCCTCGCTCCTCCCCTCGACCCCTCCGACGACGCGCGTCGCGCCGCCCCTCAACCTTCCTCAACGCCGTCACCACAGGCAGCGTCGTGAGTATCGAGATCCGCCGACCCCGCTTTGACGCCTAAAATCCCCGGCGATCGCGCTCGTGCTCCGTCGATCTGTTCCCGCCGGTCGCCGCGGCGTCGGACCTCTCCCGAGCTCGCTCTCCCCGTCATGATCCGCTGCGCGCGCGCCGACCTCCTCGCCCGGCTCCCCCTCTCCGCGGTTGTGATAAATGATATTTTGTGATAATGCCATCTGTTTTGATGGAGGTTAAGGTTTAGGTTTTTAGGTGTGCAAAACTAATCTTCTTAGTATTTAGTATAAGTACGGATTTCTTTGTCAATGTACTATGTACTATTCCATTAGTTTGCTTTAGATTTGCAGTCTATCTTATTGCTATTAGGAGTCGCCTTTTAGAGAAAGGAGCACAAAGCTCCTGTTTGATAGTTGAATTTGAGAAGTCATCATATTGCAGATTTTGTAATGTCAAGACATCAAGGACTCCCCCTCCACCAGATCCAGATGAGCCTTCCAATGTTGCGCAGGCTATTGCCTCGTGGGGCCTTGATTACATAGTCATTACAAGTGTTGATCGAGATGATTTACCTGATCAAGGGAGTGGTCACTTTGCTGAAACAGTATAGAAGTTAAAGGTTTTGAAGCCAGAAATGCTTATTGAAGCACTTGGTAAGCCACATATATCTTGTCATATTGTTTGGTCATTTCATTATTTTGATACATCATTTGTCCTCTGTTAATATTAGGCATTCCAATATTCCATGTATTGTACCCTTAATTCTTAAAGTAGTAATTTTGTAGTACCAGATTTCGAGGATTCTAGTTTGTGTAGAGAAGGTTGTAACTTCCGGGTTGCATGTTTTGCACACAATATTGAAACGATGGAAGAGCTGCAAAGAAATGTGCGAGGCTGTCGTGCTAATTTTAAGCGATCCATAGATGTTCGAAAATGGCAAAAGAGTATGCCCTCCGGCACCCTTACGAAGACATCAATTATCTTTGGGTTGTAGGAGACTCTGATCAGGTTATTGGCATAATGGAAAAGTTGAGGGCTCTTGGTGTTGATGTCATGACATTTGGTCAATACATGAGACCGTCAAAATGTCATATGCTGTTTACAGTATGTTACTCCTGAAGCCTTCGAGAAGTATCGATCTCATGGTGTTGAAATGGTATGACCATCTGCCTCATTTAAGCTTTCACATTGAACAGAGTAAATTCTATTATTGACCATAATTTCTATTATTATTGACCATAGTTTCTATTATACATCTTATACGTGGCAAAGCTATCATTAACAACGATGCAGACTTCACATCTTATACACAATAAAAACTTTTCTCAAATGTAATTACTTGATGTAAACTAATAGTCTATTGGTTGTCAATCTGTACCACATATAATGCACCTAAAAACAATCCTAAAGCCACACGAAAATTGTACAACATAGTCATTAGCTATCCTTGTTAAGATTGATCAGCTTAAAGTTTTAGTTTTGTGATTGCTGACTTGTTTTTCTAATTGTGATTGATGGATCAGCTTATAGAGTTTGACCCTTTTATGTGATTGATTGATTAGGGAAACTGTTGATCTTTGTTAACACTGAGAAGCTGCTGCTGCGGCGAGAGGATGAGAAGAAACCCAAAGATGCACTGCGGTCTGAGGTTGAGAAGGACAAGGAGGGTGCAGAGAATGAAGACGAAGAAAAAGAACCAGAGGATAAGGTATATAAATATTTCTGATTTGTGCCATAATGATATCACCTGATTGCTTTGCAATGTGTGCAGGTGTAGTATGGCGTGCACATTTGGTATTGGTGACTAGGGTTATGGCAACTCTCTTTCGGACATGCCAAATAGGATGTTTTGTGGGCTTGGTAATATATGGTTTGGAATATCATGTCATTTTAAAAGCTCAAAAGTTATGGATATATTTTGAGCAATAATGATGCGTAGACATACTTTTGGCTTTTGTTGCATTCAAAACAAGCTAGAGGTCATCCGTTTAGTGAGGTGAAATATAAGAGAACATATGTGGTCAGCTATACTATTTTACGGAATGTAATGCAATTACTCAAGCTGGTCTAGATTTTTATCATAGAAAGCCTTTCTATTTACGGTACAAAAATGTGGTTTGATTTAACCTTCTTGAAAAGCTGCATTATTTTTTTGTTTTCAGGTTCTTCGATTTTCACTAGATTAGTTTTGCACTTGTGCCCAATGCAATATGCTACATTGGAATGTATTATCTTACTTTTTATCAGTTTGTCGGTTTTCCTATCACACGTTATTTGGTACTAGGTTAGATCATTGTGTGAACCACTAAGCGTGACCTCGGTGAGCCATTGCTGCCTTCTTTGGCACCATGTGTTAATGTTGAGTCCACTTTCACGAGTGCTCGTTGCTCCCCTCATGCCGTCCGCCCGCGCCGTTGGCACGCAACATGGGTGAGGCGAGCCTTGGACGATGAGTGGAGCCAGGGTAGATCTGCTACAATGATAATTTCAGGTTAGGCCCTCTGTGATTTTTATACTCTACAATGTGCACTAGAGTCACAATGCCACTCCACTACTCTTGACCTACAGGACAAAACAATAGAAAGGCTATATACCTAAAGCGGGCATCTCACGAGTCATGTCTCTTCACATACCACCACTCTCTCCTTCCGAGAAATTTCCCCATCTTCCCCAATGTCTTTGCAGCCCCTTGATCTCTCTCATGCATCTGTCTCCATCGTAAAATCGGCAGAGTGTGTCTTGTCGAGATCGATTTCTGATAGATCATGCAGCTCTCTCTCTCTCTTTCTCTCTCCCTGTGTGTAGCAAATCGATCTGCTAAATCATGCTGCAGATATCCCTCCCTCTCTCAATCGAGATGCACACAATCTGGTGCTCTATTTAGCGCCAAAATATGGGAGAGAGGTGCAGGGGTTCAAACTTTTGGCGCCCAATATTTTGTGATTGTAGCTATAAATAAACATTCAGTGTGCCTTGCTCCATTGTTGTTATCGGACAGTGTGCTCTATCAGTGCGAGTCAATTGCAATTTTCTTTATGCACCGATTTGAACTTCATGTTTATATTTTTTCGGGGGATTTAGGATGAGGCCCTTGAAGCATCTTAGAGTTGAAGCTCCACGTGTTCCAACCTTTGGTGATTTTCATCCTTCAACAAAATGGAGCATAGGTGTTCGAGTTTATCACAAGTATCATGTTGAGACATTCGCTCTGGTAGGAAGAGGCTAACCTTGGTTTTGTTGGATGAGCGGTAATGTTCACACATGTTTTTAGATATGCTTAGTTATATTCTGTTGAATTTTAATGGTGTCGACTTTGCTGCTGTTAATAGGGCAAAAATGGTATGCATATTTACGATGACCAGTGCATCGTTTAGATCCCCTACTTGAGAGGGCTGCGCATATTATGTGTCAAGGTTGTCCGTAGAGTCTACGAGGAGAATAGAGCATAAGTGGCTTGCAGAGCATGCTTATGGGTGTGTTTTCACACGTGTCACTCTGTGAGTGAGATACCAAACATGAGTGAGAAGACATTGCCGCTTTTCCGCCGCTCATGCCACTTAGTGAAGTTTTGAATTCACCTATCATAATGACATTTATGTTGGTATGTATTTCAGTTGACCACCCAAGTAATACTGCTTTGTAATGAATCAAAGTTTTACTAACATTTTTTCACATGTCGGATGTTATTGGAATGGTCATGTTTGTGTTAATTGTAGGCTATATGCAAGGCTACTACAATAGAAATATACCTTTTAGAAATGTTCTTATAATTGATGGCGGTATGTACTTTGTTGTAGTATCTTCTTGATTTTATGGTTGCACGTCTAAATTATTTATGTTACTATCTGGTTTCTGGAAATCATTATTGTCCATGGCTCCCAAAGTTTGCTCCTTTGGCACTTAGAACATTACGGTTTGCTGCTATATTTGGTTGTTTTTGCATAGAATGGAACCCCTCTTGTATAATTAATCTATAAATGCTAATGGTCTTCCCTGTATAATTAATCTATACATGCTAATTGCCTTACAAAATTTCCCTTCCCTTCATGACATCCGGTTAGAATATATAATCATGTTTGGTGATTACATTTTCAAGCAGATGGAATACCTTCTCGATTTTTATATAATAGTGATAGTGATAATATATGAATCAGAAAATGTTTTTTCTTGAGTCTCCCAAATTTTTTATAAAGTAGAATAACCTGCTAAGTTCATATGTTGGATAAAGTGCCATGTTTATAGAGCTTTTATAACACAAAATGGAAACTCAGCCCATGTTTATATTCTGTAGCTTCAAACTGTGAAATTAGTTGTTAAGGACAAAGTACTTACCAGCCATTTGACTAAATGGACGAGATGCTCTGATGATCGAACTATCATCGTGGCAACTATGCTTCAAGCAAGGCGTGAACAAGGTGAGTTGATGTGTGTTCCTTGTTCATTTTGTGTTGATCTACTCTATGTTTTATACTTACTTGTTTACTTTTTAGATCATAGCCTGCACACTACATGCTTCGGTAGGGTGCACTTTGAACCTAATGTTGCAGTTGCACGCGATCTGAGACGGAGGTAAACATAATTTTGATTATAAATTTTTTAGTAATTAGTTTTAGCTATATGGTTTATCATTTATGGAATCTTTTGTAGGGTCAACAACGAGCTTATTGGAAATGCTTCTCCATGACATTATTAGGGGAAGTAAATGCAAATCTTTTGGCTAAGGAACCTCTAGCTATATAATTGCTAGAAGTGCAAGACTCATTTTGGTGGAAGTAGATGTGATTTGTCATGAAGGAAGTTGATATGGTTCTTTTGGTTAGGATATTCATAGCTAGGATGCTTGCTAGAAGTAGATGCAAATGTTGTGGCTAAGATACTTCTAGCTATCATGCTTGCTAGATGATTGTGCTTCAATGTGTAATTTGACGCATAGCAAATTGGACATGCGTTCATGCCATTCTATCTAATTTTAGTGGTAGTATTTGTAGTATCAAGAAACTTTCTTATATATCTGTGGAATGGAGTTATATCCTAATTGAATATCACTAGGAACAATGAGTGCATCCATTTGTGAATTGTTCGACGACGTCTTGTCAATATCTTTTATCTTGTCCATGGGATATGCTCATACAGGTGTTTAGCTTGTTGTTTTCTGGATGCGAGATTTCCCATATGTAACTGGGTGTTCTCTTTTCAGCTTGTACCATGTAACCCCTGTGGAAAGTTTTTATTTGTGAATTGCAATTAATTACGTCTCTCCTTTTTTTGGCAATCCTTGTAAGTCAAAGTCTTTCTATATGTGGATCTATAGTGTTCTTGTTTGATAGACTAATTTTAGAGTATTTCCTTTGCTCCCTATCATTTTGCAATTAGACTTTTTAAATGTTATGATTATGTTTTAATCCGTAGCAACGCACGGGCATCCAACTAGTTGTAAATAAGGTTTGAAAATTTCCGAATTTGAACAATTTTGTTCTAGACTTTGACTGTGATTAATTTCATCTCTATAAAATTAGAAATTATCTAAGAATTCTAGTCCTACCGTTCTTGTGATTGACTCGATGATTGAAAAAAATATATTTACTCTACATGAGCGAGTAGACAAAATGATCAAAGATGCGGTTAGATCTATCAAGTGTCACGAGAATAGAGATGGTGGTTGGCTGTGTCATTTATCATGTTGCACGGATTCAATTATCTTTAATCATACATCGTGAAGATCATGCCACTAGTTGTTGACCTGATAAGTGACACCATCGATCACTGTTTCTATTACGACAACCTGCGACACATTCCGTACAACTAACCACATCCTTTTGTCTACAGTAATTCAAGTGGTACTAGGGCAAGCCGGTTCAACAGGAGACGGCTGCACAGCACTGCGAGCTACGGTACTAATGTCGGCGAACAGCAGCGCGCGCTACAGTACTACATGTCGGCAACAGCAGTTCGAGCTACGTAGTATATGTTGGCAAACAGTTTTCCGCGCTACAGTAAGGCGACCATACAGTAATATGCGCTGCAATGAATTGGAGCTACCGTATGTCACCTATATGTAAACACTGTAGTTTGAACTATTTTTATGGTATATACTCACTGTAGTCGCATTGAACTCAAAAATAGTTCAAACTAATTTGAACTGAGTTCAAAACTTACTTACCATAAATATATCAACGGTATAAAACATTTCCATACCCAAACTCAAAAAAAGTATCAATCATACACGTGTATCGGACGGTTCTTGATGTTGGTGCCTAGGCACCAAGGTGTCTTATGTAATTTTCCTATATAGGTGACATACCACTGAATGTGTTTACTTATTTACTTATCTTCCGCTATACTTCACTATTGACTCTGGTATTTATTTGGCTGGTCAGCTCTATGTTGTAAACTTTATCTCGTATGCTTATATATTGACCCCTAGTCGTAAATTAAATATATGCGATATGCATGGATGTGATCTCGATGTTGTAAATATTGTACTAGCCACTGATCATGAAACTAACACAGAATACATATGGTGATTTCGGGTGTTTCGTGCCTAAGGTCCTCACACTAGAAGAACCAGATGAACTGTTTGACTCAGTGTACAAAGCATATACGGTGATTTCTAGTGTTTCAAGATTGTGTAAAAATTGGTAGAGAGAGAGGGAGAAGCTATTTTATTACACAATCTGACTTAGTTCAATTGATGACTTTGTTGGCATATCAATTAGACACCACCGTGGAATCAAGTTAAGGGGTTATTTGCGCTATCTTCAACCGTGGGGTTTAAATATTAGGTTTCGTGGTCAAGAGTGAAAATTGGGACTGTTTGGATAGATGAGGGGCTAATATGGACTATTTCCTAAATTTCAACAGAAATACAAGAAAAAGATGGTGCATGACGAAAGTTAAGTTCAGAATGCAGGTTACATTTTCCTTGCACGAGAAAATTATGTTGTATTTGTTAACCTCTGATATGATTTCCTATTTCAAGGAAAATATCAGCTTTGATCCGATAAATGAATGTTGATCAATTGGTCAACCCAATTCTTTATTTCTTTCATAATGAATTCTTATATTGATTTATCCCGAATAAGCAAAGTATTTTCTGTAAACATTGCTCATCTGATTCCATTAATCGAGCACATGCAAAGTGCTCGTGCTCGCTCGATAGTGATACCTCCCTCCATGCTCGAAAGCAGCTATAAAACAATTACATTAAGTACAGTAATTTATCCCGAATAAAAAATTGTCCATATTTACTGTAGCTCGAATTGACGAGCGTTGCCGCCATGTTTACTGTGGCTCGAATTAATGCACGGTCGCCTTCCCATTGAACCGCCGTACTGTAGCACCGCCTTGAGTTGCTATGCGTACGTGCGCAACCCCTCCATGTCCATAAGGTTTGACATTTTCAAAATATGAATATTTTTATTTTAAAATTTGATTGTGATTAGTTCCATCCCTGTAAAATTAAAAATTATCTAAGAATTCTAGTCATTATCATTCTTGTGATTAACTTGATGATTACAGGAATACATTTACTCCACATTAATGAGTGAAGTATGTGATTGGATAAATCGAATATCACAAGTTGCCATAATAAAGATGACAACACCCTTATATCAGTTGGTGATCTGATAAATGACACTGTTAACCACCATCTCTTTTACAATTACCTGTGACAGTCCGTACAACTGACTGCATCCTTTTTGTCTACGGTAATTCGAATGGTGCTACAGCAAGGCGGTTCAAAAGAGATCGGCAAACAGCAGCGCGCGCTATGTACTATATGTTGGCAAATAGTTTTCCGCGCTACAGTAAGGCGGCCATATAGGTGCAATGAATCGGAGCTACGGTATTGAGGGCTATCGCTTTTGAAGGGAAAATGCATTTTGGATAGATAATTTGGTATATGTTTTTTTACTTTTCGTAGACACCAACTTCCTACACAGCAGGCTCACGTTATTCCCTCTCGACTTCTCAAGTCACCATTCGATTAAAATCTGAATAAATATAATACACACACACATATATATAAGGTAGTAATTAATTCTTAATATTATCATATGTAGATCATTAGGGAAGAATTCAAGTGATAATTTTTTATTCAGCCCAATAACTCCTTCTAGAAAACCAATACCTTAAACATAAAAATATAAAGCATGTTGAACTTAAAAAATGCAAAGTATGCTTATGCCCGCATCATTCTCTTTTTCTTCACGAAAAGTTGCCTTTAGCTTGTGAAGATCTAAAATTGTACTAAACAAAATAAATATACATACATGATATATGTATGTATCAATTGAGTTAGCTTTTCTTTCGTTTTGCATAATACAATAAATACAATAGAAACTATATATATATATATATATATATATATATATATATATATATATATATATATATATAATATATATATATATATATATATATATATATATATATATATATATATATATATATATATATATATATATATATATATATATATATATATATATATATATATATATATATATATATATATATATATATATATATATATATATATATATATATATATATATATATATATATATATAAGAAAATGGTTCCATACTCTGAAAGTATGTATTCCCACTTCTAACATACTCCTTTAGTAGTGTTGTTATACATCTTTATCTATTTGAATATACTCTCATAATGATTATAAGATACTCAAAAGTGAGTTTGATGAAACATTTATCAAAGTCCACTTTTTATAGTATAATTTATGTATGCACTCCTTTTATACATAGAAAAGAGTATATAGTAAAAATAAAAGGATCTAATAAAAAATTCTCAATAAATCGTATTGAAGTATCTTATAATTAGTAATTAAGTATATCGAAAATGATAAAGAGATATAAAATATTCGTTTATACACACACATGTGTGTGTGTGTGTATAGGGTAGAACGAGCCAGAGCTCGAAGCGAGCTTAGCTTTCAGCACGAGCTCGAGTTCGAGTGGAGCGACGGACACAGGCTCGAACTCGGCTCGGCCTAAGTGAAAGCATCTAGGCCCCTAAAAATGATTTTGGTAATTAATGAAATTATATGAATATGGGACTAACGTGTTTTATGAGCATGCAAAAGGTTAGTTCACATATGAGCAAAAAAATGCAAGCCAAAGGACATGTGTGAAGACAAATTTGGCGCAAGACAAAGGTGCACTTAGCGTAGGATCCATTTTATTTTTACCGGTCTTAGGTGAATGGTGGAAGACCGGATTATAGGGTAGATGATCGTACCATCAAGGGGGATCTTGGCAAGTAGCTTGAAAACATATTTCTTGTGCCATATGGATCAACATTAGAAACTTGCATCCATAAAAAATTGGTTTTAAAACTAAATCTGTGTTCTGTCTGGAAGGGCGGTAGTACCGCAGTTTTGAACGTCGGAACTACCGTAAAGCGGTAGTTCCGCACCCAAATGCGGTAGTACCGGCAAGTGAAAGATCCGGTTTTGGAGCGGATCAATTTTTCCCGAGAGCACCCTCGGTTCGGCCTAAAATCTTGCGGGAGCGGAAGTACCAGCCATTTGAGCGTCGGAACTACGCGACCTTGGCGGTAGTACCGCGTATAAGCGGTACTTCGGAGCCCGTAAGAACCGGAGGGAGAGCGGATCGATTTTTCCAGAGAGCACCCTCCGGATGAAGTTCGGATTTTCCTGGAGCGGAAGTACCGGCGATTTCAATGCCGGAACTACCGCTGGTAGCGGTAGTTCCGCTTCTCAGAGCGGTATTTCCGGAATCCGGAAGATCCGGACTCAGAACGGATCAAGATTTCCAGAGAGCGCCAAAATCTGAGACCTTTCGGAGTTTGGCTGGAGCGGTAGTACCGCGCCGACTTTGCGGAACTACCGGGGAGCGGTAGTACCGCAAATGTCAACGGCGGTTGTACCGCGCCGCCAAATCCAACGGTCACTTCAGAGCTCTGACATAGCCGTTCTGGTGCGAAGATTTGATTGCGGTAGTACCGGCCCCTGGGCGATACCGCTCGACCAGAATTTTTTTCTGGAATTTGTGTTAAACGGCTAGTTTTGGTTGATGGAGGCTATAAATACCCCCACCACTGCACAAAGGCTAAGGTAAGAGACTCATTGCATATTCTTTGAGCCCAAGAGCATTCATTCCACCCATTTTCTCACATTGAGCATTAAATTGAGGTGGCTTTGCAATTAGTGCAAGATTTTCATTTGTTGATCCTCATTGGCACTAGAATTGCATTCAAGTGAACACTGGGGTTTATTACTCTTAGTGCTTGCCGGCACTTGGACGATCCGGTGGAGGTTGGCTTGGTGATCTTCTCAAGAAGATTGTGAGAAGACCCAGCAAATTGTGAAGGTTGGAGCTCGCCTACCCGGAGCGGGGAAAGAGCTACAATAGTGATCGAGGTGGTTGGCTCAATTCGTGGAGCCGGTCCGATTCGTCCGGGCTTACCTCAACGTGGATTAGGGGAAACCGACAAGTTTCCGATCACCACGGTAAAAATATCGGTTGTGTCTCTTGTCACTTTAGCTCTTGTTTATTTGCTTCATTGTGATCATTTGATTGCTTAGAGCTAGATTTGCTATATTGTTGTCTAGAAGTGCATATGGTTAATTGCTTTACCTTCTTATCATTGAAATTGTGATAAATTAATCAAGTGAACAAGAAATATTTTAAAACCTCCTATTCACCCCCCTCTAGTCGGTATCCTTGATCCTACAAGTGGTATCAGAGCTTGGTCTCTCATTTGTAGACTTAACCGTCTAGAGAGAAAAGGATGGCTAGTGAGGGGATTGCGGTAAGAAAGACACCTCTATTTGATGGCTCTAATTATGCTTATTGAAAAATTAGAATGTCAATTTATTTAAAGACCATGAGTCCTTCTATTTGGAAAATCGTAAATGATGGTTATGTCATGCCACTTGATCCCGAGAATCCGACAGAACAAGATGGGCGTAACACTCATTTAGATGCCCAAGCCATGAATGCTCTCTTTGGAGCCTTGAACGCGGATGAATTCAATAGGGTGAGCAATCTTGAAACGGCTCACGCTATTTGAACTACCCTTTCGAAAATACACGAAGGGACATCCACAGTCAAGGAAGCAAAGTTGCATCGGCTAAGGATCAAATATGAGATATTTATGATGTTGCCCCATGAGGACATCAATGAGATGTACACAAGGCTAAACAACATCGTAAATGAGTTCAAAGGTCTTGGTACTAACCTTTCCGATGTTGACATTGTAAGGAAAATGCTAAGGGCTTTACCGGAGAAGTACGAAATGCTAGTGACACTATTTCTCAACTCTCCGGAGTTAGCAAGGATGACGCCAACACAACTCTTGGGAAATCTAATTACCAATGAGTTGTACAAAAAGGACAAGGAGGAGATCATGGAACAATCTTCTTCCAAAGGAAAGAAGATCACCGCTTTCAAAGCAAAGGCGGTGACAAGCGAGGAGTCCGAAGATGAAGAAGAAGATTCCGAAGAAGAACTTGCCCTTCTAGTTAGAAGGATGAACAAGTTCATGAGGAGGCGCTCAAATCGGAGTGCAAGCAATGACAAATCCAAGAATTGGCGATCCTCCTCCAACAAGAAGTATAGCAACATCCGTTGCTATGAGTGTGACGAGAAGGGGCATATTGCCTCTTAATGTTTCACGAAGAAGGATGACAAGGAGAAGTCGTCCAAGAAGAAGAATTATCAAGGTAAGAAGAAACTCTTCAAGAAGCTTCACAAGGATGGCAAGAACGAAGCCCACATTGGTGAATGGGATTCCGACGCGGAGTATTCCGACTCCGACTCAAGCGAGGATGAGTCTCCCAAGAAGAAGGGACTTGTCGGCATCGCCATCAAGGAAGCTTCATCGCTATTCTCCACTCCCACATGTCTTATGGCAAAGGGGAGAAGGTAAAAACTCTAGACGACGATGAGCCTTCTTATGATGATTTGATGGATATGTTAGTAGAATTAAATGAATTTCTTGGAAAAGAGAAGTCAAAATTTATGGTTTTGAAGAGGGAGCATATATCTCTTCAAAAATCCTATGAGGAGCTAAAGGAAGCTCATTCCTTGCTTCTCCAAGAAAATCAAAAGAAGTCTAGTACTAGCATTGGTATATCTTGCAATGTTTTGAATGAGGTGCCTAGTATAGAAAAATCAACATCTAGCATGTCAACCTCTTGTGATGATTTACTTTCTATGCCATGCTCATCTAATGTTGATTCATATAATATCTTATCTCATGCTCATGATAATGTGCTAGTAAATGAAAACAAGAATTTAAAAGAACAAGTGCTAAAATTAAACAAAAGCTTAGAGAGAGCTTACAAGGGAAGAGATACTCTTGATAAGTTGCTAAGCGGGCAAAGATGTTCTTTTAACAAGGAAGGACTTGGGTACATTCCCAAGAAAGGTAAGAAACGGTATACAAACCTCCAAGGTTTGTAAATGAGAATGGTAAGTATTGTACCAAATGCCGGAATGTAGGACATATGGTAAATGATTGTTCTAAAAATAACTTGCATTCCATTGGATTATATGATTCTTGCTATATGCTTAAAAAAATCTAAGAATGGAAATGTAATTGCTCATTTTATCGGCACCTCGATTTTGGGTGCTAAAAAGAAATCCATTTGGGTGCCCAAAACCTTGGTTACTAACCTCCAAGGACCCAAGCAAATTTGGGTACCTAAAAAGTCTTGATTTTCTTTTGTAGGTAAATTACAAGACCGATGGAAGGCATTGGGTGTTGGATAGTAGATGTACTCAACACATGACCGGAGACCGAAAAATGTTCACAACATTCGAGAGCGGAAGCAATGAAAGAATCACCTTTGGAGACAATAGCAAAGGGAAGGTACTTAGTTTGGGTAAAATTGCTATATCCAATGATCTTTCCATTTCTAATGTATCCCTAGTTGAAACTTTAAACTTTAACTTGCTATCCGTTGCTTAACTATGTGATTTAGGATTAATATGTTCATTCTCTAAAGAAAATGTAATCATTTCAAAATAAAATAATAATGAACTTGTTTTCAAAGGCTTTAGATTTGGAAATCTTTATTTGGTAGATTTTACTTCAAATCATGCATGTCTAAAAACTTGTTTAATTGCAAAAACCTCTTTGGGTTGGTTATGGCATAGGAGGCTAGGCCACGTGGGTATGGTGCAACTTAAAAAGCTTTTCAAATATGACTTAGTCGTTGGCTTGAAGGATGTGAAGTTTGAGAAAAATCGACTTTGTAGTGCTTGTCAAGCCGGAAAGCAAGTCGCTAGTTCTCATCATTCCAAAAGTATCATGTCAATCTCTAGGCCATTAGAACTCTTACATATGGATTTATTTGGGCCAACAACCTATAAGAGCATCGGGGGAAATAGCTATTGTTTAGTCATTGTGGATGATTACTCTAGATACACATGGGTCTTCTTCCTAAATGACAAAAGCGAAACCTGCGGGATTTTGAAAAAATTTTCAAGAAGGGCCCAAAATGAATTTGATTTTAAAATAAAGAAAATTAGAAGTGACAATGGTTCCAAGTTCAAGAATACAAAAGTTGAAGATTTTTGTGATGAACTTGGAATAAAGCACGAACTTTCCACAACCTACACTCCGGAGCAAAATGGAGTAGTAGAAAGGAAAAATCGCACATTAATTGAAATGGTTAGGACAATGCTTGATGAATATAATACTTCCGACAAGTTTTGGGCGGAAGCTATTAACACCGCTTGTCATGCCATAAATCGCCTTTATTTACATCGACTCTTGAAAAAGACTTCCTATGAGCTTCTCGTTGGAAGAAAACCGAACATTTCTTACTTTAGAGTATTTGGTTGCAAATGCTATATTCTAAGAAAGAGTGTTCGGCTCTCTAAATTTCAAAGTCGTTGTGATGAAGGTTTCTTATTAGGTTATTCTTCAAATAGCAAAGCATATAGGGTTTATAATAAAAATTCGGGATTAGTTGAAGAATCATGTGATGTACAATTCGATGAAACTAATGGCTCTTAAGAGGAGCAAGAAAACTTGGATGATGTAGGTGATGAAGGATTGCGCAAAGCTATGGAAAACATGCAAATTGGAGACATCAAGCCAAAGGAAGATCCATCTTCACCAAGCTCGTCAAGACAAGTAGAGCCACCCACATCGTCTACTCCAAGCAATATTCAAGTTATTGAAGATGAGCAAAAGGATCAATAACAAAACAACCTCAAGATTCACAATGCAATTGCCAAGGATCATCCAATAGATCAAATATTGGGTGATGTGAGTAAGGGTGTTCAAACTCGCTCTAGAGTAGCTTCATTTTGCGAACATTACTCTTTTGTTTCTTCTCTTGAGCCTAAACTTGTAGATGAGGCTCTAGATGACCCGGATTGGGTGAATGCCATGCATGAAGAATTAAACAATTTCGCACAAAATGAAGTATGGACCTTGGTGGAGAGACCCGAAGAGCATAATTTGATTGGCACTAAATGGGTCTTTTGAAATAAACAAGATGAGAACGGTATTGTGGTAAGAAACAAAGCAAGGTTAGTAGCTCAAGGCTATACTCAAGTTGAAGGGTTAGATTATGATGAAACATTTGCACCCGTGGCTAGACTTGAGTCAATTAGAATCTTGCTTGCTTTTGCATCTAGCTTTGATATTAAATTATTTCAAATGGATGTTAAAAGTGCATTCTTGAATGGAACAATCTCCGAACTTGTATTTGTTGAACAACCTCCAGGGTTCGAAGACCCTAAATATCCTAATCATGTTTATAAACTTTCAAAGGTGTTATATGGTTTAAAACAAGCTCCTAGAGCTTGGTATGAACGCCTTAGAAATTTTCTTGTTTCGAAAGGATTTAAAATTGGTAAAGTAGATACAACTTTATTCACAAAGATCATTGGTGATGATTTCTTTGTTTGCCAAATTTATGTTGATCACATTATATTTGGTTCTACTAACCAAGATTTTTGCGAGGAATTTGGTGAAATGATGTCTAGGGAATTTGAGATGTCCATGATAGGAGAATTAAGCTATTTTCTTGGACTCCAAATCAAGCAACACAAAGATAGGACATTTATAAGCCAAACAAAGTATACTAAATACCTCTTCAAGAAGTTTGGCATGGAAGATGCAAAACCCATCAAGACACCAATGGTAACCAACGGGCATCTAGACCTCGACGAAGGAGGTAAGTCGGTGGATTCAAAGCTTTATAAATCCATGATTGGTAGCTGGACGCGTATCGCCTCCGTCAACGCGTCAATTCGCGCCCCCAAATCATTAACCTTGCCTTCAAGCTTCCGGTGACAACTCAAGAAGTAGTCACGTGTCGCTTCAAATCCAATTCGTACCTCGGGCGGCAAAGACGCCGCATATTGGGGCACCTCCCCAATTAGCTCGGCATGATTATGTCGCGCCTCGCCATCTTCAGTCTTCATAGAACCCGCCATTAAGAAAAATTCAGCAACCTCGTACCGTGATTAACCACGCTCTGATACCACGATGATGCGGACCAACTAAGGATTAATTGATGCGTAGGGATGGCCCGATCTTTCCCGGTACGATCAGTGAGGTTCCTTCTCCTTAGATAGAGTCTTCTCCTTGTCTTGATGCAGCAAATAATATTGATAAGGGCAATTTGCACTAGTATGCAAGGCGCACACTAGAAGCAATCCGCCGAACTCCCCAAACCGTGAATTCAGCAAGAAGACACGAATTAAAAGGGATGAACCTTGTAGATTTGATGGGCAATCTCAAGAATCTCCTATTCTTGCCTTGCACCAACTTCGCAAACTCCAAACGAGAAAACCTTGCAATCACGCAATTTGGCCGCCACCAACCATCATAGCGATTTTCTCCTTTATTTCACGAGTCTAAAAACTTATCATATCACAGCCTGCGTTACAATGGGGCTAAGGCCCTGGCCTTATATTGGTGCACAATGCACGGCCTTGATTACAACTCACGCACTACTTGGCCTAAGGCCGAAACAAATTCCAATACGAACTAAAAAGGAAATACCTAAACTGCTACCTCTGGTTTCTCTCTCAATTTGCGACTTGACCATGAGGATTCTGTGGCTGGCACCTTATCCATTGTGTGGGGCTTTAAAATAGCTTTCCAACGAGTCCAAGAATGCCCAAATCGGACTCCGTTTGTGAAAGTTATGGACGTTTTAGTATCGGTCTTGCCAGCTGTCCCAATCCGAGTCCGAATCGGTTTCAAATCTTTATATGTTTTGTTTTCCTGTTCAAGGGGCTTCCAAATCCGTTTGGAACCTGAAAATAAATCCTTCTCAACCTTTAGAAAGTCATGGTGTGGTCGGATTTTACCCTTACTTGCATTGCAATACTCGGACTCCTTATGTTTGGCAAGTCTCACGCGTCTCTCCGGACAGCTCGTGCAGCTTCCAATGAAATTGCCATAACTTTGTGTAGGAAGCTCCAATCAAGTGCCGTTTGATTTGTTGGAAAGTAGACTTCATTAACTTCCAAATATGTATTTTGTGTGTCTTAGAAACATCAGAATTGACGTTGAGAACTTCATGAACTTTGTGGACAGAACTGCAATCATGAGAACTTGATTAATCTTGTGTCTTCCTCTTGGCCACATCATTTAGTATCTTGGTCCTCAAAGAAACAAAACTCCGTAGCACTCTCAACCGCCGAAGCCGAATATGTTTCCGCCGGGAGTTGCTGTGCTCAATTATTGTGGATGAGGCAAACATTGTTGGATTGTGGAATAAATTTTGATAGAGTGCATCTATTGTGTGATAATGAAAGTGCCGTGAAAATTTCCAATAATCCCGTCCAACACTCAAGAACTAAGCATATAGATGTACGCCACCACTTCTTGAGGGATCATGTTAGCAAAGGAGATATTTGCATTAGCCATATCCGGACCGAAGATCAATTAGCGGATATCTTCACCAAGCCATTAGATGAAACCGGTTTTGCAAGCTTAGGAGTGAATTGAATGTCTTGGATTACTCAAATGTTGCATAAATTTATGGTAAATTCAAATGCATGCTCATTTGAGGAAGCTTGAAAGGTTGTTTGAAATTGTGCTTTTATGCAAAAGGTTTTGATTCTTAAAAAGAACTTGTAAAATTATTTAAAATGTAATATTTTGTTCTATTTAATGCATAATGATCCTTAATGACTTTAGTTGAATGCAAAAACTAGGGATCATTTGCATCTATCCTCTTCAAATTCCATTTCTGCAAAGTTCCAGAAAAATCGGAACTACCGCTGTCTCCTGCGGTACTTCTGAGGAGCGGTACTTCCAGCCGAGGAAGCGCTACTACCGCTCTGAGCGGTACTATCGGCCGCATATGCGGTACTACCAGACCAGCAGTTAAGGGGGAGCAACTGCCCACGCCCGAGGGTCTTTTCCTCCTTTCTTTTTTTCCCTATCTCCGGTACTTCCTCTCCTCTTCCGCCTGTGCTCGTACTCTTCTTCTTTCTCTCTCTCTCTCTCTTTCTCTCTCTCTCACACACACAAAAGAACCTCCAATCTACCGCCCCTAGATCCACATATCTAGCGGCATTTTCTTCGATTCCTTGCACCAAATCAACTCTCAAGGATTCAACTCCTCCAATTCTTAAGGTATTTCGGATCAATCATCTCTTTTTGATCTTCTTTTTTTTGAACCCTAGGTCATGGATAGGTTAAATCGAAATGTAGTCGTTTTTGCTATTTAATTCTAGGGAAATTGAGTATATTTAGTGTTTGAGGGTATATACAAACCTATTCTATGGATTCAATCCAAGAAAACACCAAAAATTCATTCTCATTTCCAAAACCCTAGAATCTGCCAGGAAGCGGAACTACCGCCCGTTTGGTGCGGTACTACCACTGAGCGGTACTACCGGCCTAGAACGGCGGTACTACCGGTTTTACCTGACAGTGCAGCAAATTCAACCCATTTTTTTCAATCTAACTTGGCTATACTCCTTTGATTCTCATGACTCTTTGCTTCTGTCTTTAGATGCCTAGAACAAGGAATGCGGTGAGGAAGGCATACTCTTCCATCTCAGGGGATTCCTCAGCCACCCCTGCTCTCCCATCTCCTGAGGCAGTCCAGCAGGCAGCCCAAGATAAAGGGAAGGTGCACGCCTCGGCAGTGAGTCGATTCGGATGAGAGGCAGTGCAGCACCCGACTGCGAGCTCTCCCATGGAAGAATCTGAAGAAGATCTAGCTGGGAGAGAATGCCTTGAGATTGACTTCAAGAAGATCTCAGCTGATGAGTACGCTCGCCTTCGCCACACAAATCAGTATGAGTTCCCCTCAAACTCAATCAATCCTAAGTTCCATACCAAGTTCCAGGAGAAGGTATTTGATGAGATGTATGGACTAGATTGCCAGTTTGCAGATCATAAATATATTGACTGGGATCATTTTGATAGCATTGAGAAGTATGATGGAACTTTCAGGCTATTCCAGAGAGTCGGCCTTCGACAGCTTGTGGCCCTAGGACGTGACTACAATGAGGAGTTTATACGTCAGTTTTATGCTACTGTGCATGTCTCTCCTGATCTTCAGCATATGACTTTGATGACAGTGTGCACAAGATATGAGGCCACCAAGCATGAGTTTGAGATAGTGTTAGGAGTGGAGCTAAGTGCTTATGAGAAGGTATATGACAAGCCCGCTCTCGATATTCATGCCATGTATCCTTACTACAACACTGAAGAAAAGTATGTGCTTGGCAAGAACATTCGACTTCACCCTATTCCAAGCTTGATCAATCGCATTATCAATCATACCATTCTCCCAAAAGGTGGCAACTATGATGCCATTCGATGCCATGTTTGGAACATCATTGACTACATTATGAAGGGTGAGAAGTTTGATGTCGTGGATGTGATCATGAGGGAGATAGTCTCCTCCAAAAATGATCGCAACAAGCGCATCAACTATGCGCCCTACATCATGGCTCTGATTGACTCCAAGTTTCACTATCGTGGAGGACAGGGTGGAGTGCATAAGCCATACAAGCCAAGACCGGAGCCTCCCATTCCCACTGGTGTTCGAGCCCGACAGACTACGGATCCAGGAGCAGGCTCATCCACCGCAGCAGCAGGAGCAGCAGCTTAGCCTCAGGAGCCTGGCCAGCCCTCTCTCTCCCAGATTTATTCTTCCATGCTTGAGGGGTTCTCTACCCTCAATTCCCGGATGGATAGGGTTGATGCGCGCCTGGACTCCATCGACGGCAGATTGACTTCTCTGGATGGTCGAGTTGCAGCTCTTGAGCACCCTCCATCGCCTCGTCGCTACACTCGTCGTCGTCTTCGTAGTGATCCTCCTTCTCCTTCTCAGGGTTGATCTCTTTTTGGTACTTGATGCCAAAGGGGAGAAGATTGGATTGGGGCTCACTTACTCCTTTGGACCTATGGGCTTATATCTACTATCTTTTTAATATCTTTAATGGTTGTAATGAACTTATGGTTGGATGTAATGAACTCACTCATTTATCTTTTGAACTTGTGGATGTAATGAACCTTATGGTCATAAATGTTTATGCTATTATCTGTTGCTTAATTGTCTATCTACTCTCATTTGATGTCATAACTTTGTCTTGTGCATCTTGTATGAAATGTTGTAATCTTTAACCATGCACATATTTAGGGGGAGTCATCTCCTCTCTTGGACTTTAAAAGGAGATAGTTCATTTCTTGCTCATTCAAAGCCATCATAGAATATACAAGTTGTTGCCAAACAATTTGATATATTCAAAACTTTTATCTCTCATATAACTTGAGTTGTCATCAATTACCAAAAAGGGGGAGATTGAAAGCATCTAGGCCCCTAAAAATGGTTTTGGTAATTAATGAAATTATATGAATATGAGACTAACGTGTTTTATGAGCATGCAAAGGTTTAGTTCACATATGAGCAAAAAGATGCAAGCCAAAGGACATGTGTGAAGACAAATTTGGCGCAAGACAAAGGTGCACTTAGCGTAGGATCCATTTTATTTTTATCGGTCTTAGGTGAATGGTGGAAGACCGGATTATAGGGTAGATGATCATACCATTAAGGGAGATCTTGGCAAGTAGCTTGAAAACATATTTCTTGTGCCATATGGATCAACATTAGAAACTTGCATCCATAAAAAAATTGGTTTTAAAACTAAATCGTGCTCATGCGGAAGGCGGTAGTCTGCGCGATTTTGAATGTCGGAACTACCGGAAAGCGGTAGTTCCGCACCCAAATGCGGTAGTACCGGCAAGCGGAAGATCCGGTTTTGGAGCGGATCAATTTTTCCAGAGAGCACCCTCGGTTCAGCCTAAAATCTTGCGGGAACGGAAGTACCGGCCATTTGAACGTCGGAACTACCGCACTGAGCGGTAGTACCGCATTATAGAGAGGTACTTCTGGAGCCCGGAAGAACCGGAGGGAGAGCGGATCGATTTTTCCAGAGAGCACCCTCCGGATGAAGCTCGGATTTTCCCGGAGCGGAAGTACCGGCGATTTCAATGCCGGAACTACCGCTACCAGCGGTAGTTCCGCTTCTCAGAGCGGTACTTCGAGTCCGGAAGATCCGGACTCAGAACGGATCAAGATTTCCAGAGAGCGCCAAAATCTGAGACCTTTCGAAGTTTAGCTGAAGCGGTAGTACCGCGCCGACTTTGCGGAACTACCGGGGAGCGGTAGTACCGCAAATGTCAACGGCGGTAGTACCGCGCCGCCAAATCCAACGGTCACTGCAGAGCTCTGACATAGCCGTTCTGGCGCGAAGATTTGATTGCGGTACTATCGGCCCTAGGGGCGGTAGTACTGCTCGACCAGAATTTTTTTCTAGAATTTGTGTCAAACGGCTAGTTTTGGTTGGTGGAGGCTACAAATACCCCCACCATTGCACAAGGGCTAAGGTAAGAGACTCATTGCATATTCTTTGAGCCCAAGAGCATTCATTCCACCCATTTTCTCACATTGAGCATTAAATTGAGGTGGCTTTGCAATTAGTGCAAGATTTTCATTTGTTGATCCTCATTGGCACTAGAATTGCATTCAATTGAACACTGGGGTTTATTACTCTTAGTGTTTGCCGGCACTTGGACGATCCGGTGGAGGTTGGCTTGGTGATCTTCTCAAGAAGATTGTGAGAAGACCCGGTAAATTATGAAGGTTGGAGCTCGCCTACCCGGAGCGGGGAAAGAGCTACAATAGTGATCGAGGTGGTTGGCTCAATTCGTGGAGTCGGTCCGATTCGTCCGGGCTTACCTCAACGTGGATTAGGGGAAACCGGAAGTTTTCGATCACCACGGTAAAAATATCGATTGTGTCTCTTGTCTCTTTAGCTCTCGTTTATTCGCTTCATTGTGATCATTTGATTGCTTAGAGCTAGATTTGCTATATTGTTGTCTAGAAGTGCATAGGGTTAATTGCTTTACCTTCTTATCAATGAAATTGTGATAAATTAATCAAGTGAACAAAAAAATTTAAAACCTCCTATTCACCCGCCTCTAGTCGGTATCCTTGATCCTACACTGAGCTCGAGTAGGCTCGAACTCGGCTCGTTGAAGCTCGATAACAATTAAAATAATTTATCATGCATTATTTTTCAATAAAAAAATTAAGCTCAAACTCGGCTATAATAAGCTCGATAACAGTCAAAATAATTCAAATACACAGTAATTTTCAATAATAAGACAAGCTCGAGCTCGAGTAAGCTCGGTAAGAATTAATATATATTACTATTTAAGCTCGAATCGGGGCTCGCGAACTATTCGAGTTCGGCTTGGTGAAGCTCGCGAGCTCGAAATCAAGCTCAAGTTTAGCTCGTTTAAGGCTCGAACCGAGCCTAGAACGAGCCGAACTCGAGTAGCTCGCGAGTTTCGAGCTTTTTTTACAGCCCTATATATATATGTATATGTATACGTATATGTGTATATATATATGTATATGTGTATATATATGTACATGGGCGGAGCCACAACATGGGGCCCGGTGTCACAGGACACCGGGTCCAAAAATCTTTTCTACAGGTATTAATATCTCAATTCCATGCGTGAACCCTCTAACCTAAACTCGGTGCACCCGGTATCTTCTTTGAAGCCAAACGAAGGGAATACTAGCAGCCTAAATTTTCAGTAACTAGCAGTAATCCACGAGGAATCTCCATTGTCCCTCAGCACACGAGGTCGCTGCAGCACTGGCCCAAGAGGAGGACCGCAGCAGTCATGTTGTCTATTTGATCGATCTGAGCGTGTCACCGCACAGCCCTCTCGCATGTTCATCACGCAAGGTCATGCAGAAGATGTGCATCACGCCCGCTACAGCCACACCCAGCCAAGCAGCAAATATTCACAAGAAAACAAGAGAAATCGATGCCATCAGTGGCTCTCGTTTGCCATCTGGCTATAGTGCCGCATGGTCCCTATTGCCTCGTGCTCTCGTCGGTCGAAGGAAATTATACCTACCTAGTGAGTATGTATTTTGCTCTAAATTTTTGTCAATTATTCCAATTTATTTTAAGAATAGGGGCTACATTTGTGAGCTGGCGTTGTTTTTGTCAAATTATAAGTTTAAGACTTAGTGTTTCAATTTTGATTTGTGCAATATTGTCCTCGCTCATTGCAAATTAGATGAAAATGTAGAATTTGATCACAGTTAAGTAAGTAAACCACTTAACATATTTTTTACTATATTATTCTTTAATTGCTGAACATACAAATATCTAATTGACCTTTTCCAATTTTTTGATGATGTTTCGATGAATGGTAGACTTATTTGTTATGTAGAGAAATAAGAATTATAAAAAAATATCAATGATATTGTAGTTCATTGCTTTATGAATTTGAAAGAACACAAATATTAAAAAGTAATGCTTTTATTTATATTTGATCGTTCTATTTTTTTAGTTAAAAACTTTAAGTAATTTTATTTTTATAGGCCAATGAGATCGGATGATGTATTTTACTAATGCCGAACAACTTTTTTGTCTAAGATTTCACACTTAGTTACTTTAGTTTGTTGCAACTAACCAATATTATTATTGGATTTATTTATTTTGGTAAGCATTTTGATCATTACTTCTTTATTATCATATACGGGTATCGGTCGTATTGAAGTATTGATGCTAAAAATTACCGGACATATTACTATTAGGCACAAAATTGATTGAAAATTATATATGTTGTTATATACATGATGAAGTGGTAAACCCCGGTTATTTTTAGTCTAGTTCCGCCCCTGTATATGTATATGTATATGTGTATATATATGTATATGTATATATATATGTATATGTATATATATATGTGTGTATGTATATATATGACGCTGAAATAGGACACTATGGTGTTTGGGCACCAAGCCTCTTTGCCTTAAGATTGCTTTTAGATACGTGCAAGTGAAATGGAAGTAATTAATTTAGCATGCTAAATCAATCATGGATGGAAAATTTTAATCATGAAGTCTGGGCACTATGGTGCCCCTGTGCTTATAATACCCACATCACTCATCGGTTGCAGCACTAAGAGACGTTAACTTTTGGTATACCTGTATCACTCAAAGCAACTTGCAGCAAGTATATACTATGGTGTCTGGGCACTAAGCATCTTTGCTTTTAGATTGCTTTTAGATACGTGCAAGTGGAATGAAAGTAATTAATTTAACATGCTAAATCAATCATGGATGGAAAGTATTAATCATGCATGAAAAATCTTAATCATAGAGTTTAAACATCATAGTGCTCCTGTTATTTATACCCACATCAAATCAGTGCTTATAATACCCACATCACTCATCGGTTGCAGCTGTTAACTTTTGGTATACCTGTATCACTCAAAGCAACTTGCAGCAAGTACATAGAATGTTGGCATAACATCAATAGATGACCGTGCACACGAGGGTGCTAGACACCGCTGGAAAACGACCAGTGACAGGTGGTTCCTGGATTCACCAGCAGCAGCTCGAATTTGGTGGTTACCAGGCAAAATCTCACTGACTCATCCAAGCTTTACAAAGTAACACCAATTTATAGTATTTTAGAAAATCACAATTCAACTGGTACAGCTGGCCTTCAGGAAACTAGTATCGGCATGGTTTTCTTTGCATATATTTAATCCGCTTCTGTGCCAGCGAATGACACAAAAGGACTTGGCCGTTTACTCAGCTCTGCTAGCGTAGAGAACCAGAAACGCAGAACACAGAGATGTATTCAAATGTAATGAAAAAGTCCGTCGCCCTCCTCCCTCAACTCTCTGAAATGCCAACTTTCGATCTTAACTATAAAATTAGATATTAACTTCTAAGATTGATAAAGAGAGAAGCTATTTTATTGCACAATCTAACTCCGATCAATCGAGTTATAGGGTTATCTGCACCGTCTTCAAGTAAAAAGGTTAAATATCAGATTTCATAGTTAAAGGTGAAAGTCAGGACTATTTGGATAGACGAGGGGCTAATATGGACTATTTCCTAACTCTCAACAGAAATACAAGAAAAGGATGGTGCATGACCAAAGTTAAGCTCAGAATGCAGGTTACATTTTCCTTGCACGAGAAAATTATGTTGTATTTGTTAACTTCTGATATGATTTCCTATTTTCAAGGAAAATATCAGCTTTGTCCAATAAATGAATGTTGATCAATTGGTCAACCCAATTCTTTGATTCTTTAATAATGAATCCTTATTCCACATTAAGTATATTGATTTATCCCTAATAAACAAAGTATTTTCTGTAAACAGTGCTTATCTGATTCCATTAACCAAGAACATGCAAGGTGCTCGTGCTCGCTCAGCTAAGCGTGTCTCAGAAAAACAAAAGAAGACGAAGAAGAAAAAAAGCAAGCAGCTAAGAGGAATTGAGGTGAAGCTTGAGCTAGTCACCCATCCGTTTCTCTCATCATCACTTGCTCCTCGGCTTCCCCCTTCCAAAACCGCCAAATGGCGGAAGCCCCCGAGACCCTGACGGAGTACGAGCGCCGCCGGCAGGAGAACATCCTCCGCAACGAAAGCATCCTTGGCCAGCTCCGCCGCAAGGCGGCCGACGTCTCCGCCGCCTTCTCCTCCGCCCGCCCCAAGAAGCAACCCCGGGCACGCCCCACCAACCCCGCCGTCGCCTCGCGCCGCTCCGGCCGCGCCCGCGTCCTTCCGCCGTCGTCCGCCGCCGCCGCCGCGCTCCCTTCATCGCACCTGAAGCCCAAGCCCTCCCACTTCCCCCTCTCCGAAACCTTCGTCGGCGTGGCGGACGCCTCCCGCCCCCTCGCCTCCGCCATCCTCGCCGCCTCCTGGCCACCGGAGGCCAAGATTCATACGGATGGGTTTGATCTCAGCAAGGAGCTGGTGTTGAAACCGGGGAATGTGAGGAAGTTGCTACCCAATGTGATTTTGGCGGCGCGGGTGCTGCCCCTGGCGGACCGCACGGTGGTGGCTGTGGGGCATAGTCTTGGACATCTCGTGTTCTGGGACGCCGACTACCCGGCGGCGGCGCGGCCGGGTCGTAGCCGCGGTGCCGGCGGGGTGTTCGACTATATTCCACACAAAGGATCCGTGGGCGGGATCACGACTCATCCGGCTGCCACGCGGAAGGTGATGGTGCCTTTTCTTGCGGTTTGCACGGCTTCTTTGCTCTGTACCATGTGTTCTTGGATTGTAGGGCAATCGTGCAATCGTGTCTTTTTTTTTTTTGACAGGGCAGAAGAACTGCCTTATATTAAAAGCAGAGAAGAAAAGTTATATACAGTAGAGGGAATTGAGGTTGGTTGGCTAAGGACAGGCTGCACCCTATGAACAGAAATTAAGATGTTTACAGAGATAGATGCTATCTCCACTAGCCTCTGCTAGCCTCTTCGCCCCTCTAGAATCCAGGTTTGAGTTTCCTCCTTAATTTTGGCGAGCAGGGACATGGGAGAGAATGCTACAGAACGAAAATTGTGAGAATTCCGTTATTTCCAGATTTCCCAAGTGCCAAGCATCATCAGCATGGCTAGAGGTTTATGTGGCATACCAGGCCTCAAGATGGCGGATTCCCACCAATGTCGGATGAAAATAGCAGTGTGCCAAGACACTGGGCTATGGAGTCCGAAGTAGTCCAACGGGCGATGAGGGTCCATATTCTTTTCGTGTAGCAGCATTCGGTGAAGAGGTGGATGACGGTTTCCGGGGAATTCCTACAAAGGGGGCAAACCGATTGGTTTGGCCATCTTCTCAAGGAAGGCGGTCTGCAGCCCACAGCCTGTTCTGTAGTGCCAGCCATGCAAAGATTTACATTTTTGGGGGGCCATGTCTTCCAGACTAGGGGGTTCATGGAGGTGTTTATTGCGCCAAGGAACTGTGCTTTGTATGCTGAGGCCATGGTGTAGCTTCCATCTTGAGTCGGCTTCCATGTTATACTGTCATTCGCCCCTTCCTTGTTAGAGTTTTAATCTTGTTTTCAGTTTAGAAGCCATGGTCGGTAGTCGTGGTCGTGTACGAGTGGTCAGAGTCGTGTACGAGTCGGTAGTCGTGGTCGTGTGCGAGTTTGCTCGTGGTCGTATACGAGTCCGTGTCGTAGTTGTGTTTGAGTTCGTCTCAAGAGTTGTAGCTGCCTCCGAGACTAAGTCGTAGAGCAAGGTATAAAGGCATAGCATTGTACCGAGAGGTTGGGTAAGAGGAAGCCAATGCGATCGGTGTGATCGAGAGGCAAAGAAAAGAGAGAGCGATCGGTGTGATCAAGAGAGAAAGAAATAAAAAGAGAAGAAAGAAAGAGCAGTTTGGCTCTGGGTAATTATCGAGTATCGAGTTCATCGTGTGTTTGCGAACGTGGTCGTAAGCGACTTACGACCACGGCAAGCAGCGGAGGTGTCTGCAGGTGCTGAAGACATGGTCGTAAAGGAGTTACGACCACGGTCACACAGCATGAATACGTGGTCGTAAAGGAGTTACAACCACCGTCGTGAAGCAGCTAACGTGGTCGTAAGGGGTACGACAACAGCAGTCGACAGAGCCGCAGACGTGCTCGACAGTATCACAGTGTGGTCCTAATCGGGTTACAACTACGGTGATCGATCGTGGTCGAAGGAAGTGTAGTGCAACGGCAGTGAACGTGGTCATTGATGAATAAGTCTCATCTTGTGGTCTTTGTGGGGTGTGGTAGTTTTGTTTTTGATTGCTTTAGGACAGCATCCGCTTTTAGGACAACATCGCTTTTGCTTTAGGACAGCATCGCTTAGGACAGCATCGCTTTAGGACAGCATCGCTTTTAGGACAGCATCCTTTAGGACAGCATATTGACCGCTTTAGGACAGCATCTAGGATAGCATCGTAGCATATGCTTGGTGGTTCTCACCTATAAATTTGTATCCCCAACCCCTCGAGTTGGCATGGCATGTGTGAGAAATAAACAAGAAAACTTGCCCCATCTCCTAGTGTCATCCTCTCCATGAGAGTAAGGATCTTGCTATCACCAAGAGCAAGAGTCCAGCGACTAACAGTCATAACTTCAGCTGAAGTTTACGACTACGAGGTCGAAGCAGTGAGGTGTGATCGGAGAGGCCATAACGTGGTCGTAACGACTGTCAGCGTAGTCGGAGAACCAGCGGAGCGGTTCTAATGACTCAGGAGATGATTGTAGCCTCTTCAACGTGGCCGTACGGCTGCAGGAGGTGGTCGTAGCGACTTGAAGGTGGTCGTAGAGATCCTGGGAGCGGTTGGTAAGAACTGCAACAAGTGGTATTAGAGCATGGGTGAAGCGTCAACTTCGAGTACCCGGAGTGGGCTAATCTCCCTCCAGTATCTCTCCTGACGACCGACAATTATCCGGTGTGGGCAATGAAGATGAAGGTGAACATGCGTGCCTAGGGAATCTGGGGTGCAGTCGATTCAAAGGGGAAGGACAAGGAGGTGGACGACAACGTGGATCAGGTGGCTTTAGCCCTCATCTACCAGGTGATGTCAGATGCGATGATGCATCAGTTCATCGGCAAGGAGACGGCATGGGAGGCATGGCAGATGCTTCAGACAATGCATGAGGGCATTGATTGTGTCAAGGAGGTGTGGCTCCAGAATTTGCGGAGCGAGTTCGAGAACCTGAAGATGGGAGAGACCCAGTCGGTGGACGAGTTCGTCGACAAGCTGGGTTCATTGTAGAATCAGATTAACTCGCTTGGCGACAAGATGGAGGAATCTGTGGTAGTGAAAAAGTACCTGCGCGTGCTTCCGGAGAAGTACATACCTGTTGTCATAACACTTATGTACTCCCCCGATCTGGACAAGAAGATAGAGGAGATCACCAGCTCTCTCAAGGCGCATGAGGAGTTACTGAAGGGGTTTTAGTCGCGTAACGAGCAGGGATCTCATCACAACAGGTATGTACTCCCCCGATCTGGACAAGAAGATAAGAGGAGATCACCGGCTCTCTCAAGGCGCATGAGGAGTTACTGAAGGGGTTTTAGTCACGTAACGAGCAGGGATCTCATAACGAGTAGGCGCTGCTAGTAAAGAGAGATCCAAGAGATGGTCATGGCTCATCAAACAACCGTGGGAGGTGGCGTGGTCGAGGCGGCTAGAGTGGCCGAGGCGGCACGGGTGGCCGTGGAGACAAGGCTGGGCAAGGTGGTGGTGAGAGATCTCGAGATAAGTCACATGTCAAGTGCTTTGAATATGGCGAATACGGGCACTACGCGTCAGGATATCGTAGCCATATAAAATGTTTCAACTGTAACGAGTTTGGGCACTATCCTTTGGATTGCAGAAGCAAGAAGGTCGGGGAGGTGAACCTCGCCAAAGATGAAGAAGAAGATGACAAAGCGCTAGTACTTCTCTCCTCATCTGTTGAAAAGGAGCCGGTCATGGTGACACTGAATGAGGAGAATGCAGTTCCAAAACTACGCACGAATGAAAGATGCCACATGGATCAATGGTACTTGGATAATAGAGCAAGTAACCACATGACGGGAGATCGCTCCATGTTTCACAAGCCCGACGAGAAGGTTTTGGGGCAAGGTCAAGTTTGGCGACGGCTCCACGGTGGATATAAAGGGTAAAGGGACGATGATGTTGCAATGCAAGAATGGAGATAAAAGTTGTTGATAGGAATTTATTATATACCAAGTCTATGTAACAACATACTTAGTCTCGTGCAGATGTGTCATGAATCGGGGTAAACACCACTAAGAAGATAGCCGGATGGTGTCGGCGTAAAGGGAGAGAGAGAGATTTAGACGAGGAAGACTTTGATATTTCTCTGATTGATTACAATAGTATGCGGTAGCCCTCTTTATATACATGGGCTCCCCCTAACAGATAGAATCTAATTCCAATCATATCTCTAACAATATAGAAACTACTATCATATCTCTAACTATATCTCTAACACAAGGAAACCAATCTCTTAACTCAATAGAAACCAATCTCTAATTCCTAATAATAATCCAACTGGCCCAAGGCAGACATGCAGCTCGTCCTTGAGCTGCTAGGCGGCGGCCTTGGTTGCAGCGCCATGTCGACAAAGTGTAGTGCTTTCAGCTAAACGATGCCTGCAAAAGAAAAAATTCTCTTTTTTATTATTTATTATTTTTATTTTTTTGCCTGCAAAAATTTTTTTGGGAAGCCTTAAGTAATCGGTCGGTCAAAGTCGACCGAAACCCATCAGCCCTCATACAGCCCAAACCGATGGTGACTGAAGGAGGCGGCGGCGGCGCGTTCCGGCGTCCCATGGCGGCAAGCGGCGAAGAGCGGCGGCGTGCGGACTAGCGCGGCGGTTCCGCGAATCGGCGGCGGCCAAGCAACGGCGGAGCGGCGGCGGCTGCGCGCGCCACGCAGGCGGCCGAGGAGCAACGGCCGCGGCGGCTGCGGCGGTGCGGCAGCGACGAGGTGGTTCGGCGATGGCGGCCGGTGGTCGTGGGCGAGCGACGAGACACCGGTCCGATCCCGATCGCCGATCGGGCGGCGGCGGCGGCGGATCCGAGCGACTTAGCGGCGTAGAACGCGCTCCAAGCGGAATAGGGCCGGAGGCGCGCGGAAGGCGACGGCAGGGACGGCCAAGAACGCCTCGGTGTTAGTCGCCGGACTCTTGCTCTTGGTGATAGCAAGATCCTTCTTGTCATGGAGAGGATGACACTAGGAGATGGGGCAAGTTTTCTTGTTTATTTCTCACACAATGCCATGCCAACTCGAGGGGTTGGGGATACAAATTTATAGGTCGAGAACCACCAAGCATATGCTACGATGCTATCCTAGATGCTGTCCTAAAGCGGTCAATATGCTGTCCTAAAGCGATGCTGTCCTAAAGCGAATGTTGTCCTAAAAGCAGATGCTGTCCTAAGCGGATGTTGTCCTAAAGCAAAAGAAGATGCTGTCCTAAAAGCGAATGCTGTCCTAAAGCGATCTAAAAAAACAAAAAACTACCACGGCCCCACAAAGACCACGATGCAGAGACTTATTCATCATTCTCCCCTAAGTCTTGTGCGTCGTCTTGTGGGAGGGTTGAACCATCGATCTTGGAGCAGAGCTCAAGGAACTTGATCCTTCCAAGAGGCTTGGTGAGCAGATCCGCAAGTCGATCCGTGGTGTTGATGTAGCTTGCCTTGATGCTTCCTTCATCCAAGCGACCTCGGATGAAATGATACTTCACCCGGATGTGCTTGCTCCGTTCATGAAAAACGGGGTTCTTTGCCAGGGCTAGAGCGGACTTGCTGTCCACCCTGAGCTCCACTGCTTGATGTCCCCGCCGAGAGATCACCAAGCGATCGGCGAGCGAGTGCTGAGTCGAGCGGTGGAAGCCGCTATGTACTCGGCCTCACACCGACAGCCACCACCGCCGCTTGATTGATCGCCGATGAACGAGACACTTGCCGAGGAAGAAGAGAATCCCGCTTGTGCTCTTTGCCGGTGTCGATGTCGCCGCGTGGTCATTGTCGCTGCGTACCGACGAAGTGTGCGTGCAGGACACCTCGGGTAATGGAGGCCGTGGTCAAGAGTCCCCGCAACGTAGCGGATGATCCTCTTCACAGCCTGCTGATGCTCCGTCGTCGGTCGTTGCATGAACCGACTAACGTAGCCGACGGAGAATGCCAAGTCCGGCGTGTGCGGGCGAGGTAGCGAAGGCTCCCCACAAGACGCCAGATCGCGTAGCGCCCACCTCCTCCGTCGTCTTTGTCGCGGCTCGCCTTGACCTCTCCTCCATTGGAGTGAGAGCCGATTGCGATCGGTGAGCCCGGCTAGCTCAACGACGCGCTTGGCGTAGGCGGTCTGTCGAAGCGTGATCCCGGAATCATCCTGGTGCACCTCGATCCCTAAGTAGAAGGAGAGAGACCCCAGGTCACTCATCTGGAAGGTGGCCTTCATCTCTTCCTTGAATGCCGCCACCTCCGCATCCTGGTGCCGTGATCACCAAGTCGCCGACGTAGACACCCACCGCCAGGCGTTGCCGCCTTGCCCCGCCAGGTCGCTGCAGCCTCGTGTGCGCTCTGCCGAACCCCATTTGCTTGAGGGTGGAGTCCAGCTTAGCGTTCCACGCCCTCGGTGCTGTCGCCAAAGCCGCAGAGGGCCTTGCGCAGCGAGCACCTGTTCTCCTTGCCGGGATCGCAAATCCCGCGGCCGATGCACGTAGACCTCCTCCTTCAAGTCGCCGTTAAGAAATGCCGACTTGACATCCATGTGATGAACACGCCCGCCTTCCCGGCAGCTAGCGCAGGAGGAGTCGACGGACTCCATCCGCGCGACGCGCGCGGCGCCATCGGTCGACTTCTCCCGCCGCACGAAGCCTCGTGCCACCAAGCGAGCCTTGTGCTTGACGATGGCGCCGGCTTCATCCCGCTTCGGCTTGAACACCCACTTAAGGGTGATCGCGCGGTGGCCGGCAGGAAGATCCGCGGCTCCCACGCCCGGCTCGCCGGCGCCCATCTCTCGCTTCATCGCGACACGCCACGCGCGTCTCCCTCCGCCTCGGCGAAGGCGGGCTCGCCGTCGTCGCATGCCAAGTGTAGCTCGCCGCGCGGCCGGTGCGCCGGTCCGTGGACGGCGGCTCGCCGAGGATGTTGTCCATGGTACGATAACGCGAGGCTCGCCGTCGTGGTAGGCGCCGACGCGGTCCTCGTCGTGGGGCAGCGGAGTAGCGAACTCCACCATGCGCCGCTCATCGTGGACCGGCGTTGGGGCCGATCCGGTGGTGTGGCGCCGGTGCGGGAGTGGTGAGCCGGTGGTGAAGGGTGGGGCGTGGCCGTGCGAAGGTGGTGGAGCACTCGCGAGCCGTGGCGAGCAAGGTGTCGAGGTGGACGAGCTCGGTGACGCAGCCGCTAGCTCTCAGCTCTCTCGGCGGGCGAGTCGACAACAAAGTCCACGAGTCGAGGCCAACCGCCGCCCACCGCTTGTCCCACGCCCACCGCCTTCATCGAACACGGCCACGCGAGATGCGGACGCTTGACGTGATGTGGTCGAGGATGCGTAGGCCTTCGAGCCCTCCGCGTAGCCGATGAACACTCCCGAGTGCTCTCGCCGCCGAGCTTGCCGATGTGGCCAAGCTCCTTGGCGAACGCGAGGGAGCCAAGACCCGCAAGTGGAGACCGCGGCTTGTGCCCATGCCAAGCCTCGTCACGGCGTCCGCCGCCGGCGCCTTGGTAGGCGAAGCGGTTGAGGATGTAGACGGCCGTCACCACCGCTCTCCCGAAGACGGCGGCATCCTCGCTGAGGAGGGCCCAGCCATCCCACAACCGCTCGGTTGCGCCACTCGACGACGCCGCTCGCGCGCGGGCCGACGGCGCGGAGTAGTGGCGCTGAACGCCTCATCATCGCAAAGACGACGCGATTCAGCCGCCGTGGAATTCGCCGCCGTGTCTGGCGCAACACGCGCAGCTTGCGACCGCACTCGCCTCGCAGCGACTGCGGCGCTCGATGGCGTCGCAGCCTCTCCCTTGCCGCCGAGGACCATCACCCACATGTAGCGGGAGAGGTCGTCGACGGCGGCAGGAAGTAGCGTCGTCCTCGGTGTGGCGGTGTCACCGGCCACACAAGTCCCGTGCACGAGCTCGAGCCTCTCCTTGGCTCGAAACTCGCCGCTGGGAAGGGAGTCGCCTGCGCCGTCAACACGCAGACGCCGCGAGTGCCCACATGGTCAAGGCACGGCAGCCTCGCACCATTTCGTGGCACCGAGCCGCCTCGGGCCTCGAAGTGAAGGTGCCCAAAGCGCTCGTGCCGCTGCCACGCCTCGTCGTCTCCGACGAGTGCGAGACGAGAGGGTTGTGCCACCGCACGTGAAGAGTGTAGAGTCGACGGCGCTCGTTACCTTGGCAAGGAGGCGCGTCGAAGATCCCAAATCCAAGACACCGTGCTCGATCTCGACACGCGAGCGTTCTCATCCGGTGTCCCAAGTCGATGATGGAGTTCCGCGATCGGGATGTAGTAGACGCCGGTGAGCAGCCGGTGCTCGCCAGTCTTGGCGACGAAGACGACAGAGCCGACGCCCTTAATCTCCACGGCGGAGGCGTCGCCGAACTTGACGGTGCCTCGAACGCCTGAGTCGAGCTCGGAGAAGAACTCCCGCCGCCCGGTCATGTGGTGGGTGGCGCCGGTGTCGAGGCACCACCCGTCGGTCTTGTCATTGCCGGAATTGTCGCCGAGGAGGCGCGGTGCTTTTGGCTGGCTGGAGGAGGAGAGCCACCGCGCCGGTGCCGGGAGGTAGTTCGATGCTCGCATGAGCAATGAACAGACCGGCTGCTCCTCCTCCGCTTGCGGCGTGGGCTCGCGCGCCGTGGTCGTCGACACTCCTTGGCCCAATGACCAAGCTTGCCGCAGATTGTGGCAAGAGTCGCCTCGTCGCGGCTTTGCTTGCCAAAGATCGCCGCCTGGCGCTTTGCGCGGCTTGCGCGCCACTCTTGCGGCCGCTGTCGTGGAAGAAGGCTCTTCTTCTTGTCACCTTGGCCGGCACCCACCGCCCCGAGCGAGGAGCTTCCGCCAATGGTGACGGGTCCCGAGAGGCTCTGTGGCTCATCGATGTCGACGACCTTGAGGCGACCTAACGCCTCGATGGTCATCGTGGAAAGGTCCAGCAGAGACCCGATCGAGCGAGCCATCCGCTTGTACTTCTCGGGACGCAGCGGAAGAGCTTCTCCACGGCTCTCTCCTCGCCGTAGGTGTCGTCGCGAATCGCACCAACTTGTGCAACAGAGTGTTGAGACGAGAGCAAAGTCATCAACGTCCTCACGGCTTGAAGGCGTGCACTCCCGCTCCGCGCGTAGTGCTGCGGTGTAGACTTGCGCGCGCGGTCGCCGCCGATGCGTGCCGCAGGCGATGGCGTCCCAAGCCTCTTTGGCGATCCGCTTGTTGGTAGCGAAGCGCATCTCGGCGGGGATGCGGCGATGAGCATCCAGCCGCGCCGATCCCGGTCGTAGTCGACGCCGCCGCATCGGATCGCATCCCACATATGCCGCACCGAGCTTCACCCTCATCACCGCAGCCCACTCGACGTAGTTGGTCTTGGTGGGGTAGGCCACCCCGCGGGGCCGACGCCCTCGACGATACGGTACTCGTGGTGACCGGTGCCGAACCGGGGAGAGCCGCGTTCGCGTGAGGCGCGCTCTCCGCCGACCGTCGACCACGCCCGCCGTGCATGCCTCCTCGAGCGCCACCGCCGTGCGCGCCTTCAGAGGCGCCGCCGCGCGCCCGCCTTTGTCTGGCCGCCGCCGCGCAGGTGGCGTCTTGCCGCGCCATTGCGCTGCTTCGCCCTGCGCGCCTCCTCTCCGGCGGTGAGGGTCCTCGCGGCTTGCCATCATCAGCCGTAGCCGAGCCGTTGTTGCTTTGCCGCAGACCTTGACCTCGCTGCCGCCGCGACGCGTTACATCCGCCGCCGCCGCTTCCTTCCTCCGCCCGCCGCCGCGCCCGGCCGCTGCCACGCCACTTTGACGCCCTTTCCGCGCGCGGCATCTCTGCCGCCGCCGCTGCTGCTGCTGCTGCGCGACGAAGCTCGGCCGTCTCCGACGCCGCATGCTCGAGGCGATCGAAGGCGAGATCGCCGCGGACATGGCGCGCTGCTGGGGCTGTTGCGTGGAGAGGCGCGCTTCGACGAGCCGCTGCCGTCTCGGAGAGGAGTGAGCGGGACACCGAGCCGCCGCATCTGGCCGGGCCGCCGCGAGGTCGAGAAGGAGATGAGCAGGAGATGCTCAAAGCACAGATACTAAGGCTCGATACCACTTGTTAGTGTTTGGACTCTTGCTCTTGGTGATAGCAAGATCCTTACTCTCATGGAGAGGATGACACTAGGAGATGGGGCAAGTTTTCTTGTTTATTTCTCACACAATGCCATGCCAACTCGAGGGGTTGGGGATACAAATTTATAGGTGAGAACCAGCCAAGCATATGCTACGATGCTATCCTAGATGCTGTCCTAAAGCGGTCAATATGCTGTCCTAAAGCAGATGCTGTCCTAAAGCAGATGCTGTCCTAAAAGCAGATGCTGTCCTAAAAGCAGATGCTGTCCTAAAGCAAAAGCAGATGCTGTCCTAAAAGCAGATGCTGTCCTAAAGCAAAAGCAGATGCTGTCCTAAAAGCAGATGCTGTCCTAAAGCAGTCAAAAAAACAAAAAACTACCACAGCCCCACAAAGACCACAGTACAGAGACTTATTCATCACTCGGCCGCGGCGGCACCCGCGTGGAAGCTGGACGAAACGACGGAGCCGGCGGAGAAGATCCGCGGACTCGAGCTGGCGCGCGCACGGAAGTAGCAGCGAGCGCTGGGAGTTGGTGACGCGGAGCGACGGATCTGGTGGATGAGAGGAGGAGAAAGGCGGCGTCGACGAGCGGGGTGGAGAAGGGGGCGGCCGTGGTTGGTGGCGATGCACGGGTGGCGAGGAGTGGCCGGAGTCGATGGGGAAGGTGACGGTGGAGGAGGTGATGGTGGCGTTGGTGGTGCGGTTGGCGCGAGAGGAGGAGCAGCGCGCGGTGCTCGTATCCCGGTCGCTTCTCGCGCAACATGTACACCAGCATCAGCAGCCGGATGTCCATGCCCGTCTTGTTCTTCAGGAAGACCCTCTTTTGGCCGAAGTACACCTCCAGACTGGACTTGTTGCGCCTTTTCCCGCTCTTTCAAGATCTTCTCGAAGAAGGCATGCATGTTGAAGAAGTCGTTCGCCATCTCTTTGTTGTAACTAGCCACCTTAGTAGCGCTAGCTTTTATTATGGCCAATGACTCAGCAAGAGGACGAATCGCAGGAACTATGGTAGCAGAAGTCGTGGGCAGGGATCGACTGCTCTGATACCAAGTTGTCATGAAGATGGCCGGATAGCATCGGCGTAGAGGGAGAGAGAGATTTAGACGAGGAAGACTTTGATATTTCTCTGATTGATTACAATAGCATGCGGTAGCCCTCTTTATATAGATGGGCTCCCCCTAATAGATAGAATCTAATTCCAATCATATCTCTAACAATATAAAAACTACTATCATATCTCTAACTATATCTCTAACACAAGGAAGCCAATCTCTTAACTCAATAGAAACCAATCTCTAATTCCTAATAATAACCCGACTGGCCCAAGGCCCACGTTTATGACATTAATCAGAGAAATATCAAAGTTTTCCTCGTCTAAATCTCTCTCTCCCTCTAACAGATAGAATCTAATTCCAATCATATCTCTAACAATATAGAAACTACTATCATATCTCTAACTATATCTCTAACACAAGGAAACCAATCTCTTAACTCAATAGAAACCAATCTCTAATTCCTAATAATAACCCAACTGGCCAAAGGCCCACGTCTATGACAAGATGATAGAAAGAGGATGAAGGGTGGTGCTGCAGGATGAGTTCTTGTGAGTGTATGACAAGAACAGAGATTTGTTGATGAAGGTGAAAGGATCTCCAAATCGGTTGTACAACATTTCTTTGAAAACTTGTAAACAGATTTGTGTGGAGAGAGACACAGATGGACGAGGTGCAGAGGTAGCAGGAGGCAAGCCTGGCGCACATGGAGTCGATGTGAGTAGGGAGCCCGAGTCAGCGGAGAAGCAAGATGGGGTAGAAGTAATGCGGGTAGACACTGGCGGCGTTGGCACGGGTGGTCGGCATAGACCACAAGTAAAAGGCATAAGAGTGCATGTAGGTGTAGTGAGCAGTAGCTCGGGAGGAGCTCTCACGCGTGCAGCAAAAGGCAATCGTTGTCTTGATGCATAGGTCCCAAGGAGGCGGGAGGAAGCACAGTGTGGAGGGCAGGACCGTGGTCGTCATGGTCACAAGGGGTCGTGTGCGAGTTTGGTCGTGGTCGTATACGAGTCCGTGTCGTAGTTGTATTTGAGTTCGTCTCAGAGTCGTAGCTACCTCCGAGACGAAGTCGTAGAGCAAGGTATAAAGGCAGAGCATTGTACCGAGAGGTTGGGTAAGAGGAAGCCAATGCGATCGGTGTGATCAAGAGGCAAAGAAAAGAGAGCGATCGGGGTGATCAGAGCAATCGGTGTGATCAAGAGAGAGAAATAAAAAGAGAAGAAAGAAAAAGCGGTTTGGCTCTGCGTAATTATCGAGTATCGAGTTCATCGTGTGTTCACGAACGTGGTCGTAAAAGACTTATGACCATGGCGAGCAGAGGATCGCAAACATGGTCATAAATGGTGTTACGACCACGGCGATGAGCGGAGGTGTTCGCAGGTGTTGAAGATGTGGAAGTAAAGGAATTACGACCACGATCACACAGCAGGAAGAAGTGGTCGTAAAAGAGTTACGACCACAGTCGTGAAGTAGCTAACGTGGTTGTAAGGGTTACGACAACAGCAGTCGACGGAGCCGCAGGCATGGTCGACAATATCATAGCGTGGTCATAATCGGGTTATGACTACGGTGATCGATCGTGGTCGAAGGAAGTGCAGTGCAGCGGTGGTGAATGTGGTCATAACTTAAGCTGAAGTTTATGACTACGAGGTCGGAGCAGCGAGGCGTGATCGGAGAGGCCACAATGTGGCCGTAACGACTGTCAGCGTGGTTGGAGAACCAGCGGAGCAGTCGTAACGACTCAGGAGGTGGTTGTAGCCTCTTCAACGTGGTCGTACGGCCGCAGGAGGTGGTCGTAGCAACTTGAAGGTGGTTGTTGAGATCCTAGAAGCGGTCGGTAAGAACTGCAACATTCCTAAAGGTTCATGGAGGAGATGTGGCCCTAGAGGGCAACGAGCTCTTGTATATGCTGTACTGTTAGGCCAACTGGCTAGTTGAGGTCTTGTGGCCATTTGTTTCCTGTTAAAGCCTCATGCCAGAGCAGTTCCTCCTTCGGAGGCGGTGAAAACATGCGGAGCAATATCTCGTAGACGTCTCCCATGAGCCCAAGCTGAGTTCAAAAGCTCTTCATTTTGCCATCATCGATTGTTATGGAGGTGGCTACCGCAAAGACGAATGTGCTCATCACATGGGGTTTGCATTCCTTGCTAAGGCTTGTTTGTAGTTGTCCACTCGTGCCATAGCCATCTGATTCGCAGGGCACGAGTGGACAGCTACAAACAAGCCCACCTAGGTGTGTGGGTTTGAACACCTTGTCCCAACTGACCTTGCACTTGCTGCTCGTTAGATGGTCTGATCCTGCCCATAGAAATTGTCTTGTCCATCTATTTAGGAACTGGAGCACCCTGGTCGGAGGTTTGATGACCGTGAGGAGGCATGTCGCTTGGGCAATCAGAATTGACTTTGCCAAAATTTTCCTTCCTGCAAGTGTCAGCAATTTAATGTGCCAACTCGTCAGGCAACCTGTCACTTTTGTCTTGTAGCCTTTGGAAGTGCAGGCAATGCAGTCTTCGATGTGCAAGCAGTAATCCTAGGTATTCCAATGGGAAGGTTGCTTGTCTGGCCGGTAGGTCCTAAAGCACAGCTTGTAAATCAATCCCTTCGCAACGTATCGGTGCCACCCTACTTTTTTGTAGGTTTGTATGTAGGACCGTAGCTGTAGGAAATAATCCAGACCTTTGTGAGCTGGAGTTTAGACCATATCTTCAGGTGTTTGTTTTTGAGTCGTGTGGATCGTGACCTAGTATTACGGATCCGATCGTGTGTGCTAGTTTTTAGCGCAGTTTGTTGGGTTTCAGTTGTATCGCTGTTTTTTCCGAGTGTTTTCCCGATTGATTTCTCTCCCGATTGCTCTCTTGATTACTGCAGATTACTGGGGTGTGATCAACACTTGGTATCAGAGCCTTGTTCATGCCCAAATACCCTCAGTACAGCAGCATGTCGGCATATGAGCAATCTGTGGCTTTAGCGGCTCCGGCGACGAATGAGGCCAGAGTGTCTCTACAATATCCGATGCTCACGCCAACAAATTACTCCACCTGGGCGATCAAGATGGAGGTCTTCATGGATGCTCAAGGCGTCTGGGATGCAGTAGAGCCGACAGCCGGTGAGGTTGTCGACTGGAAGAGAGATAAGATGGTGTTGGCGTGTATTTTTCAGGCGGTCCCAGAAGATGTTCTCCTGCTGCTAGCCAAGAAGACGGCGAAGGAGGCATGGGAAGAAGGCTAGAGTTCAGACCCTGAAGAGTGATTTTGACGCGCTGCGCATGGAGACAGATTCAGTTGACGAATTTGCGGGTAAGATGAATATGGAAGTGCAATGACGAATTTGCTGAAGAAGCGTAAGATGAATATGGAAGTGCAATGCTTGTGAAGAAGCCGCTGTCTTGAAGCGGGCGATGATTCTCCGAAGTTGTTGCCGCAATAGAGCAATTTGCGGATGTGGAGGCAATGTCGCAAGAGGAGGCAATTGGGCATCTCAAGGCATACGAAGAACGCATACACGCCAGGAGTGAGGGCAACGAAGCGAAGCTGCTGCTCACCCACGCTGAGTGGCAAGCCCGGCAGAAAAATGGCGGCAGAGGGCAGTCATCAGCCTGGCAGTTGTCACACGGCAAAGGACGAGATGCTGGTAGTCCAGAAGGACAAGATCGAGGGCAAGAGTGTGGAAGAGGCCGCGGAAGATAGCATGGCCATGGAAGAGGAGGCCGAGGTTTCAACGCGCCACGGCAAGGAAATTCAGGCAGCAGTAGCAGCGGCAAAGACAAGTCATATAAAATGCTATAGCTGCAAGAATATGGGGCATTATGCCTCTCAATGCCGTAGCAAGCGCCAAGAAGATGTAAACCTCACTCAGACGCAAGAAGATGAGCCGGCGCTATTGCTAACTGCCTGTGTGGAGGAATCACGCAAGCCGGAGGTGTCACGCAATTTAGTGCTGCTCAATGAGGAGAGTGGTACCAAAGCTGCAGCCAAATGAGGTAATGCAATCTGGGTCAGATATTTGGTACCTTGACAACGGAGCTAGTAATCACATGACAGGCCACCGGTCAAAGTTCAGTGAACTGGATGAGAGCATCACAGGGCATGTCAAATTCGGTGACGGGTCAACTGTGCAGATAAAGGGCAAAGGGTCTATACTGTTCCAGTGTAAGAATGGTGAGCAAAGACTTCTAACCAATGTTTATTTCATACCCAGTTTGTGTAGCAGTATTATCAGTCTTGGGCAATTGTCGGAAGAAGGCAGTAGGATTGTCCTGCAAGGTCAGTTCCTGTGGGTTCATGACAGATGTGGTAGACTGCTCATGAAGGTTAGAAGGACACCGAATAGGCTATATAAGATTGTGCTAGAAACTTGCAAACCAATTTGTCTTGCAATTAGCTTGGAGGAGCCAGCCTGGTTGTGGCATGTCTAGTTGGGTCATGTAAACTTTCAGGCGTTGAAGCAGCTGCATGATGAGCAGATGGTGCAAGGATTGCCAAGGATAGATCACCCATTGAAAATCTGTGAGGGCTGTCTAATTACAAAGCAAACAAGAATCCCCTTTCCAATCCAAACCAAATACCGAGCAGAACTGCCGTTGCGGTGATTCATGCGACTTGTGTGGGCCGATTACTCCTCGGACCCGGTGTATGAGATATTTTCTCCTTTTGGTTGATGATTTCAGTAGGATGATGTGGGTGCATGTGCTGAAATTTAAGAGTGAAGCTGTCGGCGCATTCAGGAGATTCAAGACACTGATTGAGAATCAGTCAGCACACAAGATCAAAGTGCTCAGAACTGATCGAGGTGGCGAATTTCTATCACGAGTTTGCTGCAGTGTGTGAACAAGCAGGTATTGAGAGGCATCTCACTGCACCGTATACCCCGCAGCAGAATGGAGTAGCGGAGAGGAGGAACCGCACTATGATGGAAATGGCTCGCAGCTTACTGAAGACTAAAGCTTTACCTGGGAGATTATGGGGAGAAGCGGTGAGGCATGCAGTGTATATCCGTAACCGTTTGCCAACCAAGGCATTGAGCAAAGTCACACCATATGAGGCCTGGTTCAACAAGAAACCAAATCTTAGTTATCTGAAAGTCTTTGGGTGTGTTGGTCACGTCAAGGTTCCTTCCACCCAGACAAGAAAGTTGGATGACAGAAGCCGGAGTATGGTATACTTGGGTGTAGAAGAGGGCAGTAAGGCTCATCGGTTGGTGGATCCTAGAACTGGCAGAGTACATGTCAACCGAGATGTAGTATTTGATGAAACTGCAGTCTGGAAATGGGAGGATGAGGTACACGCTGATCTCCAGAAATGGGTAACATTTTCTGTTGAGAATGAGGAAGCAGAGGCTGAAGTAAGGGATCAGCGGATATTGCAGAAGACAGCAAGCACAATTCGCCTGCCGTGGCAGAAAGTTCACCTGTCGTGGCAAGCGGTTCAGCTGACGCAACAAGCATGCAGCCAGGAGCATTGGGAGGACCAGAATTTGAAGAAGAGATGGCAGATGGGGCTGGCACGCCAGGAAGCACAGCGGCAGCGCCAGCATCTCCTGTCTCCAACAGATATTCAGAAGAAGCACCGGGGAAATTCAGGTCTCTTGAGTGAGATTTATGCCAGCACAGATGCAAATTGACCTGCCTAGTGAATTACTGATGATAGCAGCAGCAGATGAACCTGCGACCTACAAAGAAGCAGTCGGCAATAAGTGCTGGGAGGAGGCAATGAGGACTGAATTGGACGCCATTCATCGAAACAGCACCGGGGAGATGGTAGCACTGCCACCAGGACATAGACCCATTGGTCTCAAATGGGTATACAAGCTCAAGAACACTAAGGGCAGAATAATCAAACACAAAGCAAGATTAGTCGCCCAAGGTTATGTGCAACAGCCAGGGATTGATTTTGAGGAAGTTTTTGCGCCGGTAGCAAGAATGGAAACCGTGTGGCTCATACTAGCTTTGGCTGCACAGCAGAGTTGGAGAGTGCATCATTTAGATGTCAAATCTGCCTTCTTGAATGGAGAACTTCAAGAAGAGGTGTATGTTTCACAACCGGAAGGATTTGCAGTGAAAGGGCAAGAAGAGAAGGTCTACAAACTTGCAAAAGCACTCTACGGACTCAGACAAGCACCCAGGGCATGGAATGTGCGGCTGGCCAGGAGTCTGAAAGGTTTGGGTTTTGAGAAATGTCCACACGAACCAGCAGTGTACAAGAAACATAGTGCAGGAGGTGTGCTTGTAGTAGGTGTTTATGTGGATGACCTTCTAGTTACAGGAACCAGTGACATGGAGATCGCTCAGTTCAAGAAACAGATGAAGGATGAGTTTGAAATGAGTGATCTCGGATTTCTGGCGTTCTATCTGGGAATAGAAGTGAAGCAGACATAGGATTGCATCGTTTTGAAGCAAGAAAACTATGCCAGGAAGATACTACAGGCAGTAGGGATGGCAGATTGCAATGCAATGCAATACCCGATGGAAGCAAAGCTTAAACTGTGCAAAGATGAAGGAGAGGCAGTTGATCCAACTCAGTACAGGTGTTTGATTGGGAGCTTGAGATACTTGACTCATACACGGCCTGCCCTGGCGTATGCAGTCGACATTGCAAGCAGGTATATGGAGAATCCAAAGAAGTCTCACAGTCAGGCGCTCAAAACATATCTTGAGGTACGTGAGAGGGACTATGGACTACGACCTGGTGTATACAAGGGGAGGAAAAGAGCAGCTGGTTGGTTATTCAGATAGCAATCTTACTGGAGATGTCGACGACAGAAGAAGTACTAGCGGATTGGCCTTTTACTTTTGTGGAAATTTGATAGCTTGGGCGTCACAGAAACAGAAATGTGTCGCACTTTCTTCCTGTGAGGCCGAGTTTATGGCGGCAACAGCTGCGGCGTGCCAGGCAGTGTGGTTGAGAGGATTATTGCAAGATATAACAGCAAGAGTTCAAGGTCCAGTGAAGCTGTACGTGGATAACAAATCGGCCATTGCATGGATGAAGAATCCCATTTTTCATGGCAGGAGCAAGCATATAGATACACGGCTCCACTTTATACATGAATGCGTGGAGAAGGAGCAGATCATAGTTGAGCACGTTAGCACTGAAGACCAAAATGCAGATGTTCGGTTAAGGCTCTCGGAAGATCAAGTTTCTGAAATGCGCGCGGCGGGAGTCGAAGAATGTACTCAAAGAAATCTAGATTAGGGAGGTGATTGTAAGAAATAATCCAGACCTTTGTGAGCTGGAGTTTAGACCATATCTTCAGGTGTTTGTTTTTGAGTCGTGTGGATCGTGACCGAGTATTACAGTTCCGATCGTGTGTGCTGGTTTTTAGCGTAGTTTGTTGGGTTTCAATTGTCTCGCTGTTTTTTCAGAGTCTGAGTTCTTCAGTTTACTGTAGCTCGTATTTTCGTTGTCGCCAATACAGAAAGTTCAGTTTAGCCTGATATCCGATCGTTCTCCCTGTGTTTTCCCGATTGATTTCTCTCCCGATTGCTCTCTTGATTGCTGCAGATTACTGGGGTGTGATCAACAGTAGCTTCACCAACTTTCTTTAGAATATGGGCAAGGGTGTTGACATCAACTTGAGTAGGGTGTAGGAAAATGGTCGTATCATCTGCATAGAGGGAGGTTCGCAAAATTGCTACTCGTCCACGCAAAGGTTGGAGGCCGCGATCCGTTACTATATCGAGGATGTTTTGGATAGGATCTATTGCTAAAATGAAGAGGAAGGGGGATAGCAGGTCGCCCTGCCTAGGCCTTTGCGGTGCTGAATATTGTTCCTGGGGACACCATTTAGAAGTACTCTGGAGGTTACGGTAGAGAGGATGCAAGAGACCCAATCCGTCCAACGTGTAGGGAACCCCCTATTTGCTAACATCTGTAGCATGTAGTCCCAGCAAACCGAGTCGAAAGCTTTTGCAATGTCGAGCTTAAGGAGAAGGGCTGGTGTTCTCGCTCGATGTAAACTCCTTGTGAGATCCGGACATATAGGAAGTTTTCTTGGATGCATCTTCTTTTAATGAATGCACTTTGACTCTGAGATACTAGTTTGTTCATAAAGGGGGCAAGGCGCAAGGCCAAGGTTTTGGTGATGATCTTGGAAACACTATGTATGAGGTTGATCAGCCGCGGATTCGGCACCGTCTTTCTTCGGAAGAAGAATTACATTAGCAGTGTTTGGAGCATTGAAAGTTGGCTTTTCTGAGGTTGCAGAAACTTTGTAGGACGGCCATGAGATCCTCTTTTATAGTGTCCCAACATGCATGGTGGAAATTCTCGTTGAAGCCATCCGGGTCCGGTGCTTTGTCCTTCAGTAACTGCGGATGGCCGTATGTACCTTGAGCTCAGTGAAAGGTGCAGCTAGGTCCTGTAGGTCCATGCGTGGTAGCTGTAGCATTTCCCAGTTGAAGGTGGTGGCTACTGTTAGTCGCTGGACTCTTGCTCTTGGTGATAGCAAGATCCTTACTCTCATGGAGAGGATGACACTAGGAGATGGGGCAAGTTTTCTTGTTTATTGCTCACACATGCCATGCCAACCCGAGGGGTTGGGGATACAAATTTATAGGTCGAGAACCAGCCAAGCATATGCTAAGATGCTATCTAGATGCTGTCCTAAAGCGGTCAATATGCTGTCCTAAAGCGAGATGTCCTAAAGCGTATCTTTGTCCTAAAGCATGATGTCCTAAAAGCATATGCTGTCCTAAAGCAAAAGCAGATGCTGTCCTAAAAGCGATGTTGTCCTAAAGCGATCAAAAAACAAAAACTACCACAAATTTCACAAAGACCACAAGTAAAAACTACCACAGCCCCACAAAGACCACGAAGACAGGACTTATTCATCATTCTCCCCTAAGTCTTGTGCGCCTTGTGGAGGGTTGAACTATCCCGATCTTGGAGCAGAGCTCAAGGAACTTGATCCTTCCAAGAGGCTTGGTGAGCAGATCCGCAAGCTCGATCCGTGGTGTTGATGTAGCTTGCCTTGATGCTTCCTTCATCCAAGCACCTCGGATGAAATGGTACTTCACCCGGATGTGCTTGTCCGCTCATGAAAATGGGGTTCTTTGCCGTGGCTAGAGCGACTTGTCGTCCACCCCGAGCTCCACCGCCGATGTCCCCGCCGAGAGATCACCAAGCGCCGAGCGAGCCGAGTGCTCGAGTCGAGCGGTGGAAGCCGCTATGTACTCGGCCTCACACCGACAGGTCACCACCGCCGCTTGATCGACCGCTGAACGAGACACTTGCCGAGGAAGAAGAGAATCCCGCTTGTGCTCTTGCCGGTGTCGATGTCGCCGCGTGGTCTGCCGCCGTGCAGCCGACGGTGTGCGCGCACGACACCTCGGGTAATGGAGGCCGTGGTCAAGAGTCCCCGCAACGTAGCGGATGATCCTCTTCACACCGCCGATGCTCGTCGTCGGCCGTTGCATGAACCGACTAACGAGCCGACGGAGAATGCCAAGTCCGGGCGTGTGTGGGCGAGGTAGCGAAGGCTCCCACAAGACGCCAGATCGCGTGAAGCGCCCACCTCCTCCGTCGCGTTTGTCGCGGCTCGCCTTCGCCTCCTCCATTGGAGTGAGAGTGGGTTGCGATCGGTGAGCCCAACTAGCTCAACGACGCGCTTAGCGCAGCGGTCCGTCGAGCGTGATCCGGAATCATCCCGTGCACCTCGATCCTAAGTAGAAGGAGAGAGACCCGTGTCACTCATCCGAAGGTGGCCTTCATCTCTTCCTTGAATGCCGCCACCTCCGCATCCTTGGTGCCGTGATCACCAAGTCGCCGACGAGACACCCACCGCCAGGCGTTGCCGCCTTGCCCCGCCGCAGATCGCAGCCTCGTGTGCGTTCCGCCGAACCCCATTTGCTTGAGGGTGGAGTCGGCTTAGCGTTCTGTGCTCGTGGTGCTCGCCATGTGATGGACGCGCCAATCCTCCCGGCCGCAAGTGCGAGGAGAAGACGAACGGACTCCATGCGCGCGCGACGGGTGCGGCGCCATCGGTCGAGTCGACTCCTCGCTGCACGTAAGCCTCGCGCCACCAAGCGAGCCTTGTGCTTGACGATGGCACCGGCCATCCCGCTTCACTGAACACCCACTTAAGGGTGATCGCGCGGTGACCGGCAGAAGATCCGCCGGCCCCACGCCCGGCTCGCGGCGGCGCCCATCTCTCGCTTCATCGCGACACGCCACGCCACGCCTCCTCCGCCGCCGAAGGAGCGGGCTCGCCGTTGTCGCGACGCCAAGCGCGCTCCGCCCGAAGTCGTCGTTGCGCCGAGCCGAGGGACGGCGGCTCGCGAGGATGCCGTCCATGGTACGATAGCGCAGAGGCTCGCCGTTGTGGTAGGCGTCGACGCGATCCTCGTGGCGGCGCCCTACCGCCGAGCGCCAGTGGCGGCGGTTGAGGATGTAGACGGCAAAGTCACCACCGCCTCCTCCCTAAGACACCGCAGCATCCCTCTCGCTGAGGAGGCCCGAGCCATCCCCGCACAACCGCCCGTTGCGCCGCCAACGACGCCGCTCACGCGGTCACGGCGCGAGTAGTGGCGCCAATGCCCTCATCGGCAGACAAGACGACGCGAATTCATCCGCCGTGAATTCGCCGCCGTTGTCTGCGCGCAAGACGCCGCAGCTGCGCCGCCACTCGCCTCCGCAGCACTGCGGCGCTCGATGGCGCCCGCAGCCTCTCCGCTTGCCGCCGAGGACCATCACCACATGTAGCGGAGAGGTCGCCGACGAGCGGCAGGAAGTAGCGTCGCCCTCCCGGGTGGCGGTGTCACCGCCACACAAGTCCCCGCACGAGCTCGAGCCTCTCCTTGGCTCGAAACTCGCCGCCGGGAAAAGGGAGTCGCCCGCCGCCAACACGCAGACGCCGCAGAGCCGCTCCACATGGTCAAGGCACCGCAGCCTCGCACCATTTCCGCGGCACCGAGCCGCCGTGGCCTCGGCGAAGGTGCCCAAAGCGCTGCGTGCCATCGCCACGCCTCGCCGTCTCCGACGAGTCGCGAGACGTAGGGTTGTGCCACGCACGTGAAGAGTGTAGAGTCGATTTGCGGCGCTCGTTACCTTGGCAAGGAGGCGGTGTCGAAGATCCCAAACCGCAGCGACCGTGCTCGATCTCGACACGCGAGCCGTTCTCATCCACCGTCCCAAGTCGATGATGGAGTTCCGCAGATCGGGATGTAGTAGACACCGGTGAGCGGCCGGTGCTCGCCGCCTTGGCGACGAAGACGACAGAGCCGACGCCTTGATCTCTACGGCGAGGCGTCGCCGAACTTGACGGTGCCTCGAACGCCGAGTCAAGCTCGAGAAGAACTCCCGCCGCCCGGCCATGTGGTGGGTGGCACGGTGTCGAGGCACCACCCGTCGGTCTTGTCATTGCGGAATCGCCGCCGAGGAGGGCGTGTGCTTTGGCTCGCCAAGGTGGAGAGCCACCGGCCGTGCGGCGGGGTAGTTCGATGCTCGCATGAGCAATGAACAGACCGATCGCTCCTCCTCGCTATGCGACGTGGGCTGGCCGCGTCGTGGTCGCCGACAATCCTTGGCCCAATGACCAAGCTTGCCGCAGGTTGTGGCAAGAGTCGCCTCGCGTCGCTTTTGCTTGCCAAAGATCGCCGCCTGGCGCGCCTCGCGCCGTCGGCGTCTTTGCGGCTTGCCGCGCTGCCATGCTTGCGCGTCGCTGTCGTGGAAGAAGGCTCCCCTTCTTCCTCGCCACCTTGGCCGCAGCCCATTGCCCCGAGCGAGGAGGAGCTTCCGCCAATGGTGACGGGTCCCGAGAGGCTCGTGGCTCATCGATGTCGACGACCTTGAGGCGACCCAACGCCTCGATGGTCATCGTGGAAAGGTCCAGCAGAGACCCGATCGAGCGAGCCATCCGCTTGTACTTCGGGACGCAGCGAAGAGCTTCCACGCCTCTCTCTCGCCGTAGGTGTCGCCACCGAATCGCACCAACTTCGCAATGAGTGTTGAGACGAGAGCAAAGTCATCAACGCCTTCACCGCTTGAAGGCCGAGTTCCCACTCCGCGCGTAGTGCCCGCAATGTAGACTTGCGCGCGCCGCCGCCGAGCGCGCGGCCGCGGCGATGGCGCCCAAGCCTCTTTGGCATCCGCTTGTTGGTAAGCGAGAATCGCATCTCGGGCGGGATCAGCATGATGAGAGCATCGGCGCCCGCCGATCCTGGTCATAGTCGACGCCGCCGCACCGGACCGCATCCCACATATGCCGCACCGAGCTTTTCCTCATCACCGCAGCCCACTCGACGAGTTGGTCTTGGCGAGGGTAGGCCACCCGCCGCCGGGCCGACGCCCCGACGATACCGGTACTCGTGGTGACCACGGCATCAACCGGAGAGATAGCCGCGTTGCTCGTGAGGCCGCGCTCTCCGCCGACCAGATGCCGCCGCGGCGTGCCTCCTCCAGAGCGCCACCGCCGTGTGCGCCTCTTCAGAGCGCCCCGCGCCGCCGCGCTCCGCTCGGCGCGCGCCGCTGTGGCGGCGCGGCGCGCCATTGCGCTGCTTCACCCTTGCGCGCGCCTCCTCTCAGGTGAGGTCCGCGCCGCCGCCGCATCATCAGAGCCGAGCCGCGCCGTACGCCGCGCAGCTTTGACTCTCGCCGCCGCGACGCCGCATCCGCCACCGCCGCCGCTTCCACCCTCCGCTCGCCGCTGCGCTCCGCGCCACCGCCTTGACGCCTTTCCACCGCCGCAGCTCGCCGCCGCCGCTGCTGCTGCTCTGCCGCGCGAAGCTCGGCCGTCACGACGCTCGTGCTCGAGGCGCACCGAAGGCCGAGATCGCCTCGCGGACATGGCGCGCATCGGGGGTTGCGTGGAGAGAGGGTCGCTTCGACGAGCCGCCGCCGCCTCCGGAGAGAGGAGCGGGACAGCCGAGTCGCCGCACACACTGGGGCTGCCGTGAGGTCGAGAAGGAGATGAGCAGAGATGCTCAGCACAGGATACTAAGGCTCGATACCACTTGTTAGTCGTTGGACTCTTGCTCTTGGTGATAGCAAGATCCTTACTCTCATGGAGAGGATGACACTAGGAGATGGGGCAAGTTTTCTTGTTTATTGCTCACACAATGCCATGCCAACCCGAGGGGTTGGGGATACAAATTTATAGGTCGAGAACCAGCCAAGCATATGCTAAGATGCTATCCTAGATGCTGTCCTAAAGCGGTCAATATGCTGTCCTAAAGCGTATGCTGTCCTAAAGGTATGTTGTCCTAAAAGCAGATGTTATCCTAAAGCAAAAGCAGATGCTGTCCTAAAAGCAGATGATGTCCTAAAGCAGTCAAAAAACAAAAACTACCACAGCCCCACAAAGACCACAGTAAAAACTACCACAGCCCCACAAAGACCACAGTACAGGGACTTATTCATCAGCTACCTGCGAGCTGTGTCTGAGGATGCAAGAGAAGTGGTCGGAGAGCACTTTGGATTTTTCCTCGTGTGAGGTCGCCCAACCTTGTCCCCTAGTGAGGCGTTGGATAAAGTTCTTCCATCTACGGGAGTGTTAGAAATAGTCCCATATGGATTGTGTGAAAGGAGAAAGCACAGCTTATAAGTGCAAGGGAATCTCCACCCATTAGACTAGTCTTTTGGGGGGAGAAGACCCAATACCACTTATAAGGTTGTTGCTTGAAGGGGCTTGCTTGCGGGCAGCCCGTGGGCTCAGGTGCGCAGCCCATTTAAGACCTGGGGACCAGGGAGTGAACCTAGTTAGACCTAGCGGGGTGTTCGGGTCCGGATAAAACAAGTGGTATCAGAGTCCAAGCACATAACATCTCCCAGGAGTGCGGTGTGCACAATCCATGTGTGAGGGGGAGATTGTTAGAAATAGTCCCATATGGATTGTGGGAAAGGAGAAAGCACAACTTGTAAGTGCAAAGGAGCCTCCACCCATTAGACTAGTCTTTTTGGGGGAGAAGACCCAATACCACTTATAAGGTTGTTGCTTGAAGGGGCTTGTTTGCGGGTAGCCCGTGGGCTCACGTGCGCGAGGTGCGCAACCCATTTAAGACCTGGGGACCAGGGAGTGAATCTGGTTGGACCTGACAGGTGCTAGGGTCCGGATACAACAGGGAGTTGACTTTGATGTGGAAGAATTTTGTGTTAGCGTCTCCCTCTCGTAGCCAGTTGATTCGCGCCGCCTATTTAATCCGAGATTTTCAATTACTGCTAGGCCCATAACTCTCTTTTTTAGGGGCGCTCGGAGCTCGCCCTCCTTAAAAGTCAAAGCTCGGTTTTCCTGAGTGACATCGAGATGCAAGATGATCTCTTTAGCCACGTGCAACTGTAATTTCGAGTTCGGGAGCAGCTTGTTGCTCCGGCCCTTAGCTGTTTCGCTGTGATTTTCAATTTCCTGTTGAAAGTGGAGATCGCGTCGTGGCCGGGCATGGCCTCCGCCCAAGCATTCCGGATGACCTACTGGAAGGTCGGTATCCAGATCCAGACATTTTCAAAACGGAAGACTTTCGGTGGTCGTGGTCTACGGACGTTTGACAAGAGGAGGGGTAGTGATTTGATAAGGAAGTGGACAAGTCCTGTAGGGCGTGGCTGTTGAAGGTGGTGTTCCAGGCATAGTTGCAAAAGCATCTGTCGAGTTTGACTAGTGTGGGATTGTCCCTTTCATCGCTCCAAGTGTACCTACGGTTTTGTAGATGGATCTCTTGTAGCTCACAGGTGTGTAGGGCGTTGCGAAACCTTCCCATGAGGCGTCGGTTGAGGTTCGAATTATTTTTGTTTGTCGCCTTGTAGATTAGGTTGAAATCACCCAGAAGTAGCCACTTAGCGGCCAGCGGCGGTCGTACATGTTGAAGTTCCACTAGGAATCTCTCTGTCCCTATCTAGCGATGGTCCATACAACGAGGTGAGGACAAATGCAAGACCAGGTTCGGCTACACCTAAGCCTGGCGGCCGACGGTTGGCCTGGAGGCGGCGGTGGTAAGAGGTAGCGGTGATGGTGAAGGGGGGTTAGAGCGGCGCCATGACCTGACCACAGCACAGAAGGAGCGCGGGCTGACCATGGAGCAAGGAGATCCGGGAGGGAGGGTGCCGGATCTAGGGGGCCATAAGTGGGTGGACGCCGTGGCCAGGGCGGCCGGTGGCGTGCCGGGGCTTTGGGTTTGCCCGGCAGGACGCGAGAGCTGGGTAGTGGGCGGACAAATCAGAGGATGTTACAAACTCATAGTTCTTCTTGCATTCGTGCTATTACCTGAAATGTATTTCTGTCTATTGGGTTTCTGCATAGTCTGAGAAAGATGAACGGTTAGTGTGCGTATGTGATTTTTAACGTGTCAGAGTGATACTGCGGTATTGGAATTAGTAATTCTATGGGTAATAGTTGTAGTTTAGGATTGAAGTACATATAATGCTCTTATGTAGCAATGTGTTCAAATGAGTTGAACTGGGAGGATTGCTTCCACTTTTGGTCTGCGTAATGTTGGGATTATCACTTCTTAGTGGTAAAGATAGGGAGAACGGGTTAACATATAAGGTGGATAAGGAAATTACTTGATAGAATTATAACGAGCAACAATTTGCTGGAGAGAATCATTTTATTTTTGTTCCTATTCTTCCATATATATCCAGGAATTCAGTATAGTGAGTCTTTGTTGTACTTGATTCTTTCTATGCAGATTTACAGCTGTAGCCATCATGGTGAAATTTGCCTCATGGACGTGGAGAAGGAGATTTTCAATATGATCTATTTGGGCAACTATCCTGCTTTCTCCCTTTGTCACGCTCCAAATAATGCCAACTGCTTGTATTTTGGTGAGGGGGATGGTGAGCTGAAGGCTTTTGATGAGAGAGCAGGTCAAGTCTCAGGCATGTGGAAATTGCATCGTGATAACATTAGCTCAATAGATGTTAACCAAGAGAACACATATATGCTGGCCACAAGTTCATGGGACAGGAAGGCTTGTGTATGGGATTTGAGAAGTATGAAAAGGCAGGAGCCAGAGAGCTTGAAGGTTGTCCAACATAAGAAGTATGTTCATTCAGCTTATTTCTCACCGGGTGGAAGCTTTCTTGCGACAACAAGGTCTTCCTTTGCTAAACATTCTACAATCTGCATATAATGCATCTCCGGGCTATAATTTGCATGTCTATTATTTCTCGTTGCAAGAGCATAATTGTTCAACTTGTTACTGCTACTATGTTGTTCAAAACCATGTTGCTTGTGATTCATTATTTGTGTGCTTCCATTGGTATAATTGTGGTTTTCCTCTTCCCGTAGCCTAATAAAAATATCACTGCATTGCTAATTCTAGTTTCTCATACCCACTTTGATGACCTAAATATCATAGAAATTCAAGCTATATGGATATGCTGATCTCATTCTTATCCTATGCAGTCGTGATGGTACTGTTGGAATGTTGAATGTCCGCGACTTCGATAATTCATGCTTTTTCGAGAATGCTTGTCTTTCAACTACGTCCAAGTATGGCCTCTCTTCTCACTTTGTTTCTTAATCTCTAAAGTATCGTTCCATTTTGTAGAGCTGCTTTTTTATTACTTCATTCATAGAATAACATCTGAAGCTGCTGCTGCTGTGTGTCTTGTTTACATTTGACGATGGCAGTGATATGCTTAATTTCATGGTTGCAGGGCAAGCTGGGGATGGAACGACTCTGACCTGTTACTTGGAAACCAAAGGGCCATAAGTATTATCTCAGTTGATCTCAAAGATGATGGTATCTCGACTTCTTGCAAAGCACGCTTGGAAAGCGAACACATGACAGAGGTCCCGTCCCAGTTTGCTGTACACCCATATCAAGTTGGTCATCTTGCCTGCGTGGGACACAGCAGTAAGGCGTTTCTTTGGACAGGAGCTTGAGTAGAAGAATTTGCCCGGTCTGACTAGTGTAGACTGATGTGTCAGTTCAGCCGTAGATGCATTAGGCTGGTTCTTTTTGGTTTTAGCCTTGGTTTATCACTCTTTTAAACGATGTCTTTTAAAGTGGGGTATACAGATTGATTATAGTAAACTGTAAACACTATACCAAGTTCAACTATATCAGGTAAAATAGTGATAAATTTTTTGATTTGATGTGCTACCTGTCGAATTTACAATGGTTGGCACCAGACAGGCTTGTAACCGGAAAGCGCTTAATATGCCTTGAACTCATGGATTTTGTTTGGACTCGAAATTTTGGAGGGAGAGTTGCAGCCTTGCTCATTTGGGTTTTTTTAATGGCTTATAGCTTATTTTTCAATATTTGATACTGTAGCCAGTATAGTTTGCATTGTAGTTGTTGGTAATATTTTTGGCGTAATTAAATTTAAAAGTTTAAAAATAGAAAAAAAAAACAGATTAGTCCATTAGAGACAAAGTAAAAAATACAGGAAAATAAAAACAATCTAAAAAAGCTAAAAAGTCAGAAAAAATAAAAATAAAAAGTTAGAAGCAAAAATCTGAAGAGCTATTGTCTCTCAAAATGCAAAGTGGCGCAAGTGTTGGTAAGGGCGCCTCCATCTCGGGCGTCCGAGCGCGATCCGGCTGGCTCATCTGGTTTCGGTGCGGGCCATCCTTCAGTTCATATACACGAACTTATTGTTTTAGCCCTGCTCGGTTAGCTTAGCTCGTTCAGAGTTCAAGCTAAGTTCAAATCAAACCTAAAGCAAATCAAACTCGAGCAACTTACAAGCGTCAAATTTTTTCTTACAGCCCTAGCAGGTGTGGTTACTGTAGCTGTCATGGTACTATTTGCCAGGCTCGTTGGCGCAATATTATTTGGAAATAAGATGCAACAATAATTAGCTCCTTTGTTAGTTGGGTTTGTTTCCTCGTAGACATTCTGTATGTTAAAATAAGTTTTCTTTAATTAGAGATCAAGTCATGTTTATAAAAATGAATCCATTATCAATCATCAAGTATTCTCTTGTCCCAATCTATAGGCTATCTCCACTTCCAATGCCCTAATTCCCTCAAGCCATGTTGGTCCTGTTTCTTACGGCTTCTAAAAGTGGTTTTTAACTTTTGCTACAATACCTAACTTTTAAACAGAGTACTTTCTCAATACGGGGTCTACAAGTTAATTGTAGTACACGTTAAAAGCCCAATATCTGTATTAACCAAAATCGCAAGCGAGTATCTCTCTCCGTAATCTCTATCGCAAAAAGTTAAAATTCAAAAAATTCAGCCAAAATCCATAAGTTGCAGCCATATCAAACATGCCCGTTGTCTGACTATCTTTTGCAAGACAGTTATCCCGAACCAAGGTTTATATGTCAATTATTTTTGTTTTCAATTTTTATAATTTATCATATGATGAGTTCTGTTGTACTTATATTATATATACCATTATGTGTGCATGCAGGTTCATGAGCCACGATCTATGGATTGTAAGTTTGTGTGTTATGCAGAACGTGAGGTGTGTTAAGCGTAGTTATTAATTTCATTTCGGAGGCTATTCTAGTTTGCCTCTTAGAGTGGAATGCGCTGGTACCGGCCCATTCTACTATACCATTTCGGATTTTCAAATCTTAATATAATAATATATATTTATTCATAAGTATATATATGTAATTATAGGCACACATAATTTTACTTAAAATCTCACTTTAAATACATAATCATAGTATAAAAATGAGGGAACACTTCAATTATGCCCTATAACATATGCATGTTTTAGATAATACTACGTGTACTAGTATTGATTTCTCATAAATACTAGGAAATTGTATTGTATTGGACAGACAATCCAACTCCAGCAATGCTAGCTATAGGCATTGCTAGCATTAGTATTATACCTAAGTTAATACTAGGATGTCATGTGTTGTTGCCTTGTTGGTGCGGTGAAGCATTGGCCTGCCATAGAGGATCCGTAGCGGGCAGGAAAGGCCTTCCTTTTCTTCTCATGGGTTTGAGCTTGAGGGCTACACGTGTCAGTCACTGAGCCGACCCTATATATGTAGGTTGATCATATAGGGTCTGGTACCAGAATGGATGGTATGGAATGGCTTAGTATTGGCCAGTATTGACCGGTGTTGAGGTCGGTATAAGATTGATATTGTTGTGTACTGTTTTAGGTTTTAGGAATTTTTTGTACGGATAATCCATTTTTTATTCGAAAATACATAAATATACCCGCGACAAAATTTTTTACAAAAATAGTCTCCAGTCGCCCCCCCATTGGGCGACTTCTTCCTTTCGCCCAACCGGCAAGCGACACAATATCTGTCGCTGGTTCGTGCAATGATCTGGCAGAAGTCGCTTTACCATTGGCGATCGCATGCGATCGCCAATGGATGGGCGATTTAACGCGCCCAATGGAAGGGCGACTTTACTCACTCCCGTGATTTTGCGAGTTTTGTCAATTTTGTAGTTTTAAACTGGAAAAATATGGTGTAGTTGTAATAAAAGGTTATGTTTATTGTATGTTGTACGTGCATTAAAAATTGTGAGAAATTTTTTTTAAGAACAATTGACTGTAGAACGTTTGATATATACATTGGTAAGTGATATTTTTATGTTACTAAGAATTAGTGTACGAAGAAAACTAGTATGTTAATTATTGTTACATGATTTGGTATCGAATCATTGAATGCGAACACACGAGATAATAACCTTATGTGAATTGAAATAAACTTCATAATACAGTTGGGAGTAACATGCCGCTTACGCTTTATTACATACATAACATATAGCATGATATGCGACTAACCCACCCAATGCTGCACCACACCATCTGTGTGGACCGGGCCACTTTCCTCGCCACATTTTGTCTATCGGGTGTAGCGTGGTTGTTTCCCCTTTTGTCGCGCTTTGAAGATGGCTCCGCTGCATCCTTCTTCCGTCACTCTTGGACTTGAGGGCTGCCTCACGAGCTTGAAGCTCTTCCTCCGACGCTTGATGGTCGCTTCACGCAGACTTAGCCGCTCCCGCCTCCTTTGCAGCTCATCCTCCTTGCCCTTCAGACGGATTTGGTCCACCCTCACGCGGCGCTCTTGCTCGCCGCGTCGCGTTCCACCTCGCGAGCCCGAGTCATCTTGACAAGGTATTGTCCTTTGTTTTCCACCTCCACCGCCGGTTATTTGGCCATGCCGCGCACCGATCCACCCATTCCATGAACCCGCAAGCCTATGTGTGGCATGGTAGATGTCATGGATCAAGTTGAAAACGATAACGGAAAAGAAATGATTTAGTTATGGTCGTTACCACGAAGTCGTCATCCAGTCGAGGACACTTGAAGAACCTACGGCGTATTTGGCTCGTTGTACTCGATCGATCCGCACTCCCAACATCGCCCTAAAACCGCAATGGCACTTCGGCGCCATGCCACTCGGCACTCCAAATGGGTCGGACCTCCAGAAGACATTGTTGTGTAGTAGTATTGTGATGCCTTGAGGAGGAGATGTGGTATGGAAGACATAGGAGAGAGGCCTTTATGTAGGCGGGTTATGCAGTGCAATGGGCATAGTCCATGGAGAGGAGAGGATCTTTTCGCTTTCCGGATTCCAGTGTAGCAATAAATGGCCCTATACTGAGCTTTTCAGAGACTATAATCTCGTAATAAATTCATAGTTTGTAGCCTTTTCAGAGATTGGACCATTCAAAGCCTAGAAGGCAAAGACCTACGCCCTATATGTGTACAGCCTCTGTGTCTACTCCGTAAAGGCTAAAGACCCACGCCCTATGTGTATGCAGCCTACGGTCTACTCCTGTAAAGGCTAAAGACCTACGCCCTATATGTGTACAGGCCTACAGGCCTACTCTGTAAAGGCTAAAGACCCACGCCCTATATGTGTACAAAGCAAAGGCCTACTCCATCATCGCGCAAAGCGGCATATGCTGCCCGTTTTCTCATGTCACCGAGCAAAGCTGCCCTCTTTGTCATCTCACCGAGCAAAAGCTGATCTCTTGTGTCATGTCCCCGAGCAAAGCTGGGCGTGTTGTCATGTCCCCGAGCAAAAGCCTCTTTTTGGTGGTCTTTGCATTAAGCTGCCCTGGTTTGCTATAAGTAGCGAGGTTGGGGTCGCATGACATTGTGAATCGAACAAAGTATACCCTCTCTTTCGTGGTGAAACATACCATGTCCAAGTCGAGGCCGGTGGGATTTGGGTCACCAAGGACGACATTCCCTTAGAAACGAGGGATATGTTTGGTCCGCAGTACCGATTGATACCAAGCCGGACGTGCTCAACCACCGTGGCCGAAATGCAGACACAATGAGTACGCGGTCGTCCAGATCTTGGATTCCCCGAACGATGGCGGCGACGTTTCTTCCGATGCTCACGCTCCGGGGTACAAATTAGTAATGTTACATTTTGTATTGCTTATGGACCCTCGAAGTTTACCGTCATTTTTTGTGCAGATGGCCAAATGCGACTTCTCCCACTGGATCGACCCTCCTCACGAACGGTATGTTGATCGTTATGTGGATACGTTATGGGCTCGAATATGGGACTTGGAGTACCGAATGGAGAGTCTCACTGAGGAGAACAACGACCTCCGCGAACAGATGCAACGCGAGAGGGGCAACGAGGAGGTCGTGAATATAGGAAGCTCTTATGATCCCACATGTTGCTGCGCGAACCCGAACTACATATGTGCATGCCACTACCATGACGGCCAGCCACGTCCGAGGCGGCCCCCTCAGCAATTCTCCATGTGGGTGCCACGAGGCTCGTTTGGCATGTAGGTAACGAGGTTATGCTTGTGTCGTATTTTAGTTCATGTATTTGTTCATGTGTTGGCATGTAGAATTTGTGTCGTTTGGCATGTGGCGGTAGGACTGTGTGTTGAATTAAAATGTTGGGTGTACTACTTTTCATAAATTCGTATGTGTAATGTATGTGTTGTTTCGTGTTATAAGTGCGTGACGCCTTTATTTTGTGTGACCTTCGTTGAAACTTCGTGTTAAGCAACATCGAGCATGAAATACAAGGTTACAACATACATACAAGGAATAAGTCCATTACAACATACAAGGATGTCCATTACAACATACAAGGATGAAATACCACCTACTCGACTTCACAGATGTCCACGGAATAAGTCCATTACAACATACAAGGATGTAACATACAAGGTTAACAAATGGTACATTAAATTTAGCATGCATTACAACACCAACTCATCGATCGGGTCATGCATTGCATCGTCTAGTTGTGTGCCCTCTCGACCGCATCGCCTACAACGTGCACCGATGTTCCAGCTTGTGATTCGTCCATGTCATTTAATAATACGTCGGCTCACGCCGACCCTTCCCACCCTTCAGCATGTTAATATCCGAACCCGTGTCCTCGCTGAAATGTCCAAAGTGGTGAAGTTTCCCACCGCTCGAACCCCGAGCTCCCACACCAAGCTTGCAGATTCTCTCTTTGAAAAGTACTGACATGAAGTTGGAAGGATCAATGCGCACGATTCCGCATGCAGCGAGGACATGAGAGCATGGCACGTGTAACAACTTAAGCTTGTTGCATGTGCAGCTAGGTCTGCTTGCATGATCTCCAAGGCATACCCGTGAGTAATAAGTGAACGAGATGTCCCAAATCCGCTCACACGGAGTATCACCAAACGATGCTCCCTGTTGCCCATGCAATGCACTGTGTGCAATTGAGCCTTCTGTGCCTTCGTCTCCATGTACGCAGTAATTTTTGACGAATACAGGGCTCCGGGATTGGCCACATGAAGTGCGGCACTCGCGTGTCTGTCCCTGAAGTAGCGGATTGTCCGTGAAGAACACCTTCCACGATGGCGATAAGGGCTGAGAACGGAGACCCCGAGAACCCAATTGTACACCTCGGCAAGGTTACTTGTCATTATTCCGCACCTTGCGCCATCCGTGTCGTGCAACAGCGACCACTTCTCCAATGGTTCCCCCTCGATCCACTGCGAGAAGCACTTGATGTTTCGCGCGCTCCTCCTTCTTGGACCACTTGGGTTAGACTCATCGATTGCTGGCAAGCATTGCGGTTGTGCCGCCCAAGGAGTGACCGGCCCCTTGCTCCTCTCGTCGACGTTCTTCCTGGTGTGCTCATCCAGCAACCCCCATAAAGCATCAAATTTTCTCTGCTGGTTACGCTTAGCAAGCCTCTTGAATAGCTTCATCAAAGATTGTTTCGGAATTGCTTGAAAAAGTTTGCCCCTAAGTGACGATCGCACCACCGTTCCTCATGTCCGCCAAGGAACGCTCTCCGAGGGTCTTCTTGAAGTTTTCAGACGCTTTATAATACCGGCGTGGCGATCATGGATTACGCACACACCGTGCCGGTGCCTACAACTCCAGTCTTCACATGTCTTAGAAACCACACCACTCTCATAATTCTCACTCTCCACAAATGCAATAGCAGCGGCAATATTTGATTGTTACCGTCAACGCCTATGGCCGTCGGAGCGCCTTTGTATTTGCTGTCAAGAAGGTCCCATCTATCGAGATCATCGGCAGCATGTGCTTGAATGCTTCAATGCTAGCACCAAATGCAAACAATGCTCGCAACATCGCAAATCTGGTGGACTTACGACGGCTTCGTGCACGCGATGTACGCGTGCTCGGTTCCTTTGTTGCAACACCTTAAGCATACGAGGAAGGTTGTCGACGCCTCGAAAGTGCCAAAACGTTTTCCAACGCCTTTGTTTGGCACGCCACGCCTTCGCGTAGCTAATCTTATACTTGAATTTATTCTCAATAGCTAGCACAATATGTGTTGCCGCAACATCTTTTTCTCCACTATCTCCCGTACATCAAATTGGCTATAATCCGACGTCGGGTTTCGATGCCTCGCCAAGACGGTGTTGAGAATGCAGAGTGCGGCTCCACCTTGGACACAATCCGGTGAGTGTCATACTTGGTCTCTGGGCGCACCCTCCAAGGACAACCACCGCTCGCACTTCACGATGTAACGCTCCGGCTTGATTTGACGACGCGAAATGTCCGTTGCATTGAAAGGGCCCAAAGCTTGATGGCATCGCAGCGCTTCCTTGTCGACAAACACAAGATGCACCGAACCTTTGTCTCATGATACTCCCATGGTGATTCATGCTCATCATATGCGAAACACCCTCCGCATTAAACCGTTCCATTCCGGGGATAGGAACTTCTTCATCATCGGAATTGTCCTCCTCGCCGTCCTCTACAGCTTGCTCTTCATCCCATGCCCTCTCGGTCATCGATTCCATCTGCTACACGATATACTCATTATACTCTCCTTCATCGCCTTGCCCGGTTCCTCTCTCTCGGAGCTTGACGGCTCTAACTCTCCTCCATATACCGCATCGGCTTGCCCGATTCCCCTGTATAGCTTGACGGCTGTAACTCTCTCCATGTACCGCATTGCCTTCATCATGAGCAACTTCATCAGCTCCGCCATCGTGCTGCCCGCCCGAGCTGCTAGCACCTCCCGAAGCATAGGCGGACGACGAGCTTGCGCACCGCTTGTAGTGAGCACGTTGCACAAGCGAGACACACTCGTATCCACGCGCGGCACCCTTGCACAAAGCCCTTCCACGGCGAGCGCACCAATGTCTTCAACTCCCATCCGATGTGAGTGGGAGACCGCTCCAAAGCCCTTGCACAACGACGCGCACACCTCGGGGTCCAATGAAAACTCGGGTCACCAATGCCGCACATCCGTCATTGGAGCATTCTCGTCATCCGAAATACGAGTGACTTATGGAAAATCGCCAAATCCACACCATTCGGACCTTCACGAATCATTCCAGCACCATAATACACTCTCAATGTAGTCATGGCCATTAATGATGTACGCCTACATGTATGATTCAAATTTACGACGTGTCAAATATCATCGCTCAACACTAAACTAAACTTTCTATACTAAAAGAGTAGTCAAATTTCTATACTACAAAATGTTCCATACTACAAAATGTATACTACATCTACAATTTGTACTAACACTAATATTTCATCTAAATAATAGTGTAAATACAACCTAATTAACGAAAATACCGGATCCAAATCGATGGAATAGCTTGGACTCCTTCCTCCTTCACCTCCTCTTCTCCTCCTCCTTTTCTTCCCGTCCTTCTCTTCTCCTCTTCTTTTTCTTCCCTCCTCCTCCTCTCTTCTTCTTCTCTCTGCTCTGCGCGTAATGGGGAAATGTGGTTGTTTGGCGTAATGAGGGGTAGTGGGCGGAGTGGGTGGATATCCATTGCATCGCCTTACCGTTGAGCGATCGCATCGTCGCTCAACCATTGAGCGATCGCAACTTCAGTCGCTCAACGGTAGGGCGATCGCAGGTATCGCCAACGGTTCAGATATTCCTTTGTGTCGCTTGTCGGTTGGGCGAAAGGAAGAAGTCGCCAATGGGGCGATCGGAGACTATTTTTGTAAAAATTTTGTCGCGGGTATATTTATGTATTTTCGAATAAAAAATGGATTATCCGTACAAAAAATTCTAGGTTTCAGTATGGTATATTTTGATTATTTTGATCGGTACCGAAATGGAATTGATAAGTATGGTGTTAAAGCAATACTGAAAGTTATTCTTTGCCCTTTTTTTTTGCACTTCTTAAACAAATTTGTTTGGCTCTATTGTTACTATGTGATTCTTTCGTAGATATATATGTGTATGCGTAGTTCTAATTTCAGATTATTTTCAGATTTTACACAACACGCCACGTGCACTATCATAACGGCCGTTGCACGTCACGACAATGCATGGGCATACTAAGGTAACGGCATAATTTTTATAGATCAAGAGCGAAACTAAACCATTCGTATCATGCGTTCCTTTTATTTCAAATCCTAAAGTAATAAATAAAATCTTTCTACGGAATACATCACGAGAGTATGCCAAACTTTTATAGATCTTGTTTTCCCCTTTTTTGCAAGAAACTTCATAAATTGGTTTGGCTTATAGAGTCAGTCAATATATAAATTGAAGGACCATGTGGAAGGTTAAAAATAGTATTGTGATGAACCATTGCTAAGTTTGTAGAGTGGATATTTAAATTTTGCAAAGTTAGCATTGTATTGGTTTAGTCATCATACTGCCGGTCAGACCGTAAATATGGCGCCGGTCAGACCGCTAGGAGTGGTATGACCGTAGCGGTCATACCGCTCGCCCGTAGTTCCATGGATTACTTGCCGATTGCAATTTTCAGAGAAGTCCAAATGGAAAATTCTTGAAATTTTGGGAAATTGAGTAATGGATTAATTTGGGTTGACCTAAGTCATTGAATATGTGTTGTATGAAGAATGTTTTGACTAATATGGGTCAAGTTGTGAAGAACTTATGCCCAGAAATGATTTCTTGATAGTTGGATGTGCAAGGATGTTTGGAGTCAACCATAATCAACGTAAGGATTGGGACTACGCTTCTAGAGGAGTTGAGGTCTAGAATAATCAAGGATGTCATATGAGATGGCTGAGCTCAAGCATGGCGCAAGGAGGGTGAAAAATATTGAAGGAAAGTTCGAGCGATAGGTTACTCCATATGGTTTGGTTAGTCTAAGTGAGGTGTGGTCCGGTGGAACCATAATGAAAGAGACTTGTCGACATGTGGCAAGCCAGTAGCACACCTACACATGACAGTATGGCGATTGCTTATAAGGGAAGATGAAGATCGAGTCAAGAAAGTATATTTTTAGTAAGTCGATCAAACTACCGAAACTACCTTGAATCAAAACCACGACACTTGGAGAAACAGTTTAGGTCAAAGAGAAGCTGAGAAAATCAAGTTAGATAAAAGGTTAAAGACTTAGCAAATATGGGTTTATGTACTTTGAAAAATGTGTATAAGTGTAGCGTATGAGTAAAACCCATGTTGTGTGGAGTTAATATGTTTACCCCATTTGTGCTAAGTGGATAGTATCCATTAGGGTTAGATGGTGCTGGTTGCCTTATTTATTTAACAGGTTGGGATAGAAACTTTCTAATTAACCATCCAACCATCGTAGATTTCGTCATTGAAGCCAAGCATTCTAGGATTAGGGTTATAGAAGTATGAGTGTTGTGGTGTGCTCTTTTATTCTCCAGGTAGAGTGGCTGTAAAATCTTTATCCTCAAGTACGAATACATCAACTTTATTCATCTCTCATGGGTCTCTTTTTGTTTATTTGATTTACTCTTGATCCTGTTGGTTTTATTCTCTTCTCTTTCCTTCTTAATCTTGCTCAATGCCAAGGATGTGTAAATGATGGAGAAGACTCATGGAGATCAATCCCCATTTATCTAGGTATTAGGTTTTGCAAATTCTTCAAGTTGCTCGGATTTGCTTAGATTTGACCATCTTGGAAGATTTTTATCCATGTGTTTTTGCCTTAAATCTTTGGGAGTTATTGCATACTGTGACATATGGAAATATATCTAGAGCTATTTTGGCCATCCTCCTTCTATAAGCAAGTTATATTCTTCGCTTTCCCTTTTTTGGTGGTTTTGGTGCAACCTTCCTTCAAACGGAGAAATATTAGAACTTTTACAACAATTTTCTTAATCATTGATTGGAATAGGTTTCTAACATCCTAGACAAGGTGCATGCCAAGTTTTATGTGATTTGGAGTCTCGATTTGAGAGTTGGCGCATTTTGTAGTTTGAACCTAGTTTTGCTACAATAGAGCTTTAGGAGACAAAAGGTCTCAATCTTCTTGCGATATTGCAAGATCTCTTATTTTTTTAGGTTCCTAAGTTGTGATATTGATTTAGTTCAAATTTCAAGTCATTTAGACCTTTGTGGTTTTTGTCATGTTCGGGCTGAATTTCCTATGCTGGTCTGAGGGAAAAGTAGTGCCACCCATTAGATGGTGGTAGTATTGGACCTTACATGATGGTAGTAACTCTCTAAGGTGTCAAGTCTCATTTGGCTCAGTTTTCTTAGCGATTTCTCTGGGGTGGTTAGGCTCTAATCTTAATAACTTATCATAGCTATTGGAGTGAAAGACTAATAATATTAAGGCAAAAGATTTTAGAGAAATTGTTGTCTGTGAAAGAGTAATAATATTAAGGCAAAAGATTTTAGAGAAATTGTTGTCTGTATGGCACCTATTCACCCCCCATCTTTTTACCATCTTCGGTCATACAAGTGGTACCAAAGCCCAGCCAGCTATTTTCATAGAACTTAACTGGTCTTAGGAGCCATGATGTCAGACAAGTATTCAACCAAGCCACCCATATTTTATAGAGTTATTTTCTCTTATTGGAAGACTCGTATGCAATCCTACATCGAGGCCCAAAGACAAACAATTTTGATTAAGGTTAAGAATCCTTATGTTGTGCCAGCTAATGATCAGGTTACACCAGATGTAGATGCAAATAGTAAGACTCATAATTTTCTAATTCAATGGCTTAGTCAATCTAAGTTTGAGAGAGTCGCACATTTAAGATTTCCTCATGAGATTTGGAAGACCCTATGTCGATGTTTTAGTATCGATCTTATGTACGATATATTTGGGTTCGAGGGAACTCTTGAAAACTGGCTATGATCACACAGAGAAAAGATACAATGATTTTTATACGGGTTCGGGCCTTCTCTCGGGAGAAAAACAACCCTACTTCTATGTGACTATTGCTCAATGAACTGATTACAATAGAGAAAGTAATGTGGATTGTATTGCTCTACTTATATTCTCCCTTGGGTCTATCCTGGTCTGTCCATCCTCCTTTTTTCTTTCTTTTCCTCTTCTCCCTGACTTCCTCCACTTGTAGGGTAGTGGCAATTTTTCCAGGCCAAGAGACACCTTAACGTTTGAAATGGTAATCGTCCGACGAGAGTTATTAGAGACATGGTATCTCACTCATGTGTGGCTATTTTTGTCAGTGAGAAGTTATGTGTATTTATTCTAGAGAATAAATATCCGTGCTAACTGCCTTGTCAGACAGGCCCACGATGTAATGGGTTATCGTAGATAGGTCAGTCGGAGTTTGGCTTGGCCGTAGGACGATCTACGACCACAAGGTAGTCGCATGATAACTTATGACTTGTTATGGTCATAGGAGAACTTACGACTATGAGGTGGTCATAGGAAAAACTTATGACCGAGGAGTTGTCGTAAAAGAGCTTACGACTAAGAAGTTATCATTGAAGATCTTACGACTAAGGAGTTGTTGTAGAAGAGGTTACGAGTATCTTGTGAAATCTTTCCCTTAAAGATAAGAGGTATACTCGAGGAGTATAATGACATAAAAATATCATTTATAGATAAATAATAATTTGAGGATTGTTATATCCTCGTCGCCCTTATTGACTACTATGAGGGCTCTACCATGATTAAGGAAGTGAAACAAAACTAATTAAAGAAAGAATACTCAAAGATCGGGCAAAAGCCTGTGAATCCTTGGATGAGCTGTGGAGAAGGTTCAACAAGATTCTTCATGATATTCGTACTATTAGTTTGACCTTTTATGATTCTGAGAATGCACGTCAGATGTTGGGTGCATTGATGTGAAGGTTTGGGAGAATGAAGATCATTTCCATCAATGACAATACTGTTATGAGTGAGATTACCATGGATAAACTCTACTCGAGTTTGAAGACACATGAGATTGACTTCATATCGTGTCTTCCCAAAACAGAGTTGATGTCTCTTGTGGTTGACCCTTCTTAGAGTAACTCTTCAATTCCTTGGATTTTAGTTCTTCTGGATTTTCATTGTCAGCTTTTCATTCTTTGAGCGATGAGCAATTTGATAAGCTTCCTGAAAATGACTTGGCCCTCCTATCCACAAAATTTACAAGAGCATATAATAAAGTGAGAAATAAGAGAATGAGTGGTTCTGTCACTTACTTTGAGGTAGTGAGCCAAATCATATTCGAACCAAGTGCTCCAAGCTGAAGGGCAAGGAGGAGAAAGACTTTTGAAGGTATCCTCAAGCTCATGACATGAAGTCTAAGAAGCCAAACTACCGCAAGTTGGTTAACCAGGTCCTTGCTACTCTTGAGAACGTTGACATGAGCGATGTGGACTTGAGGATAGAAGACAATAAGGATGACTCCTGCAGCCAGAAGAAAACCCAAGACTTCACTGGCATGTGTTTCATGGGCAAGGGTAGCACCGATGTCAACTCCTCCGACAATGAGCCCTACAATGATCCCAATTAGGTATGCCCTTCCTCCAAAGAGATATAATTGAGAGACCATGTAGTTGTGATCCCATGTGTGTGATGAGTAATTGACAGTGGTTTAAGTGAGTCGAGTTTGGTTTGGGTGGTTCGGACCATGTCGTTGCGTGATGCAACGGGCTCGGTCGGACTTGGTCAGACTTTGTCGTATGGGATTAGGATACTTATTCCGATGATTCGACAGGTTTTGACTTCAGTGTGTGTGTAAGTATGGTGTGTTTATACCATTTACGCTTTCATGCATCGAGCGGTGCTATTTGATGTGTTTCTTGTCTGGGTGGCTGCAGGACATCGGGCGGAGTCGTGGCGAGACACGATGCACCGGACTAGGTGCAGGTGGCGCTGAGGTCAGAACGGTCGAGATGTGTCGAAGACGACGTGGACTCGAGGTGGTTGCAAGGCGTGCGAGACAAGGAGCGCGGAAGCTTCCCGGAAGGTGCAGGAGGGGCGAAACAGGAATTTCGCAAGGCTGCACAAGCGGGAACGGGCTCCGTTGGATTTAGCGGGCGTAACGGGGTGGAGACCCATTAGCCGTGGGCTATAAATAGGTTGGAGGGGCTACATGCCCACTTGAACACTTGAAGGGATTTTAGAGTTTCCTTTAGTCAAAATAAGTTTTAGAGTTTGTTTTGGCTTTAGGCTTTAGTGGTTGAGAGTTATTGGTGGAGGCAGAGTTGTGTTCCCTCTGTGTCTCCTTCGATGTCCTCAATGTGAGACTCTCTGTGTGTGTTCCTCCCAAGAAGCATGTGCAGCTCTTGGTGATCTTGAGGATGGAGATGGAGAGTGAGGAGATGGATTGAGAGTCTTGTAATCATTCCTCTTATTCTAATGTCCATGCGTATCGGAACTCCTCTGTAATCCTTTTGCTTCAATGAATGGAAATCTGAAGTTTTCTCCCGTGCTCTCTGTTCTTTGTTTTTCCTTCGTTGTTCTTCATGGCAGAATCTTGAGTTTTTGTTTCTCCTGTTGATTCTTGCTGGGAAGGCCCAAAATGGGTTGCTATGACATGGGAGATGCTCAAAAACCATTTGGCTAGTTAATCCCAAGAGCAAACCAAGTTTAATTTCAGTTTTATCTTTTGGGCTTCCTCTGTTCATGCTTTTGCGTTTCTAGGGTTTTAGTGCATTTCATGTTTCTCTTCTCAAGATGGCTTGAAATTTGGCATGAAGAGTCCAGAGGCTATTGAGTAGCTATCCTCAAAATTTCATGGCCAAAGGATCAAAGGTTGAGGAGTAATTTGGTTTTTGGCTCAGTTCTTGCAAGATTTCAGATTTTTCCCAAAATCTGAAATTCTTGTTTCTTGGTGTGGTTTCTTTGTTTCCCAAAGCCCCCTTGCTATTTAGTATGTTGTAGTAATGCTTTGGGCTAAAAAGAATGAAAGAAAACCACCATTTGCCTTGATGTTCGAAGAGCTGCAGTCCTACCCGAAGTTCAGTTTTTCAGGTTTCAGTATCCTGTTTGCTGAATTTCTTCGTGCGTGTACTACCGCTCCGGAGAGGTAAAGCTTAAGTGAGGATACTTGTTGGGGCGATTTTTAAAGATCGACATTCACCCCCCTCTGTCGCCATTTCGGTCCTACAATAATGTACTCTTGTTGCTATTGAACAAAAACTGAATGAACAAGTTAAAATGATTAATAATTAGGATATTATGATTGACAACTTGAAACTAGAAGTTATTATACTCAAATCTATGAATCCTGATGATAATTGTGAATTTTACTTGTGCTTGCATGATCAAATGGTAATCTAAAAATTGCACATTCCTCTATTGTTAGTCAACTTAAAGATGCTCTAGATTAATTAGAATATATGAAATCTAGCAATGATCATGATTGCTTAAATGATATTGCCTTGAATATGACTCCTTTATATGCTATTTCTTCAACTTGCTCACACTGTACTTTGCTTAAATTGAAATTGGATAGTACTACTAAGGAATTGCTCAAATTTAACCTTGATCATATTTGCTCTCATTATGAGGATTGCAAAATTAAAATGACAAAAATGACTAAAGTGCTTCTTTATTCTAGGATTGAATCTTGTGAACATTGTCCTAGACTCACAATTAAGATTGATGCTCTTAACAAGATACTTGAGGTGAAATGTAAATTGAAAAATCCATTTCCATGACTGCATCTAAGAAAGTTATTGATTCTATTTCTTGTGTATTTGTGCAGAAATTTGACTGATATATGAGATGCATGTGGATTTTAGAGTCAGATATAAGCAGTAGTTGGATGGAGTTAGAAATTCTCCTTGTGTGTATTGTGAGGCTTCGAAACTAGAGGTAGCTATCCATAAAGACAGATATAGTAAGGCAACCAAAACAAATAAGTGTGCTACATGTCAGAACTTAGCTCAAGAGAATGACTACCTCAAAATGACTCTTGAGAGATTCTCTTGTGAAAAAAGAATATCAACATGATCCTTCACCAATCTAAGATGAATGTGAAGATGAGATACCTAGGATTTAATTTCCTAGAGTATTCCAAGAACCACCTACTTAATATTGTGAGAGTAGTTAAAAGTGGGAAGTTTGAGGTAAAACCCTCCAAGTCATCCAAAATTGTCTTTAAGTCAATAGGTTTTGCCCAAACCCCTTCTAGTAAGTCAAGTGCTTCTACTTCAGTAGGTCAGACCCCTCAAAAGATCAAGTACTATTGCATCTTTTGCAAAAAAAAAAGGATGGTCACATTGTCGAGTTCTGTTTCCGTAAAGTCAAGATTGAGAGAAAAAAGAGGATGCATACTTTGAGGTCCATTAAAGTTGTTCTTTCACCTGTTAGTGTCTCTAGAACCAAGCCTCCAAACATTCCTTCTAGAAATAGGTCTAGGTCTATAGATAACTTCTTTGACTCTTTTGGTGCTTCTAAGCAGTGTTTTGGGTTAGGATATCATGAGGGTAGACCACATGTAGTATCTAGACAGGGGAGTACAGGCCTTTTGGTAGGTCGATTCGGAGATTTCTAGGTGATCCTCATCTATGTCATTATGATTATCTTACTAACCATTTTATTCCTGCTTTTACTGCTATTCCTAGACATCATGTGGCTCAGTACTGGATTCTTATGTCTTTCATTACTAACCCCAATGCTAAACCATAGATGTTTTCTGCTTATGCCCTGTAGAAAGGAGTACATATGGCCTGTTAACTTTGAGTATTCATGACACATGACCGGAGATTCTCGATGGTTCTCCTCACTCACTTGTGCATCTGATAATGAGTTGATCATATTTAGGGATACTTCTACCAAGACCATAATAACAAAGAGCTGGTAAGTAAGATGAGGTATAATCTGCTATCTATTTCCTAGCTTCTTGTTGAGGGTATAGAAGTGAGATTTAAGAGTGGTGAGTGTAGAGTTCTAAACTCCTTAGGTGAGTTTGTCTTTGGGATCTCTAGGTTTGAGAGGATCTTTAGTGCTGATTTCAATATCTCGTCTAGTTCTAGCCTAAGGAGTCTTGTGGCTTCTGATTCTTTTGATCAAGTGTTGTGGCATCGTAGGCTTAGACATATAAGCTTCGATCATTTGACTAGAGTAAGTAGAAATGACCTTATTAGAGGATTGCCTAGGCTTTAAGAGCTATAGAGACTTAGTTTACACACCTTGTAGACATGGTAATATGGTTTCTGCTTCTCTTCTTCTTCTTACCATAGTAATGACTTATGGCCCTAGACAACTTTTGCACTTAGACATGGTCCTTCTTGAGTCCATTCTATAGGAGGGAAGTGGTATGTGGTCATTATAGGTAACTTCTCTAGGAATTCTTAGGTATACTTTTTGGTTTCTAAGGGTGAGGCTTTGGCTGTTTGAAAGAGTTGATCCTTAGATTTGCAGTTGATCTCCCAAGAACCTTGAGAGACATAAGGAGAGACAATGACACATAATTCAAGAACTCATTTTTTGCCACTTTTTGCACTGAGAGAGGTTTAGAGCACCAGTTCTCCTCACCTAAAGTTCCCCAGCGGAGTGGAGTTGTAGAGAGAAAGAATAGAACCCATGTAGAGATGGCTAGGACTATACTAGATGAACATAGTACCCCTAAGAGGTTTTGGGCTAAGGCAATTTCTACTGCTTACTATGTGTCTAATAGAGTTTTCTTGATATCATCCATAGATAAGACTTCTTTTGAGCTTAGGTTTGGTCATAGACCTAGCGTATCTCATTTCAAGATATTTGGTTGCAAATGTTTCATATTTAAACATTACAACTTGGATAAATTTGAATTTAGATGTTATGATGGCATTTTTCTTGGATATCCTGCTTATTCTCGTGGTTTTCGTATATTTAATTTGGATACTAAAAAATCATTGTAACTTATGAAGCCACTTTTGATGAGGCTAGTCTTGGTACTAGACCCGATAGTGCAGGTACACAGGTACACGATGATTAGGAGAACATCATCATTGACGATGACCCTGACTTAGATAATGAGGACCCAATCCCTACTCTAGTCACTCTTGAGTTGGTTGGAGAGTCTGCTTCCACCAGTCTAGCTTTAGTAGAGCAGCCTCCTCTCACCTTCACCAGTGCTTTGAGTGGTTCTACTCCTACCTCCACAACCCATGAGGTAGATGCCACATCTGCACTAGGATCTCTTCTTCATAATCAATGATGACACTCTAAGGAGTAGATGATTGGAGATCTCCATGAGTGAGCTCCTCACTCTAAGTTTATCTCTCTAAATTCTTATGCACATTCTACTTTTATTACATCTTTTCAACCCCAAGATGTTACCCACACTTATCTGATTCATCTTGGGTTAATGCCATACATGAAGAGTCCAAAAACTTTGAAAGAAACCAAGTCTAGATCTTAGTTGAATCCCCTCTTAATCATAATGTAATTGGTATAAAATGGGTTTTTAAAAATATGCAAAGTGACGATAGGTTGGTAGTTTACAACAAGGCTAGGATTGTTGCTCAAGTTTTTTTTACAAGTAGAGGGCTTAGACTTTGAGGAGACTTTGAACCTAAGGTTGGTTAAAAGCCATTCACGTCCTGCTAAGCTATTTGAAATGTTAAAAGTACTTTTCTGAATAGTTGCATAGAAGAAGAGGCCTATGTCAAGCAAAGCCCTGATTTTGAAAATCCTAAGTTCTTAAACCATATGTGTAAGCTCTTCAAAACCTTGTATGGATTGAAAAAAGCCCTTAGAACTTGCTATGATAAGCTTAAGAATTTTTTGCTTAAAAATATTTTTAAAATGGGATTGGTAGATAAAATCTTGTTCACTCTCAAGCATAGCAGTAACTTCTTACTTGTTTAGATCGATTTATGTGGATGACATTATATTTGGTGGTTCTTCTCATGCTTTGCTGTCCATATTTTCAGATTCTATGAGCAGGGAGTTCGAAATAAGTACGATGAGTGAGTTGACTATTTTTCTTAGTTTTCAAGTCAAGCAACTGAAAAAAGAAACCTTCATTCATTAAAGTAAGTACACAAAAGACATTGTTCAACTCTTCAATATGGGAAGTAGTAAGCTTATGTCTACTCCAATTACCTATGGAACAGAAGGAGTAACACCACATGATTGGCTCCCTCCCCTACCTCATAGCTTCGAGGCTAGACATATAGTTTGATGTGTGTCTGTGTTCTCGGTTTTAGGTTTCGCCTCATGCCTCACATCTAGTAGTGCACCACATCTTCAGGTACCTTTAGAACACTCTTGACTTTGGGCTTTGGTATTATTCTGATTCTACATTATCTATTCACGCCTTTTTTTATGTTGATTTTGTGGTTGTAGAATAGATAGAAAGAGTACCTCTAACACTTGTTATTTTTTTAGACACATCTCTTATCTCTTGGTCATCTAGGAAGCAGTTCTCTATTACATAGTCCCCTGAAGCGGAGTATGGGCCTATTTGTTTGGGCTGTGGATTATGGCTATTCATGAGAGAGAGTACAGAGAGATAGAGACTCACGTGTGATTTGGGCCAATATAAATGAAGTTGTTGCAGTGTGTACTATAATAGACTTGTAGACCCCGCCTTTAAAAGACACTCCGTTTGAAAACTAGTTACTGTAGAAAACTACTTTACTGTAGAAAAGCAGCTTTTAGGAGCTGAAAAGAAGAGGGCCTATGTAGCTACTGGTAGAAGTTGTTTTTAGGTTCTCTAGATCTTACATACTCCGTGGGACTATGAGTTGGCCTTAGATAATATTCCCCTCCTCTATGAGAACACTAATGCCATAAATATTACTAAAAATAGTGCAACACTCTAGAAGCAAGCATATTGATATTAGATACCATTTTCTTAGAGACCACGTAGAGACATGTGATATTGTGCTTCACTTTGTAGAGTCAGAACACCAGGTTGCAGACATTTTAACTTAGGTTCTTGATTTGTCTCGTTTTGCTTCCTTGCCGGGGGGGGGGGGAGTTATTATTCCTTTTGGCCTATTTTGAGGAGAGTTTGATCTTTTTTTGTATCCATTATATCATAATGCATATTTAATTTCAGTAATGTGCATAATAAAATAATTGCATAGAGTTTTGACTATTATCCTTGTATGACATGTTATCTTGCTTTACATATTACAATGTCTTATACTAGTTTGCTAGATTTATCACCTTTTTTCTATGTATAGCTTAGCTTTACCATGCTAGTTTTCTTATATGTGAGAAACTTGAATTAAAATCATGTTTTGTTGGATCTTGTGACTAATTTTGCTCTAGTGATCCTTTTATAATTCATGCTATATCAAATAGGCTAAGTTGAGTCTTGAATCTAAATTGAGGTTTAGATCAAAATGTGCTAGTTTTTTTTTATTGAAACATAGGTTTACTTCTCCTAGTTTTTACGACTCGGGTCGAGTATAGCTTACAGACTAAAGAGTAGCTCATTGTTCTTGAACTAAAAATAAAAAGTAAAAAGATCATTTTTGTGCGAAAAATTGATCTCACTAATTCTTTCTCATGAGATAGCTTGCCATTGCACTAGACATGAATTCAGGGGGAGTTTTGGATGACTAAGACTACTTATCTAAGTTTTTTGCTTGGTATGGTCAAAATAAGGATTGAGATCTAGCACATGGCTAAGAAAACAAAAATGTGAAAAGTAGTTGAAACTTATGAGGCAATTGTGGATGACTCCTTGTATAAGACTTGCTTTACTAAGATAAGATCAAAAGGTGTTTCAAAAATTATCAAATATACTAATTATGTTCAAATTCCAAGTGTTTGAATAAAATGATTCGACATTAAACTTGTAGTACTCTGAATAGACTTAATTGTAGCTTTTTGGTTTTATTTAGTTTATTGACATGAGTTGGCTCATCTTTGGATACCTTTGGACAAATTATGATTTTGTGTAACTTGACATCCTAAAAATTTATTTAATTTTAGATTATTACTTATTTGGTTTTAGTTTTGCTATATATAATTTGCCATGATCTAGATAGTTTCTTCATATAATATGACTTGGTGTAATACTTGTAGAGTCACTTTGAATTATTTTTATGGCTCCTTATGCTAAAAATGAATAAAATACAACTACTTCATTTCATTCACGCTCTATCTTCTTTCATGCATCCTAATAATGCCATTATCAAATAGGAGAAAGATTGGCAAAAATGCATATCTAGAGTGTGATTTGCAGTTTCTATCCAAATTCTTTATAAGTTGTAGTTTTTACGTCTTGCTGTGATTATTTTGATCTCTTATCACCATAACTAAGGTTAAATAGAATAATTATTCTTTTATATGGATCTAGAGTGGGATTTCCCAATTTATTTAGTGCATTTAAAGCTTTTTGTGAAAAACTTACCATTTTCAGTAGCTTCACTCTATTTCTGCTTCATAGAATCATTTTCATTCTTTGCAATCCTTATTTGACAATTTTGAGCTTTTGTTTGCAAAATTCTCTTTTTATGTCTAAAACACTCCTACTTGTATTTTTTAAAAATTGCCAATGGATTCATCATGGGAGAGATTGAAGGACTATGTGAGAAGATCCAAGATAGTATTGTGATGAACCATTACTGATTTTATAGAGTAGATATTTGAATTTTGCAAAGTTTGTATTTTATCAGTTTTGTTGTCATGTTGTCGGCTAGACCGCTAGTATGGCATCGATCAGATCGTTGTGACCAGTATAACCACAACGATCAGACCACGGTGATAGTACCGTGGATTACTTGCCAATTACAATTTTCCAAAGAGGCCTAAATGGAAAATTTTTGAGATTTTGGGAAATTGAGCCATGGATCGATTAGGTTAACCTAGATCAGTGCATATATGTTGCATGTTTTGACTAACGTAGGTCAAGTTGATTTCTTGCGTGTCAATCAACTGTTTTCTCCTCAAATTAGTTACTTTTTCTTGACTATTGGAGAACCATCCAACTGCTCGCATACCCCTCACACCATATACACCTCCACCTTCCTCTGCCTACCTGATTCTACCCCTAGCTGGTGCCATCTCCAACAATCTAACCTTGCATGTGTGCCGTCTCCCGTCACCTTACTGGCGTCGCCTCATCGGCACAACCTCTGGTGCTAGCAAGACTCATCGACCATAGCCATGGCACCAGCATCATCCACATCCTCCACCTCTACTGTCGTTGCCTTTCTTCCTCTTCTTCGCTCTCTCAACCTCCGACGATCCTTGTTGTCATCTCTAGCGCGCACGGTAAATGCAGGAGATGAGAAAGACGCCGTCTCGGAGCACAAATCTTAAAGTGGATCTGAAGGTCAGAAATTTGACTATTTTCATAGAAAATTTTAGACGGGTGTTGTTTAGCAAATCCGTTAGAGCAAGTCTTATAATATAGCCTTCAGCTGGCTGTATGGATACTTACAGCGCACTTATCAGCCTACTCATATAGTAGTTCTGACAAATTAAGGTGATGACCTACCCTTCCTCTCACAAAGTTTCTTGGTTCTTCAAATTTCAATTGGTCAGTAAACTTACAGCTCACCTCTCTTCTCTCTCCTCCACCTCAAAGATACAAATTAGCTTACAGCCTCTTATAATACTTGCTCTTATTATTTTTGGCTTGAGGCATCGCTGCTTCACTAGTCCGTGGGCCCCACCTGGGACCTGGCGCTCGCTCTTCTTTCCCGCCACCTTTTCTGCCTCGCCGCAATGCTTCCCGCCATTCGCGCCATCCCTAAACAACTTCCCAGAACTGCCCTCATCACTCGAGCGTTCCTTCCCCCTCTCGGCACCACCCCCCGGAACATCCAGAAGAATCGCTCAAAAATGGCGTCGCCGCCGGAGGCTGGCCTTACTGACTACGAGCGCTGCCGCGAGGAGAACATCCGGCGCAACGACGCCATCCTCGCCTCGCTCCGCCGCAAGGCCGCCGAGCTTTCCGCCGCCATCCAGTCCTCCCCAAAACGCCTCAAGAAGCAGCCCCGTTCGAACCCCGCCGCCCCGAGCAGCCCCGTAGTCCTCCGGCGCTCCCTCCGCACCCGCGGCCTGCCGCCCTCCGACTCTACCGAAGCCGCTTCCCCACCCACGCCCGCGTACCCAGCGAAGACCCGCAGCACCCGCGTCTCCTCCTCCCTCGCCTCAGCCATCCTCGCCGCAGCATCGCCTCCCCCACCGGAGCCCAAGATTCGTGCGGACGATTTCGATGCCGGGAGGGAGCTGGTGCTGAGGCCGGCGGACGTGAGGAGGGTCGTGCCAGATAGGATACTGTCGGTGCGGCTGCTGCCGCTGGCTGGCCGGACCGTGGTGGCGGCCGGGAACAAGTTGGGAAATATTGGGTTCTGGGACGTGGACGGAGTTGTGGAGGATGAGGATGGCGACGGTGCTCACGGGGTGTTCGAGTATTTGCCCCACAGGGGCCCTGTGGGGGCAATCGTGGCGCACCCTGCTGCGCCGCGGAAGGTGATAGTTTCCTGTTCTTCTGCTCTTGCGCTGCTTTTGTGATTAGTGATAATTGAACATTTCGTATGTGTGTGGAGGGGTAGTTTGACTTAACGAATAAGGATTTGATAAGAGTAGTTTGCTAAAAACTTGCCCATAAGTTTGCTTAACACTGGCCAGCGCATCCGAAGCTAATTTGGTTTCCTTCTCTGTTCGGGACTCTAATATCTATATATATATATATATATATATACACATATACACTTGTAGTTGTACGGTTCAGATGCGCCGAAGTTCTCCATGCTTGTAATCTCTCCTCATATAGTGATTTCTGCCTTGATGTGTCCGTGGTTTATGTGTCCTCTTGATTAGATAATTTAGGGACTCCTTTATCTCAGAAGCATCCAATTGCCGTGGCTGCTAATCATGTGACAAGGGTGCACAATTAGGTTGGGCTAATCCCTTTTCTGGTATGTGTAGTGTCACAATCATAAGTGTCTTGTGACCAGGTGGATGACAGGATGAGCAAACAATATATGTGTGCTTACAACACAAAATAGTTTTCTGGATGACGATTTTCGTTTTGCTGAACATTTCCATATTCAATCAAGATTCTGATTCTGTGGTGTCCTTGATATATTTGCCTTGCAGATTTACAGCTGTAGTTATGAGGGTGAAATTTGTTTTATGGACCTTGAGAAGGAGAATTTTAATATGATCCAGTTGTGTGACTATCCTGTTTTCTCGCTTTGTCAAGCACCAAATAGTGCTAGCTGCCTATATTTTGGTGAGGGCAATGAACTGAAACTTTTCGATGAGAGGATGGGTAAGGTGTCAACCACATGGAATTTACATGACAATAGAATCAACTCAATAGATTTTCATCCAGAGAACACGTATATGCTTGCCACAAGTTCGACTGATGGAACAGCTTGCATATGGGATATGAGAACCATGAAAAAGGAGGCAGAGAGCTTAAAGGTTTTGGAACACAACAGATCTGTTCAGTCTGCTTATTTCTCACCTAGTGGCCTCATGGTCGCAACAACAAGGTGCCCTTTTTCGTAACCATTTTCTTACACTTCTTAAGTTGGCTGTGATCACATCTATTCCTTTTTTTTGGTAAAAAGGATCTCCCTGTTTGATTTAACAATGAACATGCTTCTTGAACTACCATTATATCATGGCCAGATGCAATGAAGTGATGAGTTATAATTAAGTTATTCTGCATACAATCATGTGATGTAGTCTGATTGTTCAAGTACACTGCTGGGGTTTTATTGGTAGCTCAACCGAGCTTTTCTTATTAGCATCTGTATGAGCTTGGTCTTTTGATGCGATGCTTCTTTAAATAGTTTTTGTTATGCTTGTGACTTCTAATCTAAAGTCTGTTCAATCCAATTTATTCTGTCACCACTGACTTCAGTGCATGAGTATACTGTTTTGTTCTCTTAGCATGACTAGCACCTAGCTTCAGGCTTAAACCTTATGCCAATGGTATTATAGATATCTCTTAGCACATCAACTGACAGCATGATGGTAGATCTGTAACAACTGTTTCTTGGAACTAAATAATAGGAATAACTTTTATTGTTACTCCCATCTGTTCTTGTCAAAACTACTTATTTCAGTTTCATCATTTGACCCCTTCTCTTCATAATCATTTCAATCGAGTCCTCCCTTATAATTAACAATCCAATCAATTATTTATTTTCTTACATATGATCCATATGATGTAAGGCAGGAAATATACAAGGATCTGAGTCATTTGATCAATGTTTATGATAGCGTGTAGCATTAAAATAGTAGCAGAATGTTTATAGTAGATAGTGGATAGCGACAATATACCGGATGCAACATGTTCAGATATATATACAAACAATGAAGTTAATCAGTTAATGTTGAAGTAAAATAAGTAATCTTAAATTAGGATGAGTTGCTGTGCATGTCTCAAGTCATTAAGGATTCAAAATGGAATATTGCTAGAATATGCATAAAATGGATCATACGAAATCCTGAAATGTATTTGTACCGAAGCACCGGTACTCATCAGACCTGACAGTTTACAGCAGGCTGTAGCGGGCCGACATGGATAGACTGTAGTACAGTCACCGTACAGAGCATACTGCAGCTACTACCCCCTGTATGCAATGGTAGGCTATTTAAAGTAGTACACTTTTCGATAGTTTGTGACAGAGGCTCTGACTGAGATTTTTCTTTTAGAGAAAAAAGGTGCTATCCAATTAATAAAACTTGGAGAAAGGGTGTTGCATGAAACATGGTAAAAGGGGAAGCTACACAAAAAAAATTCTCTCTTCGGTTTAATCTAGCCCACTCAAAAGTTTTTATGCCATAAGCAATTTAACTCAGATTTCAAGTAAACATTGGAGATTTTTTATTTTTATTGTTTCACAGGATCATGTGCGTACAAATGACCTATTCTTATTCTGTACAGTCTAGATGATACTGTCCGAATCTTTAGCGTGGATAACTTTGATAAGTCGCACATTGTCAAGCATTGTAACCAGACAGGCAGATGGCTTTCTACATTCAAGTATGACACCTCACCTAGTTCTGTGATCTTGAATGAATATTTCTTCACTTAACAAACTGAATTCACGGTTGCAGGGCAATCTGGGGCTGGAACGACACAGACCTATTTATTGGAAACATGAAAAGGGCAATAGATATTATCTCAGTTGATCTCAATGACAGTAGCCTCTCAGCCTCGAACAGCGCATGTCTTGAGAGCGAACACATGACAGCCATCCCTTGCCGGTTTTCGGCACACCCATATAAAGTTGGCCATCTTGCTGGTGCAAGCTCCGGTGGTAAGGTGTTTCTCTGGACCAGAGCTTGAATTAACCAGATCGCCGATGGCTGCCTTGTGACTTATTGCCGGTTCTGTTATGCCGAAAGTCCTTGTGACTTATAGCCGGTTCTGTTATGCCGAAAGTCCTGCTAGGAAGATATTCATTTCGATGGTTGTAATACCTAATGCTTGTTTTATACCCTGGCAATTCGGCCTCGCTCCAATCGGCTTAAGTTTTTTGGCTTCTAAAATTTGGCTTTTTTTGACTTTTTGGTTTTTTCTCTTATTCCAAAAGATTGGAATACCATCTCCTAGAGTGGTTTTCATGGTGGTTTTAAATGTGGTTGTGTCACGTGGATCTTATGTGGGTTTTTAGCACTGTAGCAGATGACATGTCAGCAAAACGATCTCCTTTCCCTTCTTCCACTGTCTCCAAATCCAGCAAGGAGCTCCCAGCCAGTTGCCATGCCTTGTCAATCGCCATGTCTCGCCGGAATGTGTCACCGACGGCCATCTCAACAGGTTGCAATGAGGGAGGGAGGATGGAGTGCTGAGATGGAGCACGCCAACGCCTAGATTCCCTAAGGATTCCCTCTAGCTTGCCTTGTTCTCCAAATAGAGGCCAACGTGAGGTTTCCCACTCCGTCGCGATCCGTCCAAGCCTACTCCAGTCCACCGCACCGCGGCTTCATCGCCCATGCTCGCTGGAACGCGGCCTGGACGCCGCGGTCGCAGCGCGACTCCTCCGTGACTGCTTTGCTGATTCTGACTTCCTCAACCTCGTCGCTCGCGCCACCTCGTCTGGCCGGCTGCGCTGATCTCGGCCATCCAACTCCTCGTCCGAGAAGACCGCCGGAGAGCTGCCGGCATCGGTCGCCACTGCCGCGGAAGCCCCTCGTCGTCGCCAGCTTTGCGCAGGCCTCCCCTAGGCGCGCCACCACGATCCCTCCCATCGCCTCTTCCGGGAACACGAGATGCTCCCGCCCTTCCCATTGTTTTGCCGCCGTGCTCGCCGTAGTCGTGTTATCTCCGCTTCGCCGGCTGTGTCCACTAAGGCTGTGAGCCGCGCGCCTCTGTTTGTCCCCGAGAGAGAGAGGAGAGGGTGTAGGGGAACAAGATGACAACCATCGTGGCTAAAGATAGGATTGAAATGGATGGAATAGTCTCAGAAATAAATACGAATCGATATCATTACTATTATAAAAAAATAAGTTAGTAGTTGTACGTCTATTTTCTTCAATCGTTTTATTCCCTCAAATTCTCACCATTTTCTACTTTCTAACTAATTAGAGTAACTCTCTTTTATAGCATGATTCTCTATACATTCGATGAGTTCCGTTGTAACGCACGAGTGCATAACTAGTTTTTAAAATGAATACGTACGAACTCGAATATTCTCAAATACGAATACGAATCAAATGTTGTAACATATATGAATTCGAATCGAACATGTGCTTAATTCAGTTGAATACGAATATCCTCCTATAACTTCTGTAACAAATCTCGGTAGAATAAATTCTTAGCGGGTTTGCCTATTTTTCACCGGTTTTTGATTGGTTACCGGAACGGTTACCGATTTTAAACCGCCCAAATTCAAATTTTGAATTACAAAATTCGTCCGAGTTTTTCCCGAGATTTTCGGTAACTGGCCAGTTACCATTAGGCATAGGAAACGGATCAAATACGAATCGAATAGTCACGAATATGAATACGAATATTTTCAATCACGAATACGAATATTCTCAAATACTGATACAAATATAATAGAATACGAATATGAACATTTTCGAATATGGATTTTGCTTACCACTGTAACACCTTGGCCCTCCACAGGGTCTAGGATGCTGCCACTACACACTTACCAACTCAATTGGGTGATACTAATAACAATTTGGGCAACACTTCTCCTGTTTATAGACTACCAACAAGGAGCAATAAAAGTATACTAAACCAAATGGCGAGCCACATAAAACTTAACATACGGTACTCATACTGACAAGAGAAACTTGTTCTCCACTTCAAACAAAAGGAGATTGACTGCAACCCTTAACATTTCCAAAACATACTCTAACCGAGAATTAACTAAAGTAACTTAACAAGAGATTAAACATAAAAGCTTAGTGTGACTAAGCTGTTAATTAATAAGTGCAGTGCAAAAGGACTATTCCCATTCCATGCATGCCGCCAATCTAGATCACCTAGAAAAAAAGGGCAACAAACAAGTGTGAGTCCAAAGACTAAGCAAGCACACGATAAAACAATGACATTAATTCAATCAATTTCATGGCTGTGAATTGTAAATCAAAAAATCTGTAACTGTACCACTGTTTCCATCACTTTAATGCAATGCGATGCTTATGTAACTATAACTTATACCAGTATAGCGGAGTGTTCACCCATCGATGAACCACTCAATCGCCCTATCCTCTTTCATACGAGGTCTCAACCTCGACTCCCGTGGAGTACCTATCGAAGTAAATCCTGTGTATGAGTGCAATGCATGATGCAGCATGCTTCTAATGTTGGCAATTAATCATAAGTAGCACTCATCAAGATATGATTAACACATAATCAATACATCATAGCATAAGTACTTTTGATCATGGCATGGAAACATAAGTAGTAAGCATTCATCACAATTCACTGTTCTACCCTATGCTTACCTATTAACCTAGCTGACGATGCATGGACGGTACCAAACTCAAACCGCCACTTGTATAAGCATTACCCATTTTGATTCATCGCTCACGTAATGCATACACATACGAGCAAACGACATCACTCTTACGCACAAACTCAACATGAATAATCCCTTCCACCGGACACCTTCCAATGGTCCCGGTGTTCAACCGACCACAATATAAAGATTCGTTCTTTTTATTCGTGGATTCGAGTTCTACACACTTAACCCATCCATTCTCCCTCTAGATTTACCAGTATTCACTAGTTCACATTAATTTTATATAACATTTCGTAGTAATGTCCCTCGAACTAACAAATTCTATTTTTGTAGTGTCACCAACAGCTACCGGGCAACACCAATGGATTCTATGTTTGCCACAATATAGAATTACTCCTTTATTTCGCGAAGACCAATAATCTTCTAGTTTGTCAGTCTTGCAATAATTATTTCATACATATCAATTTATATGTATACACGACATTGATATTTTCTAGCGACAGGTTGCGACTATCGCTACAACTCCGTTGGAACAGGCTGACCTCCAAAAAATTCAAGGATAATGTGTGTATTTCATAATGTCTCAAGTCGTAAGAGAAAATTGAGAGTTCCACAATGTAGAATAAACTTGTTTGGAATAAAATTGAACTTAATGATACATGTGTATTTGTTCATGTAAAGTTAATTTATTTCATTTCAGTTAATTGATTTTTGAAATAGATGTTCTTATTTCGAAATGAATATGAATTAGACGTATACACATACTTGTTGTGTTTCTACTTATTTCAGAGAGGCATAACTAGCATTTCGGCTAGCCAACAAACAAATATATTTAGAATTATGAAAGAATATCACAGACGATTATTAACTCATAAGCATTTGTGATGTTAAATTATCATAGACAATTTGTAGTTAAAACCATCTGTGATTCATCACATATCACAGACGGTTTCTATAACAAACCATCTGTAATATTTTAACATCACAATCGGTTATGAATTAATAATCGTCTATGATAATGTATCATAGACGATTCAAAAACCATATATGATGACCTCATATCATTACTGGTTCATAAACTCAGACAGCTCACAAAACCGTCTATAATAATGTTTTTAAACTATCTGTGATAATCTTTTCTGTAGTAATAAGAAGCTTAGATCCAGCCAGAGGACGACACAACAAATACATAATTTTATCACGACACTAATTTCTGCCAGTTCCATCAACTCAACAAAAATTTGGTAAATTTAAAATGATCTTGAAGAAGGTGAAAGCAAACATGTTATACAAGGATACCAGCAGCAAACGTACCGTACTAATTTTCATTGTGACAGCAAATTATGTGGTTAACCATAAAACAACCCCCACAGGACGACACCCCAACATGATAGTAAAATGATGTTCTATACAACCAGACTGACGATTAATCTCATGATGCTCATTATATCGAACATGAAGCCTCCAAAATGAGATGGACGCACAAACCAAGCCTTAATGAAAGCATGAAACGATTATTACAACGCTTAGGTTAGATCATCCTCATCCTCCTCCATTTTCTTCAGCTCATTCTTTGCCCTGAGGAGGAGGGTCGTTTTCCAAGGATCCTGAAACAAAACGTGCATACATTATATGCATGGTAGAAACCAAATAAAATATATGTAAATCTCATGTACAATGGTCTCTTTCAAAGCACCTTCTTAAGGTAACAATATCAGAACAATCAGCAAAAGTCTCATGGCAAACTAGTATTTACAGAAACAACTCATAATTCGTCACATAACATTCTAACTATCTACATAACCGCATATCCTACCATAAAATACATAAAGTAAGCTTTGAGTCAAATGAATGTCATATCGGTTGTTTATTTTTATACAGTTAAAAAGTATGAACTGTAGGAATGCATTGTCACAGACAAGTCACACACCAAAAGGTGAAAACAACAATAGAATCCAACTGGACATACCAGACGTGTCATGCTGTCAAATTCCTTGATGGCATCAGTAAATTTGGCAACATCTCCTTCATCCATAGATGCAGCAAGATCCTACAACGAAATTTCCAGTTCAATATAAGATCCTTCAAAAAGAAACTGCATTTGTGTGGCTGAATGTTTGGATAATTGAGAACTGCCATTTAAGATTATATATTTTAGATCACTAATGGAAATAATGTGCTATTAAAGCCAGGAATGCAATGAACACAAGGAGTCACCCAAGTGTTGCAAAGAAAAGGCAAATAAGAATTGTATCATACAGCTAAAAGTTTGTATTCACGCGTCCCTGAGAATGTCGGATCAATTTCCTGCAACACAGTAAAACAACCTTAGAAAGACGTCAACTGCACATAATAACAGGCCAATATTTGAACAAAACAATATACACCTGGTATCGCTCCAATGAATTTGTGATAGCAACAAGATCACCTCTACATAGTTGGCAAATGCCTGCATTAAGGAGAATGCCTCTGACACTATACTTAAGAAGATTATTGTTGATTGATTGACGAGCAATTGCTTCAAAAATCTCAGTTGCCTTTGGGTACCTAAAACATAGAAATCTGCTTCAGAAATAGCACTAAAGGTTGTAATCCTGCATAACCCGTTATAAGTTAAATACATAAATCATCACAGAAGTCAATAAATGATGAAAAAAATCAGATTAGCTAGTAATCTAGTACCTAGATCAAAAAAGACATTTTTATGGTGACTACAACATGACGTTAATACAAAAAAACATACATATTTTTATTGAGAACTTATTCGCACAACACAGAAGGAACAAAAAAATGTTCTATAAAAATAAATATAGAGGCTAATCTTCTAAAATCCATTAGTAACAGGCTAACAGCACATGCTTTAGGATTTGTGTAATTTTCAGTGTGTGAAGTACAGAATCACACCTCAAAAGATAATCTCTTTAACTGAAGCCAAGTAGTTCACGACAATGAACAATAGATTTTATTAAGACAAATGAATAAGGTGTTCAAATTAGTGAGATAATGTCAAAGAGATACTTATTCAGTTCCAACTGCTACCACATAACACATCATCTACAAAAATAACTGTTAAAAACATCCCTCGATAGATCTAGTATGTAAAACTGGAAAGACAGAGAATAACACATATGCAACAACTACCATTACCTAAATCCAATTAATCAGAATCATATTTATACTCAGGACATATAAACAAAATTTTGAATGAGCAGATAAACAAGAAAATGCCACCACATATCCTATTCCAATAGCAGCATAAACCACTAAAAATACAAAACAAATCTTCGAGTCATAACCTAACTTGTACTTTACTGTCAAAACAAATGAGAAAGCAGGGAAATAGTGCAGGCTTCATTATATAACACAAATTATGAATTTTGGCAACACCAGAACATGTCTATTAGCAGCTTATGATGTTCAGAAATCTTATCAAACAGAATACCATCAGGTAGCATCAGGTAGTTATATGAACCAAATGAAGATGCCTTACTGTTCCAACTGAGCAGCAATTTCAGCAACTTTCTGCTTGATAGTGTTTGATTGAGATGACTGCCCTTCACTGTCAAAAAGGTCAGCAGCCCTTTCCAGGTAATCTGTAGCCTTCTCTAAATCTTGTTCTTGCTGATATATCTCACCAATGTCCTGAAAATGCATAAATTTCACACCATTACTAGTCATGATAAGCTTCCAAATAAAAAGGATGTGTTTCCTTTTGAAAAATGTCATCATCGAAGAATGAATAAATTTCGCAAAAACAGACTAACTTCGATAAAACTATTACAAAACCATACTTTTAAGCATCAATTTCACAGAACCGCACTTACTTCTTATAACATTTCACAAAATCGCACTTTTAAGCAATGCCATCATATGCAACGAGCCTGACATTCTGGGCCCACTCATCGTACTAACAAGGCCATCCCATTTTGTGACACTTCTATGCGCCACATCCCGCTTCACGCCACTTATACACACCCAGCCTCCCATGCACCTCTCTCCCTGTGTTCACCCAAACTCGGTCGATGGCTTCCAACTAGGAGACCAAGCCCCTTTGCCAGCCTCACCACAACATGCGTCATGCTGTTGAGTCAGCTGGTATCCACCGTGGCAATTACCTCTACGTCAGGAGACAAATGGGATAAGCCTTGTTAGTCTGACGAGTGGGGGAAGGATGTCAAGACCATTGCATATGATGGCATTGCTTAAAAGTGTGGTTTGTGAAACATTATGAAGTGTGGTTTTGTGAAACTGATGTTTAGAAATGCGGTGTTGTGATGGTTTTGTCAAAGGTAGTGTGGTTTTGCAAATTTACTCGAAGAATACTGCTAAGTTATATCGAAGCACATGCATGACCAATTGAAGAAAAGATTTCCTGATCATCTAAATTCATTCATCAATTACTCCAGGTTGACAGAAAATAGTAGAAGATAATGATTTCTTTGCACAAACAAAATTAAATGATCATTCACCTTGCTGTATCTTGCAGCCATGTTCAATCTACCAATTTCCAAGAAAAGATTAACTGCCTGGTTTAGTGCTTGCGCAGCTTCTGCATAAATTGGAGCCAATTGTAAAAAAAAAAAGAAGTTAGCTAAGCATGCTGAAAACAAATAAATCAAATGACAGCAGAAAGCATTAGGCATCACACCTAGTGAAGGATATGCAACAGAAATGAAATTTCCCTGTTACATTTCACAATAATTAAATGTTCACGAGATTTAAATCTTAGAGATGCAATAAATATTTATTAGAATACTCAATGCTCCAAAGCTCTCCCATACTGCACTCCTTCAAAACAAACATGTTCTGTGAATTAAAATTTAACTGGGACTAGAGAAGCTGCTAGTTATACTTACAATCACCTTCTTAGTCCTTTAGGCTCCTCGTTTTACTAGGCAAAGCAAGATTTCCAACAAATAGATATGTGTAGTCTCTTAAATACAAACCGTCAATATAATGGTTTATGCCAGGAAGTTCCAGTTCTTGCTATATTGGCCATTTTTTTGGAACCCATTCAAACATCTACAAATTCAATTTTTGAAATTTGAATCTCGGTTTTTATCGGCTTATAGCGAATCGCGCGATATCGAACCACTTACAATCACCTTTTAGTCCTTTAGGCTCCTCGTTTTTAGGCAAAGCAAGATTTCCAACTTATGGGCCAGGAAGTTCAGTTCTTTTAGCATTTTTTTTTAAAAGCTTTTGTTGCGGCTTATGGGCATGTTCTTTTTAGCTTTTAAAAGCTGTTTTTCGGCTTTTCTACAGTAATTAGCTTTTAAATGGAGTATCTTTTCAAGATAGGGTCTACTAATTAATTGTAATATTGTACCGACTTTATTTATATCAGCAAAAACCACACGTGAGTTTCTGTTACTCTGTAATCTCTCGCACAAACAGGCTAAAAACCACAAGCGCAGCCAAAAACCATAAGTTTCAGCCAAAAAGAACAAGCCTATAGCTTTTGAGCTATTCGTGAAAGAGAGCACAGAGTAATAGAAACTCACGTGCGGTTATGGCCGATATAAATGAAGTTCGTACTTGTGTACTACTATCAACTTATAGACCACATCTTAAAAAGACACTCCATTTTAAAACTAGTTACTGTAGAAAACCGAAAATCAGCTTTTAGAAGCTGAAAAGAAGAAACCCATTAGCACAATTCATTTTCCTATTGACTTTTCAAGTTAGTCAGGTCAGTTTACATTAAATAAACTTTCCTTTCAGTGGTTTTAAGGTTAATGTTACTTTGTGATAGAATCATAGAAGTGTATAAGTAGACCATCCAAAGAAGATCAAGGTTGGAAGAAAATAGTTGCTAAGTGAATCACATGTTTTGTGCAACATGAGACAATAACACAAGACCAGTGCATCGTACTGTTTGGCATGAATTATGGTCACAGCGAATAAAAAATCACAGCAAATTAATGGTGGACGAGATGCGACATGCTCACAAAACAGTAGATGTACCCTGAGGTGAGAACTTTTTGTAGCAATTTGCAGCCTCCACATAAGCTGAGGCAGCTTCATGCTTGCTATCACCCTGTTCAGCAAAGTAATAGACAACATAAGTATCTCCTCATTTCAATTGCATGATTAATCAAGATGATAAAACGGATAGCCCAAAAGACCAAACCAACCAACCTTCAAATGACAGTTCGCAATCTTGATGTACACTGATGCAGCTCTGCTCCCTGAAGGCCAAATTGGTTACAATCATTAAGAGAATACGGTTGTGTGCTTTTTCAGACATGCAAGTAGTACTTAAACCATTTAGTATCAATCTCTTGAAAAATATTTCTCGAGTTTACATGCTGATAAAATGCTTAGACAATCACAAACGGCACACTGAACAAACTGACAAATGCAGATGACAGATCAAATGTCAGTAGTTGGGACTCCCAATGTGCTACAACAACACAACGTATCCTTGAAGTCGGACCAGACCCAGCCCAACTGCTCAATAAGACAACCAAACTTATACTTGGATTGCACGCCAGGCTAAGTCTTACAGTAAATTGTGCTCCATTCTACCGAACCCTCATTGGAATCAATACACAGAATAGACAAGAAAACAATCTGATCTGAACTAGTCAGAGAGAGCTATATACAACAGTTGCATATGCATATTCATGGAATCAGTTCACCATATCCCATTCAGGTTACCCTACAAAAAGAGTTCAAAATCAACCCGCACCATGCCACCATCTTCTACATACCTGGAATCAATTCAATAGCATCCTCAGGCGAAACCATCAAACTACTACTTCTTTCCATTCTCGAATCATCTTGACAGAATTAAGCGTCACTAATCCAAACACAAGCCTTGCGCATCTAACAACAGCGCCAGATTACGCGGCACGTTTCTAGCTTCACAGCCCAAGATCCCACTTCAACCCCCGACAGAGTCACGCCAAACCGGGGCGCGCCTTAACGATCCCGTCCCCCGATCGACCCGCAGATTCAAGAATCATCCCCGATAAAGGGGGAAAGATCACCAGAAATAGGGAGATGCAATAAAAGAATTGGGGAAAATCCGCCGATCAGAGACGCGTGGGGATGGAAAAAGCGCGGAGCCCGCAACTCACAGTTCTTGGCGAGCTTGAAGGAGTTGGCGGCCTTGTCGAAGAGGTCGGCGGCGTCCTCGTACTTGGAGCCGAAGAGGCCCCAGCCGGAGAGCTTCTTCTCCGCCTTCTTCTCCAGGTCGTCCCCGCGAGCCTCGTGGTCCCCCATCGCCGCCGGTTGCTGCTTCGATGGCTTGCGCTTCTCTTCCGAGCCGGACCGGCGGTGGAGACGACAAGATTTGCGAATGGGAAAAAAAGAAGGGGAAGGGATACAGAAACACACCACGCGGAGAGGGCGAGGCGAGGAGGGGATGTCTGCGTGTCGGAACCGGATTCTCTCCGATCGGAAAAGAACGGTCCAGATCGGTTGCTACAGTAAAAATTTACTGTAGCTATAGTACTGTAGCAAGTCGATTTGGACCGTTCTTTTCCCGATCGGACGGCTCGGATTCCCGACTGCACTCTGAAGTCGCCGTATGCGACTTCATAGAATCTCATTTCCTGCGTGTCTTGTTCGTCCTGACATTTGTTGGGTTGGATCGGGTCGGGTGCGAGCAGCGTGGAACCGTGGAAGAACCGGAGAGGCAACCGTGTGGGCCCCACTAAGCAGTCGAGCTTCTGTGTATGACAGGTGGGGTAAGCGCTGAGATGGGGAGCACACGTGGCGGGCTGAATAGATCGACATCTATGCGATGAAGGAACCGCAATTCTTGAAGAGTGAGAAAATATACTTCCTGCCTGGTTTAGAAAAAAGAAGAGAAAAAAAGCAACTGGAAAGTGAAACAAAGAGAAAACAGTTTTGCTAACACAGACCCATGCAGAAACCTAATCTCATGGATAACCTCAACAATCGTCCGATGCTCCTTAGAACTCTATTTAACATGTTCGTGTCATGATGGACAAATCCCTTTGCAAGCGAGCTCCCATTACGCGTCTCATCCTCCTTAACCCCTTTGTGCCTTCTTCGTCATCGATGTGCTTCGTCCTCCTCTACTATCTCCACCGATGTTGGCGCCTCCTCCTGCCATATATGTGTTGCCGGTCCAACTGTCTCCATCGCATGTGACCAAATCCCTACTGATCCCTTAGTCCTGGTTGATGCTAGCGAGAGCTGCCATCTTTCACCTACACCACCTTCTAGGTGGAAGTTTTCTAAATCATAAGTTGAAAGTTGATCTTTCGACTTTAAAGGTTGGAATTTCAAGTTGAAATGTTGGAATTTTAAGTTGAATGTTAGGTATTTCAAGTTGAAAGTTAAAATCTTTTCGAGTTGAATGTTTCAATTTCAATGTGCAAGTTGGGAAATTCGAGTTGAAAGTTTCATTTGTTTATGAATTGAAAGCTCAGCATCTGTAGAGGTTGGGGTTATGATCTCAATGCCGCTGCTTGCGACTGGTAGGGAAGCAAGGGTGGAATCAGGCCTCGGGCTACCTAGGCTATGGCCCTGTTTGGATACGCTTAAAATCCGATTCTGGGTAGAATTAAGCGAGAATCCCACCCAAACGCTTTGATTATTTTTCGATTATTTCAACCGCCGCGGTGGGAAAAATCAGCATTTGCACCGAGAATCCAAAATCTGTGCATCGCAAGCCCCATCGGGATTATTCAGATTATTCAGATCGCAGATTCTTCAGATCGCGACTTATCAGAAAATCTTGATCAAATTAAAATCGATTCTCAGATAAGCGTATCCAAACAGGGCCAGCTCGAGGCTTGGGATCAAAAACCTATCAAGATTTCTCCACACCATGGCATCTTCACCCTTGCTCTGAATGTTTGTGTCTTGTTGGGATCAAAAGCGCATCAAGATTTCTCCACACCATGACACTATTATTGCATATATTTTGCCTTAGTGATGATATCATATGTTGCTAGAATAAATAGAAAATATTAGTGGAACACCTAAAAGTCCTAATTGAACAATTTAAAATATTTTGTGTAAATAGTCCAAACTCTTGTGGAAAACAAATAAAAAAATAAATTGGAACAACTCAACAGTGCCAATGAAATAATTTAGAAAGTATTAATGCAAGCAGAATTAAATGTGCCAATGGAACATTTATGACATATACACATAGAACATCAGTGGAGACCTAGGAGACTAGTATTTGAAGGAGCCAGATCACATCTACAGAGGGAGAACACCCAAAGAATACCACACCATTTCCATCATGTCCAAAACACTATCTCCACCATCATTCACCACATCATTTTTGCATTTTTCCCCCATTGAAATCATTCATCTACTAGTGATCCAAAGTACCAGTAATGTTGTGGATCAATATATCAGGAGTGCCAGCAACATTATTCCATAGGTTGGCGCAAGATAAGTGAGGAGCGGAAGATTGTCCAGCAAAGTCCATGACAATTAAAGGGGCAGAGATTGGCTTATGGAAGCGAATCACTTGAGGAGTAACGGTATAACCACGAAGCTCAAGGCACTGGTCTGGTAGGGCGTAGGACCTTCATTGTACACGTGACACGCTACTACCTGCATAGAGCATGGGATGATACATCCTTCTCATACAAGTGTCTCTGAGAGGGATGTTTCAAGGGAGATATGTTTTCAACAACAGTACATCCTTCCCATATGATAGTACCAGCAACAGTAGATTTGTTTTGGTGTTGCATGGGATGGAGACGGCCGCACCGGCAATGTGTCTATGGTGGGAGGAGGTGCCAACATCGGTGGAGATAACGGATAAGGAGAAGGCACATCGACGGTAGAGAAGGCACAAAGAGATTGAGGAGAACACAATGTATAAAGGGGAACTCACTTGCTCAAGGCAGTTGTCGACCGTGACATGAAGAATAGGTCTTGTGTGCCTTGCTTATTCGACGGTTTAGAATGCTTCAACGAATCATTGGTCAGTGTTTCGGATGTCCACGAGATCCGGTTCCCACATGCGTCCATGTTTTAACAAAACCGTTTTCTCTTTGTCTCGCTCTCACTTTGATATTTTTCCTTTTCTTCCCAAACCAGTCAGGAAATATATTTTCTCCCTGTGTCACTATTCAAATTGATCTAATATTTTCATGTTATACACACACACACACTTCCCCCTAACATATCTACAATTACTGATGAACCAAAACCCTAGGCCCTAATTCCATCCATTGCATAGAACTGTCCTCTAGTATAGCATTTATTATTTTTCATTTTAATTATGTTATTATTATTATTATTATTATTGATGTCTTTAATGTATTGTCTTACATTTGTAGGAAAATTGATAGATTGTTAGACGGTACCCAATGTAGACCGTAGTGTCATTTGGGTTTGATAAACCTTAGAATACTCTGAGAAAAAGATATGTGACAATTCTTGTGCACTTTAGGTTATAAGGTACTGCTAAACAAGTCTAGCAGATGGCTGAGACTAATCAAAGATTCCGCAGGGAAAAAAATATATACTAGGGATCAAACGTACTACTAGAACTAAACAAAAAAGACAATAGTTGATCCTATTGTGTTCTATGCAACAATTCGCACAAGCACTCGCACTAGGGTCAAAACTATCAGCCCTACCGTCGATCCTATAAGCTATCAGCCGCAGCAAAAAATAATCGATCCTATAAATACACTAATGGAACAAAAGGTATGACATAATGCACCAAGCAAGAAAAACCAGTGCAAAAAAAAAAAATTGGAATGAGAGTGAAGCCGAAATGTACGCAATATAGACCATGTTTTGTAGATCATGTCTCAAAGGGCACGATGGGTCAAACAATCACAAACTGAATACTTGGTTTAAAAGCTATGAACTTTTAAAGCTTGAAAATAACCTTTATTCAGCGCTGACATCATCTAACTTGTTTTTTTCTTTTTGTGAGGAGGTGGGAGTATGTGGCAGATTGTTATGGGCCACACGCGCGACATATATTACTTCTACTGGAGTTTTCTACTTTACAAACTTTGTAACGATTTCTTTCAAGGTGGCCTCAATGTCCAAATGATAAATGCTTCTTACATTACTCTCTGGTTCCTAAAAAGTCCTGTCCAGAAATGGTAAATGATTTTCCGCCTATATCATTACTCAATTCTTCATTGACGTTACTCACCAAGATAATTGTCAATAGACTTTAAGGAGACATCTTGAAATTGGGAACATATCTAGTGCTAATGCACTATTCAGTGCTAACATGTGAACTTCGCTTGTGGACCATCGGATGTATCTCAAACGGCCTGGATCCTTGAAGGTGGAAGCACCCAATCCACTTAAACGTTTTTGCCAAAAAAACTCCCTACCGGTTCGCACTTTTTTCCCGGCCCCCGCCTCCCCGTCTGCTTCGCACCATTCGCTCTTCTCCCTGCGCTGTTCCCAATCGCCCCCGCATGCTAGGGTTAGGCGACGGCGGCTGCGGAGCGTCCGCGCCCCTCCTCCGCATCGTGCTCCTCCGCCGCTGCCCTCCTCCGCGCTCCACCGGCCGGCTCCCTCGGCGCTCCACCGGCTGGCTCCCTCCCCCGGCGGCACCCTCCTCGGCCCCGTCGCTGCCTCCTCCGCGCTCCACCGGCCGGCTCCTCGGCGCTCCCGGCTGGCTCCTCCCCCCGGCGGCACCTTCCCGGCCCCGCCGCTGCCCTCCTCCGCGCTCCCGGCGGCCGGCTCTCGCGCTCCCGGTGGCTCCCTCCCCTCGGCGGCACCTTCGCTCCCGGCCGACTCCTCCCCGGCGGCACCTTCGCTCCCAGATGGCTCCCTCCCCGGCGGCACCTTCCCGCCCCGCCGCTGCCCTCCTCCGCTCCCGGCTGGCTCCTCGGCGCTCCCCGGTGGCTCTCTCCCTGGCGGCACCTTCGCTCCCCCGAATGGCTCCCTCCCCGGCGCCGCCCCTCCTGGCGGCACCTTCCCCGGCCCCCGGCTCCCTCCCCGGCCCTTGGCGACGCCCCCCTCTTGAATCAGGCCTCCTCCCCGAGCTCTTGTGAGAGGGATGTGTACTGAGAGGGATTTGAATGAATTTGCAATTGTGAATTTGTTTGTTGAATTGTGAATTTGAATGAATTTGCAATTGTGAAATTGTGAATTTTGTTGTTCTGATCATTTACTGTAAGTATGAAAATTTACAATGAAGTCTGCCCGATCAATTTGTGAATGAATGTCTATTACATCAGACAACGATTTCATTCAGAATGAAGATAATCACAGAGCTCTGACCAAATACACTTGGTATTGGCCGATAGAATCTGAATACTCCATGACAATATGCAAATTAAGCTACAGAGAGGCCAAGGCACGCATAGCACTTAGAATCTTAGCTATTCATTTTGCAATGTTCCGGAATACCAAGTTCGGTTGGTGGTTTTGGATTGCAAATTTCTAGAATGGAACGTTTGGCTGCTTGTTCTAGAATTTAGGTGTGATTTCTACCAAAAGAATGTCAGATTTGTGTGTCATTGTAAAGAATGTCAGATTTGTGTGTGTCATTGTAATGTTAGAGTTACAAGGGGTGAGAGAGATGGAAATGAATACCTGATCAACCTTACTAACTCTCCTGGCCTGTCCTCAATGCACATTCTCAGGTTCTTAGGTTCTACACACACTATTCCTAGGTTCAATGTAAAACCTCAATGCACTTTTCTCAGGTTCAATGCACAGTTTCAACAAACAACCAGAATTCAACACAAGAGCATACACAATTCAATTCAATCAGAATTCACAAAGCTTTCTCACATACAAACAACAAACAACCAGAATTCACATACAAGGTTTCTCAGGTTTCACTGATGCAATAAAATGCCTTCATCAGATGTCGATTGAACTGACAAGAATCCACCCAATGTGATGTCTTGGACCAAGCAGATGCAAAGAATCTTGCAAAGACTTTTAGTAGTTTAGCAAGTGGATGGAGAACAATCTTGAACATGGCAACATTCCAGCTATTTGAGACATATAGTCATAGATACATTAGTGACAATCAGCACAAGAAAATATACTTCACTTTGCCATTAGAGCAAAAGATAACGATGTGGACAAATACAATCAGCACAAGAAAATATACTTCACTTTGCCATTAGAGCATTAGTGACAATCTAAGTCAAACAGAAATATATGTTGTGCACATTTGCCTCTGATGATGTCATGTCAGCTTTGATCTGTATCCAAACAAACAATCATGCATCACAAACAAACAATCATCACAACATATCAGTTAGCAGACTGCCAAACCATTCTCAGCTTGCATATCACAAAGCTTTCACACCAAAGAATTCTCAGGTTTCATCAACAAATTCACAATTCAACAAACAAATTCACAATTGAAAATTCATTCACATCCCTCTCAGTACACATCCCTCTCACAAGAGCTCGGGGAGGAGGCCTGATTCAAGAGGGGGGCGTCGCCAAGGGCGGGAGGAGCCGGGCCGGGAAGGTGCCGCCAGGGGAAGCGGCGCCGGGAGGAGCCGGCGGGAGCGCCGAGGAGCCGGCCGGTGGAGCGCGGAGGAGGGCGGCGGGGCCGGGAGGGTGCCGCGGGGAGGGAGCCAGCCGGTGGAGCGCCGAGGGAGCCGGCCGGTGGAGCGCGGAGGAGGGCAGCGGCGGAGGAGCACGATGCGGAGGAGGGGCGCGGACGCTCCGCAGCCGCCGTCGCCTAACCCTAGCATGCGGGGGCGATTGGGAACGGCGCAGGGAGAAGAGCGAATGGTGCGAGGCAGACGGGGAGGCGGGGGCTGGAAAAAAAAGTGCGAACCGGTAGGGAGTTTTTTGCAAAAACGTTTAAGTGGATTGGGTGCTTCCACCTTCAAGGATCCAGGCCGTTTGAGATACATCCGATGGTCCACAAGCGAAGTTCACATGTTAGCACCGAATAGTGCATTAGCACTAGATATGTTCCCCTTGAAATTAATACATCAAAACCACTATGGATTTACAAAATGCACAACAATTCAAGACTGTCTAGCATGCACTCTTGAGATTCTCCATCGGTGTTACAAGTAAAATAGAGAAATTGTGATCCCCAAGCTATATTTTGAAAAAACTTTTGGCACAGTTGAGCATTCTATTATCTTAAAAATTATCCAGAGAAAGGTTTTGATTATAGGTGGATAACATGGATAACACAGATTCTACAATCTAGAACTCGTATTCTCTTAAATGGCGTGCCAGGCAGTGTTTTTCGTTGCAGAAGAGGAGTTTGATAAGGTGATCCATTATCACCACTCCTATTAGTTCTTTGTGCAAACCTTCTACAATCAATAATCAATGAGGCCCATCAGAGAGGCATTCATTCTTTACCCCTGACAATTCAAAGCAAGCAAGATTATCCAATCATCTAATATGCTGACGACACTTTGATAATCATGTCTTCCGGTGCTAGGCAATTCCACTATCTCACAGGGTTGCTTCAAACTTTTGACTTGTCAGTTGGATTAAAGGTGAACTAGAAGAGAAAACCCTGCTACTAGGTGGTGTATTTGGATACCAAGTAGGTACTATGCCTTTCACATTCTTAGGGCTACCTCTGGGTACTAGATGCCATCAGAGCAGGATTTCTCTCCACTTGCTGATAGCGTGGGCCGCAGTTTAAAAAGTAGCTCAGCGTACTTATCGTATGGAGGAAGATTAAAAATGATAAATGGGTTATTTATATACGTCATTGGTAAGCTGTCGGTTTTGAAATATATTATTATAAAGTTTCGGGTTTGATATATACCATTGTTTTGGCTGCGGAGGTGCGGGCTGGCCCGGGTTCCTCAGAGCTGGCCGCTTGCGTCACCTCGCGGCAAACCCCCGTCTCCTCTTCTTAAGGCCAAGTTCTTCCTCCGTGCGGGTTAGCTCTCTTCCGATCCCGATTTGCTCCTCTTTGGTCTTCTTCCTCTTTGTTCTTCGGGTGTTCAGGTGCTGGTGCTCTTGCGTCGTCACCAATTGGAGCTTTTGCCTTTGATTTCTCGTGTGAACCCTAAAATTTGGTGAGGTTTGAGGGGAAATCAGAAGGTGGAAGTTGACCCGAGGGAGGAGAAGGCAGTGGCAATCCCCATTGTTATTCGAGTGCATCCGACCGGTGCATTCTTCGTGGTCTTGTGCGGCATCACCCTGAACTTCATCTCCGGCTTCAGCAACCGAGGTTGGAGTGGGCATTGTATCTCCGTTTACCTCACTCCTCTACTGTGAGCGGCACAAGGGAGTGCTAGGTTTTCTGGGTCAGCACTGTGAGCGTGCCTTGCCCTGGTTTTCTTGTTCTTCACCTTCTTGAGTTGCTTCTGTACGGCTTCGAGTGCCGTCCGCACCGTGAGTATTTTGATTCTTCTTCAAATAGCAGCAGCCGTACTTGTTCTTTAATTTTTTGTTTTAAAGTTCCAAGTATTTGGAGATGCTATTTGTAGTTGTGGGCTCAGAACGTATGCTCTGTGATGAGAATATCGAATGCAAAAATTGATCTAGTTAACTGAATTAGATTTGAGCTCATTTGAATTAGTTTCTACTGTCTGGACTGTAGCTAAATATATTTCATGTGAGCAGATTTGTTTCCAAGCAATTGATGTTTCCTGTTATTCTGTAGTCCATCTGTCCAGTTTGTTTATATCAGATTATTTCTTCATCCTGCTCATTGTATGCTTGTATTCTGATTTCCTGGACATTGTCTAGTTACTGCATGTTGTCTCATTGCTTGTGAACACTTAAACCGAAATTTATCACGTGGTTGTTCTCTGTTTTGCTCAGTTTGTGATAGTAGAAAACATATTTATGAGCTCAAATTCTAGTTTCTAGTTAACAGATCATTAATGAAGAGTTTCAATATTAGCATGAGATGGCCAAGATTTACAAACTTGCGCAACTCTGTTCTGAGAGCAATATTAAAGCAATTAATTTGTCATATGCTAGATTTAATTGCTTCCCTGGTTATAAATCTGCTGGTCATGTTCTTTTTAGCAATGTTTTGCTTGTATACTTTGGTTATATGCACTTGTATAAATGACACGATGAAATTACATGAATTCATGCAATTTATGTCATTTATATACTGCTGGAAATGTTCTGAATTTATGTTTAATATAGTTGGAATTAAAACTGAATACATGCTCATTTCACATTATTTACAACAGAACCAACACCAGGATGGCATATAAGCTCACCTCTAGTGTGGTGGTCATGGCTCCCGGTGAATGGGGGCCACCACTGTTGGCCCAGATGCGAGGTGAGAAGCGCAAGGGAGTGGAGAAAGAATGAACAAAAACAAGCTTAGGAACTGTTTTTCGTCCGGCAACACACGCCTACGACTTCCTCTGTATTCATTGTTCTTCTTCTTCAAAACTCACACTCTTCTTTACAACAGATTACAAGGGTATATATACTACTGAGCCACACAAGCTACTACGACTATGACTCCTACCTCTGCTGCTCCCCAGGTCTGCAGCGTACGTTTGCTACAGGGACCAGCCGTTCACCCATGCCGCTTATGACTACTACAGCGATTAGCCATTTGCCCATGCCGCTTTGCTCAGCCGCCCCCGCAACGGCTACAGCGACTAGTTGCCTGTCCACACCGGGTAGTTCATTGACCACGGTATGGCCTAGTCATCCATGATGACCCGTTCTGACACCCGCACAACCACAGGCACTGGCTTCAACCTCGGTTGTTCCTTGACCGCTTCTCCGATCTGAGCTTGGCTTCGACCATGGCACTGCAGCTACGACCACTGCAGACACAGGCGCCATGACCCCAGTGCTTACGACTATCACACTGGTCATTATGACCATACACACTAGCCGTTTCCGACCACATACAACAACCTGGTCATTACGTGTACAACGTGGTCATAACCGACCACCGACTATCGACTACAATAGCTACTACTACCGACATCGACCACGGTAGCTCCAACTATCGACTATTGACCACGGAAGCTCCGACTACTGACTATAGACCACGGTAGCTCCGACTATCGACCATCGACCATGGAAGCTCCGACTACCGACCATCGACCACGACAGCTCTAACTATCAACCATCGACCACGGCAGCTCCGATTGCCGACCATTGACCACGACAGCTCCGACTACCGGCCATCGACCACAACAGCTCTGATTACCGACCATCGACCACAGTAGCTCCAACTACTGACTATTGACCACGGCAGCTTACACTTGGCAACGACCACTATGGCTATGACCACTATACAGAACATGATACACAAAGACACGATTACGACCACTGTACTCGAACACACCGAGTACTTTGACTACAACTGCACTCAACAGTAGCTACGACTACCGACTATAGCTACGACCACACTGGCAAAACAAGATTATTTCCAATATTCAACCCCCTAACCTTGTTGTCATAACTTTGATGCATTCGACCCCACCATCGTGTCGCACGTAGCAGCTTCCTTGCATGACTCACGCGCCTTTGACTGTGACGATGGCTACTACCACCATCGTTGGCTACAAGCTAACTTTCCTCATGACTCATATGCTCTAGCGCCGTTCGCTGCCCTTCGTTGCTGGCATCGCCACTACGCACGTCACGTGTGACATCGGTACACAACCGGTCTCGCCATGGCCACGCAGAGCTTCATCGTTGTGTTCCTGGGCACTTGTTGCTACAGCCAGCTCATTGTTGTCGCCCTGTGCACCTCCGCCCGATGCACATCACTACGTGCGCCTCCAAGCTGATCCGAACACACGTCGCCATCCGACCGACATATGGTCGGTTGCAGTAGCCTCCACTCACCTCGGCCCCTCGCATCTAACAAACACACGATCAGTTGCGGAAGCCATTCATCTTGGCATCATCCCTGACTAACCAGTATTGCCAAGAACACTTCTTCTATGACTTATAGAGAACTGCTTTGGCTTCTTCAACTCCCCGTTGATGTTTCTTCGGCTCCTTCGACACATGGAGATGTTACTTCGGCTTCTTCTCCGACCACCTGGAGATGTTTCTTCGGCTCCTTCTCCGACACACGGAGAGCACCTACGCTTCTTCTTCTTCTCCATTGCATGGAGAGCCCCATGACTCTGATTCTCTGACTAACGAGGATCAGCGAGCCTTGATTCTCTAACTCACGGGACTAACTTGGCTTTGATACCAAGTGTTGGCCCAGATCTGAGGTGAGAAGCGCTGGGGAGTGGAGAAAGAACGAGCGAAAACAAGCTTAGGAACTGTTTTTCATCCGGCAACACACACCTACGACTTCCTCTGTATTTACTGCTCTTCTTCTTCAAAACTCACACTCTTCTTTATAATAGATTACATGGGTATATATACTACTGAGCCATACATGCCACTACGACTATGATTCATGCCTCTGCCGCTCCCCAGGTCTACCGCTTACGTTTGCTACAGTGACCAGCTGTCCGCCCATGCCGTTTACGATTGCTACAGTGACCAGCCGTCTGCCCATGCCACTTGGCTTAGCCACCCCCATGATGGATACAACGACTAGTTGTCTGTCCATATCGGGTAGTTCATTGACCACGGTATGGCCTGCGTCATCCATGATGACCCGTTCTGACGCCCGCATGACCACAAGAACTAGCTTCAACCTCGTCTATTCCTTGACCACTTCTCCGATCTGAGCTTGGCTTCGACCATGGCACTGCAGCTATAATCACTGCAGACATAGGCGCCATGACCCCGGTGCTTACGACTACCACACTATTCGTTACGACCACACACACTAGTCACTTCCGACCACGCACAACTAGTCGTTACGACCATGTACAACGTGGTCGTAACTGACCACTGACTATCGACTACAATAGCTACAACTATTGACCATCCACCACAACAGCTCCGACTACCAACCATCGACCACGGCAGCTCTGATTACCGACTATCAACCACGGTAGCTCCGATTATCGACCATCAACCACGACAGCTCCGACTACCGATCATCGACCACGGTAGCTCTGACTATCGACTATCGACCACGGCAACTCTGACTACTGACCATCGACCACAGCAGCTCTGACTCCCGACATCGACCACGGCAGCTTTGACTATTGACTATCGACCACGGTAGCTTCGACTACCAAACACGGCTGCGACCACTGTATAGTACTCGACACACGAGTCCACTTGGCTACAACCACTGTGGCTATGACCACTTTACAGAACACGACACACAAAGACATGATTACGACCACTGTACTCGAACACACTGAGTACTTCGACTACGACTGCACTCAACAGTAGCTACGACTACCGACTACAGCTACGACCACACTGGCAATAACAAGATTATTTCCAACAACCACCGCTCGCCTTCCCAAGCGTTGAGCCTAGCCTGAGCACCTTGGCGGCTTCATTGGCGATTATTTCGACCACATCAGGGTAATCGATGGAGATGGTGCATGTAACATCAGTCCAGAACAATGCGACGCCCTTGTCTATGAGGGTCAGGTGGTGCATGGGCGGAGGATGTTGGCGTTGTGGGCGGGCTGCATCTAGATGGCATAGGTGCGAGGGTGCACACTTTAGTGAGGTGGAGCATGGCATGGGTAGACCCAATATAATTCATGGTATTCAGATGAAAACCTAAATTTTGTAGTGAAATATCCTTTATTTAATAATTATATTTGGTATATATATTGATAATGGTATAGATACTTTATATTTTATATTTTATACCCCTAATAGATTTTAACCCACTCCCACTCCTCCCCTCTCCAATTCATCCAAAAAACTACAATGCAGCTAAAGGTTCAAGAAGGCTGACTAGAGAGAGCAAGTGAATAGACAGTTTAAAATTTTTGGACAAAACCGAGTTTTATGTAGAATTTAAATTCAAGGTAGCAAACGGGCAACGGTGAGTGCCAAGCATGGCTTAGTCAGATCAACTCTAGCCAGATTGCTAACAGCCAGGGTCCCGGGAGCTGGTTGGGCAAGGAAACTGGTATAAATACTCCGTTGTGGCCGATTGAACAAGGAAGTTGGTGCCCTATTCTTCATTTTTGAGCTAAGAGCAATCCCTCTCACCTCTCATGTGTATGTGTTACACTTAGTGAGTTGGAGAGGAAAAATCTTTGTGCATGTGCTGCATTTAGTGGTGAATTTTGTATCCATTGAGTTTTGGCACTTGATTCATTCAAGTGAGTGTCTCTATAGGATCCAGTATGGTAAGTCAGAGGGTGTGGGGACCCCTGGCGTGGTGAACACCTGTAGTTGCCGTATGTGTTCTGTACTAGTCCCATGATAAGTAGTTAATACACACATTCACACCATCGAGATCATACCATACACATCGCACATAATTAATTTATAACAAAAGGGTGATATATAGGCGATGCATAGTAGAGTTTACAATATATGGTCGATCGACCAAATAAACATCAGAGTTAAGAGTAAATCGTAGCAGAAGACAAGTAAATAAGCAAAAGAATTCAACGGTAAGCCACCATAGCCCACAAGCAACCGACTGGGAATTAGGCCCTAGAAAAACCCATCGTTGAAATCCCCGGTGCCGGGGGCAAAGTATGCATCATCGGGCACATATCCTACTTCATTCTCTAATCAACAATATTTTAAACAAGGTTGAGTACATTGTGTACTCGGCAAAACTTATAGTGTATCGCAAAATTATACATATATGCAAGGCTGTCAAAGAATGAGGCTCTATGCTAAGTTATTTTCAGCATGAAGCAAATTTTGTTTGCAATATAGATAAGTAATAATTTGCAATGGAATTATAAAGATCATTTGACATGTAATAAAATAACATTTATATAACTTCCATAATAGTATATAAAATCCATTCACAGTCTTCCTCAGTTGTAAACATCGCACAATTTCCACCCATGGGTATGACACACAATTAGACGTACATGCCATCCTATTATGTTCAGTGAAACAGTTTTCAAAAAGGAAAACTATATCCATTGTGGCTACATCCAAGCATGCTCATGACCATGAGCACAGCTATTTAAATAGTTTTTAACACTCTGCAGAGGTTGTACAACTTTTCCTACGTGAGATAATCAATTATACTGTCGGAACTTTATGCTTGCTTTGGTATGTGATGAAAGTGATTATCATATATCCTTTAGGTCACCTAGTCCTAACCTTGCACCAGCCCGATGAATGGACAAACCCTCACTTGGGTGCCCCAAGTGAGCTGAATGACAGACTCTCACTTAGGGAGTCTATCCTCTTAGTGAGATTTACCGTTGTATTAGCAAGCATTGTTCTCATCACTATGGTGTGGGAGCCTCTACAAGCTGACCTTCACTCAGAATGCCCTTACTTCTTCTACACCTATAATAATATAAGGCTAGACCTGGACAACTATAATCAGCTAAAGCCAGAGCTCATATAGCGCATGTGGTTGTACGATATGATTTAGATGTGCGGCAATAATATTCGGTCCTTAATTGATCCAAGTGAGAATCTCCCCTATCTACATTCGAGGTTCCTCATGACGTTTGACAGTTTATCATATAACTCGCCCGCGTCCAAAAACTAGGTTTTTCATTTTATTTTATAACAAACTAACAGAGGTTCCTCCTCTTATCTAACATTTTGAAACTACTGTGTCCATGCGAAATTTTTTGAAATATCAAGCTTAGAGAAAGTTATTGCATGGCTAAGCATCTGGATCATATATCAATGGCATATTCCCAATTTGACAGTAGATATTATCTAAAACATATACTAGAGGTTACAATAGTGAGGGTATCCAATTTGCAAGGAGGTTCAATGCGTACAAGCGGTTGTAATTGCCATTACCCACAGTATAGCAATTTTAATGGAACATACATGCATGCATAATAAATTTTGCAAACAATATACAATAATTAAAATATTATGATCAACATGGTCAAAGGGGGTGCTTGCCTTATTCTTGCTACTCAGAGAATGTCTCAGGCGCGTTCTCAAAATTGTTTGGCGTAGCGTTGTCTAATTGATAAAAGTCCAAATATATGGAAATAAGAGCCAAATAAATTTAAATAGAGGCAAAACTTAATATTTTTATATATTCAGAAAGATCACGCTTTTTAGAAGAATTTTTGTATGCAAAAGTATAAGCATTTGAGTTTTGGCTTGGTTTGAATCATCTCTTTTTGAGTGTTATAGTACTATTTTCTGATCGACTACGATACTCTTTTTGACTTCTCACACTCTATGATTGCTACAGTGCTCTCTTCAACTCCTAACACCCTCCGGCTGGTACAGTGCTCTTTACGAAATCTAACACTCTTTGACCGCTACAGTGCTCTTTATGACTTCTAACGCTCTTTGGCTGCTACAGTGCTCTTTATGACTTCTAACACTCTTTGGCTGCTACAGTGCTCTTTAAGACTTTTAACGCTCTTCGGCCGCTATATTGATCTTTACAACTTCTAACGCTCTTCGGCCGCTATATTGATCTTTACGACTTCTAACGCTGTTTAGCCGCTACAATGCTCCTTACGACTTTTAACACTCTTTGGCTGCTACAATGCTCTTTACAACTTCTAATACTCTTTGGCCAATACAATGCTTCTTATGACTTCTAACGCTGTTTAGCCGCTACAATGCTCCTTATGACTTCTAAAGCTCTTTGGTCGCTACAGTACTCCTTACGACTTATAATGCTTTTCAACTGCCATAGTGCTCCTTACGACTTCTTACGCTCTTCGGCTGCTACATTGCTCCTTTCCACTGTAATACCCTTCATCTGCTATAGTGTTCTTTTGACTTCTAATACTCTTTGGCTGCTATGGTGCTTCTTTGGACCACACATATTCTACAGTGCTTTTTTGACTACACATATTCTACAGTGCTCTTTTTGACTTCGACTGTTATAGTTCTCTTTTTGACTTCGACCATTACGGTGCTCTTTTTGACTTCGACTACTATGGTACTCTTTTCGTCTTCAAACACTATGGTACTCTTTTTGACTTCGACCACTACGGTACTCTTTTCGACTTCGACCACTACATTACTCTTTTCGACTTCGACTACTATGGTACTCTTTTTTACTTTGACTGCTTTAGGTCTCTTTTCAACTTCAACTATTTTAGCTCTCTTTCCGACTTTGACTACTTTAGCTCTCTTTTTGACTTCAACTAATTTAGCTCTTTTTTCGACTTCAACTGCTACGGTTCTCTTTTTGACTTTGACTGCTACAATTCTCTTTTCAACTACTTTAGTTCTCTTTACGATTTTAACTACTTTAGTTCACTTTTTGACTTCAACTGCTTTAGCACTATTTTCAACTTTGACTAATTTAGCCCTCTTTTTGACTTCGACTACTTTAGCTCTCTTTTCGACTTCGACTACTATAGTTCTACTCTTATTTACTCTGACCACTACAACTCTTATTTACTCCAAGAGAACCACGGCTCATCACCGGCGAGGGACTCGTCAGCGGACAGGGCATGAGGCAAAATGGAGCTGGGACCTCAGGCGTGCATGCCTAGGTGAAGAATCGTGACCCAGCTTAGAGGATAGGGCGGTCGACGGCGAGGTCCTATGGCAGTGGAGGCAGGAGAGTGACACTATGGGGCTATGAGCTACTAGGGCTCGATTCGTTGTTAGGGAAGCTTCCATGAGGAAGGAGGAACTCACCAAAGATGAGGATGGCACTCGAGAAGGAGTGGAGGAGGCTGGCGTCGGAGACCTTGTCGATGGCGAAGAGGTCCACGTTGACACCGAATTCTGGCAATAGTGAAGCTACAAAAGGGTGCGCATGAGCTTACTTGCATGCATGCAGAGGTATGGGCGAATGGAATAGAGGTACGACTCACCGGAGAGAGGGGAAGGCTTACGACAGCGTCCTGGTTGGAGATGAAGAAAAAAGCCTAGCCTGAGTGGTCCACTGCATGAAAGGTCAATCAAATGAGTAGGGTGCTTAAGGGAGAGGTAAGGCGCGTTGTGATAGAGTTGGGGTGGAGAGAAGCTCATCGGAGTTGCTAGAGCACAGTGGTGTGCTCGTCGGCATCATGAACAACTTCAGTGTTTCAGTGAGTAAAGTGCTCAAGAAACACGCGCAAGAGACCGACGGAGTGAGCTAAAAAGCAAAGGCACGGTTGGGGGGCTTTGTAGGTACGTGATGGCTGAGGGCAAAGCGCGCGTTCTCATGAGCACAACAGCGCGGTGTGCTCGGTTTCTCGCTGTGACACGCAAGGTGCGAAAGAAGACAAGGGGGAAGAAATGCATCACATTGACGCAATGGGTACGGGGGTTCGCAGCAGTAGAGAGGAACTATGGGTGCGGTTATTAGAAGCCAAGGGCAGCACAACCATGGCAGAGCTAGCGCAGTCGAGTGGAGGTGGAAGATGAACTTTGCAATTGGGATCCACACAGTAGAGAGAGGGAGTGAGGTGAGATGAGCTGAGAGGTTTGGGCAATTGTTAGGCGTATCAGATGAGCTCAAAAAATTATCAAAAAGCCAAGGAAACAAAATGCACTCAAAAAGTTTAAATTTTTTCTCATTTTTGCATGCACTAGAATTTGGGATGTTACAGAGGGAGTGAATGACTCTCCCAAAATCTTCTCCCAAGTATCGACATAACGTAGCGGAGACACAAACCCTCATGCACTCAAGTTCAAGAGCCAAAATCACCAAGACACTAAGACGCAAACCAGTCAGACCGCTAGCTTTGCTCTGATCCAACCGGTACTAACATAACAACACAAGTCAAAATGCAAATTCACAAAAATCAAACTCAAATATCAAAGGCAAAGCACATGCAATGTTAAATACTCATCACTCTTATGGGGTTACCGCCATATGGTCTTACTGTCTCTGACTTACTTTTGGAGGCTGTCGACCCCTAGACAGCTTGGAGATGTTATGTCATTGATCTTCTAAAGAAACTTGTGGTCACAAGCTGCAGATCCTAGTAGGTAAGTCAGTAGTCAAAACCTACAGAATGTGGTCGGTAGTCAAAACCAACAGAACATAGTCGATAAACGAAACCTACAAAACGTGGTTGGTAGTCTTGAGCCACATAACCTAATCAATACTCGTACAGATTAGTACCTGGTCGGTAGAAGTAAGTTACGGTACCGGTAGGTAGTAGTAAGTTACAGAACCCGGTCGATGCTCAGAAGGCCCTCGAAAGACCCACGTGGATGAAGATCGGTAGTATCGGCACTGTGAAATGGTACAACCGAAGTTGTGATAGGATCAACGTAGTCGAAGGCATATGTGGTCAAAGTGCCATGATCGGTAGTCAATTGTCAGAGTAACCGAGTACCATAGCGGTTAGAACGTCTAAAGGATCGAAGTAGTAGTTAGTAGTACTCCTAAGATCAGATCAGTAGCCACAGTGGTATGATCGTAAGCTATAGTGATCTAAGCTACAGCATTCGTAGGCTTCAGTAGTCATAGATAGAATGGAGTAGCGGGTGAAGTGTTAAAAGTCAGTAGAACTCCGTAGCGGCCCAAGAACGTTAGTAGTCATAGAGAGTGTTGTACCAACCGAGAAGAAATAATTCAAACCAAGTTGAGGTACTCTGCGATTGGCTATTCCTAGCCTTCTATGAGTTAAGAAATGGAGTATTCTTATGAATATTCCTTCACTTTTGATCCGTTCTTTTTTCCCTCCCAACAAAGCCTCCTCGCCATCCCCTCATTCACTCAAACTCCATTCGAATGTGTCAAACATCTCTCACCTTTTGAACCTTCTCTTATATCACCAAACTCAATCCTAATAAACTTAATGAAGTTCTCTTTGGATTTATTTGTATCTTTTGTAGTCTGTTGGATTTATTTGGTCTTTTAACTGCTTATCGTGTAATTAGAAGTCGAAGACCCAAAGGAGCACCAACTCAAGCAAGATCGAGATAGGGACGAAGACCAATAGCTCCAAGATCATTAACTGAGAAGGTCTTGAGTAAAATCAAGAGCACAATAATTTAAGCAAGGCAAGCACCCCCTTTGACCATGTTGATCTCAGTATTTCAATTACTGTACATTATTTGCAAAATCTATTATGCATGCATGTGTGTTTCAATAAAATTGCTACACTATGATGGTTTCAAAATGTTGGACTAGATGGAGAAACCTCTGTTACTTTGGTATCAAATAAAATGAAAAACCTAATTTTTGTATGTGAGCGAGTTATATGATACACTGTCAAATGTGAGGGGAAATCTCGCATGTATGTCGGGGGAGATCCTTGCCCAGGTCAATTAAGGACCGAACACTATTGTCGTATATCTAAGCACACCGTACAATCACATGTGCTATATGGGCAATCCGAGTGAAGGCCTGGCTCATAGGGACTCCCACACCACGGTGATGGGAACAAAGCTTGCTAATACACGGTGAATGCCCACTTGGGGGGACATACCTAAGTGAGGGTCTTCGCTTAGGGTAGGACCTAGCGAGGATTCAAACACTCTTAGGGGATGGACCTAAGAGATGTTCGATGTTCATTGGGTTGGTGCAAGGTTAGGACTGGATGATCTAAAGGCTATATGATAATCAACTTTCGTCATACGCCAAAGGAAGCGTTCAGTTGCTGATGGTATAATTGATTATCTCATGTGGGTAAAGCTGTACAACCTCGGCAGAGTGTTAAAAACTTTTTAAATAGCCATGTTCGCAGTCATGAGCATGCTTAGATGCAGCCGTAATAGGTGTAGTTTTCCTTTTCAAAACAGTTTCACTGAACATGTAGGATGGCATATACGCGTCTTCCGTGTGCCATTCCCATGAGTGGGAATTGTGTGATGTTCACAACCTAGGAAGGCTACGAATGGATTTGGTCTACTATTATGGAAATTATATAATATTATTTCATTACATGTCAAATGCTCTTTACAAAGTCCGTTGCAAATTACTACTTATCGATATTGCAAATACAATTTTATTTTATGCTAAAAATAACTTACTATAGAGTTTTATCCTTTGATAGCCTTGCATATATATAATTTTGTGATACACTATAAGTCTTGCTGAGAACGTAATGTATTCAACCTTACTTAAATTTAATGAAGATAGATACAGATGACGCGTACATCACCTCCGGCTTTGAGGAGTTCAACAATGGATTTTTAGGGCCTAATCACCAGTCGGTTGCCTGTGGTTATGGTGGCATACCATTGGATACTTTTGCTATTTACTTGTCTTCCACTGCAATTTGCTCTTAACTCTGGTATTCTCTTGGCCGGTCGGCCATATGCTGTAAAACCTTATTGTATTCATCCCTTTACCATAAATTAAATATATACGATATGTATTGATGTGATCTTAATATTGTGAATGTGTATACTAACTACTGATCATGGGACTAGTACAAAACACACATGAGGTGACTATGGGTGCTCACGCCTGAGGTTTCCCTACAAAGATAAGACAATTATCATTATTAGGAATTAAGGATCTAAGCCCAACAATTTTAGTGTTCAAGCCCTCAAACCAATGATTTTCAAGGTAGATTAATCATATATAAATAAGAAATTATCTCATTAATCTCTACTAATATAACAAGGGAGTTTATCCGTTCACCTTCTTCTCCACGCGCAACCAACTGATCCTGTCCAATCATTGGATCTGTACAAAGTTTTGGTTAACAGGTGGCCCTCCTTGTGTCCAAGCCCACATGTCATTGTATGTGTGCGCGTGGTGACAACCCCCATCTTTCTCCCACACCTACCTCCCACGTGAGCAACCCCATCCTCCCGTAGATGTCACCACCTCCACCGACGCCATGTGACCGACCCCATCTCTCCCGACTCCACCTCTCTCAACCTGTGCTCCAGTCACACCCCTTGCTCCATACCGCCGCCTCACCTGGCCCATCCGCAACTCCCTCCATCGCCCACATCAGCACTTCTCCCCCTCTCCTAGATTCGGCATAGGCTGGACTCCCCGCTCTGCATTCGCTCCACTCTTGTCCCCCACCCCGCCGCTTCACTGGCTAGCCACCCCACAGCCCCCACCACAGCTCGCATCAGCACCACTCCCCTCCCCCAGATCCAGCATCAGTTGGACTCTCGACGCCCTTTAGTCCCTCCCCTTTAGATCCAGCGCTGGCCAAACTCCCCGCTCCGATCTTGACCCCCCACCGACTCACTAGTGACAACGGCAACTGCAGCTCCCTTGTTGGCCCCACCACATCCCTCTCCATCCGCCACAGCCGAATACCATCCATCCATCACCTTCCCCACCAACACCGCAAAAAGCAGAATCAAACGTGCACGGCGGTTGGAAGAGATGGATGGACATGCATGATGGGTAGTTTCCTTAGGAGAGACTACAAAGCATCAGCTCCTGTTCCACTTCTTCAAACACTTCAACTCCACCTTGAAAATATACGTGGTAAATACTTCCCACTACTCTCTCTTTCCATCTTTTCATGAAGATTCTTTTGATATAAAATGGTTTCTTGGCAGTGTGTTGTGCCACCGACGTGGAGGCGAGCAGCGAGGGTGGGGGCGACGCAATAGGCTCCAGCTGTCAAATGTGAGTAATGTAGTGTCTTTTTGTATTTCGGTGAGTTCAGGTAGAGATAATGAGAATTCTTCTTGGAATCAGCTTTTGAATGATGATATGTATTTTGTAGAACTATAGTTGACTCATAATTTCTCCAGTTATATTAATTCATGCTTGATTCAAATTTTTGTAGAGGAGTCCTCATGCATGGCTTGTAGATTATCCAATTCATGCATGCATGACCTACACCTCTCCAAAAACTTCATTGATTATCTTTGATTCATATTTGGGCTTCCATTATAGGAGTTGAGCATCTTAATTTGTATTGATATATTTGGGCTTCCATTAGGATGTGTGGATGCACAGTGATGTTATCCACCACCTTGTGTGCTATGATTGATGCACAGTGTACGAGGAACGCGCGTACCAATGGTACGACGTGCAACACATCACACGATGGATTGAGAAGACACTACCATTCTCGCTGCTCCTGCTCATCGTCTTCATAAGGCATCATCTCCAAGTTTGCTACAATGCTTTTAGTTCAATTTGTAGTCTGGTATGGTGAGCTTTAGCTTGAATCCCTACATGAGTCCAATGTGGAAAATATCTATAGCTGGGTCTTGAGAGTTAGCTGCCCTAACTTAACATAATTGGACTTGCTATTTATGGGCTCTTGTATTAGCTAGGTCTTGAGATTTCGCTGCCCTAACATAACATAGTTTGACTTAACAGAGTTTTAGTTTTTACTATGAACCTTAGTAGTAATAGTAAAACTTATTCAAACCAAGAACAGAGTAATCAATTTTCAATTATAACCACAATCAAAGAGCACAAATTAGCCAATAGATTAAGAAGTTCAAGTGTTCTCTTTTATGTTAAACTTTGACCTATTAACAATAATGACCTCTTTGTGCAATCCAGTATTATCCTTTTGTATTTTGAATAAATATAATGTTCAAAGATGCTGACAAATGGCCGATCAAAGTGAACAGTGAAATAGTTGACTGTCTACCCAAACACTAGACAATTATCAGGTGGTTGGCTGCTAGCTAAAGTAAAAGCAAGTTAAGGGCATGAAGTGCAACTGCCTCAGACTTAGACCAAACTTTTAGGGTTGGTTCCGATGGTATCTAGCTTTTGTTCTGTACTAATTTTCTTTCTTGAATATATGCCACATGTTGATTTGAACCTTTGTTTGGAAACACAGCCTTTCTAATGGGGCCAAATCAACAATGGAGGATTAATACTTGACCTAGTTCGTGTATATGCAACTACTATTTATGTTGGATGTGTTCTTTTGGCTATAATTTTAAATTTTTGCTCTTTTGATTTGTAATATCTCAGCTATTATTTCTTTTGATTAGTAATACCTTTTGGTGCAAAGTTGTGATGCCCCTACCAGCGTCATGTCATGGTAAAGCCTCTTGAGGCTTCTATTCACATTCAAAATAGCTAACAAAATTGTGGCTTGGCACTAGCACATTATTGACATATATTCTTGCATCTTTTTGGTTTCTCTTTTCTTTTATTTCTACTGGGTAGTAATGTGCAGAGCTGCCAAATTGCATCATATGGTTATGGCAATAGATGAAAAAGGTAAGAGCAAGTCAATAAAAAATTGATGTGTGCTTTACTCGATACATGTTTTTCAAAAGATAAAATTGATGTTTAATGTTTAGTTTGGGATCACGTTTGATAATATGTATCACCCTCATTACTCTGTTGCAATGCACGGATACCTTACTAGTCAAGAGAAAAAGAGAAGATCTGTCGGAACCCGGAGCAATGACTCATGGATCCTCTGTGTAAATCGCACTAGTCCAGGATCAGCTAGTGCACACAGTGACCAACAAAGATAATTACCAAGCATAATGACCTTTATTTAATTTAAAGAGTACGGCCTTATGGCCAGCGTTTACATCAGTGCGCATTGGCAAAAATAATCGCAAAAAAGCTGCGAAGCGAAGGTGAAAAGGCGAGCCAAGCACGCCCACAGCAAACAAGCGCAAGACGTGGCCTACTCGTTCGATCTTCCCGTAGTCGAAGTCGTCTTCCTCGTGTGGAGATAGCAACGTGAGTACAAACTTGTACTCCGCAAGTCACACGGAGAAATGCAATATAATGATAAAGGCTTCAATGGAAGGCTTATAGGGTTAGTTTGCATAAAACAACATTTAATGAAATATAATAAATAGATTGAAAATGCTGAATTTAATACAATATGTAAAGACAGTACTTGTAATTGAAAATATTACCGTCAGTGCAGGCTCCGACCAAACACCAACCTATCCACGGGCATCCCACCCGGACCATCTTTTCCAAAAGATCACGTATGGATTCCATCCATCCACACGCTTTCACTGCGCAACTCTGATGAATTCCATCCATTCACCAGATTTCAAACTCTCACGGATTCCATCCATCCGTAAGGTTTTCATCTCTCGTGGATTCCATCCATCCACAAGGTTTTCAAAAATATTTTCGAAAAACAAAGTCTAATCCATGAAAAACTTTTACTCAGCATGCCTATGACCGTGGGCACGGCTATCCAGGATAGGTTATACACTCTGCAGAGGTTGTACAGCTTTACCCACAAGACACGATCATCCCGTTTTACCACTAGATTACACACTTCCTTAGGTGTGCGGTTATGAGTCGTGACAAGGCCTTTACAATGCAAAGCCGTCAACTTGGCCAAGCCAACTCTAAGGTTTCACCCAGAAGGAATCCACCGCAGGACCCCTCTTGGCCGAGTGAGACTTCTCATGGCCTACGCCACGCTCACTTTCAACCTACGAAATGGCTCAGGTTGGGACCCGCAAATTATTCAGCCAGGGATGTCCCATACCAGCCTTGTGGTAGTACGTTAGGGCTTTGCAACAGTAGCTCACAGACCGGTCCTTAATTGACTGAGGCTCAACCACGTATCTCCTGTGCACGACAATCAACACTGTGTCTCCGAACAACAGTGCATGCCTGCACCCACCACCTAACTATTAGCCTAAGTCTAAACCAGATTTTATATTTTGTTTCAAAATATTTTATCATCCTTCTTGACTCACCGAAGTCAAGATTACAGTTCAAAAGCTTATCATTTTATGTGAAAAGGTATCCCAAAATCAAAATTATATCTAAGCAGATCTAAGCATTTGATTTAGAAATTCTCCAGCCAATACTAGTGTACTAACTAGAGTTTGATTCTAAGGTGACAAGGTATAAGGATTTGCAATGTCAAAGGAGGTAATAACAAACAGGTATTAACTATAGTTAAAACTGAATTGAAATACATTGAATAAAATTATGCATGCAATATAATTTAAATCAACATAATTTTATTTGCAATCTGGGATCAACATGGTCAAGGAGTGTGACTTGCCTTGCTCTTCAATTTGGTTTGAATCTTCGTCGAAGAAATTTCCCGAATCGTCGAAGTCTACACGTCAAAATAACCCACCAAATTCAAATAAATTCAAATTGACTTCAAATATTTGAATTGAGGCCATAAATGGATAGAGGGGAATTTTTGATGAATTTAGAAATTTGAATGGGCTCAAACAGAGTTAGGACGAAGGAGAACGGGCTCCAGGAAGTTTAAATTCAGGGAAAAAGAAAAAGGGGATTTTCTGAAATTATTTTTCTCGAAAAAGGGTTTATGACGTCAGCCTTGCGTCAGCCCTGGAATTTTGAATTTCGCCGATTTATTTTTCAATTGAAAAGTCGGTGAGAGGTCGATGGGCCCGGTCCATGTGGATGAGTCCATGGACTCGGCGGATCCGAGGTGGCGGGGTGGCGTGGCGGCCGGGCGGCGTGGCGTCCGGTGGCGGACGGGCAAGTGGAGGGCCGACGCGGCGCGAGATGGCGCCACCTTGGCTACCACGCGCACGCGACGCGACGACGTGGCGGACCGGCGAGGAGGGCTTGGGGCAGCACGCCACCGAGCTCCGGTGGCCGCGGCGCAGCGAGGCGGCAAAGGGAAGAGGGGGCCGAGGGGAAGCCGGGGGTGGGCGCAACCTTACCCGAGGCGGGCGGGAAGAGGCCGGCGGCGAGGAGGGCGGCGGCGACGCTCGGGTGGCGCCGGGGACGGCGTAGGAAAGGCCGGGAAGGCGAGGGAGATGGAGGAGGAGGTGGTGAGGAGAGGGGGAAAGGCCGAGGGGGTTTTTATAGGGGTCGGGGAGGGCGGAGGCGGGCCGGATTCCTCGCCGGAGATGGCGCGGGGGTGGCGGAAATGGGGGGAAATTAGGGGGACATGGCGCGGGGATTGGGGAAGGAGGCGGGTGTGCGACTTGCGGGGGAAGAAAGGGAGGTGGGCCGCGTGCGGGAGAGCGGGGAAAGCCGGCTAGGGCGGAGATGGCAGTGGCGGCCAGTGCCCGGAGGAGGAAGAAGGTGGGCGGGAGGCGGGAGACGGCGCGGGGACGGGACAAAGGCGACAGCGGGCCGGCCTGTCAGTGGGCCGAGAGGGGAACGAGGCGACGGCTCCGATGGCGCCACGCCGAGGGGCATGGATCGGGCGGCCAAGCGGGGAGAGGGGGCGCGGACGGTCGATGGGCCGTGGCGGGTGGCATGGCCACATCGGGCCCGACCACGTGTCGGCCCGAGAGGGAGGCGGGGTGGAGCGCAGCGGCGACGTGGGCGGCATCTGGCCGTCCACGTGGCGGCTGGAGGAGAGGGCTGGGGTTTCATTTTTGATTTTTGATTTAGGATTTTCAGAAAATCCCAGAAAATTCAATAAGCCTCAGAAAAATACCAAAATACCTCCAACATTCCAGAAAAATTCAGAGAACCTCCTGGACACTTTTTGGACTAAATAAAAATATTTCCAACTAATATTGGTATTTAATTTTCATACTTTAAAATACTTTTTAATTTCAAAAATACATTTTTGAACTCCAGAAAATCCAGGAACCCAAATAAAATTCAAATAACTCCAAATAATTAATTTAACATAGGATTTTCAATCAAAATATCATTTTAATAATAATTTTAGGTTTTCATTTTAAAATACTTTTTAAATCCAGCTTTTTCAAAAACAGAAATTCAAGGCAAAACCAACTTTAAACTTTAGGCAACAAAAATACTTATTTTTGATTAAATTTTAGTTTTAATTGATTTTTATTTATTTATTTATTTATTTATTTATTTATTTATTTATTTATTTATTTTAATAAAAATCTGGGCTGTTACAAGATCTATATTCACGTATTTTAGCGGATAAGTCCATATAACACCCTAAATTTTGCTTGAAAGTCTGTCTAATACCCTAAACTACAAAACCAGACATTTGACCCCCCCTAAACTTTGGAATCATGTTCAAATAATACCCTAACCCAGTTTTGCATGGTGGTATTGCCCACCTGGCACGATGAGTGGAAGGTTTTGTCATGTAGGATGACACGCTAGCCAAATTGGATCAATGATATGTAGTGCCCATAAGGGCTTCTACCCCACTGAGCTCCCTGCCATGCTTCCATGGCCACCACCCCTGTTGTTCCCTCCCTCCCTATTTCGATTTGGAAGAGAAGGCCCTATGGACCTCGCCTTTTATTCATTTAAATTTGATCAGCGTGTCATCCTATGTGGTAAAACCGCCTACTAATCACACCACGTAGTCAATACCACTATCCAAAACTAGGTCGGGGTGTAATTTAAACAACATTGCAAAATTCAGAGGGTCAAATATCCAGTCTCATAGTTCGGGGTGTTAGACGGACTTTCAAGCAAAGTTCGAGGTGTTATATGAACTTTTTGTGCTAGGTTATAACTGTGCAGATTAATCATGATAGATATTAGTCATGGTCATAATACTTGTTGGTTGTCTATTTTTATTGAAACTGCTTGTGGCAACCTCTGACCTAGACAACTGTACAAGGGAGGTTCTGCCAAAATTTTGTGAGATGTAGTTAGTTATCCTTGTTTCATTACTAGTTTGATAGCATTCCAGGCCATTTGCATGGCTGGGATGTTACAGTTGGTATCAGAGCGGGCTGTAGGTCCGTGGTTAATGAAATATTAATTTTGACACACTAAGCACTATAGGTGGGAATGGGGTTTGCATTGCATTTATGTTTCGGTCGGTTATCATAGTTGAATGTGTGCTTAATGTTTGACTTTGTACGTGTTATGAGATGATCTTTTGTGCCTACGATTTGATTATATGATTGTTATGTGTGGTGATAGTTGATGTCGAGAGATAGAGATCGCGGTGTGGCCATTGGCATGGCCAGGTTATATCACTATTCGTGGTAATGAAATGGTGAAGGATTTTTTCCTTGAGCAACTTAGTTTCAGAGGTTAGGAATGAGTTCTTTAGAAAAGTTTCTCTCATTCTTGAGTTGAATTTGGTCAATTCTTATCCTGTGGTGGTGGATGAATTTATCTTGGGCTCGTGGTTCATTGCAGTTGAGGATTTTCAATTGGTTTCTACCTGTTCTTTGAAGCAATTATTGTTTTTTGGACTATTGAGACACTTTTGCTACCTATGAGCATTGTGGATTTGCATGGTTGGTCCCTTCGCAGGAGTTTTGTCTTGTTGTGAAACATATCTCATTTGTTTGCTTGGTATTCTTGTTAATGAAAGTTTTATGTTGCAAATTCTTTAACATGTGAAAGCTTTGGCTTTATGTAGTTCTTTTGGATTATTCTAAGTGTTGAAGTTTAATACCTCTCTTTTCTGAAGGGAGTGTTAAAATCCTTTTGTGATGTCTTGGGTTATGGTTAAGTCAGAGATTGTAATCAAATAAATTGATATAGTATGAGTATCCTTGGAAGTGAAACCAAATAAGTTGATGTTGTCTTCTTGTAGTTGTTCATGAACTGTGTTTATGAATAGGGCTATTCCTAATGGAATCAATAGAGTCACTAAGAGGCATGGAACTTTGATGAACTGGTTGATCAATAAGAGAGACAAAATTAGTAAACTTTTGGGATAAATTGGATCAACTGATCTCAATGGATTAATTTAACCGTTTAGGATAGTTAAATTCAGAAGGTGCTGGATTACTGTATTAGTGGATATTAATCTTGGAGTTATCTTTGTGGATACTTAGTGTTCGTATGTAATTGCTAAGTGCAACTGTTGTGTAATGAACTTTGGTGTTGCGAATCAATAATAGAGCAATGGATGGGGTTTAAAATGTGATCTATATTTACATGATGGTGGGATTGTCAGATGATATTATGTCTTTGATGGAAGAGTTTGGTGGAATCATTAAAATTGTGTAGTAGATCTCCTCTAATTTAAAGCGATTGTTGTAGTGAGGTTGTAAGGTTTTGAAATACTTTCAATTTGAGGATGGGATGATAAAGTAGCATAGAACTATTTGATGAGATTTTGGAGGGCTTTATAATGGAAGGGTAGACGATAACGATTCTTGTTAAGAGTGTATTATTCTTGATGTTAGTAAGATTGTTGCAATCTTATTGGAAAAAAACAGTTTGAAATAAGTTATTGTGTTCTTTGGAAAGGGTTATGATGCGCTGGTAGGCTATGATGATTCATGCTAAGAATACATAATGATGAGGTTAGTAAAACTGAGTATGAGATGTTGAGGGTAGTGTTGATTCATTTAGAAGTAAAGGAATTTGCTCGTCTTCCGTGATGTCAGTTAAATGAAATGTTTGGAGTTTTGCATTCATGATCCTGTGGGAGTTCATGAATTATTGTGGTATCTGAAATTAGTTTGCGCAGAGTGACGTATTGGAAGGTTCTATCGGTTCTTAAGAGATTCATGTGATTTGAGCTTAAAGGATCGTTTGCTTGAAGTTGGTAAAGTGATGTTTCCATTAAAGAAAATTATGTCCTTTGTTAAATTGAAGGGTGTAGTGCAGGTATTCGTGGTTGGATTCAAGTTTTGTACCTTGCAGCTTATTGAAGCGTGCTTAACCTTGTTGGTTTGCTACAAAGGAATTTCTCAAGTTTCCAAAAGCAGTGCTTTATTTATTTATTTATTTTCAGCTGAAGTTTGATACTCTCTTCTTGTGGGACTTGTGCACTCAACTGTGGTCTCGTCTTCTATTTTCCAAGATCTTGGCTATTTGACTTTTTTCCCTTGGTCTCGTGTCTACGGTGAGTGGTAAATATTTTTCTATGTGCTGAAAATTGTTTCTATATATATCTTCTTCTGAGGAAGGATTAACCAATCCGCGTTGCAAAGCCTTTTAGGTTGTATAATGGCAACTTGATAGTGGTGGTCAAGTAGATGATTTTGGTGAGATTGCAGGTGTTAAGTTGTTTGAGATTCATTGAGTGATAAATTGATTTCTTGGAATAATTCTCGGTGAGGATTTGATTTAAATAGAATGTTTGTCTTTGGAGCTAACTGATTTCATGGTTGCAATTAGTAGAACCTATAGTAGATTATGGTTCAAGAATGTTTCGATCATTTTGATGGAACATTAGAATTATCAAAAGTATGAGAATCTTGATCAATCTTATTAGAGTATCGTGATTAGGCACTTAGTAAGGTTTAGTAGGAGGATTATGGTGGTGTAGTTAATGAGATTATAATTGTGAAGAAGTCTAACCGTTACGGGAATCATTGGGATAGTGGGGATTGTTGAATTATTGCCATGCATGACTTGGCTTCAGTGAGTAACCCTCTAGGAGTTAGAGTCTTCCTAAAGATAATTAGGTTGAGAATATGTTTTCATGTGGTTGTTAATGATTGAGCATGTTTGATTGTGGGAATTTTAGTCACCGAATTCGAGAGTCTTCGTATCAATTATATCGAAGTGCATATATAGGAGCCTTGGAGATGGAAAATTTTGGTTTGGTGTTCTATGCTAGAACCTTGGAGGCTAATGATGTTGTGTGAGAATATTGGAACAAGTGGATTCTTGATGCGGGGAGATGGGTGGCCCGATCTTCACGACGTAGGATTATGGATAACTAGCCCGTGCAACCTAGCAATTGATGCGACCAACAACTGTCTCTATACAAAGAACTGCAAAGACTCAAATTACTCAACCACACGCTCTACGTCGTCTACTCGCTATCGTGGAGCAGACATGTTCAAGCAATCCCAAGGAATCACAAGAACAATAGAGTGGCAACTCAGAAATAACACCCAATCCCAATTAGTGGTGGAAATGGCTCACACACAAAAGGAACAAGTGTTCTACTAAAAACTCAACCATGAAACTCCTCCTTCCATACATGGGGGTGCCCCCCTATTTATAGGGTGAGATGACTTGGGGGCTAAGTAGATATGAGGTAAGCGCTGGCGTCATGTTGTACGATCTTCTGTGGCTATATGATCTTCTATGGCTATGATTACATATGCGCTTACATCTCGTTCAAGACGATCTTCTGTGGCTATACGATCTTTTGTGGCAATGATGACATATGTGCTTACATCACTTCATGTTGATCTTCTGTGGCTATACGATCTTTTGTGGCAATGATGACATATGTGCTTACATCACTTCATGTTGATCTTCTGTGGCTATACGATCTTTTGTGGCAATGATGACATATGTGCTTACATCACTTCATGTTGATCTTCTGTGGCCATGCAATCTTTTGTGGCTAGGCTTCCTGTGTCTTTAAAGCTTCTTTTCCATTCGTTAACTTTTCCTCAAATCTAAGAACACATAAAATAGAAACACTAGGTAGCAACAAATTCTTATGAGTACAAGAGTAATCACTAAGGAAAAGATTCACCTCTTGTTGCATTTGTTTTGCTCTAGCTCTTGTCATTGGTCCAATGGGTTCAACACTTGAAGTAGATGATGTAGTGTGTTTGCTAGTGATGTCCTCATCAATTCTAAATAGTGTGATGCTCTTCGAAAGTGTCCTTTGGGTGTGGGAATTCAGTGTGTGTGTTGAGAATTTCAAGTTGACTATCCCTAGAGGATTGTGGTGAAGTGATTATGGGTGAAAACAATGATGAGGTGCATTGAAAATCACTTATCAAAGTAACCCTGTGGTAGAGGAGTTGGCTAGAGTATGTTATTGTGAGGTCAGTAAAGTCTCTCCACAAAGGGGTGGTTGATGCACTCGGTTTGAGTATAGTGTTGATGTTGCCAATTTAAGATAAATGAGTTAGTGTGGTGTGTGATGATTTGGAATCTTGTGATTCAAGAGAAAGTTTATTCCTAAAAAACAATATTTTCTCGGGTAGTAAAATGCTCTCTTGATTATTGTTTGAGCTATGTGATGATAGCAAAAGTCTTTTGTGGTTTGGGTTGACTTTATGTTGGCATGTGTGGTTTTTCCGGTTCAGGAAAAAAACAAAGAAAGGGTTTGGCATTGGAGTGATTCTCCTTTGACTTACGTGCTGTTTATTTGCAAACTATCTACTTGGAATGTGGAGAGGTTCTCGTGTTGAATCCTCATTTTTTTTCTTTTTTTTGATTTAACTCTTTTGGTCGGGAGTTGGTGATGTGTCGTTGCGATGAGAATCCTTTATTTTCAGTTGGATTCTATTTATAAAAGAGTTTGTTTATAATGAGCACTTTTGTGCGTCAGTGGTTAAAGGAGGTGCTCCTTGTTAAGGTAAAGAGATCGATTGAGAGTTGGAACATGAGTTTCGTTTGATGTGCAGGTTGTGTGGGTTGGTACCAAAGAAAATGATAACCCGAGGCATATTTAATCGCATTGTTAGTTGTCAGGATTTGGAGGGTGGTGTATCGCTAGGACCGCCTTGGGTCCTAGGGTGGGATACACAACGTTATGCATAACCCGGTGTTGAGGAGGTACCTGCGAGATCCGGAGCTTCATATTTTACTAGAACCGTTAATACTTGAACATGATCTGTCCTTTGAGTCCAAGCTAGTGCGAATTCTGGAAAGATCAGGAAATGCATTGAGGAATAAAACTTTAAAGTATGTCAAGGTGCTTTGGTCACAACAGACAGAGATGGAAACCACTTGGGAATTAGAGTCTCGCATGCGTGAGCAATATCCAGAATTATTCACAATAGGTGCGTGTAAATATGATTAAGTTTTAGTTGTGATTAAACCTTGGTGTAAGTGTGGATAGAATTCGGGGTCAAATTCTGTTTAAGTGGGGTAGAATGTAATACCCCAAAAGTGATTCGAGAGTTAATCGATTAATTGGAGGGAAGGACCATATAGAAAAGAGTTAAATAGGGATTTTTAGAGGGGGAATTTCTAAAAATCCTCGCAACTTGGGCCTGGGCCTTGGCCCAAGAGGTGGCCGGCCAAATAGGGGGGAGGCACCCCTCCCCCAAACCCTAGCCACCACCCCTTACTCTCCCCTTGTGTGGCCGCCACCCCCTCTCCCCCTTGCGCCTCCCATGTCCAGCAGCGCCTCTCTCCCTCCCCTCTCCTCCATTGAAGCCCCTTCGACCGGTGATAAAGATTTCCCTTTTGCTGCCGGTTGAGCGGAGGAAGGAGATCAATCGCAGCGAGGCGTTTGGATCCGGAGGAAGGGAAGAGGAAGGGAAAAAGGGAAAAAGGAAAAGGGAAGGAGTTCATGGGGTGTTCATCGTGATCTACAGTGGTTCGTCAAGGGTAACCCCTGCTTTCCCCCAATTAGATGCATATTTTAATCGTTGTAGCAATGCCGGTATTCTGGACTGCCAAGACAGATTGTGTTAGACGATCGTTTTGGGGTAGTTCCGTGGGGTTTCAGTTCTGGACACCTCCTAGAGTTTTGTAGAGGACATCACCATGTTTTCGTGAAGTGCTAGAACACATCATTGGACCTCTGTAGCAGAAGTTATGATTTTTCTAGCAGAACTGTTCTACAGATTGAGAGTTTTCTATCAGGTTTTGGTAAATTGAGTTGGGCGACTACAAAACGGAAGAATTAGAGGAGCTCAGTATTATGAAAGTTGTAGATAACTTCCTTAGCTTTCCAGAAAGACCAAGAAATCATGAATCGAACACTCGTGCTGAAAGTTATGGTATTTTTAGTACTCTGTCCAGAGAACCCGACGTGAAATTGATGTTTTAGAAAATTGATGGGTGCGGGTAAAAGTTGGCCGATTCAGGGAGGCTCACCAACTAGGTTTAGTTGGGGAATTTGATTATCATTACAGAAAGTCTAAGAACACCTTATTGGACTCCTGTACCAATAGATATGAATTTTTGAAGTTGACTGTCCACAGAGGGGGGCAAGACGATCTGTAGGAATTGGGGATTGGAACCGAGTTAGACGTTTTTGTTAGTTCGTGATTGTTTTTACTTGATCTAAGGTCCACTACTGTTATCTTAGCATATATTATAATTATTATTCAGGTGGTGGACTGATCCCGGGGGCAGCACCTTCTGCACGTCCCTCGTTCTCTCGCGATTAAGGCAAGTATAATGATGGATTTAATTGATATTGTGGAATGTCTGTGTTTGATTTATATTGTGAGCAATTGAGTTCATGGATGTGGTGAAGGCGTGCAAATGATGTTCATGGTTGTTTGCAAGTTATGGTTTTCATGAGTATTTCTGGTGCATAGTTATTGTGGATGCAAGTTTAATTAATTTGAGACCTTCACACATATGCATCATGTTGGTTTATTGAAGACTTGGTCATATGATGACCAAGCATTTGCTGAGGTCCCCGTCATGTTGATGACGGGCTAAAGGTCCTCATACTTGTGGAGTATGGGCAATTGGTCCCTGTACCAGATGGTACAGGCATGGGTGTGCATCGACGGATGCACACTTTGCATCACCGGTAAAATACAAAAGAGAAAGAGATAAAGATATTGTTGATCATACTGCATAGCAAGATTTATATAAGTGATTGTTGGATGTTCTTATGAAATGGTGTTCATGTATGTTCTTGTTATCCTTTGTTATGTTTGCTGAGTCGTTGGACTCACCCTTGTAGTTTGTTGTGTTTTAGGTACCTTTATGAGATCGGCATGCATGGGGGAAAAGGAAGGATTAGTCTTGTTGCACTTTGCACGATCAATCCATAATGGCAAGAAAGGAAGAATTTAAATAGTAGACGAATGAATTACTTTAAGTATCTTTATGATCATTGTTTGCTGAAATTAAACTGTAATAAATGAATAGAATATTTATGGAGTTCTTGTTCTTTATCAAGATGATAGTCCTATGGTTGTCCCAGAACATATAGTCAATGTTGATTAGTCATGGTCATAATACTTGTTGGTTGTCTATTTTTATTGAAACTACTTGTGGCAACCTCTGACCTAGACAACTGTACAAGGGAGGTTCTACTGAAATTTTGTGAGATGTAGTTAGTTATCCTTGTTTCATTACTAGTTTGATAGCATTCCAGGCCATTTGCATGGCTGGGATGTTACAAAGGCCCTATGGACCCCACCTTTTATTCATCTAAATTTGATCAGCGTGTCATCCTATGTGGTAAAACCGCCTGCTAATCACACCACGTAGTCAATACCACTATCCAAAACTAGGTCAGGGTGTTATTTAAACGAGATTGCAAAGTTCAGAGGGTCAAATATCCAGTCTCATAGTTCGGGGTGTTAGACGGACTTTCAAGCAAAGTTCGAGGTGTTATATGAACCTTTTCTGCTAGGTTATAACCGTGCAGATTAATCATGATAGATATTACAAGGATTCCAAATGTATAACAGATACAACTATATTTTCAAGAGGTAATAGAGTTATATAACAAATATAATATGTTGCAACATCTCGCCTTGCAATTATGTAGAAAATTCCACTAGTTATAATAATCTCGTCTAGTGAAACTGCTTTAAGATATTTTCATGTGTGAGTTAGCTGTTTTTTTTCTTTTCTTGAGGGCCAGTTTGCGGTTGTTTTGCTAGTGTTTTTCTTTCTATTCTCATCTGGTGGCATTGCATCACAGCAAACACATTAGTTTGGCCCTAAGAGGCGAGGTTTTGTGTCATGGGCAGATGGGTAACAGAAATATTGGGTTTATTTCTTTCTAAAAAACTATCAATTTTTTGCCCTTTTACATTTTAACAAAACCAGCTGATGGAATGCTAGGTAGCTAATTTTTTCTGAATATGTCGATGAACCAATTGAAAAAAAGAAAAGTTCATTTTTCAATAGTTAACTATACATCGAGTCAAAATTTCAACTGAGAACACCAAATCTATCTAAAGTACAACTCTTAACTATCAAAACTATCTAAAACACAGCCCTAGACCCATTGAAATGCGGTTTTGCTCCAACACGGGTTTACTAACATGATGTCCTTGTCACCTAGTAAATAAAAGAAATGCTAAAGCACACCCGTCATGCCTATTATCATTGACCCACATGGACGCCACATGAAAGTCAAATCGTCTTAGAATGGGTTGAGAATTGTATTTTAGATGATTTTAATAGTTAAAAATTGTGTTTTAGATGGTTTTCAAGATGTGGAATGAAAAACAAAGTCGGACTAAAATGGCATAAAATGTACTTTTCTGTGCTAACAAAAATACCAATCGTAAAAATGCAAAAAGGATGTTTTTGCTAATCAAGGAATAAAGAGGCGCAAAACTGAATTGTCTGTCTCAATTTTGAAACGGCTGCAATTGCTGGGCCATAACGGCCGCGTTTCCTTCGCTTCCCGGACATGTAACCCCAATTGCCAAAATCCTAAACCCTGACCCCCCTCTGGCCCTCTCCACCCCATGGCGCCGCCGCCGCCACAGCTGGTGTTCGCGGCATCCTCCGCTGACGCTGGCGTGGTCGCGTGGGACCTCCGCACGGGCTCAGAGGCCATCCACCACCGCCCATGCGCCTCCCGCCCTCGCCGGCAACTTCGCCCCCATTCACTTCTGCTACTGGGACAAGGTAAGCGCCCTCCGCAAACCCCAACCCACGTCCTTGAAGCCCGAACCCTAACCTTGAGCTTGTTTTCTTGGTTCCAAACTGCAGCCCCAGGTGGCGTCAAGAGCTTCCCTGCCGAGCCGATCCGCACGTTCATCGCTGACCCGGAGGGGAGCTACCTCATCGGTGGTGGGGTCTCTGGCGACATCTTCTTTTGGGAGGCGAGGGAATTGTGGTTTCTTGTTGCTGTGGTGAAATGATTACCTTCTTTTTTGCGAGGAAGAAACAATTACCATTCTTGGTTTCTAGGCGCTTTGTTTGAGGGTGATGCGATATGCTTGATTGGTGCTGGGTTAGCGTGGGGAAGGTTAAAGGTGGGATTGTTTGTAGCAAGGTTATTAAGGCGGTAAGGCGAGGTAAGGCGATCCACCCCCTCACACCTTTTAAGCGGTAAGGCGTGAGGCGAGGCGACGCCTTACAAACGTCATAAGGCGAAGAAAATGGAGTTCTGAGGACTAAATCAGAAGAAATCTAAAGAGAGAAGGACCTAAAAGGACCTAATTGTAAATTCATAAATCTTTAGGGACTCAAGTGTTCAGGTCCACCATATAAACACAGATCCCACCTAACCCTAACTCCTGCCTCACTCGCCGCCGCCACCCTCGCTCACTCGCAGTCGCCGCCGCCACCCTCATTCCTCCCTCACTCGCCGCCGCCTCCCTCACTCCTCCCTCGCTCTCAGTCGTCGCCTCCGTCCCTCCTCCCTCGCTCCCAGTCTCCGTCACTCCGTCGCCTCCCTCACTCCCAGCCGCCGCCACCCTCACTGCTCCCTCACTCGCCGCCGCTGCCTCCCTCACTCCTTGTAATGTTGCGGGCGGCCAGATCCAGCAAGGTGGAGGGTGAACGGCGGCGTCGGCGGCTTGACGGCGCCCTGGAGGCGGAGGCGGCTCGACGGCGCCCTGGAGGCCAAGGCGGCGCGAGGACATGAGGTAAACCTAGCCCATCTCTTCCGCCACCTTCTTCTTGCCTTCTTCCTGCCCAGCTACCCGCTCTCTCTCTGGTTTCGCTCGGGTCACTTAGACCTAAGGCGGACGAACGGCAAGGCGGGGGCGACGCCTTGACCCCCCGAGCCGCCTTACCGCTTAGGCGATGCTTAAGCGTCGCCTAAGCGACGCCTTAATAAGCATGGTTTGTAGCTTATTATGTGTTTTGTGATGAATTAATACTAATAGATTTCTTTGTGGTAATTTCCAATTATTTGGTGGGAATAGGAGCTGACTGCTGCTGTATTTCTAGGCTATACACGAGCATTTGTGGGAGTAAATCAAGTTGTGGTTATTTAGAGTCATTTTTGTTTTTAATGAAAATTGAACTGGAGGCTGTGTGGTCGTTGGTCTTAAAAATAATAATCGAGCTATTTAACTTATAAATATGTTTTCCAGTGAACTAATTGATTTTCTTGCAGCCACTGCTGGCTGCTGTGGTGGTCATTTTATAGCTTCTTGTGTTCTTCAGCGTTTTATGGTGAAGATTGGACCTTTTAGATGCTATTTTTTTACCTTTATAGTAATTTAGCATTTTCTTACTATGTTTTGTGTTGAAGGTGTCTGTTTTGTGTTAATATGATTTAGCATGTAAACTGCGATATTCAGGGGCTAACAGTGCCACTGTCATCATTGCCATGTGCTAAAGAATCTACATGTTTGGTACTAAAATGCTGAAACTTAGGCCTTGGAGGCTCTGTTGTTAAAATATAGGGCATTTGCATATATGCCACTGCAATTTTTTATGGTTAGTAAAAATGGTAATTAACTCATGCATCCTCACGAGCTGCATATTTTAAATAATGATTTTTAGTGTTTAAAACCTATATGAGTCCTAATCAAATTAAGATAATATTTAATCTACAAATTTTAAGAACTAATACAGCGTAATTCTGAATTTTCAAATTAATTTATATAATTTTGGATGTATGGGTCGATATATAATAGGTAAGTGAGAGGTATGTTTTGGATCTTGCTATTTTTCTTCTCATGTTTCTCACTGAGCTCGTCTTGATGGCCTGTGCATGCGGGCATCCAATTTATAGCCAAAGGGCAACATGATCACTAGCTTCAATACTGTCTTGGGTTTTGATGTGCATGATATGTTTGTCAAACTGAATTATTGTTGTTGGATGAAACACTGTAGCAGTCCTTTTTTTGCATGACCAAATCCTTTCCCATTCAATCCAAACACCGTGATCTTTTCATTGGAATTGCAGTAGTCTCTCGCTACTTTGAACATCTCTTACATGTGGGCCACACACCAGCCACCTGCTCTCTTTCTTCGAACGAAGTTTTGCATCTCCTCCAAGCTATGGTCTATATTGTCTTTTACTATCTCTTCTCTGTTCCATACTCTTGTTGTACAATTGTACTCAGCAATGTCAACTTTTGACCTTTGTATAATTGGTACAAAACTACAAATAGTATAGTTGCTATATTAGGCATATCTGAACCAGTGGTGGTGGCCAAACTCAGCTTTGCCTCTCCCCCCTCCCCCTCTGCCCCCCGTGCCCCCGTGGGCGGGTACTGGATGCATATTTTTTGCGGTGTTGTCGGTGTGCTTGTAGGACTTTGTATAGGTCTCCATCACATGTTTTAACATACATGATATTATCTATATATATTAGCTAGATTTTGATTCAAATATGTACATACAACTTTAAACATGACATATGGACTCTAGATTTCAAAATTTGTCTTGGAACACTTACGTTTGATATGGTCAAGTCATTATAATTGGACTTTGTATAGAAACATTTTTTCACTATTTATAGCTTTTGTTTTTCTTTCTCTCCGATTGATGCGTGCATTTATAGCTTTTATACTCCCTGGATTAGTGTGCTTTCTTCTAACTGGATGTTTCACTGACATGTGGGGGCCTGGACCGACATGTCAGTTCGACAGCTGATGGCATTTTCAAAACCACATCGTTGGAATGGCATTTTACTGATTTTTCCTTAAATACATCTGTTTGAACTTTGAAGTTTTGCAGCTACTTCATATGAAGTTTCAACTTTCTAGATTTTACGTGTACTTTCATTCTTGTGTGTTGAACGTTTTGCCTCTTTTGTACTTGGTGTCATTGTGTGTGTCACGGAAGTCCAAAATTGGGTTGTTAGTTGTATCTTATCCTCTGTTTGTTGGTATTCTATGTGCCTATTGGTTGGATTCTGTGTAGAAATTTAACATTTTGGTAAATTGTGATATTTATTTGATCCATTCAGCAATTTTATGGTTAGTGTTGAAAATTTGTTCTAGCTTACACCCTGTTTTCTTTGGTGGTTCTGTGTGTAGGTGGCTAGTGGAGAGCTGCTTGTCCAATGGCATGCACACTATCGTGCTGTTAGATGCCTTGCCCTCTATGACTTGTTGCTCGTTTCAGGGTCTGAAGATGGGAGCATCAAAGTTTGGGATCTTCTCACGTATGTATGTTGATTCTGGTAATATTGAGTGAACTATTTTGGTATATGTTTGATTAGGTTTGGTGGTGTTGACTGTAGGATGCTTGATGTGCAGCCAAGGTTGGAGGCAAAGGCATCCTACTTATATAGCTTTAATCGGCAGTTCGGCATGCACTGCCTGTAACTGATGATATTGCTAGTTTCCATGGAGCAATTGCTGTATCATCTTCAGAGGATCACACCTGTAAAGTATGGGCCTATTTGGGACTGCTCCACTCCAAATTTTGCAGCTCTGCTCTAGCTTTGTCTTGCCAAACACCTCCAGCTCCTAAAACTCCGCTCCGAGAAAAAAGTGGAGTTAGGGGCCAACTCCACATTTTTTATGGAGCTCCTCAAGGTGTACTCCAGAAACAAAGGTTTCCAAACTCCTCGTGGAGTTGGTGAAAAATTACCCACCACTGCCATTACACAATTGCTCCCAACGTACCGATTGGATTTCTTTTCTTTCCCCACCCACCTGCGCTCTCCCTGCGCGACTCCGCCCACCCCCCCACACCCGCGCCGCCACCGTCCTGATCTCTGACCACCGCCAGCGACGCCATGTCGTCCACCGCCGCGGGCACCGCCTTCCTCCTCCGCCCCACCTCCGCCACGACCCACCCTCTCCTCCACCTATCCATCGCCGGCGCCAACCCCAAATCCCACTTCCTCCGCCTCCACCCGTCACGCGCGCGCTGCCGTCCCGCCTCTTCGTCACACCCCGACACCACCAAAGCAACAACTCGGCGCCCTCGCCGCCGCCTCGTCTCCGTCCCCACTCCTCCGCGCCTCTCTTATCCAAGTGGTTCCGCGCGCGCGTCGGCGGGGGCTCTGCGCTTGCTCCTCGCGGGCAGTCTTCCACGCGTCCTCACGGCCGCGCCCACCGCCGCAACCTCTCGCGCGGCTCCGCGCGTGGGGCCCGGAGCGCGGGGTCTCGCTCTCCGCCGCCGTCGGCATGGCCTTCACTATCCGGTTCGTGCGCGAGTTCACCCGCCTCGGCCTCCACCGCCGTCGGCGGCGTCCTCGCCTCGCGCTCTCCCACGAGCTCTCCCCGTCGTCACCGCGCTCGGCTTGCCTCCTCGGCGTTCTTGGCCAACGCGATCTTTGGTGTGAGCACCAAGCATCATTCGAGTCGGTAGCAGGCGTTGCGGCCATGGGACTTGATCGGCTCCTTGCTAAAATCTCGGTGTTTGGCACTATTATTGCGATAGTGAGTGTGTGCACGGGTGTCACAACCCACGGAGGAGCCAAGGGCGTTGGCGAGTCCACAACGTCTGCGGTGGTCGTTTCTTTGGTTGGGATTTTCATTGCGGACTTCGCTCTTTCATGCCTATTCTTCGAGTCTTGGTGATTCGCTCAAGTATGCAATGGGTTAAGGCAGGACTCCGGCAGAGGAATTTTTGCTTCATAGCAGCATAGTGTAGTGGTGTACATTGACAGGTGAAATGAATCAATGCCCTTGTGTTATCCATTGGAAGTAAACTATTATGCTCTACGTGTGTTGTGCCTGATGGTTATAATCTTCACATATATGTTGTTTAGCAGTGTGTGTTCGAGTACTTGTAGCAGTCGAGTACTCGTGTGGTAGTCGTGAGTGGATGTAGTCGAAAGTTATGTGTCCAAGTACTCATGTTCGAGTACTCATCTATAGCAGTCGGAGCATTCAAGTGTTCGTAGTCAAGTGTCGAGGGTAGTCGGAGTCGAGTGATCGTAGAAGGAGTCATCCTTGGATGAGAAGAACTGCAATAGTTTTGTTGATAACTCTGGGAATACCCGAGTTGGACGATAGTCTTTGTTGAGATAAACTTTATGAGCTTTTCTCGTATGATGTAGTATATTTAATAGACATGAATCTGATCAGAAAAATTGTAAATGTTGGTAAACTAGAATTATGGTGCATATCGGAACACTTGCATTCGTAGTCATTTTGGTTTAAACTACTCTCTAGTTATCTATGGACAATTATTTGTATTCGAATGATGGACTTTGTTAATTATCTATGATGCACATTGCAATTTATGGGACAAAAGGATGGAATTATTTGACCAAAATATTTGTTTTTTGATTTTCTCGAATAAATTAATTGCGATTATAATATTTTACATCATATTTCAATTGGCAACAAAAAAAATTCAGTTACATATGCTCCGCAGACATCAAAACATACATCAAACATCATTCAGGGGCACATTGGACCTTTCTCAGGGAAACCTCACATTCCTGGAGCTGGAGCTAGGCTGCGTGCCAAACAGAACCACCTGCTCTAGGAACTCCACAGTGGAGCTGCTCCATGGTAGAGTTGGTGGAGCAGAGCTGGAAAAACTGGAGCAGAGCAGTCCCAAACAGGCCCTATGTATTCTATTTGTACTTTGTTTTTGAGTTGTATGCTGTGCAGAGGTGCACTCGTTTATATGTTCTAGTTATTCTTGCCAACATCCTTGTTTGTAGTTTTTAGCTTTAGCATTTTGGGCTAATTAAGCAACTCAATATTCATATTTGTTCCTTTTCCCCAGTTTTGGAGTCTATCCAAGGGTAGGATGCTAAGAAGCATTTCATTTCCTTCTATTATTGATTTTGTCACACTAGATCCAAGAAGTCATATTTTCTATGCTGGCGGTAGAGATGGAAAGATATTAAGATATATGCAAGGTTATTAAGGCATCGCTTAGGCAACGCTTAAGCGTCGCCTAAGCGGTAATGCGGTAGAGCGGTGGCAAGGCGTCGCCCCGCCTTACGTGCGTGCCTAAGGCGGCGGCTAAACCAGAGAGATAGCGGGCAGCTGGGCAGGAGAAGGCGGAAAGAAGGCGGCAGAAGAGGCGAGCTGGGTTTACCTCATGTCCTCGCGCCGCCTCCGCCTCCAGGGCGCCGTTGAGCCGCCAACGCCACCATTCACCCTCCACCTTGCCGGATTTGGCCGCCTGCAACATTGTGTTCTAGCCTCCGTCTCCCCTCCCGACGGCGACCCGGCCTCCCCGCCTCCCCCTCCCTCCTGGCCTCGGGGGAGACCGAGTGAGGCGGCGCCGGGAGGCCGAGCCAAGTAGGCCTACGACATAGAAAGGCCGGCGAGCAGGGGGCCGGGGTTGAGCCCAAGAGCCGAACTGGAGGTGCAAGTGGCCGGAAGCTCCCATTATTCGACTGGCTGGAGTGAGCAAGAAAGGAAGCAAAATGAAGAAAGCATGCGAGAGAGAGAGAGAGAGAAGAGAAACAGAGAGCAAGACGAAGAGATAAAGCAAAGGAAGAAGAGCTAGTGAGTGGCTCTGGACACTCAGCCAAATGCGAAAAGGAGAGGAGAGAGAGAAAGAAAAGGAGAGAGAGAGGAGAATGGAGAGAAGGAAAAATGAGTGGCCTGGAGTATTCGGCTGCACAGGAAGTAAAGGAGGAGAGAGAGTAGGTGGAGAGAGGAGAATGGAGAGAAGGAAAATAAGTAGTCTGGAGTGTTCGGCGGCACAGGAAGCAAAGGAGGTGAGAGAGATTAGGTGAGGAGATATTAATTGTGAGCAAATAAATTAGTATACTATTGTTAAATAATTTTATTTGCTACATAGGCTTAAGAATTAGCAACAACAAAGTGCATATGTGCTGCTAAAATGCTCATTTTATTTGCTGCCCCTTAACGCCTTAGGATGTGTAAGGCGTTGCCTCGCTTCACGCCTTACCGCTTAAAAGGTGTGAGGGGGTTGGGTCGTCTCACCTCGCCTTACCGCCTTAATAACCTTGGATATATGTTACTGCTATGGGTGTTGATGTCACCTCTATTGTAGTGAAGATTCATTTATTCTTGGCGCTTTGGTTGACCATTGGTTTGCCTATTGTCTTAGTTTTTCATGAGATACCCCTCTTTTATCCTGTGATGTAAAAGAGCTTTCAGATGTAGATTAGAAATTCTCATGTCTTGTATGAGTAGACTGGCCACAATTCGTCTTGTATGGCGAGGCTTTAACTAGGGCTGCAGAAGTCTAAACTAGCTGTGTCATTTTTTAATTAAAATCAAATAGCATAATTTTGTTGTATTTTGCTGTTTAATGTGTTGGTGATTTTGAGTTTCGATTATAGTCTATTGTTACTAAAGTGCAATTCATATGCCCTATATTCAAATGTGCTTGCCATTATATCCACTAAGTTCATACGCTGGGAAGCCTGGGATAAATTTCCACGAGTTGAACATTCTTATGTTAACCGATATATTTACACCTACAAAGCATGAGTGAATGTGGCACAGTCCATGGTTGGTAATTGCATACAGTTCCATAAAAAAAGGACACTATAATTGTGATTGACTTCTAAAGCTCTTTTTTTTTGTGATCAATATATCCTTGCTTGATATTTGATTCATTCTTATGGCTAATACTTCAGGTACTAGTTTGGATTTGCTCTTTACTAGAGATATGTACTGTGGTTAGCAGCATAAGTTAAATGGGTACCTTTTTTTAGAGAAAGATGTTAATTTGTACTGTTTAGTCTGAGTCACTTAAATATAAGTTTTTTGTTGTTTGTGTGGCAAGACTTCTTAATTCGTGTAATTGATTCAGCAAGGCAGTGACCAGCTTAGCATCGAGCACAGATGGACTTTTACTAGTCTCTGGATCGGAGGATGGTAATGTTCGGGTTTGGGATACCAGAAGTCAGCAGGTAACCTGAAAATTCAAACACTCCCAAGGTTCATAAACTATTTTCACATCTTTTTTTGTTTTTATTTTGTGAACTCTTGTATAAAGTAGTGCAAGAGTTTGAGCTTGGTTTTATCTATATCGTGCATTATTTTGCGGACTATGGAGTTGATAATTACTTGTGAACATGCTTAATTGACTAGAAGTAGAAACAATCCTCCCAGAAAAACCAGATGAGTTTATATTACATGTTGGCACCTTCGATAGATTGACAGAAGTCTCATTTGTTGCCTTTCTCGTGTTGGTTGTAGGTTTAGCTCCATTCATACCATCTTAAGACAGAATTAGCGCAGTAGAAGTTTGTATTTGTATGCGGGTATGCACAGTTTGTTCCTGCACATGTTGATGTCCAAGGATACTTTACTTGGAATGAAATCTATCAATGCATCCTACTTCAAGTGGGATATGCCATATTTATTTTATAAGCTCAAACAACTCTCTTTAGGAAGTCTTGCTTATAATCAAGGAAAAATAACTGTAGCTCTTTAGTTAGCCTTGCGAGCGGAGGCGGGGGTGAGTCTTCGGCTTTTGCGTGCAGGCAGCGGGATGGGGGGGAATAGATCTGGGTCGAGCGGAGGCGGCGGAGGCAGCGGGTGAGCAGAGGCGGCGGGATGGGGGGGATAGATCTGGGTCGAGCGGAGGCGGCGGGTGAGCGAAGGCGGCAGGCGAGCGGAGGCGGCGGGCGAGCGGATACGGGGGCTAGCGGGCGGCTTTTGCGCAGCGCGGATTGGGGGTGGGGAAAAGATCGGGTGGGTCTTTGTGGGGTGGGGTGGGAATATTAGGTCACAAGTATCGGGAAAGTATCGGAGCAGTATCGGAGAAGTATCGGGAATTATTTTCTTTTTTTGAAAAATCAGTAAATCACCGATACGTGCGGGATACGTCTGGCGCGTGTCGGGCGATATCCGTATCCGTGCGATGATCCGATCCGTGACGTGAGTTTTGTGAAGTATCCGCGCAACGTAGGAGAAGATGATCTGTGAACAACTGAGGTTTGTATCCTGTTGTAGGGGTGGCCCCCACCTAAGCCCAGCCGGTATGTTAGGAGATTATAAAGCCTAAAATGGGACATGTATAAGGACATAAATGCCCTTGAAGGGGATACTTGGGTGTAAGGACACAACTATAAAATGCTCCCCATGTGAATATATATAAGCCATCTAGACCATGGGGAAGTCCCAAGCATTGCTCACCTAACTCTCCACTACCATACTACCATCTCTCTGTTTGGTATGTAACCACAACAGTTGGCGCCGTCCGTGGGGAAGACAAGAGCAAGCTCCAAGATCTGAAGAAGGATGGCACCAAAGAAGGCTTCATCATCGGCGGCGGCGAAGAAGAGGGGTACGAAAGAAGCACTCGGCGACACGAAGGCTTTGGCATCGACTGCGAGTGCAGGCGACAGCGTCGGCGCTGCGGCTATCGACCTTGACGCTCATGGCACGACGGTCGTCCCAACCGCTGGCGCGGCGGTCGGCGCGGGTACCGAGCAGGCCGCCGGGAGTGCTGACGCCGACGCCTACTCCACCACGGCCGCTGCCACCGCACTCGGCGTGGGAGCGGCAAGGGGCCTTGTGTGGTAACGTCAGCCCCGTCGCCGGTCCTGTCACCGACTCTGGAGCCCACCGCACTGACGTGCCGAGCGGTTCTGGGCTGCGAGCCGTGGTTGCTGTTAGCCTCACGGTGCAATCCACTGCTCCAACTACCGCAACCCTGACGGCGGTAGAGAACGCTCTGTTAATGGCCATCGGCACGTTGCAACGGGAGTTGGTGGACCTCCGCGGAGTCGTGCGGGATATACTAGTGGCTCGGAGCCAACAAGTCCTGCCAGTGGTCGTGACGGAGCCCACGCCAGAGCAGGCGGACAGCCGCGACGCCCCATCTTCTAGTCGTGTCCTGCTGCGGCGCGTGGATCCGGAGTCCCCCCTCTCCGCGGGCCTGCAACAATCGGCATGGCTGGAGGACTTCAAGTTCGCCAACGCCATTGAGCCGTACAAGGGCGACACGGACCCCCGCGAGTTCATGCGCATGTACGAGACTGCCATCGAAGCTGCAGGCAGAGACACCACCAAAGCAAAGGGCCTCCACCTCGCGCTGCAGGGAGTGGCGCTCTTGGTTTTTCACCATAGAGCTGAACTCAATCTACGCGTGGAAGCAGATCTGCGACCGCATCTACAACAACTTCCAGGGGAACTACGTCGAGCGCGTTGATGCGGACCAGCTCTTCGCCGTCAAGCAAAAACCCTTGGAGAAGCTCCGAGAGTACTTCAAGCACTTCGCGAAGGTCCGCTGCCAGGTCAAGGACGTCGACGAAACAACCATTATCAATGCAGCGATATAAGGCCTCCGCCCGGGGCCGCTGGTTGATTACAACGCGCGTGAGCCGATCAAGACGGTCGCGAAGCTCTTCGATAAGATGGAAGAGTATGCGAGGGCGGAGGAGGACGCGCGACGGCGCAAAGCCGATGACTCCGACACTAATCAAGCGGAGGCCCCGACGAAGAACGAAGACACACCGGAGGGCTCCTCGAAAGGCAAGCGCAAGCAAGAGTCTTCGAAGGACGCCCCGAGCGCAAGGACGCCACGCCCAAGGACTCGACGGCTGACAAGTCCAAGTGCAGCCAACGTAAACCCCAGAGGGCCCACTACGTCTTCGACATATAGAGGGTGGTCCTGAAGACAGTGCCCACACCGGTCGCAGCCGAGGTCGCCGAGGCCATGGGCGAGGGCGCGGCCGGGGTCGTGACGATAGACCCCATGCGGAACAAGATCAGCTCTACGGCCTGTGGTGTGAGGTGCATGGCTGGGGTGGCCACAACACGCGGGCACGCACTGCCATTGCGGCGCTCCGTCAGAGCGTCGCCAGGGATAGAACCCTGGAAGCGGGTCCGCCTGTAGGAGTTCTCAGCGCGGCAACAGAAGGCCTACATGCGGAGGCTACACCATGTGGCAGCGTATCCGGCGTAGGCACCGCCGGAGTGGGCGCAGCACGAAATCACCTTTACGCCCGCTGACGCTGAGGGTGTGGAGTTCCCTCATCCGGATCCCCTGGTCATCCAGGTCGCCATCGTGGGATGCGATGTGAAACGCGTCCTGGTCGATAGAGACAACTCTGCGAACATCCTGTACGCGGCGGCCTTCGACCAGATGGGGATCCCCCGAAGTCGTCTGGGTCCCTCGGGATGTAACACCCCAGGACCACATTACCCTGGGATGTCACTAAAACTACTCCACAAATAGCCAATTTACAAGATAAATTAAACTGGCAACAATTATTAAACAAGATAGTATAATCGGAAGCATAAACAACTAAGGAATAACAGGATAGTGATAACAATTCAATGTTTAAAACATCCTCCAACATTTTAATCTAACACATAGTTCACAAATTTAACATTATTAAATTATTATAAACAAAGCTATGCAAAGGTCTAGAATCCTTTCAACTTTATTACAACATAAAAATATGATTCACGTGCATCAGTGTGGTGCCGCTCTACCCTTCCCATGCATGCTCAAAGTCCACCCGTAGCGAGGGGGAAACAAGGGTGAGATAAAATCTCAGCAAGCAAACTGTTTAACAGGCTAATTAAACTACAATAGTTTAATCATCAACATTTAATCTTCCACAAATAACAATGTTTATATCCTCAACCACAAATACCAAACGCGTCCCAACAACAGTACATGGGTCCAAAAAATATAATTTTTATACAGCAGCTAGATTACTGAATTCCCTACAATTTTCTCAATTGCGACCATAATAAAAAAATCATTTACTATCCCTAAATCGCAGTTGAACAGCAGACTGTCCCAATCTGCTCCCCTGACAGACAACGGTATTCCCGACCCTGCTACACCCAGATCCCACAGCTAAAAATTCTGAAAAAAATACAGAAGATGGGTCTGGAAGTCCTCTACAATTTTCCTTTTGGGAAGATCCGCAGAAAAAATCGTTTCATGGGTCTAAACCGTGCAAACAGACGTATTGCGCGAATCAATCTACAGGCAGACAGCAGGTAATCTCTAATCGGGCAATCAATCTATTAATCCCCTTCAAATTCCGTGCCAAGAACCCTAATTACTCTATAAAACAGAGGGTTTGGGATTAGGAAAAATTACTTAAATGATTCCTTGGGATCATCCCTCTTCTTCCCTCCTCTTCTCCTCCTTCCCTTCTTCTTCCTTCTCTTCCCTTTCTTCTCTTCCCTTTCTTTTTCTCCTTGCACCAATGGACAACAGCTTGTGGGGTGATGGAGGGGAAAGGAGTGCGCCAGAGGTGGAAAAAGGAGTGAGGGGCAAGGAGGGTTTATAAAGGGTGCTAGGGTTTGGGAGAGTGCGGGCCCCATTTGGGTGGCTGGCCCAAAGCGGTGGCCCACCCTCCGGACAGCTCAAAATATCCAAATCAGTTGTTTTAATTTATTTTTAAGTTTGGACAATTATGCAATTTAATTTTCACCTCCGCGATTTCTGAAAAATCGGAAACTCATGATTATTTTAGAAACCTACGCTGAATCGACGATCAGGATATCACATTCTCCCCACCTAAAAAGGATTCGTCCTCGAATCTATCTACTCAACCCACGAGACAAAAGAACAATCAAGGAAAGACCAACCAAAGGATAAGGCATCCTAAGGATAGAACATCCCAAGGGAACAACAACTACGGGTTATCACCCGCCTCAGAGCGGGCGTTAGGTCCGTGGTAATTAAATTAATAAATTGATACACTGGTGCACGGTAGAATGGGATGGGTCAAGCATTTCATTTATGCTTTTGACATGTTGTATTGATGATTTACGTTATGAGATAATCTTATATGATTATGATTTGCTCCTATGACTGTTATAAGTGAGAATAGTCAATGATAAGATGTAGAGGTTGTAGTTGCTGTCTTGGCATTACCAGATTATACCACTGTTCGCAGTATGGGTGAGAACCCGTAGTTGTTGTTCCCTTGGGATGTTCTATCATTGGGATGCTTTATCCTTTGGTTGTTCTTTCCTTGATTGTTCTTTTGTCTCGTGGGTTGAGGAGATAGATTCGAGGACGAATCCTTTTTAGGTTGGGAGAATGTAATATTCTGATCGTCGATTCGGCGTAGGTTTCTAAAATAATCGCGGAGTTTCCCGATTTTTCGGTAAATCGTGGGAGGTGAAAATTAAATTGTATAATTGTCCAAACTTAAAAAATAAATTAAAACAACTAATTTGGATATTTTAGGCTGTCCGGAGGGGTGGGCCACCGCTTTGGACCAGCCAGCCCAAATGGGGCCCGCACTCTCCCAAACCCTAGCACCCTTTATAAACCCCCTCCCTTGCCCCTCACCCCTTTTTCCACCCCTGGCCGCACCCTTTCCCCCTCCATCACCCCACAAGCTGCTGTCCATTGGTGCCAAGGAGAAAAAGAAAGGGAAGAGAAGGGAAGGAGGAGAAGAAGAGGAGGGAAAAGAGGGATGATCCCAAGGGATCATTTAGGTAATTTTTCCTAATCCCAAACCCTCTGTTTTATAGAGTAATTAGGGTTCTTGGCACGGAATTAGCAGGGGATTAGAGGATTGTTTACCCGCTTAAGATTTTCTGCTGTCTGTCTAGAGATTGATTCGCGCAGCGCGTCTGTTTGCGCGGTTTAGACCCATGAAACGATTTTTCCTGCGGATCTTCCCAAAAGAAAAATTGTAGAGGACTTTGAGACCCATCTTCTATATTTTTTTTTCAGAATTTTTGGCAGCGGGATCTGGGTGTAGTAGGGTCGGGAATACCGCTGTTTGTCAGGGGAGCAGATTGTGACAGTCTGCTGTTCAACTGCGATTTAGGGGTAGTAAATGATTTTTTTGATTATGGTCGCAATTGAGAAAATTGTAGGGAATTCAGTAATCTAGCTTCTGTATAAAAATTATATTTTTTGGACCCCTGTACTGTTGTTGGGACGCGTTTTAATCTTGTTGTCCAGTCTGCCAGAACAGAGAACTTCCTCTGTTTTGTACATTAAGTTACACCTAGCCATGATCAAAATAAAAATATGTGATCTACATGAAAAATGAAGGCATTTAAGTGAGGAATTCAGAGATATATCGTTTGCTGTAAATAGATTAATATTTTTAAAGATACAAAAATATTAAGCAGTGTTGCTGCAGTGGGTAGATTGTTGAATCGTTGAGCGGAAAGGTGTATGTGTGGGTTCGGGGTTCTAGCGACGCCTTTAATTTCTAAGTCGCGTTTTGTATGCTGTAGCATTGTGCTGAGAGATACCTTGTGGACAGGTGGTTTTGCTCCTGAGCGCACGTGACTGCTTCGCTTCAACGGTTGAGGCAAGTAAACGTAGCGGTTGTGCTACTGTTTAACTCGTTAATTATTCTACCTTCATATTAATTAATTCTTTAAATTTGAGATGCTATGTCTTTGTTAAATGTTTCCTTAATGTGGTCCAGATGGTAGTATTTTTTAAAGAATTCAATTGTTTATTATCTTGATGGTTTAATTGTGGATATGCGGAATTGTTCTTAATGATGTTGTGGGGTAGAAAATTTTGCGAGTATATTGTGGTTTAAGTGGTGATATTCTTAGTAAATACTTGTGGTTGTGATGGTAGCAATTATTGATTAATTGATATGTTTAGATAAATTGCTTGTAATCATGTGGAATTTGTTTAGTGTGCTAATGCGGAATATGAAAACATGCAACTAGAGTGTCTATGATCGATGTCCTTGCCATGGCCCATTTGCGCTCGACTGGAGCAACATGCACCGTTGAATTATTGGATCATGGCCGGAGTGAAGCTCCCCAAAGCGCGCCTATGAGGTCACCGTAGCGTTTTTGCAAGAAAGAATGTCATAAATGCCCCATAACATCCTTGACAACTGAACTGATGTAACTGTTAGGGGTGATCTGCAGCCTTGTTTTGCTTTGATATTCGTAAAGTTTTTCACAGGTGGAGCACTGGAGCAAATCCCGAGGCCCGAGCTTTGCATTCAAGGTTCATGACCCACGTATAAGTTTTCATTTTGTCCTTGGCGTAAATTTATTTATTCGGAACGCACAAGTTTAAACTAGTCTGAATTGATCGTTCTAAAGAACTAGAGTGAGTTGTACTACAATGTTTTATTGTATTTTCTTTTTGTTCTGTATTTAATTTCTGAACCATGTTTTAGGAAAGTACAGGATTTTAAGATTGTTGTAACATGCTTGTCTAACAGGTCCAGTTACTAATGTTCTCATAGTATCGCCAAAAAGAGTAGATCTGCCACCCCTGCAACCATTGCGTAAAGTTTGATCAGCTAATGGAGAAGTTGAACCACAGGCTGTAATTTTGCCCCACCCTGAAAACGATGTTCACATTGCGGGAAATCTCAGTTCCAACCTTTTAAGAGTGCTGCTTGGATGAACTCCTGGTCAGCTGATTTTGAATTGCCTTAGACATTCGATGCAACACATTTCTTTTTACCTTCAATTTCCATGTTTCTTTTTGTTGTATCTTATCATTCTGCTTTGATCCGGCAGCACGGCAGTTATTCCAGAATTTTTCATTCTGGAGTGAGCACTCCGTATGGTGCACCAAACCAACAGGGGACAGAATGAAGAAGTAAATACTTAGAATTACAGGACCTTTTTGTGCATGAGCTTCTCGGTCAGATGTCATCTTCAAAGGACACATAATATCATTACTGTCAATTAGGTGAGAAGTGCGTGATATTTTCCCCTGTTATTTCATTAGAGTCAATAATGAAGAATGCCCATTTGTGTATATCGATATCCACCTTGCGAGCTGAAAAGATGCCAGATGATTTACTTGGTTCTTTACCCTTGTTCAATACTTGTAGTTTCATGTAGCTTATGAAATTTTGCGGTAGTGAACCATCCACCTCTTTCGTGGTGAATTTTTACCAAAATTATAATGCACACTTTGTATAGATGATCGAGTTTTTTTATTTTGCCCAAGTTTAATACTACTTGCTTCTTGTAGCTTACGAAATTTTGCGGTAGCGAGCCATTTACCTCTTTCATAGTGAATTTTTGCCAGAAGTGATGTAAGATTGTCTTGATCTTCCGGTGAGGGATTGCTAACAATTTGTGGAGAATGACTTTGACAATGATGGCTACCAACCGAATATATTTGGGACGTCAAGCAATCACTAAACCATACTACAAATTGTTATCAACTGTGTTAAGAACGCAGCTGACCTGATCACGAAAATCAATTCTTGTAATGTTACTGTAGAACGAAGCAAGAACAAAGTAAAAGTAATTTGAAAGCACTAAGAATAGTTGTGAGGTTCAGAAACATACTTTCGTAAGTCTAATTGACACTAGAGAAGATATAGATGTTACATATAGGTGTTAACAAGCAAAAATTAAACCTAAATCCGAAAAGTTGCATCCCTAGCCCTATTTGAGGGGCTAGGAACATGGGAAGCACCTCCATGATGGAGGGGAGTATTCCACTGTAACTTTCCAGTTGAGCTCAAATTGATACAGGGTTCATATTTGGAACTGATTCAAACTTGTTTCATAGATTGCGATGTTCTTAGCTGAAGTTTTGATGTGGAACCAGAACCATTGGAAGAGAATGCTATAAGTTTTCCAACAAATCCTAAATCACCTCATTGGACTCAGTATGCATCTTCTATACCTGTTTGAAATCAACGCCATCTCTAGAAGTCGAACTGTATTCTAGAACATGTCCAACTTTCTTCCTTGATTGTCTGGGCTTCAAAATGACGTGGTGACCTCTAATGTTCATTCCAAGCTTGTTCGTGACTCAATGTGCCTCTTCTTAGTCATTGCCCATGTTGCTAAGTACAATCACATCACATGCGGTAGACAGCAACATATTCTCAGAAACCGAATTAAACATCTCTAGAAACGAGCTCACCTGATAATTGAATTGTCGTACACATGCTTTAGTCATAGGATCATGTGTAGTATGTGTGGCAGCTAAGGGAGTGCTGTGTGTCCAAAGAAGTGATGTCATTGTCAAGAAGTATATTGCATCTTTGCATCTTTATATGCTTGTGCTTTTTTTTTGCCATGGATATTTATGTTTTTGGATCATTGTGCAAGAGGCATGTGGTGATCAATTATCTATTGTCATATTCTTTTGGACTACAGCTAACGACTTTTGTGTGTGCTTTTCGAGATGATAACAGATGCAGAGATGCCGACGCAGACGGCTCATATGATTTTGGACTTGGAAGCTATTTAGAGAAGTAGCTTCGAGGATAAGCCATCTGTTTGTTTTAGCTTTTGGAGAAACTGAAGCCAAAAGCTAAAAAAAACCAAAACGATAGTCAACCAATGAGTTGATTGGTATTCGACTAGAAAACCTGGTAAATCCTAATGGATGTCAAAGATGAGCTCTTTGAACCAAGGAAGCTGATACCTTCGGATGTATTTCGTGATATGTCCGTTGACACGTGGCAGAACAATATCAGAATAGAAGGATCTCAAAATGGAGCAAAGGTGGGTGAAATAAGTTGGAATATCTTGAAATGTAATTTGACTTGAGTAAACAGAAATATGGAAGTTCTGCATTAGATTAGTATGATGCATTAGTGAATTATGTATTTGATCGTCTAAAATCAAATAGTTCTTTTTATCCAATTATGAAAAACAAGCACAACTGGCATACTCAACCCAATATTAGTTATAGTTTCCTAGGTTTGGTTGCGGTCTTGCAGTTTGTTGCAACTTACGACTTGGTTTACAAATCTTGTGTGACAAAGTATACTGGGGTGCTCAAAATGGATTTTTTTAAAGTGGCTTATGGCTGAAAAGCACTGTAGCTGATGGTGGCTTATTTGGCGTAATTAAATTTAAAAAAATTAAAAATAGAAAAAACGGGTTAGCCTATCACGGACAGTACAAATGAATACGGAAAAAAACCGGCAAAAAAGTAAAAAAAAACAGCCAAAAAATCAGAAAAAAACGAAATTGTTGAATAGTGAAAAGTAAGCCAGAAGGCTAAACCAAAACATGAAGATATAGGTGGTATATTGCCAACTCTGAAAGTATAGGTGGTAAGAACAAAGAGGAAAAGTACAGGTACCAATACCATCGGTGCGATCTCAATATAATAATCGGTATCAGCTTTCATGCGCCTGGTGCCAGGCCTAATGTCTTTCCCAAGAAACTGTATCTGCAATCAGTTTACGATTTTCTGATACAGCTGATGCCATATTGCCATGTGAGCTTGAATAATTAAGATCCTCATATACCGCTCATCGCAACACAATGTTTACTGTCGAAAAACAGCTATTCTATCTATGAACGCAATGCATGGATGGATCTTATTGCCAATGCCAAAAGCATCCAAACGTTACAAGACACCCGGACAATGCCCCGGTGTACACAACCCCAGCCATGACAACGTCCAAAACTACCACAGGAGAGACCCCAAAAAAAAGCCTGCCAATGTCTATCTATCACCTCGGCTGGATGCCACCCCTCACCCTCAGCCTCTCCCCAGCGAACTCGCCGGAGACTGGCGTTCGCCGGTGCCGTGGCGCCGCCGCCCCGAAGCCCTGTGCCTCTTGGTCGTTAGCCTTGGCCGGGCCAGGTTTCACGGGAGACTCCTCTTGCTGTGATTCACCGTCGGCTTCCTGGGGAGCCTCCTTCACCGTGCTGCTCCAGCCGTACTCCATCATGCGCTGCTGGTAGCACTTCATCGCCACCACAAGCATGAACACTGCACAAACACCAAGAGATCCATGGTTAGCATTCTTGTGAAGGATGGTATGCAAGCTTTTTTCTATGAAATATTAAGGAAGCACTGGAGTTAGCCTTCTCCAGATCGAAAACCCTATTAATTGATCGACATGGTAGAAGCGTAGGAGCGTAGGATTTGGTGTCCACTCGCGTAACAACATGCAGTGTTAACCGTTGTTCACACATTAGCGACCGATTGATGCATTGGTACGTAGGAACATTATTATATGATGTGGCTAGAAGAGGTTAATTACCAGCCCAGACACGAGCAACCGTGGAGGAGACATTCCAGACGAGGGTGAAGACAGCTGCCACGACTGCCTTCTTGTGGGAGCAAGACTCCCATGCATCCCTGAACCTCTCCAGCCAAAATTTTCCTGCCACGGAGATAAAAAAAAATATTCAGTACAATTACACAGCAACAACAAATTAAATGTGAGCACCTGTTCAATTTCCTCTTCTATTTGTTTCTTTATTTCTGCTTCTTTTCTTCTTCTTTCTTTGAGAAAGGACTAGGCATAATGGTTGTCCTGTCCTCCGTGACCAGGGCTGATATCCTGACTGAGTGGATGCAGGCTGAGTGGAATCGTATTTCAGAAAAAGAAGATGTTTGGTGAGGTTGCATGAGCGGATGCAAAAAGCGAGATCTTTGTTTGGTTGCTGTATGAGCGGATGCAGTCTACCAAACCTGAGAGGCTGACACGCGGGACCGCATAAGATACACTGCATCAACCCATCCAGGATGGCCAGTGAATCTCATTTTGAGTGTATTCACCCATCCAGGATGAGGGCATATTTTTGCATCCGCTCATGCAGGCTGCATCCACTCATGCGGGCAACCAAACAGGCTCTTTCTTAGATTATACGGATCCACCCAGTTAGGACGAAAGAGATTCAGGCAACCAAACACACCCTAAGTGAAGTCACGAGACTTCATGACTTTGATAGACTCGTTGATCACTTGTGCTCCAACTTTCATCACAATCAACTTCATCACATGATCCTTCCACTTTATTATGTCTTTAATTGACACAGATGAGACAAATTTGCTAAACTTAACGCAAGCATTCAAAAGAAGTGACAGATATGGTAGCACAACAAACATCATTTAGGACATCTGTGATCTTGTATGGTTGTTGATGAGAAAATTTTGATGAGTATGTCACGAGCATATTTATTTATTTTTAGAGTTACAACTACTGGGTGTTTTAATCAGCTAGAGCTGATAGTTTTTAGTTAGAACTTTTAGCTTTTGGCTAAAATAGAGTGGTAACAGTCGGACAAAGTAGCTATTAGAATAAAATTTAAAAAACAGCTTTTGAAGACAGAGACACGGAGGAGATGACGAAGGTGGACAAGCCTAGCTCTTCAAATCGACTTCCTGCTTTAAATAAAAGTTTGAAACCAAAACCGATTTAAACACGCCTACTACTATTGGTGGCTGGTGAACAAACAGATGACCCCACAGAGGGGCCACAATGGAAGGGGGGATTGGACGTAGGGATGGGAAAATGCATATTTGCAGGAGGGGGTGACCAAGTGCCAACACTACACATGCAGCAGGACAAAGCTAGGATGCTTCAGTACCGACAGTACATGCCTAGGTGAAAGAATCCCATGCGGCCAACATTTTTGTGAGTCAAGCTAGTAGAGCAGATAACCTTGACAGTATAGTTTCATCCTGCCGACTAACTAATGTAGCAAACTGCAGGGTTACTGGGCCACAAGAAGCGTCCTCTGCTAGCTAGGACCCACTTATCAACTATCCGATGGAGCAAGAAGTGTTCTCGTTAGATGGTTGAGAAGTAGATTGTCACGTAAAGTTGTTTGTCGTATAACAGATTTTCTCACTGCCATGGACAATGTCATACTTTCAACCGGCTACCACAGTGATGTGACTGCTGGATAAACTAATGACTAAAGACTAGGCCTACCGTAGTACTCCATAAGTTTATGTTTAATCCGGTTAAGAGAAAGCCAAAGCTATGGTCCAAGCGGAGAAGGCCAAGAGTAGTTAAGCAAGGACAAACAATTCTACATATCCGCTGTCATATAACAATCATATTAGGGCATCTCCAATGGTTATAGCTAGCAACTAACTATAAGATTTCCACATCATCTATATAGTACACACTAAAGTTAGCATTCTAAAGAACTATCTATAAGGATAGCTATTTGATGCTTACATGCACACAGAATTTATGGAGCCTCGCTTGGTGCTATAGACTATCTCTAGAGCTGTAGAGAGTCTGCGTTCTCTTTCTTCATTTAATATCTTCCACGTAGGATAGTTGATGACATGAACTCTCTTGTAGATAGCTGCTATAGACCCATTGGAGATGCCCTTAGAAGGTGGCCTATGGCCAGAACGCTAGACGCTGGTATCCACCAATTTTAAAGTAGACATACATGTACGCTTTTAATGGGAAAATGCACGTCCGAGCGTCATAAAGCCTTAGATGCCTCTAATAAATTTTAAACGCATGTAGAGAACACACATGTATATTAGTAATACCTAAGTGATGATATACTACTAGTCTACTACTCCCAATGAACCTAGAGTAGGTAGCCAGTATGACCTCGCTTCACTTGTAGGGCTAAAAACTGATCGGATAGTTCTTAAATCATATTTATATCTATTTTTTTTCTCAAATTTGAATAAGAATCGAATAAACATCAGATACGAATATGGACCGAACAAATATCATATATGAATTTGGATTGCATTATACTCAATATCGGATTAGATTTGACTATTTTTTGAATTTTAATAATTATTCGTGGCCTCTCCTATTTAAAACATAACACCGAATTGTTTTAATACTTTAAATTGACAAATAGCTAACTCTTAACATGTAACTGCACATTAAATGTTAATAACAATAAATGAATCATTCATCTCACATATTTATATAATACAGCTTCTAAGGATAGCTTCATATCCTATGGCACAATGAAACTTAGCAAATTGACATTGACACCAGTTTTATAGTAACATTTATCCCCTTTTTCTAGTTTACCACGTAATCATTGATGTCATTTTGCCACTAATCATAACTAATTATAAATGTATTGCAAATAAATTGGTTATAAACATGTCAAATTTGGCTAAAAAACATGCAAAAGCTTTATTGGGATGTGCCAAAATGAAAAACATTAAATACCAAATTAAAGTCCACCATGACGACAAGCTCATCGAGATGATTGAAATGCATGTATAATATGTCTAATTTGGAGGTCAAATACAAAAGATACATATTAGCTAGCTGTTGCTATTATATCTACCGAATCCGGATATTATTCGGATATCCGACTCCAAATCAGGATCTTATTTGGATATTTGGCTCTGAATTTGCATCAGGCCATACCAGATTCGCATCTGACATTTGGAACTTTGTCAGTTTAACATTCAAATTTAGTTCAATTTTCTATTTAGATTCAGATATTAAGTATCGTAGCCAAATAATCCGACCAAATTTGGATCTGTTAACACCTCTAATCACTTGCTTGACGTCGTCTAAGAATGCGTACAATTAAACGCTTAGTAAAACCCACTATCACTTGCTTGGGATGCTAGTCCGTACTCCATCTATTATCAAATAGATATTGTGTAGTTAAAAATTTAGTAAATTTGTTATCAAAAGTACTTCTATATTATATAATATATATATATATATATATTAATTTTTACTATATATATTAACAAAAATAATTGTCCAACGTGGATAATGCAAATTGTGTTGATGTCTAAAACAATAAGCAGAATAATGATGTCCAAAACAATAAGCAAAATAAGGCCCCGCTTCTTTCGGTTTGAACTTCTGACTTCTAATTCACTATTTCTTACTTTTGTCTTTTTCTAACTTTTTTGTTTTTAGGTTTTTTGTCTTTTCTTTTTCTCATATTTATTTGCATTGTCTGCAATAGGCTAATATGTTTTTTCTATTTTCTATTTTTTAAATTTAATTACTTCAAAAAAAAACTACCAGTAGATAGAGTGCAAAATAAATCAACTATAATACAAAATAAATCAGCCCTCCTTCGATCAAACTAAGCGCCCCTAAAATAGAGATAGTAGTAGTTACTACTTACTAGTCCCGTAGGCCGATCCACAAATAATAATTAATTATAGTTCTATTACTAAATTAATCCTTCACGACACCAGTGGTGAGACTTTAACATTAGCCGTTGTTAGTAAGATTCTTTTACTTCCCACCTTGAAAAGAAAAAGAAACAAGACGGTGTGGGTCACTTGGGAGTTGGACAACATCTATCGATTTCGCATCCTTTGAGCTTGAGCCACCGCATCAACGACAACCAAGCCCATGTTGACCACACGACAGCTCGCACGTGCAAAAGGACGGAGGAATAACCGTGCGTGCTCCCCCCCAAAGCAAAAGTTACTTCTGCCTAATTTACTTTCCGTCCAAGGCCAAAAGTTACCGATTTACTCCACTTTCCACCATCAGTCGCAAAACCTAGCTCTGAGTGTGCTCTTAATTTTTTTAGCTAATGTATGCTTTGGTCCTAACAGAAGTCACTAGTTTACCTTTTACCACCGCTACCAAAACCCTAGGGCTAACCACATTCTCATTCTTAGTTTATTAGCTAATGTAGGTTAAAGAGTGCAAACTAGTCCTTGGAAATAGCGAAGTGTAAGTGAAGGTCAAATCTATCATCTCTTATGCACATAGTATATGTTGATCTGCTAGGGTGTAAATATATTTTAATGGGGTAACAAATAAGTGTATCACCTTGATTAGCTATGTACATTTTTTCTACTTCAGCTTAAATTTTTTTTTCACACTCAACTTGAATTTTATGGTAGCTCAGAATCAATTTTAATCGCACAAAATGGATTCAGCCTGTTAGGCTAGTTTTGGAACAACCTTATTTCGCCCTAGTGCAAACTTGGACTAGTTTTGGAACAACCTTGTTTGGCCCTAGTGCAAACTGCAGAGCATAAACCAGAGGAAGCACAAAAGAAAGAAACACTGTTATGCCACTACAGGAACCTGAGCTATAACTTACAGTGTACTCACTTGGGCTTATTTTCTGTGGCTTAGAGCTAATTTTTTACTGTAGCTGGCTGAAATTACACTGTAGCTAATGATGACTTATTTGGCATAATTAAATTTTAAAAAAAATAAAAATAGAAAAAACTGGTTAGCCTAGCACGTATAATGCAAACGGAACTAGCAAAAAAGCTCAAAAAATCCGAAAAGTTAGAAAAAGACGATATTTAGAAATAGTGAAAAATAAGCCGGTAGTTAGAAGACCAAACCCAAACGACGGAGACCTAATCTACTGGTATAGTGGAGCACTACTAGCACATATATGTACCATCCCAAATACCAATGACCCTCACTTTAATAAAATTCTTCTGTCCTCCACATTTTTACCTTGTTCATTAATTTACAGTCTCTCTACCCATGCACATGCTCCAGTGCCTTGGGGGACCAGTAAAAAAAGTGTACCAACGTTGCAGAAGAGAGAACAGGAATCCAACAACCACAATTTTTTAAAAACAAAGAAAATATCTCATGAACAAAATGCAAGAATGTGTGCAAAAATCCCATTGGTAAACGGGTCCCATTTATAGTGGAAAATCTCCGGTACCACAACTTTGAACAAAGCGTTTGTCAGTGACTGAGGTAAATTGTTCTTGCATGTTTTCTTTGCTAAAGAGAAAAAAATAAAGAAATTTAGGGATAAAAACGAGAGCTTTCACTAACCATATCTTGCGAGCTGCGCGGAGTAAGAGGAGCACACCTTCGGAATAATGAAGACCCCAAAGAACACTGCAAACAAACCCAGATCAGAGGCACTAAAAGTCAGTGACTTCCAGTCTTGCTATAGATCTTTTCTTCTCACTGCACCTCTATCTGTACAAGTAACAGTTCTTTATGCTCTTTTCAAAAAAAAAAACAGTTCTTTATGCTTGTGGTCCTAACAAATAAGGCTAAAGCTACGCCTGTGCATCAGTGATTGTCACAGAATTTTCTTAAAAAAATGTAAAACATCTGATTCCCTTCAACTTTTGCCTATGGCTATGATTTCACCACCTTCATGTTTTTAACTTCTTGGTGAAATGAACGAGAAGAGGCTCTAGAGAGTGGAGAGAGAGATGTACAGAGATGGTGATGCACGAATGCTTTGTTCCAGTGGTACTTACCCAGTTTTGCCAGTGTCCAGAGGGTGACAAAGCTGCCACACCGGGCCATTGCAAACAGCAGCAGTGCCAGCTGCAGAGCACATGTGTCCCTCTGTTAGTACAAATAAAATCTAGAGGTGTGCCCATGCATCCATGTGTGCCAGTGACTAGTACAGTGTTTTTTTGCTTGACATTTACGGAAGCAGACAATGTCTTTTTTTTACCTTCATGGTTGTTGCTGGCTCACCAGAGAAGAGAGACCTTAGATTCAGGAGCACCTCATTGATGTAGGGCAGCACAAGCCTCAGCAGCCAGATGGCCTCCTCCTCCCCTACCAGGTACCTTTCACCATTACTCCCATCACCACACTCCACACTTTCACCCCTGAATTGATTAAATAAAAAAGACTTCACTCTGCATGTCTCGTATGTGATTATGCAGGTAATTTGGACAAACTGATTACCTGTTGAGTATTGACTTGCAAAGGAACCTTAGGCCAAGGTAGACCAGGCCTAGATATGAAGCTGCTGTGATTGTGCTGTGTATTTTAGAAATTTGGGAAGGGAAGGTTAGCTAATTTTGACTGTTAAAATCTTAACTGCTTTGTAACTTCAGAGTAACAGTGCAGTAAATACTGAACAGTGACTTACTTGAAGTTTAGGTCTTTGGCATAAGAGGAGGAGATCAGCAAGAAAGTCCCTAATCCAAACACAAGTGCAGACTTCGACACATCTCTCCACATCACCAAATCCACTGGAAAAACAAGTGAAAAAGGAAAAAAAAACATCAATTCCAATTTCTTGAACCTAAAAAAAGCACCAATTTGGTAAACTTAAAGGCCATAAAACACTAACCAATGTTCTGCATTCTCCCATTGCTTCTGGTAGGTGCTGATGGCCTGCCCTGAATCTCCTCATACTCCTCCACTTCAGGACCAAAAACTTCAATGCATCAGAAAATAATCAAAGAAGAAGATGAAGACCAAGAACACAACAGGAACAACCGAACAGGCCAATGGCACTCACCACGAGGAGTATTGTCCGGCTCTTGCTTTGGAATCCGTCGACCGATTACCGGCGAAGCTTTCTTCTCTAAATAAACCAAGAAAATATACAAATTTGAAGTTACAGGAAATACTAAAATTGCATTCGAGTTGATCCTTTAAAAAAATCATCAAAGTTACCTGGACAAGGTCTTGCTGGCTCTGCATTCGTCATGCGGCGAATTACCACCGGAGTCGGCTTCTTCTCCACTGCATTTTAGGAGGATTGGAGTCGGTGAAATAGACTAAAATTCACCGGAATTAGCACAAGTTTGCATCTACGGAGGAGGGAATTCACCTGGAGGAGGGGTCATGGGCTCTGGGTTTATCGCCCGGAGATCGACCGCCGTAGCCAGTTTCTTCTCTGGATCACGCAGGACCAGATTGGTTGCTCTTTCATCTTCCACCGGCGCTGTCACTGGCTTAATCCCTCCTACATTTACCCAAAAAAATCATACCATTACAAGGCAAGAACAATTCCTCAAAGAAAAAGAACGAAAAAATTGCTGAATTTGCCCTCACTTTTTGTCGGTGGCTCAAGATCTTGGTCATCCACTGCAATATGACACCAAATCGAGATCACAATTACAAATTGATTCATCAAGAAATGAATCTAACAGCAAAAAAGAGCTGTTTCTTGCCTTGATGCAGAGCTGTTGATTGTACAGCTTGTTCCTCATCAATGGCCATATGATCTTGATCCAGCACATCCTTCTCCTCCACCTCCTCTGCTTCTAGCTCTTCTTCCAATTCCTCGTCCTCGTCGTCCTCCTCTGTTTCCTCCTCAAAGTTCTTGGATTCCTCCAATGGCACCTTCTCCACCTCCACAACCACCACCTCCTTCACCTCGCCGCCGGCAGCAGCCACCTTCTTCTCCGGCGTGGACATCCTCGCCACCGCCCGCCTGGCCACCACCCCGGCCGCCGCCGTGTCAGACCGCGACTTGCGGAGCTCCCCGATCGCCGTGACCGGCTCCGACGCCTTCCAGTTCCTCCTCTTCTTGGCCACCGACGCCGCCGTGCCCGTGCCGCCGCCGCCCTCGCTCTGGTTCCGGCGCAGGCGTTGGTACACCCGCAGGCCCTCCTCGTCGGCGTCGTCGCCGCCGGCGCTGAAGACCTTGACGCCACCCTTCACCTCGTCCATCCTCATCCGTGTCTCCCACACCGACGCCCCCGCCCCCGCCGCCGCAGTGTTCCTCGGCACCGAGAGACGCCTTCTTGTACTGGCTGTACTAGCCGTGCCCCCCTGCTGCTGCTGCATTCTTCTTGTTGCTCTGCTCGGTTTTGTTTGTGCTTTGGGCTTTGATTGCTTGCGTTTGGAGGCTCTGCTCTGCGCTGCCGCCTTTTGGTGCTCCCTCCACTGCTCTGTTCTTCTGCTAGTGCTGTCCCCCTCCAAATTCCTCCTCCTGTGCTCTGCTCCTCCTGGCTTCTCACTGCCTTGTGTTCCACTCAAGCTCTGTATTTTCTCTCCCCCTCCCTCTCTAACTCTAATGGTCACTTCTCTCTCTCTAACAGTGTGGTCACTTGGGTAGAGAGAGAGAGAGAGAGGGAGAAGAGTGATCTATAAGGAGCAGGATTTGCAGGGTGCACAGTTGTGAATCTGATGTTCTTTTGCTTCTTTTTTGGAGGGTGGGGTTGGAGGGAGGTTAGCTTTTTGGTTTGGTGCACTGCAGTGCAGCGAGGTCGCTTTGGGATCTTGGTTGGTAAGGAGAGAGAACTGAGAAGAAGAGTCGCCCACATGTGAGAGAGAGCGGGAGGGAGGGGAAGGGAGAGGTGGTGACGGTGTGCATTTGTTTCCGTGCGCACTCCACCACTGTTTCGTCATGTGACATCGTGGCTGGACCGCTGGACTGAGCTGACCTCGTGTGTGCATCAAATGGTTCTCACCCGAGGCGGCTGCAGCCTGCAGCCAAGCCGTGGATGCTTACGACGACCTCCGTTCTCGGTCCGGCCGGTTGGGGTCGTCCGATGGAGCAGGTTGGCGCTGATCCGACGGCTGAGAAGCGCGCGCGCAGTCACGTGAGGACCGTCTTTTTTGCTCTAGTATGGCCTAGTATTTTGTTGAGTTTTTGGCTGAGTTATTTCGACTTTTAACAGCTTATATTTGTACTATCTACAGTAACTAATTTTTAAATGGTATATTTTTAAAATAGAGTCAACAGAAAAATTGTAATAAAAGTGTACTGAGTTCAGTTATATTGGTCAAAATCATATGTGACTATTTTCCTATACGTACAACCTCTCGTGAACAGACAGAATTCAAATATTTAAACTATAAGTCATAAACTATCAGGCCAAAGGAACCCACCCTTTTATTGTTATTGCCTTGAAAAGTCATCAGTGTTTAGTTCCATAACCTCTGAGATATGGGCAAACTGTCAATCGTGGGTCTATTTGGTTACTTGATGTTCCTAGAATTTTTTTTAAAATAATTATTTTTTATTTAGAATTACAAGAATATATCTGTTTTTTTGCACTTTTGGCCTCATATAGCCCAACCGTTGAGCCACATGTGGTCAAATCGCCCAAAGGTTAGATGACCAGCCCACGTGTTACCCAAACGTTGGGCGACATTGGCACATTGCCCCTAGTCGCCCAACGGTGGGACAATTCCTACAATGTAATTATTGTATTATTCCAATAAAAATAATTATAGGGGAGTAAATAGGAATTTTTGTAGGTAATACATTTAAGAAATCTTGTTTTTAGTTTTTTTAAATAAAAGGATAGACAATGTCGTTTGATGCATTTGTGATTTTCATACATTGTGAATGGTCTGAAACATGTTAGAGTTGCAATAACATTTTTCGATCGTCATACGTTATTATAGTACAAGAAATTTCTAAAGAATTTTATGAAAACGACTAAGATAGTGACGCTTCGTAAGTAGGAAGGTAAGTGATATTACAATGCAATAGATAATTTGTATACGAAGGAATTCAAAGAAAAATATGTACACAATCAAAAAAAGTACACATAGCAGGGGAAGATCCACTACTCGCCGCCAGCTACACCACTTGCAGCACTTCCTCCGTCGTCGCCACGTCCCACCCCCGTTCATGGCCGCCTGTACGGCCCCGTTCGAGCTTCCTCAGCATAGGGTGTCAAGGTTTGGGGCCCAATGGTGTGAAGTGGCCAGGAGGCCTGCTGACCCATGATCCCAACGTCTCAGGGGTCTACTGCAGTCTACTACACCTGTGATTGTGTGGGAACTAGGGGACCGCTGAGTTGCGACGCAGAAAGGATCTTCGCTTGGTCCTCCGCCAAAAACTTACTCATGTCCCCCAGGAGATCCTTGTAGGGGGATAGGTAAACTCCTGATCGGTGCGTCATTCCTGCAGGATAGATATTGTTTATTCGTGCAATATATTGATGCAAAAAACCTTAAGAGATGACATGTACCTTTCAAGTGGTTCATGGACTCTAGCCAACTGCTGTGCCCATTGGACCCACTACAGCCGTACAACTTGGGCTGCCCTACTGATGCCAGGTAGGGGTCCACGGACGACGATGGCGGCGGTGTGTAGGCACGTGCCCACCTTAACCCTCCGGCCTAACCTATTGGCGGCAGTGTCAATGCCAGGGGGTAGGCACGTGGCCACGCCAACCCTCTGGCGTGGTCAGGTGCCAACGAGACACGTTCACGTGGCCCTCGCAGCCTCCTACATAAGCTGCAGGACGTGGTGGCCTCGCTATGTATGTTGACATGGCCGCCTCGACAACGTCTTGCATGACATGAGGGTGAAGACACGCTTCGTCCTCTTATAGACCCGATGGGCAAGGACTAGCAGCTCATCGCACGTTACCTTCAAACCGCAGGTGACCCTATCCATGACTGACCTGGTGTCCCCCACAATGTTGGTGGTGGTTGGTTCTATGCAAGATGTAGAGGCTTATTTCCATAAAATTAGTCGTGTACTATTTGCAAATTCGTTCAACCATTTATACCGCTGTGAAGTTGCAATTTTAAAACTTTTGCTCCATATTCTGCATTTACATATGTGCAAGCAACTACCAAGTTAGGTTATGGTAGAAATACCCTTTTGACCCGTGGGAATAGAAAACGAATGGATCTGGTGACAATGAGAAAAAAAAAGGCATCCGTTTTCAAGAGCACATGACTAACAACAAATTTTGAAATTTACGTTCACTATCATAGAAGGATCATTACAGGTGGTTCACAACCGTCATAACAGACGGTTTCTGAATTATCTGAATTTATGTGTCTATGATAACAGTGTAATCACAAATGGCTCTCAAATCGTCTGTGATAAGTTACAACACAAACGATTTTTCAAAACAACTGCCTGTGATATATCAAATATCATAGATAGTTCTAAAAATAGCCGTCAGTAATATCTAACACATCACAGATGGCTAATACCAAAAACCGTCTGTGATATATCAAATTTCATAGACGGTTCTTAAACATAACCGCATGTGATATCTGACATATCACAGATGACTAATACCAAAAACCGTTTGTAATATATCAGATACTAGAGATGGTTATTAGCCGTCTGTGATATTGGACATATCACATACGGCTAATACAAAAAATCGTCTTTGATATGTCATATATCACAGACGGTTTTTAGACATAACCATCTGTGATATCTTACATATCATAAACGGTTTCGTGTTACAAACCATCTGTGATAGCTATTTGAATAGCTAAATTATTTTTCTATTTTTGGCTAGCCTCAGGAAATGCTAGCCATGCCATCTGAAAACAAGCAAGCAGATCACATATATAGCACATGACAATCATTACACAAATTTCACAAAGGAATTAAACAACTGAATGAAGTATAATTGAATTAATTGTTTGATTAAGCACAACTGAGTGAATTACAATTGAATGAAATGTTTGAATATGTAATCATCAGCGCTGGGGTTAAACTCTCCATTCGGGTTAATGACCTCCGCCATCAAGAATTCGAAGAGCTTTCCTCGAACTTCGGCAAGTTTGTCAAGATCGAATGCACTTGAGTCGAATTCCATGCCCTGTCACTAGGAGTGTTAAAGTCATTAGCATATGTATACATACATATATAAATTGATAGTCATGAAATAAATATTGGCAGGTTAACAAACATCTGGATCTTTCGTCTTAGTGCCCATGATTTCCTGCATATGTCTGCAAATGTAGAATCCACATATATTGCCCTGCAGCTATTGGTTGCACTATAAAAATAGAATTATATACATAGGTATTATCAGTTCTAGAGGCATTATTACAAAGTGTGTATATGATTATTGTATTGTAGCGGGTACCAGAAATTGCGTCCTGTGTCGCAGTGTAGCATTGGATTTCTTGTGTCTCCCTCCCCAGGCAACGTAAAATCTGAACGACCTACGTGATTTCAAAAAGTTAGCCTCGGCCATTGCAAACAAAGTGAAGAATACAGTAGAGTTATGTATAGAGGAAATGAGTTTACCTGTCAATTGCTTGCTGTACACGGGTGAAGTTGTGGTTGTTCCTAGGTAGGGAATCAAGGTATATTATCTTGCTGCACTTTGGTACAATCACAATCAGAATCTAGTGAGATCTAGTCATGCATATCGCCATAATGATTAATCCTAAGTGTATGTTGCTTATAAAGTACAAATAAAACTTGTATGGCAACTAGTGAAGCAGTTACCTCCAGTTGAAGGGTACCAAGATGTAGTTCTTGTTACTCTGAGCAGGCAATCCCATCGTTATGTAATATTTGATGAAAGATACATTTTTCTTAATGGATTGCTCAAAGACCAAGTGTGGGTCGAGGAAACCCACCAGTTCTCGCCGTCGCTGCACTTGTTAAATCATGGATCTATACATAGCAATGAGTTATGACATTTATCGGTATTACATGTATGTAAAACTTGATTGTATAGTATACTTACAGTGTCCAGCATCGTAGAAGTGAGGCATCAAGTTCGTCGAGGTTGGATAGTAAGAATAAATTTTCAAAGTCATGACGAAGTAGCCTGCGTAGTGGAGGAAATGCACCCCCCGTGTTTCTCACAGTGAATCCAGTTTGCTGGTTTGGCTTCCTATTGGATCTCTGCATGTACCAGGAATGCAAAGTCCCGCAAACCAATTTAAGGTTGAGTAATTGTGACTCGAAGACCAACAACACTATGAGTTTGTGCTTCTAGGGCCCGAGAGATGGCTTAATCTTCTTTAGTTGGGCCTTAGTGCCTCTGTTACGATACATCTTCGGCGTTGTCTCTACGGAAGCCGATGCAATGGCCTTCTAAAGTGGAGCTTGAGGTAGAGTCATAAAGGGTTCTGTTTGATAGGCATAGTCGTGTGGAGATCACGACACGGAAGGGTCTAGGACGATGTCTTTCTTGGGCCGTTGGACGAATGTGTGGACGGCATCCCCTAGTGTCATGATTTCTCCGTTTGGGAGCCTCTCTAGCAGGATGGCCCTAAAAACGTCATATCTTACCAGGCATTAGGACACTTTCTTGTCTGCAGGGCTTTTAAAAGAGGTGATGCTCAAAGATGTGGTTGATGACCTCACTCCTAACTAGTTTCGGGTGCACTCGTTTTAATCCTGGTATATGGTGGGGAGGCCTCTGATCGGATTGCGACGTTGTCCTCCATCCTCCATTATGAGATTTTACCCACGTAGCTAGCAGTGTCAAGTCTGTGGAGATTAGTGTTTTGTGCTTGGAGATCCTTGTGTGCCGCACGTTCCTATTGAAATTCATTTTTTCGTCTTCATCTGCACAAAGGCCTCCCATTTTTCAGCAACACAAAAGGATGTCTCGTTAAGGGCGTGCGATCCTTGGTCACCTATTACGTGACAAGCATGCTCTTGCAAGTCTTCTACACTTTTCCCATCACGAGGAGCACCTACCATCACACAAGTCCTTGTACTTCTACTGGGATCTCGAATGAGTCTGAAATTTCTGTCCACAGCTAATTTTTCTTGTCTTTTGTTAAAGCTTTCTAGTTTATTGCGGTGATGAGGACCCGTTGCCTTCCAAGTATCCCGCAGGTAGTCCAAAATGCTGTCGCTACTTTCTTCGGTTGTAGAGGGACCCCTTCTGGAGAGACTGCTGTGATGGTCATTCGACCCTTTGGCGTTTTTGATACTTCTACCACGTTTAGTTACCCCAGTCTTTGGAGCATCAGACCCATTAAGCGATGTCAATGGAGATGACGATGACGTCATCTCTCTTACAAGAAAAAACTAATTACAATGAGCTGTGAGCATAAACATTGGCACATGGTTGATCTTACAAGAAATAAGAACATTCAATGACATATATTATTGCTATAAGGTCTCTTTGCAATACTAACATCCCAAATCACACATTCTAGAGTCTCACGTTCTAAAAGTAAGTTAAAGCTAGAGTCTCTTCCTTCTCATCATTCTACGTGTTGAGCTTGATTGTTGTCTTAGGCATAAAAGAACCTTTGGGTTACTGCGTCTTTATTTACAAATGAAGGGTGCGATAGCCCAAAGATTCTTTTACGCCTAAGACAGTAATCAAGCCTAACACACAACATGATGAGGAGGAAGAAACAATAGTTATAACTTATTTATAGAACTTGGCACACTGAAATGTGTGATTTGCCATTTCAAATAGATCTTATGACAATAACAAAGTGAATCATAGAGGGCACTAGAGTGTGTGATTTACTTCATACCCTTTGAAGGTCTCTTTGGCATATATTATTGCTATAAGCTCTCTTTGCAATACTAACATGCCATTCCAAATAGATAGTATAGCAATAACATGACCCTTCCTTAAGATTGTCTCTAAGAACTCCAACTCACTTAGAAACAACTTAAAAACTCCCATCCTCACACACCCTCACAATTTGTTTCTTCCCCAACTAGGATTTTGAATGATGTTACATACATTTCTCAATAACTACAAGACGAACATTAAAGCACCATACACTTGGGCTTGCTTCATGCCTTTTGAAGCTCAAGTGTATAGTGCTGTAATGTTCCTCTTGTACAACTACTACCCTGACTCATAGTGTTTCATGCTCTCTTTTTTTACTTAAACCAGCAGCCCAGCCATAGAAATAGAAGTAAGAAGAGAAGAGTCAGAGGAGGGGAGATAAGAACGTAGTGGAAGCCGAAGGAGAGCGTGGGCCACCGGGGACCCAAAAGGCCGACCATGAGGACCACATGAAGGCGACATTTTGGCAACAACAAGGTATCACCATCCATGTCTTCGTCCACATGAGGACCACACCGAGACCACCCCCAACAATCTTACCACTTCTAAGCTAGCACAAGTAGGCCCACCTTTCCTCCCACATCCATTTTCCCATTGCTTTTTGGGTTCCACATAAAAAAAAGACACTAACAGATATGGACGGACGTAACACACGTGAGGTAAAAGTAGTAGGATTTGGGATCCATACATTCGAGAGAAAAGGTGATGGGGAGGAGAGAACTCATGAACACACATTAACATATATGGATGGATCTATCACACATGACATAAAGAAGTGGGATTTGAGCTCCATACCTTTGAGAGCAGAAGGGATAGGGAGGAGAGGCAACATCGAGATGAGAGGCGACGGGAACAAGAGGCGGCGCTGGCAGGAGAGGCGACATAGCCACCATGCAAGGTGAGGAAGGAGAGGACGGAGACGTTAAGTTCTCTGGCGGCGGTGGTGGAGGGGACGAGGAGACAGAGTGGTGCACGAGTAAGGAGTAAGAGCGCAAAACCTAGCAGGGGCCCTATTTATAGAAGAACTATCATAGACGGTTCTATTAAATAAATGTCTGTGATACTAATATCATGGATGGTTTCATAATGGAACTGTTTGTGATGTGTAACATATCACAGACGATTCTATTGTGGAACCGTCTATGATGTTGTACCTTATCATAGACGACTCTATTATGGAACCACCTGTGATGTTGTAGCATATTACAGATGGTTCTATGATGGAACTGCTTGTGATACATATATCACAAACGATTTGTGCCACTAAACTGTCTGTGATAGTTCCTTCTGTATATAACATATCATGTGTTTCGGCTAGCCTCAGGAAATGCTAGCCATACCCTCTGAAAACAGGCAAGTAGATACAATCGTAGATGTAATTATTTCTAAATTACTGAATCAATTGCAATAGAATAATTCCTTAATTACACGCCAAGTTTCTTAATTACATTAAAATAATTTCCAAATAGGTGCACCGTGTGGGATCATTCCACTTGGCTATTTTCCTTTTAAATAAAGCCTTTCACAATGATTGACATGCATATAGCTTGCTTCATCATTTGGTTCTTCCTCGAGCCTGATGTTGTCTTTGAATGGAGGCAACTCGTCAAATTGATTGTATTCTCCCTCATTTACGACATTCTCAATTTCGACAATCCTTCTTTTCCATGACGAACTATGTGGCGCTTCTTATTTGCCGGGTCTATTACATAAAAAATTTGAACAACTTGCCTCACAAGTACGAATGGTTCATCTTTGTATCCTACACATTCGAGGTCCATAGTAGTGACGCAGTACTTATCGACCTTTACACCCTATGGGAGTTGGACCCAATGTAGTCGAGTTCCCAAATCTCCTCTATAAGCCTGTAGTAGGAGCTTGGGCTAGTGATACCGAACTGCTCACAAAATGCATATATGCAAACACCTGAGTTCTAGACTGTGCTTTTTCTATCCTGATTTGTTATATAAATGTGTACCCATTAATGTCGTATCCTTGCCATGTCATAATTGTAAATTTTGGCCTTTTTACCAACCATTACAGTGTTTCACTTGACGACCCCTAGTGAATCGCACCTTTAACCATTCGTTGAACCAACGGTTGTGCTGTCTCATGATCCAAACCTCCAACTGGCTTGGATTCTCTTGGCATAGTATGTTCTTGTGCTCTTCAATATACAGAGACATTTCAGTCATGTGTTGCAAAACTGTGAAATGGGCTTGAGTGTATGTATCCAGATCGGGAGTTATTACTTTTCTTCCGATGGTCCTGATACCCTCTAAGCTCCCCTCATGACGAGATAGTGGCACACCTATCGGTTCGACCTGAGCCATGTAATCGATGCAGAACTTTATAAATTCTTCAGTTGCATAACTTTCGATGATGTTGCCGTCTAACCGAGATCGATTTCATACATAGGACTTGAGAATTCCCATGTATCGCTCGAACAGGTACATATGACATAGAAACATTGGACTGCCTCTTTCACAAGGTGGACAATGAGATGGACCATGACATCAAAAAATAACGGAGGGAAATACATCTCAAGATGACATAGAGTCCTCACCACCTCAACCTGTAGAGCATCTAGTCCATCGAGATTGATGACCTTCTGAGCAATTGCGTTAAAGAAATAACACAACCTTATGATTGTCACTCGAACCTTGTTCAACAAAATACTTCTAATTGCAACAGGAAGCAATTATGTCATTAGCATATGACAGTCATGAGACTTCACTGAACCTTGTACTAGCAGATGTTGCCAATACGGTCGGGTTCCAGGTTAGCTACTACAAGGCATGGCGGGAAAAAAAGGAAGGTCTTGGAGCGTACATACGAAACATACGAGGAGGCCTATGACCTAGTCCCAAGAATGCTCTATCAAATTGCAGAATCGAATCCCGACACATACATTAACAAGTAGGAGCGGTCGCATCCTACCAAGGGGTCTAATTGATTTGTTCTAGATAGAGTCTTCTGGGCCTTCCGCCAGACCATCGAAGGATTCAAGTATTGTCATCCCGTGCCGACGATGGACGACACCTTCCTCTGTGGCAGGTACAAGGTACGATCCTCACCGCAGTCGCTGCTGATGTGAATGACTAGTTACTCCCTGTGGCCTACGCACTTGTGGAGAATGAGAATACGGATAGCTCATTATGGTTCCTAGCCAATGTGAAGCAAGCGGTTGTTCATGATCGGCCAGATGTTTGTGTCATCTCGGACCGCAATGTTAGGTTGCTGTCCATGTTGACCATGATGTAGAATGGGACAACATTAGGAGCCATTGGTGCATAAGGCATCTTGCGGCTAACTTGCACACAAGGTTTCGAAGCAAGGAACTAACAAATCTGTTCAAGATGCTATGCATGCAAAACCAAAGGCAGAAGTTTGAGGCTGTGTGGAGACGGCTCGATGAGGAGACCAACAAGTATGTAAGGCATTCTGATGCAGGCCAACAAGAATCGGTAGGAGGGTCTGCGAGAGTTGGGGAGTTCACATAGTGGGTTCACTCCCATGCCTGACTTGGAGAAATTGTCTCTCCTCCATGACTCCGGTGGTGCAAGATATGGAATAATGATGACAACCAATATGTCAGAAGTATACAGCAGGGTCCTTAAGGGTGTCCGATCCCTATAGGTCACTGCAATTATCGAGGAGACCTGGAACCGTACCATCGGGTACTTCGTTAACAGAGCTAGAATGGCGAAGAAGCATCTGGAGGAAGGCAAGCAATTATCCGAAATGATGCAGGCATTAATGGACAAGAAGATTGAGAAGGCTCGTTCCCACAATACTCGTCCCTTGTCTGGGATCATGAAGAAATTTGAGATCCATCTGAGGACGAAGTATGTCATGGGTCAAGCTATAGGGGATCGAAAGTAAGTCTGCACGCTAAACGATGAAGCGTTCTGCATGTGCAACAAACCGCACCTTCTTCACAAGCCATGCTCCCATATATACACGGCGTGCGTGGTGTGGCAGCAGGCCTAGGTGCCTTACATCTCTGAGTACTATGACATCCACCACCTGTACAGCACATGGAGTGCTGAGTTCAACTCATACGGGTTGGACATGCACTATAGGGACCTTTGGGCAGGAGAGGTGAAGTGGCTACAAAACCACGCACTGAAGTAGGCTAGCCATGGAAGATGACACTCCCATCGTATTCATTTTGACATGGATGAAAGTCAATGTGGCCAATAGGTTAGGCGCCCTTGATGTAGACTATGTAAGACGATCGGTCACACTCCATAGGCAACTGCCCAAACAGAACTAGTTCGAGCAATGCTCCATAGTGACCATGTTGTATTGAATATGGCATCATGGTCTCCGGATGTTGTAATGCATTCAGATGTACTCATGTTGTTTGTTGTCATGTTGAAATGCATCGAACATGTCGGCGGTTTTTCCACTTACTTTACTTTTCAAATGTTGAAATGCTTTATTTTTGCATATTGCTCCTCATGTTACCATTGTAGACTAACCTACTCTCATATGTTCCTCAGGAGATGGCACAGCCTTCAGTTGGCATCACGTACGAGTTTTTAGACCCACGTTGGGATGGGTGACACCGATGTCTAGCGTGGTCATTCGGCAACAGCCCTCCGAGTTTCATCCTCAAGGGCCCTAGAGAGCACTGGCCTCTGGACCACAGGTACATCTCACACCTATGAGACACCAGGCTACTTCCATTGGCCCGCATGTTGGACCTGTCGCACTTCGACGCGGCACTACTGTCCGTGCTCATGGACCGCTGGCGACCGGACACTCACACCTTCTAGTTTTGGTAGGGGGAGATGACCATTACTCTACAGGATATCAATATGCCCACCGGTCTACCACTGTGGGGTACTGCGGTAGTGCTACCTCCCAGGCAAGCAAACTGGAGAGAGCGTATATGGAGGACAGGTTTGGTCCGGCAGTTCCCGAGAACATATCAAGTGTTCCACATTGGTGGCTACAGTAGTACATATCCTACCCCGTGCATGCGACGGAGGAGGTAGTGTGGATGCACTACCTTACATACTTGTTGTTCCTGATTGGGTGGGTCTTGTTTCCTACTACCCAGGGAGATTGGGTGTACCCTGGCCACATCCATCTCACTAAGGCATTGGCGGACGCCATGCCGGACGAGGTGCCACAGTATAGCTGGGGCTTTGTAGTGCTGCAGCCATGTATCGAGGGTTGTGTGACGCCTCGCAGCGTAGTACGGGCAAGAGCCAGTCTTCGTAGTATGCTACATCCTCCTACAGCTGTGGTCATGGGAGCACTTTTTGGTGGGAAGGTCATACTTCCAGAGCACCGTGCACCCTTTTCAACTCATCCCTGAGTTATATGGGCAGGTCGACGGCGCCAACCTTGTTGAAGGGTCCATAATGGGTACCCGTTGAACACATGCTCACCTAGGGTGGACCAGAGAGAAACCAAGGTATGTGTACCCCAAGTTCCACAACAAGTTCGAGATTCTACATGAGGATGAGGTCATGTGGTGGCCATAGACTGGAGAGTTCATTCAGCACACGGCCCCCTATGTGTTGTCCTCTTAGTGCGATCAGGACCCCGTGTACTAGGTTACGACCTACCACCTGATGTTCTCCTATATTGTCGAGCCTTAATCCCCGCAACGGGTAATGAGGCAGTTTGGTCTATACTAGCAGGTGCCAATACCACTAGGATGACCTCTTGCACCATGACATCACGCATGAGGCCATTGTGCGAGCAGGTCTTGATCGACACTGGGCGGCACGCCATGATGAGATGGTAAAATATTTTTCGCAACTTACTTCCATGCCTACACGTCTCTAACTCAATCTCTGTTCCCTTGCAGTATGACCGCCTGCATCGTATCTACATAGTGGCTGGTGATGTGCTACGGTGTGGGAGGACAAACACTGTCGGTCGCCTCCTAGACTCCATACATGCCATGTACGATGACGCGATGGCGGGGATGAGGGCCATTAGTTGTGGTCGGCACAACGACGTTGTCATACAACAAGGCCAGCACCGAGGACATCCTCCACCCCTAACACCCTTTGTGCCTCCCTCCGCACGTCTGTCACACTCCGACAGTCGTCCCAGCTACGGTCGCTCATCCTTCGTGCGACTCAGCCTAGTAGTACGACTCTTGCGAGCTGTTTGTTCAAGCACTCAATTGGAACATATCTCTCAGTACCATTTTTTTACAGCACTTAAGAGGGGAGAGCAGTTTACTACAGCCATCGGTGTCACAGAGGGAGATGCAGGACCAAACGTCCTCACCAGGCCTATGGGGCCCAACTCCCGACATCGACCCTAACTCACCCTAGCATCCGGAAACCGCATTGCCGACGTTCACGCATGACATTTAGTTCGGTCTATGTGAGCGCAATGAGTGGTTCAGCCATACATACCAAGAATATATTGTGCAACAGTATAGCGTTGATTGGCCTAGAGGATCCTTGTCCGCATAGCTGCATACACTAGTACGCTCTATCGTACTAAACACAACATATGTCTACGCTGCGCCGCACTAACGCAATGCACAAAATCTGTAGGTTTGGATAGAGCAACTCGGACATCATGGCCAGGGCCCGTCAGTATGTGAGGCAATTTCTCATGTGATTATTTTGCACGTATGTTACATGGAATTATAGATAACATAGTTGTATCATTTATGTCTTCTCTTTAACATATCTACATCCATATCCTCTCTCCAAAGAGTCTGGCGTATTTCAGTATTCTCAAATAGTTGTGCAAGCAACATCGGATATAATCAGCGAGAGTAAGGAGCCAGGTAAGTTGACAGAAGGAACAGGTAAAACAGACTGAAGAAATATTATGCAAGTTCTATAACAAGATACCTTTATTTTTTACTACAAAAGCTACAAACCTAATCAACTAAACATATAATAAAAATTATCAACAACCATTTCTATTGATAAATTTTATTTTTGCATTAGGCCAAACATTAGCTTCCTATAATGGAACAAATAAACAAAACTGTAAGGATACTGCTGATCAATGCTAGTACGCAGAAGAGAAGCTATTGGCCCTGTTTGGATACGCTTAAAATTCGATTTTGGGTAGAATTAAGCGAGAATCCCACCCAAACGCTTTGATTATTTTTCGATTCTTTCAACCGCCGCGGTGGGAAAAATCAGCATTTGCACTGAGAATCCAAAATCCTGTACCGCAAGCCCCATCAGGATTATTCAGATTATTCAGATCGCAGATTCTTCAGATCGCGACTTATCAGAAAATCTTGATCAAATTAAAATCGATTCTCAGATAAGCGTATCCAAACAGGGCCATTATTTTGTTAGATCTGTACAGCTTGTCGGAAGGGACACTTCTTCAAGAATCCCTCTGTTAGAAATATAACTGCAGACACAGAATGTTGAATGAGCCACCGACAAAAGGAAAATGATTTGTCCCAAAGTGAAGTGTGTATATAACTTGTTGAAAACTAAACCGTCATTCTGCAGCTTGTATGAAGAAAATGTTTCAAAAGACTGCGAAATGCTACGATGCTTACCGATGCATTCTGTGGCTTTCTTGTTGCAGGTGTGGTTTACTTCAATCCATGATCAATAATACCCGGTGCAACATACCCAGCATGCTTCGGCTAGAGAGAGCATTGCTGGGAGCAGGCAGCAGCAAGAACCAGTTTTTCTCCTTTATCGGAAAAGCTATTGTTAGTTCGTCTGGTAAAAAAGGTCATCATTTGGCACTGGCAGTTTGTGCTGATGATTGAAGTGTGATATCTAGCTCTTTGATTGAATTACTGAGCTTAACTTTCTCATTTTCCGATTCCTTCTTAGCTTTCTCCGTTTCTGCTTCCTTCTGAGCTTTCTTCTTTTCGAGATCCAATTGTTTGCAATTCTCTTCATGGGAACGCATGAACAACCTCATGAAGTTTTGGAGTGTCGTGACCACTACAAAAACACAGGGAAAAACATTTGTGAATGAGAAATGGTTAAGAGTAAAAAAAATTGTATTAGTACTTTCTCTCAAAGTCATAACTAAACCTATTTTCAGAACAGCTGAAGGAAACTGAAATATCATGCCAGTTTTACCTTGCTCAAATGGACAACGCACTGGATCTTCTCCAAAATAAAGTGCTAATGCATCTGCATTTCTGCCCTGCAGGGACCAAAATTACATATAATTTTATCTAACGAAGAGAAGATTAAAGTGCATAGATGGTTGGATGCCAAATTTATCATTGGTCTTCTACAAAAGAGGATTAAAATTCATCACTGGTCCCTTGAAGCACCAGAGCGCAATCTTTTCTAACTTCACTTTTCTTTAATTGGGATCCCTATCAAACATCTACTGATGAGGAAACAGATGTTCCATGCTAGAATTAAGACTTGGTGTGTGAATCATCAATTCCCACAAACAAAACTAATGTCATATCATGGAAAAGGTAAATAATCTGGTAAAATTTCACCAAAAGCAATGAATTCAAAAATAACAGAAAAGAATAAAAGAACTGCAATCCACATACTCAAACAACACAAGCTATTAGAAATATTTAATACTTATAAAGACCTAAACCAAAAACAGCAGATTCAAAAGGTTAAAATAAATAATAGAACAATCACTAAAATCTTTTGGCTGTGGTATGAATTAAAATTTACCTTCTAAAAGAACATAAGCAACCAACAACTCTAAAAATACGAAGAAATAAGAAATGCAAAGGCGAATAGTAGAAATATGCAAAAAAAAAAACCTGAAAATGGAACTTGTTAAACTGAAATGTAGATTAATAACAATAATTATTTTTTAAAAATAAAAAATATTCCACAGGCTAAACATAATAATTCACAGGAAATTCATCAAATTGAATTTATAAAAGCACAAAATATTATAAGATTGAGGCAAAGTACAAAAGTAAAATATATAAAAAATTCAGAAAAATGAGGATAAACTAGGAAATAATGTAAAATGGAAAGTGCATGAATTTAAACATGAGAGTGCAAAAACAAAACTACAGAAGCATGCTGAATGCAATATAATAAGTAAAAAACTAAAATAAAAGGGTCGAAAACATGAAATACAAGAAACTGAAAGCTACCAAAAATTGGTTCAGACAGAAAACCATAAAAGTATGAAATAGATAGCATAGAAAATACAGGCATAACTGTAAAAAATCTATGTTTTTTAATTTCACCTTAATTACTGTTCTATTTAATAATTCTTTAGTATTTGAATTTCTTCCCAGTTTTTAACTTTCTATGTTTTCAACAACTTTGTTCACCCATTTTGATTATTGCTTTAGTTACCTTTGGCCCTCCAATATTTCTTATTCTATTTCATTTCTCCAGTTTGTAGCATCAGAAAATGCTAGCAATATCCGAGTACAAAATAACAAGTTTACCATCACCTTTTCTTAAGCAACATGTGTATTCTCCAGCAATTAGCAATGGCATGTGTAGTAACAAATGACTTGCTATAATTTAATAACACTATTGCCATAAAATATGTTACCACAATCGAATGATTTTTCCAACCATATCTTATCTTGTCAATGTAGCAACCCTTTTATAAAGTTAGGTTGGTGCCATCGCAAAAGTTGATATTTAGGAAAATATCATTGCAAATTTAGTGGACTGCCCAGTATAATCACAAAGCACCAAAATTATGAAAAATACCATTGCCGTTAGGGTTCCATATGTTTTTGGACGTTAAGGTGAGATAATTTTCAAAAATATCAAATTTGACCCTAAACCTTCTATCCATGGTTATTAAGGCATCGAGATCGTCACCATATTGCCATGGTGGACCAGAGGTCCATGCCGTCCGGACGGCATGAAGGTGCACCATATTCGCCTTCGCCGTAGCCGGATTCGCCGCCACCGCCGCCGAATCCACTGCCTCCACCATCGCCGCCACCAGATCCATTGCCTCCGCCGTCGCCGTAGCTAGATCCGCTGTTGCCACCGCCGGATCCACTGCCTCCACCAGATCGGGTCTCCTTCGCGGCTCCGGTCTTCGCCATGATGCCGCCTCTTGCTTCGCAAGGCGATGAGTATTCTCCGCCGCCTCCTCCACGGCTCTCGCTTGGGGGTGGTGGAGAGTGGTGGTGGGAAGAGGGAGCGGCCGTCAGCGAGCTGGCTCGGCCTCGCCGGCGCCAGAGGTGGAGATGGGGGAAGGAGAGAGGGAGAGAGGTAGGGGGCGAAGGAATTGTTCCTGTAGGTTCCTTGTGGATTTGATGGCTTGGGTCTTTGACAGTCCTACTGAGGCCATCACATTTATTTTATTTTATTGTCATCAAAGGCTTGAACCTGCTGATACTAGGAATTCAAAAGAAAATCAAGTGAATACATTACATGCAAACTAGGGAGAGATGCAACAATAGATTTCATGTCTTTGTCAACTGGGTGACCTCAAATGAGACAGTCAAGAAGCTTCGATACCATTTGTAAAGCTTGTTCTCAATGCGACAGTCCTACGTATGCATAGGCATAGAAAATCACTTGACCTTTCATCCTCACTTCGCCCAAAATGGTTAATTCGGAGTTGCTACATTTGATTCCGTTAGGTTCATATATTGTCCAAGTCTATCTAGACTCGCAATATGGGAATACCACACTAGTTTGGTTCTTTTAGGTCCATATGCTGTAAAAAAAATATCTAAACTCTCCATGTGGGACTAATTCAATTACTATTACAGTGTACAGACACAGGCCACACAAGCCACCACTAATAGGCTAGTGTTACAGGGTAGACATGAAATTTGCTCAAAGGGAGACACATACCACATTAGAATAAAGTGAAGTTAAGGCTCTAACTTCAGCTTCAGCACCACTGAGAAAATCCTTCAGTGTCTGTTAAAAATGGTACTTAGTTTAGTGGAATCATGATGGTAGTAATACATTCAAGAAACAATCTTGCATGATAAACAGAAAGATGGTACCTAGGTGCATACAATATTGTAGTCAAATAGGTGTAGTTACTAAAGCATGCTCAGAAAAATACAACAATGTAGCTACCTTGCAAAAGATCTCCGACACAGGACCATCATTTTCAGATATTGTTAATTCTTGCTCAACCTTCTCTAGTCCTTTGTTTATGGCCTGCATTTCCTCTGCTAAAGACTTCAATTGTATCTGCACCAAATCAGTTCTCTTGGAACTCAATCAGTGTATCATTGATTATCAATATTCAACGTGACCAAAACATCAAATATTGCACTGAGTCAAATACCTTAGCTGCCAACTCCAAGCTAGCCAGATCCTTAGAGAAGTCAAGAAGTTCTGGAAGTTTCTCAGAAAGCACCTGCATTGACATGACTTAAATTGATTAATGCAAAGTTCAAGCATATTATCAACTATGATTCAGACTTTCTAGGCGGAGAAGCTAACAGAATTTCTAAGTTGTAAAGCACTTTATCACAATGACACAAGGGCCTATTTGAGTGGGCTTAGCTCCACTTCGAAATTAGGAATCTAATAAGGTAGGTTTCTCAAGAAAACTAAACTTTAAGCTTAAAATCACACAAAAAAGAGAAAAAATAAAGAAGGGTCCCAACTCAGCACACCTGAGAAGTTCAGGATGCCAAGTTGAACATTGCATAGTGAAGCTGGATTTTGGGAGAGATTTTGTCATGGGCCTAGGCCCCACAGGAGGCGGCATTTGCGTAGGAATCATTGTAGCATGGTACTGTTGCTGGGAAGGAAGAGGGTGGGGACAGCGCGGCAGGAAGGAGATGAGATAGAATAGGAGAAATAAACCATAGATGAGAGTGAAGACTTTTGATGAGGAAATGACTACTATTCCTTCTTACTTGATTTCATAAGTTACAACGCGTAGCCTTTTGTAGGGGTTAACTTGACTTTTTCTCTAAGAATCAAACTCAATAATCCAATCTTTTTTCTCTAAGAATCAAACTCTAACAATCCAATCTAACTCAAACTCTTAAGGATAACTTCCTAATCAAACTAATATATCAAACTGAAACAAACTAATAGATATTGTTGCTGGTGACTTGCGCTACAGCAACTAGACTTGTGCTACAGTACCACGGTGCTGTAACGGCAGTAATTCCTACACAGATGCCGCCACCTGCAGGGCCCACGCTCATGACATATTTGGTCGTTCTTTAGCAAGAATTTTTGCAGCACCTTGGGTAACAAATTACAGCAGTGTAGGATAAGGAAACCAACTGGCAAATGTTCCATTAAAACAACTTAAATCTGAGAAGTGGGCAATTTGGAACCAGGTTCCCGTAAAATTAATAGCACATTCCAGACTTCCCATCAAAATACAAGAAAATATTGATGTCTCCTCTCAGCCGTGCGCCGACGTTCACTCCGGACTCGGCGGCCACCTCCTCCTCGGTCGCGCCGGCCATTTCTCCCAATCCCCAGTCGCCGTCCTCCCCCGCAGTAGGGCGCTCGAAGCTGGAGCGCTGGAGGGAGGTCTCTCCCCCCGCCTCCCCTGTTTCCAGGCTTGCTGCGCGCCCTTCCTTCCGCGACGTGGTGCTGGCTTCTCCCAGGTCGGCCGGCAAAGTATTGGCGGTGCCGGAGCGTCAGCCTGCGGTCCGTCAGCATGCATGCCTAGACCGGGGGCTGGCTCCAGGGCCGGTCGAGGAAGGCTGGCAAAAGGTGGTTGGTCGCCGCGGTTTTCACCGCAGTCCTCGCCACCCATCTTGCGGCTCTCGACGTCCGGTTCCGGCAGACCTCCACGGAAAATGCTTCAACTGCTTCTCTGCTTCGCATCGCGCTGCAGATTGTCGTCGCCGGGTACGTTGCTTTCGCTGCATGGGCCTTGGCCACCGTTCCTTTGCCTGCCCTGGAGCTCATCCGTCACGGGGACGCATCCCGGTGTGGCGGCGTATCTCCCCGGTCGTGAAAGCTGCCTAGTCTTCATCTCTGGTGGCAGACGACGGTGCCGGCTCTGGAGGGCGGCTTCTGCGCCGTTGTAAGCGCCGGGGTCACTCCTCTGGGCGTTGGGAACGTGCTTCCGGGTTGGCGATCGCCGAAGTTGTGGAGTCCCTCCGTCATGCGCTCTCCGTCGCCTCCTTCAACCAGGCTGCAACCGTCATCGGCCAGGTGGCGACCGTGATGAATAAGTCCCTGTACTGTGGTCTTTGTGGGGCTCTGGTAGTTTTTTTGTTTTTGACTTCTTTAGGACAGCATCTGCTTTTAGGACAGCATCTGCTTTTGCTTTAGGACAACATCTGCTTTTAGGGCGACATCGCTTTAGGACGACATCGCTTTTAGGACGACATCGCTTTAGGACAGCATATTGACCGCTTTTAGGACAGCATCTAGGATAGCATCTTAGCATATGCTTGGTGGTTCTCGACCTATAAATTTGTATCCCCAACCCCTCGAGTTGGCATGGCATGTGTGAGAAATAAACAAGAAAATTGCCCGTTCCCAAGTGTCATCCTCTCGATGAGAGTGAGAATCTTGCTATCACCAAGAGCAAGAATCCGTGATAGTGATGCACCGTCATCGGCGGTTGCGACAAATGAGGTCCTTGAGGCCCCGTCTCTCCGTCGCCTTGAGCAGTGAGCAGCGTCGTCGGCGGCGCAACGAGCGGTTGTGGGGATGGCTCGAGCCTCCTCAGCAGAGGTGATCGGTGTCTTACGGGAGGCGGTGGTGGTATCGTCTACATCCTCAGCGCTCGCCTACCAAGGCGCTCGGCGGCGGGGCCGTCACGAGGCTGGCATGGCGCAAGCCGACGGTCTCCACTTGCGGTCTTGGCTCCCTCGCGTTCGCCAGAGCTTGGCCACATCGGCAAGCTCGGCGGCGAGCACTCGGGAGTGTTCGCCGGCTCGCGGAGGGCTCGAAGGCCTATCGCATCCTCGACCACGACACCTGCGAGTCGCATCTCGCGTGGCGTTGTGTTCGGCGAAGGCGGTGGGCGTGGGACAAGGCGGTGGGCGGCGGTTCGACCGACTCGGGGACTTTGTTGTCGACTCGTCCGCCGAGAGGCGGGAGCTAGCGGCTCGTCTTCGCGAGCTCGTCCGCCTCGACACCTTGCTCGCCACGGCTCGGCGAGTGCTCCACCACCGCCGGCACCGCTCGCCCGGCTCTTCACCACCGGCCACTCCACGCTCTCCACGCGGCCGCGCTCCCGCCTGCGGCCACACCACCGGGTCGGCCCGCGGCCGGTCCCACGGCGAAGCGGCGACGGTGGAGTTCGCTACTCATTGTCTCGCAGCGAGATCGCGTCGGCGCCTACCACGGCAGCGAGCCTCTGCGCTATCGTACCATGGACAACATCCTCGGCGGTGCCGTCCACAGGCTGGCGCGGCACGACCAGCGGGCTGCGCTTGGCGTGCGACGCGGCGAGCCGCTCTTGGCCGCGGCGGAGGAGACGCGGCGTGGCGTGTCGCGATAAGCGAGAGATGGGCGCCGCCGGCGAAGCCGGGCGTGGGGCGGCGGATCTTCTGCCGGTCACCGCGCGATCACCCTTAAGTGGGTGTTCAGGCGAAGCGGGATGGCCGGCGCCATCGTCAAGCACAAGGCTCGCTGGTGGCACGAGGCCGTGCGGCGGGAGAAGTCGACCGATGGCGCCCGCGCCGGTCGCGCGGATGGGTCCGTGCGACTCCTCCTGCGCTAGCTGCCCGGGAAGGTGGCGTGTTCATCACATGGATGTCAAGTCGGCATTTCTTAACGGCGACTTGAAGGAGGAGGTCTCGTGCATCGCCGCGGGATTTGCGATCCCGGCAAGGAGGGCAGGTGCTCGCTGCGCAAGGCCCTCATGGCTTGCGGCGCACGCGAGGCGTGGGCGCTAAGTGGACTCCACCCTCAAGCAAATGGGGTTCGGCGAGCGCGCACGCAGGTGCGATCTGCGGCGGGGCAAAGGCGGCAACGCCTGGCGGTGGGTGTCTCGTCGGCGACTTGGTGATCGCGGCACCAGGATGCGGAGGTGGCGGCATTCAAGGAAGAGATGAAGGCCACCTTCCGGATGAGTGACACAGGGTCTCTCTCCTTCTACTTAGGGATCGAGGTGCACGGGATGATTAGGGATCACGCCGACAGCACCGCCTCGCCAAGCGCGTCGTTGAGCTATTGGGCTCGCAGGCGCAACCCGCTCTCACTCCAATGGAGGAGAGGTGAAGGCCGAGCCGCGACGGACGGCGGAGGTGGGCCGCCACGCGATCTGGCGTCTTGTGGGAGCCTTCGCTACCTCGCCCACACACGGCCGGACTTGGCATTTCCGTCGGCTCGTTAGTCGGTTCATGCAACGGCCAACGGCGGAGCATCGGCCGGTGTGAAGAGGATCATCGCTACGTTGCGGGGACTCTTGACCACGGCCTCCATTACGAGGTGTCGTGCGGCACGCCGTCGCATGCTGGCGGCAGCGACCACGCGGCGACATCGACACCGGCAAGAGCACAAGCGGGATTCTCTTCTTCCTCGGCAAGTGTCTCGTTCGGCGATCGATCGGCGGCGGTGGTGGCCTGTCGGTGTGAGGCCGAGTACATAGCGGCTTCCACGCGCCGACTCGAGCACTCGGCTCGCTCGGCGCTTGGTGATCTCCTCGGCGGGGACAGGCGGTGGAGCTCGAGGTGGGCGACAAGTCGCTCTAGCCACGGCAAAGAACCCGTTTTCATGAGCGAACAAGCACATCGGGTGAAGTACCATTTCATCAGAGGTCGCTGGATGAAGGAAGCATCAAGGCAAGCTACATCAACACCACGGATCAGCTTGCGGATCGCTCACCAAGCCTCTTGGAAGGATCAAGTTCCTTGAGCTCTGCTCCAAGATCGGGATGGTTCAACCCTCCCACAAGGCAGCGCACAAGACTTAGGGGAGAATGATGAATAAGTCCACATCTTGTGGTCTTTGTGAAATTTGTGGTAGTTTTTGTTTTTGTTGCTTTAGGACAGCATACGCTTTTAGGACAGCATCGCTTTTACAATGACATCGCTTTAGGACAGCATATTGACCGCTTTTAGGGACGGCATCTAGGATAGCATCTTAGCATATGCTTGGTGGTTCTCGACCTATAAATTTGTATCCCCAACCCCTCGAGTTGGCATGGCGTGTGTGAGAAATAAACAAGAAAATTGCCCCATTCCCAAGTGTCATCCTCTCGATGAGAGTGAGGATCTTGCTATCACCAAGAGCAAGAATCCAGCGAGTAACAGACCGTCATCGGCCAGATTGCGACAAATGAGGTCCTTCAGGCCCCCCGTCTCTCCGTCGCGTTCCCATGGTCGATCGCCGACGAGGAGCTCTGGAGATCTCAAGGCGGATCGCGTCCCTGTCAAGAACCGTCTGGGGCCCACCAGGTCACTTGTTGGCCACGTCGTGGACCACGTGGAGTCCTTTGAGTTAGCTGCTGGGATCCACCATGATGGAGAGATCTTCGGCCGGGGCATGATGCAGTCCCAACCGTCTCCTCTGTTCTGCCCGAGGTGGCCCTACCAGCGATGGGAGTTAGCTCTGCGGCCCTCTCCTGAGCCTGCATTTGTTGCTGCTATCGGCACTCCTGGTATCCCGTGCTCCCACACGGTTGATCCGGAACCAGCGTCTAGTTTTTCTTCTAGCGGGAAGGCGCATCCCGCCCGGTCTGGGCGATTCTGTGGCGAGTCATTGGTTCGGCGCGGGCCCACCTCGACCAGTAGTTGTCTTTGTTCGAGGCGGGAGCTCAGAACATTTCGCAAGTTTACGTCAGGCGTCGGCAGCGACATCCCCAGCGGCAGCAATCCAGTCCATTCTTTCAACACCGGCAAAGTCATTCTTGGCTGAAGTGACCCTGGCCACTGATGCCTTGCTTCCTTTGCCGGCGTTTCAAAAATGGCGGGCCACTCAACTCCTGTCAGACTTTGTGTTACGCCGAAGTAGTAGGCTGAATAAGGGCGGGACGGCTCTGAAGTCAGCCACTCAAACTCAAGAAACTTTGATGCATCATTTGGGGCTGGTAGCAGAACATGAAGTCATAGGCGAGCTAGAATTGGAAAGGTACAACTGTGTCTTCGATAAGCCCCTAACTCAAGCTCATCTCGCGGCTCTAGCGGCGCTTTTTGGTTGGCAGCCTCCTTCACCAGGTGAAGCGCCTCGTGATGTTGCTATTTTCCCAAGTGTGGCCACGAGTGATTTGTGATCAGTGGAGGAGCTTTGGAAGGTCGCTGGTGTTTTTCTCAGAATCAATGGTGTCAAACGTTCTCATTTGGAATGTGAGAGGCCTCAACTGCAAGGCAAAGAGGGACAGCGTCAGAAGCTTGGTAAACTCTACTTGGCCTGATGTGTGTCTTCAGGAAACTAAGATGGCGTCTATTTCTGGTCGCTTGATCATGTCAATGCTGGGAAGCGAGTTTGATCAATCCGTAGCCTTGCCAGCTTGCGGCTCTAGTGGGGGTGTGGTGCTGGCATGGAAAGGCGGTGTTTGCCGCGCTTTAACATCTTGGGTTGACACTTATTCAGTTTCAGTACAGTTTGCTTCTCATGAGGGGCTGCCTTGGTGGTTCACAGGAGTGTATGGCCCTCAAGCTGATGATCAGAAGTTGCAATTTCTACAGGAGCTACGGGACATTTGGCAAGCCTGTCAAGGTCCGTGGGCAATTGGAGGGGATTTTAACCTCATATATATGGCAGAGGATAAGAATAACACTAATGTGAATAGAGCAATGATGGGTCGTTTCCGCCGGTTCTTGGATGACTTGGAGCTGAAAGAAATTTCTCTTCTTGGCCGTAAGTTTACTTGGTCGAATGAGCGGGATGTTCCCACTGACCCACTTTAGTCCGGTTGGATCGGGTCTTCATGACTTCTAATTGGGATCATTTGTTTCCGGACTGCATCCTTCAGAGTTCAGCTTCTTTGATTTCAGACCACTGCCCTTTAATCCTTGGTCTGAAGACCAATGTTCAGGGAAAGCGGCGTTTTCACTTTGAAAGTTATTGGCCAAAGCTGGAGGGGTTCTTGCAGGAGGTGCAAAGCTCCTGGTGCAAACTAGTTGTAGCTTCTTACCCACTGCGAATCCTTTCCTTGAAGCTGGGAAGACTTGCAAGGGACCTGCAATCTTGGAGCCAAAAGAGAATAGGAAATGTTAAGCGGCAGCTCCGGGTTGCCACAGAGATCTTACAGACTTGAAATTGCTCGGGATGCCGAGTGTTGTCCAGCGAGGAGGTTTGGTTGCGGCGGCAGTTGAAGCGGCATGCACTCGGATTAGCATCTCTAGAGCGCACTATTGCTCGCTTACGCTCCGGGTTGGTTTGGTTGAAAGGGGGATGCAAACACTTCCTTTTTTCATCAGCAAGCTAGGTACAGAAAGAGGAAGAATTTCTTGGAAAAAATCAAAGTGGGAGATAGAATTGTTACCGGGCATGAAGACAAACAGCAGGCTGCTGATGAGTTCTACTCAAGCTTACTTGGCACCGTGGCTCAAAGACAATGCTCCTTGAATCTGCAGTCCTTCTACCAAGAAGCGCATGATCTGTCAGCGCTGGAGCAGTGTTTCTCGGAGGAAGAGGTGTGGGCAACAATTAAATCACTCCCTTCAGATAAGGCGCCGGGTCCGGATGGATATACTGGACGTTTCTTCAAAACTTGGAGTATAGTGAAGGTTGATCTTATGGCTGCACTTAACAGGCTGTTGCAGGGTGATGTCAGTAATTTGTTCCTTCTTAACTCGGCGTACATTGTTTTGCTCCCAAAGACACCAGAAGTGTTGCAAATCAAGGATTACAGACCTATAAGCTTGGTTCATAGTTTTGCAAAGCTTGTCACCAAAATCTTGGCCAATAGGTTGGCTCGAAAACTCAAGGACATGGTGTCGCCAAATCAGAGTGCTTTTGTCCAAGGGAGATGTATCCATGATAATTTTATTTTGGTCCAACAAACGGCTAAAGTGCTGCATAGACAAAGGGAACAAAGAGTTCTTCTCAAACTGGATATTTCAAAAGCCTTCGATTCTGATGGATAAGTCTCTGTACTGTGGTCTTTGTGGGGCTGTGGTAGTTTTTTGTTTTTTTGACTGCTTTAGGACAGCATCTGCTTTTAGGACAGCATTTGCTTTTGCTTTAGGACAGCATCTGCTTTTAGGACAACATACGCTTTAGGACAGCATCTGCTTTTAGGACAGCATCGCTTTAGGACAGCATATTGACCGCTTTAGGACAGCATCTAGGATAGCATCGTAGCATATGCTTGGTGGTTCTCGACCTATAAATTTGTATCCCCAACCCCTCGAGTTGGTATGGCATTGTGTGAGAAATAAACAAGAAAACTTGCCCCATCTCCTAGTGTCATCCTCTCCATGAGAGTAAGGATCTTGCTATCACCAAGAGCAAGAGTCCAGCGACTAACAGATTCGGTGTCTTGGTCTTTCTTGCTGCAAGTATTAAGCCATTTGGGTTTTGGTCCAATTTGGTGTAACTTATTATCCAAGCTCCTGAGGTCTTCAACAACTCGGGTTATGGTAAATGGTGTGCCGGGAGAGCTAATTCAGCACCAACGGGGGCTTTGGCAAGGCGACCCCTTATCCCCGATGCTGTTCATCTTGGTCATGGATGTGCTTAACTCACTAATTAATAAGGCAAGTGAGAATGGTCTTTTGCAACCCCTTCTTTCTAGAGGATCTAGTCAGCGGGTCTCTCTATATGCTGATGATGTGGTTCTTTTCTTGTGGCCCTGTTTGGAGGAGTTCGAGTTGATCAAAGAGATTCTTCGGGTTTTTGAAGAAGCATTGGGGTTGATCACCAACTTAAGCAAGTGCTCGGTGACCCCAATCCAATGCCACCAGCAGGACTTGGAAGCAGTGCAAGGATCCATTCCTTGCAAAGTTCAAGAATTCCCTTGCAAGTATCTTGGGCTTCCATTGTCAATCAGAAAACTCCCCAAATCTGCCTTTTACATGATAATTGACAAGATTGCTGATAAGCTGCCTAGATGGAAAGTTGCCTTGATGCACCCGGCTGGCCGAGCCACACTTATTCGAGCGGTGCTCTCAGCAATTCCTATTTATCCACCCTTTGCACTGGATTTCCCTAAATGGGCACTTAAAGCAATTGACAAGATTCGTAGAGCTTTCCTTTGGAAGGGTCGCAAGAGTGTAAATGGAGGACATTGCCTTGTTTCTTGGGGCCGGGTCACGAGACCTTTTGAGCTTGGCGGATTGGGAATTCTTGATTTGGAAATCCTCGGTTGGGCGCTGCGCATGAGGTGGCTGTGGCTCAAAAAGACCCAACCTGATCGCCCATGGGCGGGTTTGGACATTCAGGTGCATCCCAATTCAGCAGCTATGTTCTTCATATCGATCATCTCTATGGTGGGTGATGGCTGCATGACCCTCTTTTGGTGTGATAAATGGCTACATGGCAAGTCCTTAATGGACCTTGCCCCCTTTCTTTGTGCGCAAGTGCCAAAGAGAACTGTCAGTCGGAGGACGGTCCAAGAAGCTCTAACAGATAATACTTGGGTTCATGATATTAGAGGCAGTCTACCTATTCCAGTCTTGGAGGAGTTTCTTGGCCTGTGGGAGGTTCTCGCCCGAGTGAGGCTCACCCCCGGCGTGGAGGATCAGCATGTATGGAAGCCTTCCTCCTCAGGCAGGTTCTCGACTAAATCAGCGTACCGCCGTTTTTTATGGGGGCGGTGGAGTATGAACCTTGGAAGCAGATTTGGCAAACCTGGGCTCCTCCTCGTTGCAAATACATTGTGTGGTTAGCCTCGCTTAACCGCTGCTGGACCGCTGATCGTTTGGCCCGTCGTGGTCTTGTTCATCCTGAGTATTGCCCACTGTGTGATCAAGTTGATGAAACTATTCAGCACTTGCTCACTTCTTGCGTGTTTACAAGAAGTGTTTGGTTCTCAGTGCTTACTCTGGTGGGATTGCAGCGGCTAACTCCAGGTCCAGATGATTTGGTCTTCACTGTTAGTCGCTGGACTCTTGCTCTTGGTGATAGCAAGATCCTTACTCTCATGGAGAGGATGACACTAGGAGATGGGGCAAGTTTTCTTGTTTATTGCTCACACAATGCCATACCAACTTTGAGGGTTGGGGATACAAATTATAAGTGAGAACCAGCCAAGCATATGCTAAGATGCTATCCTAGATGCTGTCCTAAAAGCGGTCCATATGCTGTCCTAAAAGAGATGCTGTCCTAAGCGAATCTTGTCCTAAAGCGAATCTTTGTCCTAAAGCGAATCTTTGTCCTAAGCGATCTCTGTCCTAAAGCAAGCAGATGCTGTCCTAAGCGAATGCTGTCCTAAAGCGATCAAAAACAAAAACTACCACAGCCCCACAAAGACCACGATCAGGACTTATTCATCATTCTCCCCTAAGTCTTGTGCGTCGTCTTGTGGGAGGGTTGAACCATCGATCTTGGAGCGAGCTCAAGGAACTTGATCCTTCCAAGAGGCTTGGTGAGCGGATCGCAAGGCGATCCGTGGTGTTGATGTAGCTTGCCTTGATGCTTCCTTCATCAGCGACCTCGGATGAAATGGTACTTCACCGGATGTGCTTGCTCGTTCATGAAAGCAGGGTTCTTTGCGTGGCTAGAGCGGACTTGTTGTCCACCTGAGCTCATTTGCTTGATGTCCGCCGAGAGATCACCAGCGATCGGCGAGCGAGTGCTCGAGTCGAGCGGTGGAAGCGCTATGTACTCGGCCTCACAGTGAGCAGGCCACCACTGCCGCTCGACCGCCGATGAGCGAGACACTTGCGAGGAAGAAGAGAATCCGCTTGTGCTCTTCTTTGGTGTCGATGTCGCCGCGTGGTCATTTGTCATTTGTGCATTCGACGAAGTGTCGTGGCAGGACACCTCGGGTAATGGAGGCGTGGTCAGAGTCCCGCAGCGTAGCGGATGATCCTCTTCACGGCTGGCGATGCTCGTCGTCGGTCGTTGCATGAGCAAACTAACGTGGCCGACGGAAAATGCCAAGTCCGGTCGTGTGTGGCGGTAGCGAAGGCTCCCACAAGACGCAGCAGTGCTGCGAGCGTCCGCCTCGTCGTCTTTGTCGCGGCTCGGCTTCGCCTCTCCTCCATTGGGTGAGGCGGGTTGCGATCGGTGAGCCCGGCTAGCTCAGCGCGCGCTTGGCGTGGCGATGCAGCCGAGCGTGATCCGGAATCATCTGGTGCACCTCGATCCCTAAGTAGAAGGAGAGAGACCCCGGTCACTCATCCGGAAGGTGGCCTTCATCTCTTCCTTGAATGCCGCCACCTCGCATCCTTGGTGCCGGTGATCACCAAGTCGTCGGCGTAGACACCCACGGCCAGGCGTTGCGCCTTTGCCCCGCCGGTGGCTGGAGCCTCGTGTGCGCTCTGCTGGAACCCCATTTGCTTGAGGTGGAGTCGGCTTAGCGTTCCACGCCCTCGGTGCTGTCGCAAGCCATAGAGGGCCTTGCGCAGCGAGCACCTGCCTCCTTGCGGGGATCGCAAATCCGTGGTGATGCACGTGAACCTCCTCCTTCAAGTCGCGGTTAAGAAATGCCGACTTGACATCCATGTGATGAACACGCCGGCCTTCTGGGCAGCTAGCGCAGGAGGAGTCGCACGGACTCCATCCGTGCGGCCGGCATGGCGGCGTCATCGAAGTCGACCCCTCCTGCCGCACGAAGCCTCGTGCCACCAGCGAGCCTTGTGCTTGGCGATGGCGCGGCTTCCCGCGCCGGCTGAACACCCACTTAAGGGTGATCGCGCGGTGGCCGGCGGGAAGATCCGCCGGCTCCCACGTCGGTTACGCTCGGCGGCGTCCATCTCTCGCTTCATCGCGACACGCCACGCCGCGTCTCCTCCGCCTCGGCGAAGGCGGCGGCTCGCCGTCGTCGCACGCCAAGTGCGGCTCGCCTCGAAGTCGTCTTTGCGCCGATCGAGGACGGCGGCTCGCGAGGATGTTGTCCATGGTGCGATAAGCGCGAGAGGCTCGTCGTCGTGGTAGGCGTCGACGCGGTCCTCGTCGTGGGACGTGAGTGCGAACTCCACCATGCGCTCCTCATCGTGGAAATTTGTTGGGGCGATTCGGTGGTGTGGCCGCCGGTGCGGGAGAGTGGTGGCCGGTGGTGAAGGGTGGGCGTGGCCGTGCAGAAGGTGGTGGAGCACTCGCCGGGTGGTGGCGAGCAAGGTGTCGAGGTGGGCGAGCTCGGTGAAGGCAGCCGCTAGCTCCCGGCTCTCGAAGTGGGCGAGTCGACAACAAAGTCCACGAGTCGAGGCGAACCATCGTCCACCGCCTTGTCCCACGTCGGCCTCGCCGCCGTCGAACACGGCGTCACGCGAGATGCGACGCTGGCGTGTGGCAGGTCGAGGATGCGGTAGGCCCGAGCCCTCTGCGTGGCCGATGAACACTCGGTGCTCACGTCGTCGAGCTTGCCGATGTGGCCAAGCTCCTGGCGAGCGTGAGGGAGCCGAAGGCCCGCAAGTGGGAGACCGCGGCTTGCGCCCATGCCGGGCCTCGTGCGGCCCCTGCCGTCGGCGCCTTGGTAAGCGGCGGTTGAGGATGTAGGCGGCGGTCACCACCGCCTCGCGAAGAAGGCGGTGGCATCCCTGCTGCGAGGAGGGCGAGCCATCCCCACAACCGTGCAGTTGCGCGCTCGGCGACGCCGTTCTGCTGCGGGCATGCGGCGCGGAGTAGTGGCGTGAATGCCTCATCGGGCCGCGATGCGACGACGCGGTCGGCCGCCGTGAATTCGCCGCCGGTTTCTGTCGCGGCGCCTGCGCGCGACTGCGGCGCGCTCGCCTCGCGGCGGACTGCGTGCGCTGATGGCGTCCGCGACCTCTCGCTGCGCCGAGGACCATCACCCACATGTAGCGGGAGAGGTCGTCGACGGCGGCAGGAAGTAGCGTCGTCCTCGGTGTGGCGGTGTCACCGCCACACAAGTCCCGCACGAGCTCGAGCCTCTCCTTGGCTCGGAAACTCTTTGTTGGGAAAGGAGTCGCCTGCGCCCGTCAACACGCAGACGTCGCAGAGCTGCTCCACATGGTCAAGGCACGGCGGGCCTCGCACCATTCCGTGGCGAGCCGCCGGGGCCTCGAAGTGAAAGGTGCCCAAAGCGCTCGTGCCCGCGCCACGACTCGTCGTCCGACGAGCTGCGAGACGAGAGGGTTGTGCCACCGCTGCGTGAAGAGTGTAGAGTCGATTTGCGCCTCTGGTTACCTTGGCAGGAGGCGGCGTCGAAGATCCCAAACCGCAGCACCGTGCTCGATCTCGACACGCGAGCCGTTCTCATCCGGTGTCCCAAGGCGATGATGGAGTTCCGCGGTCGGGGATGTAGTAGACGCCGGTGGCGGCCGGTGCTCGCGATCTTAGCGGCGAGGCAGCAGAGCCGCGCCCTTGATCTCCACGGCGGGCGTCGCCGAACAGCGGTGCCTCGAGCGCTGAGTCGAGCTCGGAGAAGAACTCCGCCGCCGGTCATGTGGTGGGTGGCGCGGTGTCGAGCACCACCCGTCGGTCTTGTCATTGCGGGCCATCGCCGAGGAGGCGTGTGCTTTTGGCTCGTCAAGGTGGAGAGAGCCCGCTGCGGCCGGTGCGGAGGAAGTGGTCGATGCTCGCATGAGCAATGAGCAGACCGGTGCTCCTCCTCCTCGCTGCGCGGCGTGGGCTGGGCGCGTCGTGGTATCGACACTCCTTGGCCCAATGACCAAGCTTTGCGCGATTGTGGCAAGAGTCGTCTCGTCTTGCGCTTTTGCTTGCCGGCATCGCGCCTGGCGCTTTGCGCGCTTGCGCGCTTGCCACTCTTGCGGCGCTGTGTCGTGGAAGAAGGCTCCCCTTCTTGTCACCTTGGCGGCATCCCACTGCTCCCGAGTGAGGAGGAGCTTCCGCCAATGGTGACGGGTCCGAGGCGCGTGGCTCATCGATGTCGGCGACCTTGAGGCGACCGCGCCTCCTCGATGGTCATCGTGGGAGGTCAGCAGAGACCCGATCGGCGAGCCATCCGCTTGTACTTCTCGGGACGCGGCGGAAGAGCTTCTCCACGGCTCTCTCGTCGCCGAGGTGTCGCCGCCGAACTGCACCAACTTGTGCAACAGAGTGTTGAGGCGAGAGCAAAGTCATCAACGTCCTCGCTTGCTTGAAGGCGAGCACTCCCGCTCCGTGCGTAGTGCTGCGGTGTAGATTTGCGCGCGCGATCGCTGCCGATGCGTCTTTGCGGCGGTGCGTCCCAAGCCTCTTTGGCGATCCGCTTGTTGGTAGCGAAGCGCATCTCGGGCGGGCTGCGGCGATGAGAGCATCGGCGCCGTCGATCTGATCGTGGTCGGCGTCGCCGTCTGGATCGCATCCCACATATGCCGCGCTGGAGCTTCACCTCATCACCGCGACCGCTCGGCGTAGTTGGTCTTGGTGAGGTAGGCCACCCGCCGCCGGGCGGCGTCCCGGCGGCGGCACGGTACTCGTGGTGACCACGATGCCGGCAGGAGAGAGCGCGTTACTGTGAGGGCGCGCTCTCCGTCGACCCGTCTGCCGCCGCCGTGCATGCCTCCTCCAGAGCGCCACCCCGTGCGCGCCTCCTTCGAGCGCGCCGCCGCGCGTCCGCGCTATCAGGCGCCGCGCTCGTCGCGCGTCTGCCGCCCATTGCGCCGTTCGCCCTGCTTGCGCCTCCTCTCGTAAGCCGAGGTCGCGTCGGCTTGTCATCAACGAGCCGGGCTGCTTTATGCTTTGCCGCATGAGCCTTGACCTCTATTCTTTGCGCCGCGACGCATCTGCCGCCGCGCTTCCGCTTCGCCTCTCCGCTGCTGCTTTGCCGCTCGCCGCGTGCCGGCCTTGGCGCCCTTTCCGCCGCGGCGTCTCTGCCGCCGCTTGCTCGCTGCTGCTCTGCGCGGCGAGCTCGGCCGTCTCACGACGCCGCATGCTCGAGGCGGCCGGCCGAGGCGCCTGCGGACATGGCGCGCTGATCGGCGGGGATTGCGTGGAGAGAAGCGCCCGGCAGTGCTGCCGTCTCGGAGAGGAGTGGCGGGGGACGGCGGCCGCTTCTTTGCTCGGGTGAAGGCTCTTGCAAGGCGGAGAAGGAGATGAGCGGGAGATGCTCGAGCTACAGGATACTAAGGCTCGATACCACTTGTTAGTCATTTGGACTCTTGCTCTTGGTGATAGCAAGATCCTTACTCTCATGGAGAGGATGACACTAGGAGATGGGGCAAGTTTTCTTGTTTATTGCTCACACAATGCCATACCAACTTTGAGGGTTGGGGATACAAATTATAGGTGAGAACCAGCCAAGCATATGCTAAGATGCTATCCTAGATGCTGTCCTAAAAGCGGTCAATATGCTGTCCTAAAGCGAATCTGTCCTAAAGCGAGATCTTGTCCTAAAAGAATCTGCCCTAAGCGAGATGCTGTCCTAAAGCAAGCAGATGCTGTCCTAAAAGCAGATGCTGTCCTAAAGCAGTCAAAAAACAAAAACTACCACAGCCCCACAAAGACCACAGTACAGGGACTTATTCATCATTCACCACGTGGTGGCGTCAAGCTTTTCACCAAGTCCCTAAACAGCAGCGCAAAGGCTTTAATTCTTTGGTCGTGTTGGTGGCTTGGCGGGTTTGGAAGCATAGGAATGGTTGCATTTTTTACGGCACCTCACCCAATGTCAGCATTGTTTCGCAAGACATTAGAGACGAGGCCAAGTTGTGGTGTTTGGCAGGGGCCAAAGGCCTTTGTACCATTTGGCCATAAGTGCTGTGTTTGTTATTAGTCGATGGGCGTTTATCTGTATTGCCCTTTTTGTTTTTTTAGCCTCGCCTAATTGGTGAGAATTGCATGAGTCTTCTTAGACTCTTTCGTTCTTCTTAATATAATGATGTGCAGTTCTCCTGCGCGTTCGAGAAAAAAAAATGATTCCAAGTTTTCAACAATATGTCATGCAAGTTTGCTATTTTGCGTGGCTTTTACATGACATTTTTTATTATTTAACCCTTTTTAAATTTACTTTTGTTAATAACCCCTCACCTAACTTATAAATCTGACCCTTTTAGCAATGCCAACATCTATGCCGTGGCAAACAACACTGTCATGCTAAGTGTAGCCACGAGACAGAAAATGGCCCTTTTGGCCATGCAATTGTCTCTGGCGTGGCCAAACAACACTGTCATGGTTGTCATGGCCAAGGTTCCAAAAACCGGAACCGGAAGAAATCCCGGTCGGTGGCCGGTAACGATAACCGGGCGGTTACCGAAAAAACCGGTCACAATTTGAAAATCAAAATTTGAATTTTGAGATATTTTGAAACTAGTAACCGGAAAAACCAGAAAAAACCGGCCAAAATTCAAAAATCAAAAATTGATCTGGTGATTTTTTTTTGATTCTGGTCTCACCAAAAACAGTAATCATTGGGAATTTGAACCCTGGTCGTGGCCAAAAGGGTCAAATTTGGAAATAAGTTAGGCGATGGGTCATTAATAAAAATAAATTAAAATGGGTTAAACAATAAAAAATCCCTTGCACTGGTATTCTTAGAAAAATAACTTCAAAGGTTCTTTATGGAAGCAAATGTTTTTACGTGCATGGCATCCAAAGCTGGGTACGATAAATTTGAGTGAGAAAGTTTATCCATAAAAATTGCCCGGTAACTTGGGAATTTGATCGGCCCCGACAAGATCATAACCAGACAACAGACAAGATTTTTGAATTCTAGAACAGAAAATCATTTCATGTTTCTTTTGGGTATTTTATCCTATCTATGCCTACATATAGACTTTGTAGAATGGAACATTGTTTTCTAACAACAGGAGAATTACAAAAAGAGTATTGAACTATCTACTCATATATGAACAGAGGTATACCTTGGATAAATAATGCATTAAGGTCATCTTATTGTTACGTGCCCGAGTGTCACTTAGTTTGAGTAAGCTATCCAACCTGAACCCAACAGCAGAACCTAAAAAAAAAAGGGAACTGTAGTACAGCAAGGAAAAATAAGAGCAACCAACACTCAGAAGAAGTGAAACACAACATATTAACAAACTAATAGTGTTACGATAAGATGGTTTGCGACAAAACCCTGCCATAAGAGTTGTACTTTATTTCTCTGGGTTAAGAAGATAGTATAAGACAAATCACATGTACAGAAAATAAAACAAAGGAAGTATGCATAATTAACATGTTGAAACACACGTGTAATATTCTGAAAATAACCCTCTTAAGGACCTGTTAGTAAATAGGAAAAGGGGATATGAGAAAACGGGATGATTGGAAATTTAGAGAGGGAGTTGTTTTCCTGGAACAATTCATGCGCGAGGAGTTGGAGATCGAGTTGAACTCGTGCCATGATAAAAGGGGACATCAGGGAGAGAAAGACCTAGACCCAAAAGCCCTAGCTATCTTTCTTCTCACGCTGCCATCCATCTCTTCGCTGTTCGGCAACATGCGCAAGACGTATGCATTTGGCCACTTGCCATTGCCCGTGTCTCGTTCGCCATCGCCACGCACCATCTCCAAGCGTGTCGCCGTTATCACCAGTGTGCACCTTCAGCGTCATGTGCCCGCTCGTTCCCACGTTTTGCCGCCTGCCCATGCGCACGCCAATTGCTTTTGCCATGTGCCACCGCATCCCGTGTGCTAGCGCAAGCCACGCTAGCGCATCGTGCCTACGCCCGCACACGTTGATGGCCAACAGCTCCCGAGTCGGCAGTATGCGCAAGGCCCACGCGCACGCTAGTGTGTGCCTCAGACCGTGACTAGCGGGTTGACTCGTGGCTACATAGTGCCGCCGGGAGGAAAAGCCAAAGAGGAAGAGGAAAAGGAAGGTCAAGGCAAATCAAGAGGGAGAAGAGAAGGTAAAGTTAGGAAAAGGTCTTGATCTCGGCAGTCTTCACCGGGGTAACGATATGAATGTTTCCTCTCTGATTTGCTAAACTTTTTTAGTAGAGATTAGAGTCAACATTAGAGAGGGAAGTTGCAAGTGTTCGTCAAGAGATCCATTAGTAGATCAGTTTGTCTATGATATTTTTCCATTGCTATTTCGGGCGCTATATGTTTGGTAGAGATTAGAGTCAGGATTAGAGAGGAAGTAACAAGTCTTCGTCAAGGGATCAATTAGTAGATCAGTTTGTCTACGGTATTTTTCTATTGCTATTTCGGGCGCTGTATGGGCAGAATTTGATGCCATGTACTAGATAGTTGTAGAGAATTTTGTTAGTTTTCCATTGAGAATTTAACCACGTCAATTGGATGGTTAAATTTTGAGTTATGATTTCTAAGCCTGCTATCTGGAAAATTGTCGTGTTTTGGCAACATTTAGTAATCTATAGATTAAAAATATTAAATGGATGAATTTGGGTATTTGCTCTACATGAAAAGTACAGGTAATTGTCTAAGGATTCCAGAGTCAAAGAGCATGAATTTTGGATAGATAGAATAGAAGTCGTGTATTTTGAAAGGTGGTTGTTCAGAACCGGTTGCTGTTGGACGCAGTTGTGGAAAATTATTAAATTAATTTGGTAGATGACAGAATTGATTTGAGAATAACTAAAAAGAGGTAGACAATTTTTTGTAGATTATGAAAATGTTATGGTTTGTTAGATTTGCTTGTATAGATTAATAGATATAAAATATTAAGCTTGTTGTCCAGAAGATAACAAATCTATCCTTTGGGTTAAAATAGGGGATTAAACGATTTAATCTGGACTTATGGCCAAATAAGAACTTGTAGGAGAATTTTGTATAGATTCCAGAATTGGCATGGTTTGCTACAATAGGACTTGGGAGTTGGAAGTTATGTCATTTTTAGTACGAGACAGTAGGGGTGACTATCTGGTAAAAGGGAGAATTGTGGATTTGGGAAGCATGTAGGACCGTTGTCGTTTAATTGTTGTTCTTGTATTATTGTGGCTTATATTAAGATTGGGTAATTACTGTAGGAGGAATAGCATCGAGGTTAGTATCATCTTCTAAACAACCCAGTCATCACACCTAGAAAAGACAAGTGCATAATAGAATGGTAGATGATGATTGGTAATTACTCATTATTATTGAATTATCCTTGTTATGCAATATTTGATTACCTTTTGTTCAGTATGAGATAAATAGATGATGAGAATGTGAAATGTGATGAATTGCTGCATTCATGACATAATAAAAGGTATACGAACCAAGGTGGTAAGTCAAATAGTTAGTCCACAGTGCATGAGCCAGGTCGGTGAGAAAGTTATTTAACTAATCTGAAGTGCTCTTGAGTAAGACTTAATTTGGTAGGCACCTCCACAGGATAGAGAAAAAGACCTACTTCAGTAGACACCTCCACAGGATGAAGGTAGTGGGTGAACATCGAAGGGTGTTCCCTCAGCTATACTAGTATGTGCTAAAGAAAGAGACATGTTCATAAGCATTATATTGCATGAACCGAAAGAAAGAAAAGAAAAGAGAATTGTGGATATTGATGTGTTAGTATTATATTCTTATTGTCTTACTTTGTACTTGTTGAGTCATGGATTCACTCTTACTTTATTGTTGTTTTTAGTGAACATTGAAGGCAACATGCATGAGTGTAAGTAGAACATGAGATCTTGCACTTTTGTAGTTCTTCATTTCACCTAGCAATCAATAATTCATTGTCATAATCAATTTAGACTATCTATGCAATTCTTAGATAATTAATGGTTTCTTTTAGCTCCTCATGGTGTAATAATGTTGTCACTTGTTAAGTTCCTTTATTTAGCTTTATTATTGATTCATCTTATTAATTATTTGGTTCATTTTAAGATCAATTTATTTGTTCCCGTGCTGCCGAACTTTCTATTTATGATTATGTTGTTTGATTATTCTAGAAGCCTAGCTATTGGTAATATTTAATTAATGGTTTAAATTGGTAGCGATTGTAGTTGTGAATGACATTCTGTGATTTTATTAAGCCGGGATGTTACACAGAGGATGATTAATGATGAAACTTTCGAGTACATCAGTGTCATGTCCAACATGTGAACTAATTTATTCAGAATTTTGTTGCAAACTAGATAGGCAAAACTTCACAACTCATCTGTGTAAAACACATTAATTAGTCCCTTTTTCTTTTAGAAGTAAATGGCACTTTATGTACAGTACAAACCTGACCAACCTGATGCATGCTGCTCTATACTACTTGTATATACAGAGTCATGGTTCTAAAGAATGGGCATCCAGTGCTTACTGGTTTGCCTCATGTGCACCAGATCTCAGATCCTAGGTGATATACCAGATGGTACATATTACATACCCATATTAAATTATTGAAACAACAAAATAATTTTCACATAGTCCAAACTGTACAAACTTTGGAAGAAATATAAAAGTCTGTTCCAAATTTAATACTTTAATCCGTTACTTCACTTTACATATTGCAAATGAATAACGTCAATGTCACAACCAAAATCCAATATATAGTTCAACAGCTCAATATATGAGCTTGCAACTCCAACCATTTAAATGGAAGCACTAATTACTAATTAGGCTTCACGTCATGATGGAAATGCACTGCTACAGTCATTTGAGTTACAAAGTTCCATTACCAAGTTATGACTGCACTACTTGGGTCCATCAAACCTTCAGTGTGAAGTATTGGCCTTAAGGACCCCTGCCGATCCCTCCATGTTAATATAGGGCTAGAGCCCGACATCAATTACAAGGGAAGCCGTGAGACAAGGAAAGAAGGACCCCTGCCGTGTTAGAGATAGAGTTCTAGTAGCCTATCCTAATCAATGCTGGCTTTGGAGATATCTGCGCTATCTGTGATCTGTTAGTTAGCTTAATCTCTTTGTATTTGGCAATGATCCGAAAGATAAGGCGGCCAGTGCATTATAGAAAAGGATTAGTTATTTCCTTGTATAGATAGATTCAGATCAGACCTTCTATCCTTATTACTTTCGGATCAATATGTGTCTGTTGAGCCTTTGCTCTATATAAACAAGAAGGGATCGGCGGGGTCCTTACGGCCAAACTTTCACATGGTATCGAGCCATCCCCATCCATGGCGGCGCCTCAGTTCCTCCTCTGTTTCTTCCTTGCCATCCCGTGCGGAAAAACTCACCGATCTAATCATATCTTTGTGGAAGGCTCAAATCCTTCCCACGATTCGAGGCGCGATGATGATGGGGTTTCTTGATGGTTCAGCCAAACCTCCGCCAGAAGAAATCGAAGTGAAGCAAGGCGAGAAGGCATGCAAGGCCGCCAATCCAGATTATCTCCTGTGGCTGGCTAAGGATCAACAACTCCTTAGCTATCTGTTGGCGTCTCTAACCAGAGAGATTCTGGTGTATGTCGCCGACAAGAGGACTGCCGCTGAAGCGTGGAAGACAATTGACATGATGTTCTCCTCGCAAACGCGTGCGCGATCAGTCAATACGCGCATAGCGTTAGCCACAACACAGAAGGGCAACATGAGTGTGGCTGAATATGTCGGGAAGATGAAAGCCCTAGCTGATGAGATGGCTTCTGCTGGCAAACCACTAGAAGATGAAGAACTGATCTCCTACATCCTCAGCGGTCTTGATATGGAGTTCAATCCGGTGGTGTCAACCATTCTGGGGCTTTGAGCAGAAAGCCGATTGGAGAGGTATATTCTCAACTTCTCGGTTTTGGCGAGAGAGTTCAACTCTCGCAGGAAATCTGTCCCAATCTTACGCAAACTACGCTATGCGTGGAAGAGGAGGTTTCCAGCGCGGTTTTCAGAAGAATCGCGGGCGTGGTCGTGGCTCTGGAGGCCGCGGCAATTACAACTCCTCTGGACAGTGCAATGGAGAAGACAATCGGCCTAGATGTCAACTCTGCAGGAAGAAAGGGCACACTGTCGAGATCTGCTGGCACATGTTTGATGCTGATTTTGTTCCTCCAAGTGACAAAACTGCTGCAGCTGCTTCCTACGGTGTCGACACAACCGATACGTTGATTGGGCGCCATCGATCACATCACGGCCGAATTGGACAAGCGGCGATTCGTGACAAATATGGAGATCAGATCCATGCAGCAAATGGAGCAGGTATGGACATTGTGCATGTTGGTCATTCACATATTCATACCCCTAATCGCACTCTTCGGCTCAAAAACATTCTTCATGTTCCTAAAGCTGCAAAAAGTCGTCTCAGTTCATCGTTTTGCTGTTGACAACCATGCTTACTTTGAATTTCATCCTGACTTCTTTTTTATCAAGGATCGAGCAACGAATCAAATTCTGTTCCAAGGCAAGAGTGAAGGGGGCCTTTATCCCTTCTCATCCACTAGCTCCAGCTGATGAATAAGTCTCTGTACTGTGGTCTTTGTGAAATTTGTGGTAGTTTTTGTTTTTGACCGCTTTAGGACGACATCGCTTTTAGGACAGCATTCGCTTTTAGGACAGACATCTGCTTTTGCTTTAGGACTGACAGATTCTTTTAGGACAAACATCTGCTTTAGGACAAGCATCTGCTTTTAGGACAAGACATCGCTTTAGGACAGCATATTGACCGCTTTAGGACAGCATCTAGGATAGCATCTTAGCATATGCTTGGTGGTTCTCACCTATAAATTTGTATCCCCAACCCCTCGGGTTGGCATGGCATTGTGTGAGCAATAAACAAGAAAACTTGCCCCATCTCCTAGTGTCATCCTCTCCATGAGAGTAAGGATCTTGCTATCACCAAGAGCAAGAGTCCGGCGACTAACAAGTGGTATCGAGCCTTAGTATCCTCGTGAGCTTTGAGCATCTCCTGCTCATCTCCTTCTCCGCCTCGCGGCGGCCCGACCCGATGCAGCAGCGGCTCCATTGTCCCCAATCCTCCTCTCGGAGGCGGGCGGCTCGTCGAAGCGGCCCTCTCTCCACGCAATGCCCCGATGGCGCGCCATGTCGCGAGGCAATCTCGGCCTTCGGTCGCCTCGAGCATGCGGCGTCGTGACGGCCGAGCTTCGTCGGCAGCAAGCAGCGGCAGCGGCGGCAGAGACCAGCTGCGGCGTCGGAAAGGGCATCAAAAGCGGCGCGGGCAAAGCAGCGGCGGCGGAGTGGAAGCGGCGGCGGCGATGCGGCAGCGTCGCGGCGGCAGCAGAGAGTCAAGGCTGCTGCGAAGCGGCGGCGGCTCCGACTCTTGATGATGCAGCCGACGCGGACCTCACCGCTGGAGAGGAAGCGCGCAAGCGAAGCAGCGCAATGGCGGCGCGCGCCCGCAGCGCGGCGGCGGCCAAAGACAGCGCGGACGCGCGGCGGCGCTCTGAAGAGGCGCACTGGCGGTGGCGCTCTGGAGGAGGCACGCCGCGGCGGCGGCGACGGTCGACGGAGAGCGCGGCCTCGCGAGCAACACGGCTCTCTCTCCGGTTGATCGTGGTCACCACGAGTACGGTGTCGTCGAGGGCGTCGGCCGGCGGCGAGTGGCCTACCCGCACCAAGACCAACTTCGTCGAGTGTGGCTGCGGTGATGAGGTAAAGCTCAGTGCGGCATATGTGGGATGCGATCCGATGACGGCGGCGTCGACTACGACCGGGATCGGCGGCGCTGGATGCTCTCATCGCTGCGATCCGCCGAGATGCGATTCGCTTACCAACAAGCGGTCGCCAAAGAGGCTTGGGGCGCCATCGCTGCGGCACGACGCGGCGGCAGCGGCGCGCGCGCAAGTCTACATTGCGGGCACTACGCGCGGAGTGGGAGAACACGGCCTTCAAGCGGTGAAGGCGTTGATGACTTTGCTCTCGTCTCAACACTCATTACGAAGTTGGTGCGATTCGGTGGCGACACCTACGGCGAGAGAGGCGTGGAGAAGCTCTTCGCTGCGTCCCAGAAGTACAAGCGGATGGCTCGGTCGATCGGGTCTCTCATGGACCTTTCCACGATGACCATCGAGGCGTTAGGTCGCCTCAAGGTCGTGCGACATCGATGAGCCACAGAGCCTCTCGGGACCGTCACCATTGGCGGGAAGCTCCTCCTCGCTCGGGAGCGGTGGTGCCGGCCAAGGTGACAAGAAGGAGCCTTCTTCCACGACAGCGGCCGCAAGAGTGGCAAGCGCGGCAAGCGCGCAAAGCGCCAGGCGGCGTCTTTGGCAAGCAAAAGCGCGACGAGGCGACTCTTGCCACAAGCTGCGGCAAGCTTGGTCATTGGGCCAAGGAGTGTCGGCGGCCACGCGCGGCGAGCCCACGTCGCGCAAGCGAGGAGCGGCCGGTCTGTTCATTGCTCATGCGAGCATCGAACTACCTCCGCGCCGCCGAAGTGGCTCTCCCCAGCGAGCCAAAAGCACGCCCTCCTCGGCAGCGATTCGCAATGACAAGGCCAGCGGGTGGTGCCTCGACACCGGCGCCACCCACCACATGGCCGGCGGCGGGAGTTCTTCTCGAGCTCGACTTCAGCGTTCGAGGCACCGTCAAGTTCGGCGGCGCCTCGCGTAGTGGAGATCAAGGCGTCGGCTCTGTCGTCTTCGTCGCCAAGACTAGCGAGCACCGGTGCGCCACCGGCGTCTACTACATCCCGTCTGCGAACTCCATCATCGGCTTGGGGCGGTGGATGAAGCGGCTCGCGTGTCGAGATCGAGCGCGGTGCCGCGATTTGGGATCTTCGGCGCCGCCTCCTTGCCAAGGTAACGAGGCGCAAATCGACTCTACACTCTTCACGTGCGGTGGCACAACCCCTACGTCTCGCGGCTCGTCGGGACGGCGAGGCGTGGCGATGCACAGCGCTTTGGGCACCTTCGCCGAGGCTCAGGCGGCTCGGTGCCACGGAAATGGTGCGAGCTGCGGTGCCTTGACCATGTGGGCGGCTCTGCGGCGTCTGCGTGTTGGCGGCGCAGGCGACTCCTTTCCCGGCGAGCGAGTTTAGAGCCAGGAGAGGCTCGAGCTCGTGCGGGGACTTGTGTGGCGGTGACACCGCCACACCGGGAGACGACGCTACTTCCTGCGCTCGTCGGCGACCTCTCCGCTACATGTGGGTGATGGTCCTCGGCGGCAAGGAGAGGCTGCGGATGCCATCAGCGCCACGCAGTCGCTGCGCGAGGCGAGCGCGGCGCAAAGCTGCGCGTCTTCGCGCATGCACAACGGCGGCGAATTCACGGCGGCGGTCGCGTCGTCTTTGCGCCGATGAGGGCATTGGCGCCACTACTCGCGCGCCGTCTGGCCGCGCAGAGCAGCGTCGTCGAGCAGCGCAACCAGGCGGGCGTGGGGATGGCTCGGGCCCTCCTCAGCGAGAGGATGCGGTGTCTTCGGGAGAAGCGGTGGTGGCTGCCGTCTACATCCTCAACCGCTCGCCTACCAAGGCGCTCGGCGGCGGGGCCGTCACGAGGCACGGCATGGGTGCAAGCCGGCGGTCTCCCTTGCTTGCGGGTCTTGGCTCCCTCACGTTCGCCAAGGAGCTTGGCCACATCGGCAAGCTCGGCGGCGAGAGCACTCGGGGTGTTCGCCGGCCACGCGGAGGCTCGAGGCCTACGCATCCTCGACCTGTCACGCAGCGCGCCCGCATCTCGCGTGACGCGTGTTCGACGAAGCGGCGGGCGTGGGACAAGGCGGTGGGCGATGGTTGGCATCGACTCGGGGACTTTGTTGTCGACTACGTCCGCCGAGAGCGGGAGCTAGCGGCTCGTCTTCGCGAGCTCGTCCACCTCGACACCTTGCTCGCCACGGCTCGGCGAGTACTCCACCGCCGCCGCCACGCCCGCCCGCGCCATGCCGGCCACCGCTCTCTTGCACCGCGCCACACCACCGGATCGGCCCCAGCGGCCGGTCCCACGATGGCGGCGCATGGTGGAGTTCGCTACTCCATTGTCCCACGGCGAGGACGCGTCGGCGCCTACCACGGCAGCGAGCTCTGCGCTATCATACCATGGACAACATCCTCGCCGCCTGCCGTCCACCATCGGGCGCCGTCTACGAGGCGGCGCGCGCTTGGCGCGGCGGCGGCGATCCGGAGGAGGAGCGCGCGTGGCGTGTCGCATGCGGCGGCGCGAGCCCGCTCCTGGCGGATCTTCGCCGGCGGAGGAGACGCGGCGTGGCGTGTCGCGATGAAGCGAGAGATGGCCATCGCCACAAGCGGTGGCCGGGCGTGGAGGTCGGCGGATCTTCTGCCGCCGGGAGTCGCGCGATCACCCTTGCCGGGAAAGTGGGTGTTCACATGGATGTCAAGTCGGCATTTCTTAACGGCGACTTGAAGGGATGGAAGCCGGATTTGCGATCCGGCAAGGAGGGCAGGTGGTCGCTGCGCGCAAGGCCTCTATGGCTTGCGGCGAGCACCGAGGGCGTGGGGCGCCATGTTGGACTCCACGCCGAAAGGATGAGCTTGAGCAAAGTCCGCACGAGGCGGCCATCTACCGGCGGGCGATGGAGAAAATGCCTGGCTGGTGGGTGTCTCGTCGGCGACTTGGTGATCACCGGCACCAAGGATGCGGAGGTGGCGGCATTCAAGGAAGAGATGAAGGCCACCTTCGGATGAGTGACACAGGGCTCCTCTCCTTCTACTTAGGATCGAGGTGCACGGGATGATTCCGGATCACGCCGACGCATCGCCACGCCAAGCGCGTCGTTGAGCTATTGGGCTCACCGGCGCAACCCGGCTCTCACCCAATGGAGGAGAGGTCGAAAGGCGAGCCGCGATAGCACGACGGAGGAGGTGGGCGCACGCGCGATCTGGCGTCTTGTGGGAGCCTTCGCTACCTCGCCCACACACGCCGGACTTGGCATTCTCCGTCGGCTCGTTAGTCGGTTCATGCAACGGCCGACGGCGCGAGCATCGGCGGTGTGAAGAGGATCATCGCTACGTTGCGGGGACTCTTGACCACGGCCTCCATTACGAGTGTCGGCGCGGCACGCCGTCGAATGCGGCGGCAGCGACCACGCGGCGACATCGACACCGGCAAGAGCACAAGCGGGATTCTCTTCTTCCTCGGCAAGTGTCTCGTTCATCGGCGATCGATCAAGCGGCGGTGGCGGCCTGTCGGTGTGAGGCCGAGTATATAGCGGCTTGCACCGCCGACTCGAGCACTCGGCTCGCTCGATCGCTTGGTGATCTCCTCGGCGGGGACATCAAGCGGTGGAGCTCGGGGTGGGCGACAAGTCCGCTCTAGCCACGGCAAAGAACCCGTTTTCATGAGCGAGCAAGCACATCGGGTGAAGTACCATTTCATCAGAGGTCGCTGGATGAAGGAAGCATCAAGGCAAGCTACATCAACACCACGGATCAGCTTGCGGATCGCTCACCAAGCCTCTTGGAAGGATCAAGTTCCTTGAGCTCTGCTCCAAGATCGGGATGGTTCAACCCTCCCACAAGGCGACGCACAAGACTTAGGGGAGAATGATGAATAAGTCTCATCTTGTGGTCTTTGTGGGATTTGTGGTAGTTTTTGTTTTTTGATCGCTTTAGGACGACATCTGCTTTTAGGACAAGACATCGCTTTTAGGACGACATCTGCTTTTGCTTTAGGACAGCATTCGCTTTTAGGACAAACATACCTTTAGGACAACATTTGCTTTTAGGACAACATCGCTTTAGGACAGCATATTGACCGCTTTAGGACAGCATCTAGGATAGCATCTTAGCATATGCTTGGTGGTTCTCACCTATAAATTTGTATCCCCAACCCCTCAAAGTTGGCATGGCATTGTGTGAGCAATAAACAAGAAAACTTGCCCCATCTCCTAGTGTCATCCTCTCCATGAGTAAGGATCTTGCTATCACCAAGAGCAAGAGTCCAGCGACTAACACCAGCAAGCAAGCTTTTGGTGTTTCAAAGCCATCCATGTCACAATGGCATAGCCGTCTAGGTCATCCTTCACCATATGTTATTCAGCATGTCATCAGCCATAATAACTTGCCATGTTCCTTAGAGTCCAATAAGAATTCAGTTTGTAATGCCTGTCAGCAGGCCAAGAGTCACCAACTCCCTTTTTTAAGGTCTTCTAGCATATCTAGTGCTCCTTTAGAGCTAGTTTTCTCTGATGTATGGGGTCCTGCCCTTGAATCTGTTGGAAGAAATAAATACTATGTCAGTTTTATTGATGATTTCAGTAAATTTACTTGGATATACTTGCTAAAGAACAAAGCTGAAGTTTTTCAAAAGTTCCATGAGTTTCAGAACCTTGTTGAAAGATTGTTCAATAGAAAAATTCTCTGTTCAAACAGATTGGGGAGGTGAATATGTAAAGCTCAATTCCTGTCCTCACAAAATAGGGATCTCTCATAGGGTTTCCTGTCCTCACACCCATCAGCAAAATGGTGCTGCAGAACGCAAACACAGACACATCGTTGAAGTTGGTCTTGCTCTCCTTTCTCATGCATCTATGCCCCTTAAGTTTTGGGATGAGGCTTTCATTGCAGCCACTGATTTGATAAATCGCACACCCACCCAAGTCTTAAATTGGTCCATTCCTTTGGAACGCCTCCACAACACCTCTCCTGATTACTCCTCTCTTCGTATCTTTGGGTGAGCATGTTGGCCCAATCTTCGTCCCAACAATAATCATAAACTTCAATTTCGCTCCAAGCAATGCGCTTTTCTTGGTTATAGCAATTTTCACAAGGGGTTCAAGTGTCTAGATATCTCAACCGGCAGAGTTTACATCTCTAGAGATGTTGTTTTCGATGAGCAAGTGTTTCCCTTTGCCAACCTCTATCCAAATGCAGGAGCACGCATTCACTCTGAAATTCTTCTTCCAGAACTCCTGTCTAATTCTGTTGATCAAGGGGGTGAAGATGTGTTTGATCAACCTGCTGTTATATGTCCTCCTGATAACCCTAATGCTTCTTTTAAGTCCATTGTTCGGTTTCGGGAATAACCAGAGAAGAACAGGACATCACAACATCAGTCTCGGGTGCTAATGGTGGATTATCTCCTTCGGCGCAATGCCACCAAGAGCACTGTTACTCAAGTCTCTGTGGCGCCCCAAACTTGCGACATCGACCGCATGCATGCTGAAACCTGCTCGGGATATTCAAGTATACAACAAGCGCTCGGATCGTGGCATCCGCACTGAGTCTGAAATGCTATCTCTGTCGAGAAAGCGCCACGGAACCTCTCTCCAACAATCTCGATGTCCTCATCCGATAACCCATCACAACTTCTTGGCGTGGTCACGCTTCTCAAGCTCAACTTCATTGCGAGCCTCCTCGGCATCGTCCAAGAATAAGAGGCGCAAAGAGGTATTATCAACCCGCAACTTTTGCGATGGAAGGATTAAATATACTGATGGTCGTGTTAAATATAGTTTCCTTACTTCAACTGGGGAACCATGCACTGTAGAAGAAGCCTTAAAGGATAAAAACTGGAAGGATGCTATGGATCTTGAGTATATGGCATTAAAAAAACAACAATACTTGGCACTTAGTCCCTCCTAGAGATGGAATGAATTTGATTGATTGCAAATGGGTTTATAAAATTAAGAAGGCTGATGGTAGTATAGAAAGGTATAAAGCTCGCCTAGATGCAAAAGGTTTTAAACAAAGATATGGGATTGATTATGAAGACACCTTTAGTCCTGTTGTCAAGGCGGCATCTATTAGAATTGTTCTGTCTATTGCTGTTTCACAAGGATGGAGTCTTCGACAACTTGATGTTCAGAATGCCTTCCTCTATGGATTGCTTGAGGAAGATGTGTATATGAGACAACCTCCTGGATATAAGATGCTTAAGAACTATGTTTGCAAACTGGATAAATCCCTGTATGGCCTTAAACAGGCGCCAAGAGCATGGTATTCTAGACTCAGTGACAAATTGGTAAGGCTTGACTTTACTCCTTCTAAGGCTGACACATCTTTATTCTTCTATAGAAAAGCGATCTTCGTTATCTTCATGCTTATTTATGTTGATGACATAATTGTTGCTAGTTCAAACCCTAATGCTACTACAGCTCTACTTGAGGATTTGAGAACTGAGTTTCCTCTAAAAGACTTGGGCGAGCTACACTACTTCTTGGGCATTGAGGTGAGAAAATACGGGATGGTATTCTTCTAACCCGGAGAAATATACCACAGATTTGCTAAAGAAAGTGCGGATGTACAAGCAGTAAACCAAACAAATACTCCTATGTGAGAAGTGACAAGTTAACAAAGACAAGGTGAGAAACTTGGGACGAGAAGATGGGACAGTGCGAAGCATTGTTGGAGCCTTGCAATACTTAACACTAACAAGACCTGATATTGCTTTTTCAGTAAATAAAGTCTATCAATACTTGCATGCTCCCACTACTTTGCATTGGATGGCAGTTAAGAGGATCTTAAGATACTTGAAACATACTTTAGGACTTGGATTAGAGTTAAGTAAGTCATCATCCATGCTTGTCTCGGCTTTTGAGATCAGATAATTGGTCGCTAGATAATCATGAGATCAATCGGAGGTTTTGCATTATTTCTAGGAAGAAATCTTGTATCATGGAGTGCACGAAAACAGGCAACATTATCAAGATCCAGTACAGAAGCAGAATACAAGGCAGTAGCAAATGCTACAGCTGAGATTATGTGGGTTCAAACTCTCCTCAAGGAGCTTGGCATACACAGCCCATCAGTAGCAAAACTATGGTGTGATAACATTGGAGCAATGTATCTCTCAGCTAATCCTGTCTTTCATGCTCGCACAAAACACATAGAAGTGGATTATCATTTTGTTCGAGAGAGAGTTAAGAACAAGCCATTGGATATTGAATTTGTTTCTTCAGGAGATCAAGTAGCAGATGGATTTACCAAGCCTCTTCCAGTGAAGCAACTTGAGGAATTCAAATACAATCTCAACTTAGCCAAGTTGTGATTGAAGGGGGTGTTAGAGATAGAGTTCTAGTAGCCTATCCTAATCAATCTGTATTTGGAGATATCTGCGCTATCTATGATCTGTTAGTTAGCTTAATCTCTTTGTATTTGCAATGATCCGAAAGATAAGGCAGCATGTCTGTTATAGAAAAGGATTAGTTATTTCCTTGTATAGATAGATTCAGATCAGACCTTCTATCCTTATTACTTTCGGATCAATATGTAATCTGTTGAGCCTTTGCTCTATATAAACAAGAAGGGATCGGCAGGGGTCCTTACGGCCAAACTTTCACATGCCGATCCCTCCATGTTAATATAGGGCTAGAGCCCGAAATCAATTACAAGGGAAGCCGTGAGACAAGGAAAGAAGAGATCTGATCTGAATCCAACTAATACAAGGAATAGATCTATACTTTCTATAACTAATCAGATCTGCTATCCTGTCTCACGACTGGGATACCAAATACAAGGATTGAGAGGTTATCTCTAAGGTCTAACCGACTGGAACAGATCCTAACAGATCTGGATTCAACTGCAGACCGTCCAGGACTCTGACCGGGACTCTATCTCTAACATTCCCCCTCAATCACAACTTATCTAAGTTGAGATTGTATCTGAATTCTTCATGTTGCTTTGCTGGAAGAGGTTTAGTAAAACCACTGCAACTTGGTCACTTGAAGAAACAAATTCTACCTCCAGCAACCTATTCTTGATTCTCTCGAACAAAATGATAATCCACCTCAATGTGTTTTGTTCGGGTATGAAAAATAGGATTAGCTGATAGATACATTGCACCAATGTTATCACACCACAGTTTTGCAGCCGATGGACTGTGTATGCCAAGTTCTTTGAGAAGGGTTTGAACCCACATGATTTCGGCTGTAGCATTAGCTACTGCCTTGTATTCTGCTTCTGTACTGGATCTTGACACCGTTGCTTGCTTTCGAGCACTCCATGAAATAAGATTCCTTCCTAGAAAGACTGCAAAGCCTCCAGTCGATCTTCGATCATCTAAACAACCAGCCCAATCTGCATCAGAGAAAGCCGAGACCAACATGGATGATGATGCACTTAATTTTAGTCCAATGCCCAGTGTGTGCTTTAGATATCTCAATATCCTCTTGACTGCCATCCAATGCAAAACAGTTGGAGTATGCAAGTACTGACAGACTTTATTCACTGAAAAAGAGATGTCAGGTCTTGTTAACGTCAAGTATTGTAATGCTCCAACAATGCTTTTGTACTTTGTGCAGTCTTCTGTTCCAAGTTTTTCCCCCTGTGCTGTCAACTAGTAACTTGCTGACATAGGTGTATTTGCTGGTTTGCAATTATAGCAATTATACATCTGTGCCTTTTTTTAGCAAATCTATAGTATATTTCTCTTGAGTTAGAAGAATACCATCATGTGTTTTCTTTACCTCAATACCCAGAAAGTAGTGTAGCTCTCCCAAGTCTTTTAGAGGAAACTCAGTTTTCAAGTCTTTAAGAAGAGCTGCAGTAGAATTAGGATCTGAACTGGCAACAATTATATCATCAACATATATGAGCATAAAGATTATAGTGCTCCCTTTTCTATAAAAGAACAAGGATGTATCAGCTTTGGAAGGAATAAAGCCAAGTGTCTGCAGTTTTTCACTGTGTCTGGAATACCATGCCCTTGGTGCCTGTTTGAGACCATACAAGGATCTGTCCAGCTTGCAAACATAGTTCTTAAGGGATTTTTCTTCATACCCAGGAGGTTGCCTCATATATACAGGACACCATGAAGGAAGGCATTCTGCACATCAAGTTGACACAGACTCCAACCTTGTGAAACAGCAATAGACAAGACAACTCTAATAGATGCTGGCTTAACAACAGGACTGAAAGTATCCTCATAATCTATCTCATATCTTTGCTTAAAACCTTTTGCAACTAAACGAGTTTTATACCTATCTATGCTTCCATCATCCTTCCTCTTGATTTTATAAACCCATTTGCAGTCAATCAAGTTCATTCCACTCTTAGGAGGAACTAAGTGCCATGTTTTGTTATTTTTTAATGCCATATATTCCGCATCCATTGCTCCAATTCTTATCTTTCAATGCTTCTTCTATAGTATTAGGTTCTCCATTGGAAGCAAGAAAACTACATTTAACTCTGCCACCAGTATACTTGATTCTACCATCAGTCTAAATTGCGAGTTGAGAGATACCTCTTTGCAGCCTTGTTACTGGACAATGCTGAGATGCAATAGCGACAGGAACTTGTGAAGGCAAGCTATTACGGATGCGATGACTCAGAGTGCATGCGATGTGGTCGGCCTTGATCTGTCGGGAGATGAAAAGATATCGCAATATCGTCATCGAGAAGAAGATGGACTTTGTTGACTGGAGGAAAAATCAGCTGCTCCTTGAACCAGAGTCGTTGAAACAGCCTGTGTAGACTCAGACATAGATACTGGATCTCGAGTGCACCTGCTGTAGACCTGAAGAGCAGGTTGTGCAGCTTCAGATATGGGCGCTGAGTCTCGAATGCGCCTGCTGTACACCTGGGTAATGATTGGTTTTGGCTGCAGCATTATGTCAGAGACATCTGCAGATGGTCTTTTGCTATCACCTGATGCTGAGTGTAGCTGTACTCCATCAATTGATCCTGAAAATTCATCTAGTTCAATAGGGTTAGCAGATTCAGATGCATCAGGAAGACATGTGCAGATTGATCAGACACAGATTCACCCCCGTGATCAACAGAGTGAGGCGACTCAGTTGGGAGAAGAAGAATCTCATACCGAAGTCTGGCACCTGCATTTGGATGAAGCTGGGCAAAAGGAAAGACTTGCTCATCAAAAATAACATCTCTAGAGATGTAAATACGTCCAGTGGAGATGTCTAGACACTTGAACCCCTTATGAAGATTGATGTAGCCAAGAAAAACACATTGCTTGGAACGGAATTGAAGTTTGTGGTTATTATAAGGACGAAGATTAGGCCAACAAGCACACCCAAAAATACGAAGAGAGGAATAATCAGGAGAAGTATTGTAAAGGCGTTCCAAAGGAGTGGACCAATTGAGAACTTTGCTGGGTGTGCGATTTATCAAATAAGTGGCAGCAATGAATGCTTCATCCCAAAATTTAAGGGGCATAGAGGCATACGAAAGAGGAGCAAGACCAACTTCAACTATGTGTCTATGTTTTCTCTCTGTAGCACCATTTTGTTGATGAGTGTGAGGGCATGAGACTCGATGAGAAATTCCTATCTTTTGAAAGAAAGAATTGAGTTTTTCATATTCTCCTCCCCAATCTGTTTGAACATAAAGAATTTTCCTATTGAATAATCTTTCAACAAGACTCTGAAATTCATGAAACCTTTGAAACACTTCAAATTTGTTCTTAATCAAGTATATCCAGGTGAATTTGCTGAAATCATCAATGAAACTAACATAATACTTATTTCTGCCCACAGATTCTGGGGTTGGTCCCCAAACATCAGAGAAAATGAGTTCTAAAGGAACACTAGACTCACTAGAAGACCTGGAGAAAGGAAGCTGATGACTATTTGCCTGTTGACAAGCATTACAAACTGAGTCTTTATTTGATTCTAAAGAACAAGGTAGTTTATTATGACTAATGACACGTTGAATCACATATGGTGAAGGATGACCTAGACGACTATGCCATTGAGACAACAACGGCTTGGAGACTCCAAAAACTTGTTTTCTTGAGCTAATGGAGGAGAGTGGATAAAGACCTCCTTTACTCTTGCCCGCGGAAGAACTTGCCCCGTTGCTTGGTCCTTAATCAAGAAAAAATCAGGGTGGAACTCAAAATAAGCATGATTATCTGCAGCAAATCGATGAACGGAAACAAGATTCTTTGCGGCTTTTGGAACATGAAGTATGTTTTTGAGATGAAGATCACGGTTAGGAATGTGAATATGTGAATGACCAATATGCATGATGTCCATACCTGCTCCATTCGCTGCATGAATCTGATCACCATCTCCATACTTGTCACGAACAGTCAGCTTCTTAAGTTCGCTGGTAATGTGATCGGTAGCGCCCGTGTCGGCATACCAATTTGTGTCTACGCCATAAAAAGTAGCAGCTGCAGCAGTTCTCTCAGTTGGAGGGACGAAGTCAGCATCAAATATGTGCCAACAAACCTCCATCATATGCCCTTTCTTCTTGCAGAGCTGACACTTTGGCCGGTTGTCTTCATTGTTGGAACGGCTGGAAGTGTAGTTGTAGTTGCTGCGACCACCTGTGCCATGGCCACGCCCGTGACCCTTCAGGACACCGCGCTGGAAGCCTCCGCGTCTGCGCATGGCAGAGTTTGCAGAGGACTGCAACAGGCCGCCTTGTTGCAGCAGTTGGATCCTCTGTTCAAAACTAAGGAGTTGAGAATATACCTCTCCAACCGAGATGGGTTCAGCACGCCCAACAATTGTTGACACAATCGGGTTGTATTCCATGTCAAGCCCACTCAGGATGTAGGAGATCAACTCTTCATCTTCTAGCGGTTTCCCTGCAGATGCCATCTCGTCTGCTAGAGTCTTCATCTTGCCAATGTATTCAGCCACACTTGAACTTCCCTTCTGGGTGGTGGCCAGCGCTATGCGCGTGTTCACTGACCGCGCACGCACTTGAGATGCAAACATTGCTTCAATCGTCTGCCATACTTCAGCTGCAGACCTTTTGATGGCGACATGGACTAGGATTTCTCTGGACAGAGATGACAGCAGGTAGCCAAGGATCTGCTGATCTTTGGCCAGCCACTGGACATAGTCTGGATTGGAGATCTTGCCTGTCTTTTCGCCTTGCTTGGCTTCAATCTCTTCTAGTGGAGGCTTGGTAGTCCCATCCAGGAACCCCATCATCTGAGCACCTCGCACTGTGGGAAGGATTTGCGCCTTCCACAGCGCATGGTTGGATCTAGTAAGCTTCTCTGTTACTGGGACGGCAAAGGGGAAGATAGAAGAACTAGAGGCGCTCGCCATTGATGGGTGGGCTCTGATACCATGTGAAGTACTGACCTTAAGGACCCCTGCCGATCCCTCCATGTTAATATAGGGCTAGAGCCCGAAATCAATTACAAGGGAAGCCGTGAGACAAGGAAAGAAGAGATCTGATCTGAATCCAACTAATACAAGGTGAAGGCGATTAGGGTTAATGGATTGATGCTTGATTCCTTAACATAACAGAGGCACCAATACAAGGTATATATGGGCAAGGGTTAGGGTTAGGTCTAACAGAGGGAGATCATCCTGGAAACCCTAACAAACACCCTGCAACCCTAACAAACACCCTGCAACCCTAACAGAAAGTGACTGAGGGCACATGGGCCTTACTGACTATGCATACACCTATGCGGTTGTCTAACACCCCCATGATCGGGCGTCGCACGACGTTGTGACCGACCGAAATTCTGAAAAAGCGCCGGCGGACACTTGGTGAAGATGTCGGCATCGTGAGGTCGTCAAGACGTGAAGGACGCGACGGCACCAATGGCGACACGCTCCCGAACAAAATGAAGATCAATCTCAATATGTTTGGTGCGTTGGTGCTGAACGGGTTGGATGACATGTAGACGGGCGATGTTGTCGCGAGACACCAAGGTAGCCTTCTTTGGGTGGGAGTGGAGCTCGCATAAGAGTTGGCGCACCATGATGCCTCGACCACGGCATTAGCCACCGCGGTACTCGGCCGGTATTTGGATCGGAGGCGGTGTTCGGCGTTTGGAGGACCAGAGACAAGGTCATTCGAGGAACACCGCATAGCCTGAGGTGGATTTGCGAGTGTCCGGGCAGCCGGCCCAGTCAGCGTCAGAGTAGGCAACCAGGTCCAACTGTGCTGAAGGTCGAAGGAGCAGCCCAAGGTGAAGAGTGCCACGAAGATACCGCAGGATACGCTTCAAGGCGGCAAGATGAGGCTCCCGAGGATCGTGCATGTGAAGGCAGACCTGCTGGACGGCGTAGGAGATGTCCGGACGTGTGAAGGTGAGATACTGAAGAGCACCAGCCAAACTCCGGAAATCTGTGGCGTCGCTGACGGGGGTACCATCCTGGGCTGAGACCTTGGAACAAGTGTCCACCGGGGTGGAGCAGGGCTTGCACTCAGCCATGCCTGCGCGGTCTAGGATCTCCTGCATATACTGGCGCTGTGAGAGGAACAGGCCATCAGACTGCCGCTGAGCCCGCATCCCGAGGAAATGATGGAGATCACCTAAGTCCTTCATCGAAAACTCCTGCTGCAGGGCATTGATGGTGCGATGAAGGAGTGTGGTGGACGAGGCGGTGATGACGATGTCATCCACATAGAGAAGCAGGTAAATGATCTCAGCACCACGGTGGAACACGAAGAGCGAGGTGTCAGACTTGGCTTCCACGAATCCGAGAGATACCAAGTGAGCTGCAAAACGGCTGTACCACACTCGAGGTGCCTGCTTGAGACCATAGAGTGAACGGTTCAGACGGCAGATGTGATCCGGATGAGAGGAATCCTCGAATCCGGAGGGCTGAACGCAGTAAACTGTCTCATCAAGGGTGCCATGGAGGAAGGCATTCTTCACATCAAGCTGTCGAATAGGCCAGTTGCGGGAGATGGCTAGTGAAAGAACAGTCCTCACGGTAGCTGGTTTGATGACAGGGCTGAAGGTTTCTGAGAAATCCACACCGGGGCGCTGTGTGAAGCCGCGGAGGACCCAGCGAGCTTTGTAGCGCTCCAGTGAACCATCAGCTTGGAACTTGTGCTTGAAGATCCACTTGCGGCCACCACATTCGCGCCGGAGGCGCGGAACAAGATCCCAAGTGGTGTTACGGAGAAAGGCAAAGCATGCTCATCCAAAGATGGCGGCGCGCGATTCGGTCGGCAAGAGCGCCGGTATGTCCTCGGAATAGGAGACAAGCGCGGCGGTGTGGAACACTGGCAGAGTTCGAAGCCGTGTTCGCCACAGTGGTCATGGAGTGTTGATTGACCACGGGGGGAACGGCAACCGCGCCCGTTGGAAGGGGCGCAGGGGCTGCTGGAGGCGCCGGCGCCGGAGATGCAGCTGAATGCGCCGGGGGGCGGCGGCCATACACCTGGGTGACGAGCCGGGGGGCTGCTGGAGGCGCTGGACGGCGACCATACACCTGGGTGATGACTCGAGCCAGCGGAGGGAGCTGGGCAGCCGCTCGAGGAGGTGTAGAGGACGCCGGGGCAGCCGCACATGGTCTGTGTGAAAGACGCCGGAAAGCCGCGCGCGTGGTCGCGCGGCGTCGAAGTGTTAGTGGCGAGGTAGGAGCGATGGACGACTGTCGGGTTATCGCCGCATCCGCAGCGAAGCAGTGAAGGAGCGGCGATGGTGATCCTGCGAGCAAAGGAGACCAAGTCCGCCTATAGCGCCGAAGCAGTGTTAGTGAAGGTGTCTAAAACTCAAGTCCGCGGTGGATGGGGTGTCGCCGCTCGGCAAAGGAAAGGACTCGTCAAAGATCACATGGCGGAGATGATGATCTTGTTGGAGTTTATATCTAAACAATGTATCCTTTATGATGAGCGAGTAGCCGAGGAAGACACATGAAGTGGGCGCGGGCGAGTTTGTGGGCAGCGGTGGCGGACAAGTTGGGGTAGCATCGACAACCGAAGACGCGCAGATGGTCATACGCAGGTGGAGAGCCTAGCAAGGCTTCATGAGGCGTACCGGAATGCAGCGTTTTGGTTGGTAGGATGTTGAGTAGAATGGTGGCGGTGTTCAGAGCCTCGACCCAATACCGAGGAGGAAGACAAGCTTGGATGAGGAGAGACCGAACCACATTGTTGAGAGAGCGGATGGCTCGCTCAGCCTTCCCATTCTGAGCAGAGGTGTAAGGGCACGACATTCGGAGGTGAGTGCCATGGGTGAGGAAGAAGGTGCGGGTGCTGGAGTTGTCAAACTCGCGCCCATTGTCGCATTGGACAGCCTTGATGATGTGGCCAACCGGGTGGAAACAAGAGCAAAGAAATTAGATAGAGTGGAAAAGGTGTCAGACTTGAGACGTAAAGGAAATGTCCATATAAAATGTGAGCAATCATCGAGAATAACCAAATAATATTTGAAACCCGAGACACTGGGAATTGGTGAGGTCCATAAGTCACAGTGTATGAGTTCAAAGATGTGGGAGGCTCGAGATGCCGACATAGGAAAGGAGACGAACATGACCCCGGGTGACACGCATGACATGAAGAGGTTCTAATTTCTTTATTACACTCATGAGTTTGGACAAAGTCTCAAATCCAGATGACCAGACGACGATGCCATAGAGTGGACGCGCTGCGTGGTGGCGAGATGTGCGGCGCAGGAGGTGATGACGCGCGGAGGAGCGAAGAGGTACAACGCCCGAACTATTGCACTGGTGATCACTCTCTGAAAGCGGATCCTTCACAAAACAACGGCGAGGTCAAATTCAACGAAACGCTTGTTGTCGGAAGTGACGCGTGCGGAGATGAGGTTCTTAATGAGACCGGGAAACAAGAACATTATGAAGACATAAGGAGCGGGAAGGTGGTGTGCGATGGAGGTGACGGGAAGTAAAGAACCATTACCGACAACAATGGAAGGTGGAATAGGATACCGCGGGAAGAAGTATGGGAGAAATACTGGCGTCGAGGTCATGTGCGAGTGGCGCGGTGTCGAAGATCGGTCAGTTCTTGGTGAGTCGAGCGACATGGTGTTGAACGAGGAAGCCAGCGCCTGAGAGTCCCAGGAGGGCATGCCAGCCATGGGATGGTAGTAGCCGGGAGGAGCAATCCACTGCCCCTGGGCGCCGGCCACAAAGGCCTGCGGCAGAGGTGCAGGGCGGCAGAGGGACGAGCAACCGGCAGAGGAGCGAGGAGGGCGATTCGGGCCACATGCTGATGGAACCGGACCAAGGCTTGTAGAAGCTGGGCCACGAGCCTCCTGATGGAAATCGCGCTGGTCTTCTGCTTTGTGTAGAAAGCGGGCAGACCAGCGCGGCGCGCTGCATCGCCGCCTGCGTTCTTGCCACCGCGCGAGCGCGCTTGTCGCCCTTGTTGAAGTTCCCAGAGTTGCATTGGGAGGCTGCTTTGTGGTGGGACGGGCTTGATAGGTTCTTCGATGAAGAGGACCGTGAGTGCGCGACGCCGTAAACAAGAAGAGCGGTGGGTGGCGCGAGCGATGAGCCATGTTGAGTTCTTCAGCGGCAGTCGCGGGCTTCGGGGAAGGAGAGAACGCGCCACGCTGAGGTGCATGCCGATGGAGGCGAAGCGCTCGTTGAGGCCGCGGATGAGGTTGAGGACGAGCGTGCGATCAGTGACGACCTCACCCAAGTCGCCCAGGGCATCGGCCATGGACTTGAGCTTACGGCAGTAGTCGGTGATGGAGAGATCGCCCTGGACGAAGTTGCGAAAGGCGGCGTCGAGGTAGAGCGCGCCTCGCGATTCCGAGGAACCGGTGTTCCAGGCGGACGAGACGAGCGGCCGTGGCGATGGTGTGGTTGTCGAACAATCTCCTCGAGGTCGGGAGAGATGGTGCCGAGGAGCCATGTCATGACGACACAGTCCATACGCTCCCAATCGGGGTAGGTGTGGTCGGCGATGTCGGCGAGGACATGGCGCCGGAGGGAGAATTTCCCAAGAACCAGGAGCATCTGGTGGCGCCAGCGGGTGTAGTTGTTGCTCTCCATGTCGAGGACGGCGGGGACGAGAGCGCGGATGCTCTGGACGGCGACGGCCTGGGCGTGGAGGTTGATGATGGCGGTGGCTTCGTGCGCCAGGAGAGCTTCGCGGAACGGTAGGACAGAGCCACCGGTGTTGAAGGCGGCAGCATCGGCATCCTCTGTGTCCTCTGTTTCGACAGCAGCCTCTGCCGCTTCCCGTTCGCGAGCGGCGCGGCCGAGTGCGTCACGGGCGCGGCGGCGGCGGCGTCGCGCTCTGGCGGCGGCGGCGTGGCCTCTGCTCAGCCTCTGGCGCGCAAGAGCGGCGTCGGCGGCCGCTGCTGGCGGCGGCGCTCGCCTTGCACCGAAGTCTCGAGGCGCCGCAGCTGCGCGCGCGATCGAGAGCAGCAGAGGAGCGGAAGGAGGAGCGGCATGGCGGCGGGAGGTAGCACAGTGGCGCGGGGTGGGGCGCGACGGGTTTGCGCGACCTCGAGGGCGCGTGGAGGAGAAACCCTAGGCGGCGGGGTGCGCGCGGCCGGGCGCGCGCGCGGAGGAACGAAGGCAGCGGAAGAAGAGCCTGGAGCTCTGATACCATGAAGGCGATTAGGGTTAATGGATTGATGCTTGATTCCTTAACATAACAGAGGCACCAATACAAGGTATATATGGGCAAGGGTTAGGGTTAGGTCTAACAGAGGGAGACCATCCTGGAAACCCTAACAAACACCCTGCAACCCTAACAAACACCCTGCAACCCTAACAGAAAGTGACTGAGGGCACATGGGCCTTAACAGCTATGCATACACCTATGCAGTTGTCTAACACAAGGAATAGATCTATACTTTCTATAACTAATCAGATCTGCTATCCTGTCTCACGGCTGGGATACCAAATACAAGGATTGAGAGGTTATCTCTAAGGTCTAACTGACTGGAACAGATCCTAACAGATCTGGATTCAACTGCAGACCGTCCAGGACTCTGACCGGGACTCTTATCTCTAACATTCAGAAGCTAAGATTAGCCTTCATAAAAATGTTTACCACAGCCATCCTTTTTACAGGAGGATTTGACAACACTTTGCTGCATTCTTGAATGTTGAGAGTATTTATGAAGTAGATATTTTTACATGAGAATAAACCAATATCAAGTATCATGCTTCCTTGTGAATTGTGAGCTTAGTGTGAAATGGCATTTGCTACAGTAACTATTTGGTTCCTCATTTCAAGGACACTCCTTTTAACTTATATATAGTATTTAAACAAGAGGGAGAAACAGTGGCACCGGATGCTACCTCGTGTTCTAAAGGAAATGTGTTTATAACTAAATAAGTCATAAAAAAATGGTAGTTCACTAAATGTCTCCAGTCTCCTAATCAAGAAGTATCAATTTTACAATTTTGATTACCTCTAGCAGTGCCTTGGTTCAATGCATTTCCTAAAGAAAGAATCGTCTGCATAATCCTTTTCAACTTCACTGAACCCCTTATCTGTGGACGTCACAGCAAAAATAAGAAATGCATGATCTTAATTATGTTATATGGAATTAACATTAACTGCTCACCTCTTCTGCTGCCGAGTTAACAATGTTCAGGTTCCGCTTAAGGTCAGAAACCTGAAAAAAAAAGCAGTTAGAAAAACTTCAAATACGAAAAAGGCCAAGCAAAACAAAACAGTTCCTACTTCCTAGTAGAAAAAAAGGAGTCAGTTGTCTCACCTGAGAACGGAATTGAATCTTAAATGAGAAAACTCTCAGCTTAGAGTCCACACGGGGTACTTTCATAAGCTCCATGAAGAACTGCAGCACAAAGCAGAAAATTGTATCTCAGAATTAATTAATCAATAAACCATTCAGCAGTGTGTTGCGCAAGTTGCCAATTATGGACTTCATGGAATATTGAGTTTAATGGGAATGCCTTCTGTAACATCCCAAAATTTCTAAAAGCTATTTAAATATTTCCGAAATTAGCATTTCTGCATTTTTATGCATTTCAAAATTTTCTGCATTAAAAAATGGTTTTTCTTATTTTCCAGCTTCTGAAAATGATTTTGTAAAAATAATTAAAACATGACCTGATGCTGTAGATAATTTATTTGAGTTCTAAATAACCTAACGTACCTCTCCAAAAAGTTTCATAATTTTTGTAGTTTGCTAATTTTAAAAATTCAAACTTGATTTCTATGATTAAACTAATAAGAAAAGAATTTAAATTCGATTTCCTCTCTTGGGCCTATTTCCTTCCTGTTGGCCCAACCCAGTTCAGTTCTGGCCCAATTCCAGCCCGCTCGCCAGCCAGCCCAAGCCGCCTCCCCTTTCCGTTTACCCCGCGCGAAGGCGCCATCCTGCAAAGCCGTCTTCTCTCCTCTCCTCTGCCTGCCGTCGCTGACATCCGGGGCCCACGTTGCCCCCTCCTTCGAGCCAAGCTCAGCAATGTAGCTGACATCCTCTCCTCATCTTCCACCTCTCACCGTGCCATTGGAGCCAGCTCCCAAGCCACTGTACTATAGTGTGCCTGCCAAAAGGAGACGTCTTTTGACTCCGCAAGCGCATCCACACGAGGCCCGCGTTGCCCCCTCCTTCAAGCTGAGCTCGGCATCCGTCGCAAGCCATCGCCAGCTGATGCATTTGTGAGAAACCGAGTCTGGCCACGATTTCTTGTTGGGCCGTGCGTGTGTGCTTGGGCCATAAGCTCATGTATGTATATATGTATACCATATTGCAAAAAGAAAATGCGAATATTTTTCTTTGACCAAACTGAAAAACAACATGGTATCAGAGCTTAGATCGGCGGTGGAGTTCGATCCAACAGCGGCGCTCGATCTGGAGATGGAGAGGAAGTGAGAGCTTGGGAGAGCGAGTTGGAGGTAAGCTCGGTGTGTGGTGGCGGAGGACACCTGAGCTGGAGGTGGGGCGGCAGAGCTTCGATGGATGGTGCCATCGCGGGGAGCAGCAACATCTGTTTAGAAGCAGCTGCAGGCAGAGGAGGAGCCAGTGCACAGCTGCAGGCAGAGGAGGTCAGAACACAAACTCATGGCATTGGAGTGAAGAGTCCAGAGGTGGTGAAGCTGTCCTCATCTCATGGGAAAATTCCTGTTGGTTCTTGCTACTGCTCTTAGCAGAGAGCAAGGTGCAATTGTTTACTGCTGATTGCTGCAAATTGAGGTGTGTTGTGCACTTTGCTTGCTGTTTTGTTTAAGTTGAGAACGTTAGAGAGAATATGGGGACAGCAATTGAGCAATGGGGGAAAATCAGGGTATTGAACAAGTGATAGAAAAATTAGCACAACTGATTACAGCAAAGACAAGCTGGGCTGTCTTCGAGCCAAACAATAGTTGCCCATGCAGAGCCAACGCAGAAGTTGGGGCTGATGTCAAATGACGTCAAATTGGAAGGCATCAAGAACTACTTGAGTTGGTCCAGGAGGGCATGGTTGATTCTAAAGACAAAGGGACTAGAAAGTCTTGTAAAGAAAGAATCAACTGAGTCAGAAGACAAGTTGAGCGCTGAGTGGAAGACTTGGAGTGCAACTAACTCCTCGCTGGTGGTAGCATGGCTACTAAGTTCAATGTCTCCTGTCAAACTCTATCAAAGTTGTGGGAGCAGGAAATGTGATGCTAATGGTGGATACACAGGAGAGGATTGATGATTTGAAGCAGGAGGAGCGGTCTGTGATGGAGTATGTTGCCGAATTGCAATGGTTGTGGGCTGCCTTGGACCATTATGGTCCTATAGAGTTGCCACATTCAGACTGTTTGGCTCTAGTAAAGGAAGTGGATTGAAAGGCGCAGGGTGATACAATTTCTAAAAGGTCTGAACTCAGAATTTGAGGGAACACGAGCCACAACGTTTCTTCAGTCTACCCTTCCTGCTTAGAGGAAGCAATAGCTGCTATTGCACAAGAACAGACTAGATTAAAAGTGATGCCAGGTTCTAAAGTTTCAGGACCACCTATCCATCATGCCTTTGTTGTAACTGAGACTAGAGAGCCATTGTGGTATAAAGGGCCACCTAAGCCATGATTGTCACAATCCACGCAAACAACACCATGTTAAGAGTCAAGGCAATGTAAAATATGAACAAAAAGGAGGTGTAGCTTTTTGGAGCAAGAGTGGGCACAAGGCAAATCTAGTAATAACAGAAGAGGGGTCACTTGAGATGGTTGAAGTTTCAGCTGCGGAAATAGAGGAATTGAGGCAGCTAAAGGAGAGGATAGGCAATTCCAAGAACAAGAATTAGGAAGCTACAACCATATTTGGTAACTTCTCCCATTCAGATACAGGTATTCAAGCTAAAGCCCTTACATGCATGCAAACCCCTCATTCTGTTTGGATATTAGATTCAGGAGCTTCCAGACATGTTACAGGCACTTCTAGTAAGTTTGAATCATATACCCCATATTCATCCACACACAAAGAAACTATCCAAACTATCGACAGAACATGTCAGCCCATTAAAGGGGTTGGTACCATTCAATGCACTCCATCAATTACTCTGTCATCAGTTTACATGTTCCCTCCTTTCCAATTAATTTATTGTCAATAAGTGCTATAGTTGATCAAATGGATTGCCGGGTTTCTCTTGATCGGGAACATTGTCTTATTCAGGAGAGGACTGGGAAGGAACTTGGGACTGGCATCAAGCATAACGGATTGTGGTACTTGGATCAAAAGGGGACCAACAAAATTTTGTGGGCTGCTCCAGCAACTAGTATGGATGAAGAAGCAGCTAAAGTGATGCTCCAGCATTGTTGTTTGGATCACATGTCATTTGACACTATTTCCTAATGTAATGGGTAAAGTAGACAAAAGTAAACTAGTGTGTGATGCTTATGTGTATGGGCAACACACGAGGGCAACATATATAGGGGGCTTTGGAGTATATCTCCTTTTATGCTTATTCACTCATATGTGTGGACATGTCCTGTCTTGTCTATCAGTAGAATGAAGTATTTTGTCACGTTTATTGATAGCTATTCACGAATGACCTGGGTTTATCGTATCAAACACAAGAGCGAGGTACTTCGATGCTTCCAAGATTTTTGTGCTTATGTTGGAAATCAGTTTAATACTCATGTCCAAGTGATAAGAACGGACAATGGAACTGAGTATGTGAATAATGAATTTGGTCGGTTCCTGTCATCACAAGGGATATTGCATCAAACCTTATGTCCAGAGACATCTCTGCAAAATGGAGTAGCTGAGAGGAAGAATCGACATATCTTAGAGGCGGCGCTCACTTATGTATACTATGAATGTGCCAAAGTTCTTATGGAGTGAGGCAGTTATGACAGCCACATATCTTATTAATTGTATGCCATCGAGAGTGCTTGGGCTAAAGATTCCATGTGAACTATTACTCGGAGTGAATGAATTTGTCATGCTGCCTAAAGTGTTTGGATGCACTTGTTTTGTTAGAGATCATAGGCCTTGGGTGGGAAAGTTGGATCCTCAGGCTGTGAGGTGTATATCTGTGGGTTACTCCTCTGGACAGAAAGGATACAAGTGTTCGAGCCCCACTGAGCGACGTATTTTTTTAAGTATGGATGTGACATTCAGGGAATCTGAGCCCTTCTATGGAGAGAAGACAAATTTGAGTTCTTTATTTGATCAGGATGATTCAAACATAAGAGAAGATAGTCAAGAGGGGGAGCATGCTACTAAAGTAACACAAGAGAAGACAAATGATCGGTCAAGGGAGATGGAGATTATTATAGGATCAATTCCATGTCCTACAAGTAATTTTCCTATGGAAGAGAGGTCAGAAGAAGAGAACTTGGGAGTGAGGCATGAACAGGATAATATACAGGTGTATACCAGGGGAAAGAGAAATCCTAGAGTGCAAAATATGGAGCAGCAACAGTCTCCGGCTATTGCTAGAGTGGGTGATCAGTCATCAAATGATCAATCATCTAATCAGTTAGGAGAAGAGTCTGGATCTTCCATTAACTTGCTTATTGCCCTAAGAAAGGAAATAAAGACCACGGCAGGCGTACTGAAAGCAATAGAGATGCGATGGAATAGTAGATTGATTTCAGAAGCAGCAGTACAAGGCATATATAGGCAAGGATGTCTAGGGTTATGGCTAATAGAATCATGGGCCAATCAGAGAGATCCTTGCCTATAATAGTCATCTAACCAACCATACTAAACACGCATGGGCCCAAGGCCACCTCCGGCAGAGGAGAACATAAGCCCATAGGGCCGGCCATTATGCCTGTCTAACACCCCCCGCAGTCGGAGCGTCCGCACCTCGGACGTTTAGACTGGACCTGAATTCACTGAAGACCGATGACGGAAGTCCCTTGGTGAAGATGTCGGCATACTGTGAAGTGGTGGGTGTTAGATGTGTATTACATAGCTGTGTATTTACCCCATTGTATAAGGGGTTTCTTGCATATATGCCACCTGTACATGTATATATATTGGCCCTTTGGCCACATGAGGAATACAAGCGTTATTCCAACATGGTATCAGAGCATAAGGTCTCATCATACCTAGGGTTTTGTCACACCTAGGGTTTTGCCTGGCTCGTTATTCCACCACAGCCTTTGATCTCTCCGGTGCCTCCTTCTCAGTCAGCCCCTTCTTCACCACCGGCATCCTCTCCCGAGGTTGCTCCTGATCTTGTTCCTTCTTATCCTTTCTACTATACTTGTCGCCCGCGAGTTGAGGATCCTTCTGATATGCCCTCCCGTTCTGACAGGTCATCCCCTTCGGCTATGTCTCGTTATGCTCTTCACGATCGCCAGTCTATTCAGCCTCCTGAGCGTTTTGGTTTTGCTGCCGCTGCTCTTGCCGAACCGACTTCTTATCGTGATGTCGTCGCTCATCGAGTGGCGAGATACGATGGCGGAGGAGATCGTTGCCCTTGAGCGCATCGCACGTGGGATCTTGTTCCTCTTCCTGCGCGTGTTACTCCTATCACGTGCAAGTGGGTCTATAAGGTTAAGACTCGCTCTGATGGTTCTCTTGAGCGCTACAAGGCTCGTCTTGTAGCGCGTGGTTTCCAGCAGAGCATAGCCGTGACTATGATGATCTCGTTGCTCTGCCGCTCACATGACCACCGCTCGCACTCTTCTTGCTGTGGCCTTTGTTCGACAGTGGTCTATCTCTCAGTTGGACGTCAAGAATGCCTTTCTCAATGGCGAGTTGCGTGAGGAGGTCTACATGCAACCACCCCGGGTATTCATTCTCGAGGGTATGGTTTGTCGTCTTCGCCGATCTCTCTATGGCCTCAAGCAAGCTCCTCGTGCCTGGTTTGATCGTTTCTCCTCTGTTGTCACTGCAGCTGGTTTTTCGGCGAGTGCTCATGATCCTGCTCTTTTTATCCACACTTCATCTCGTGGTCGGACGCTTCTCCTTTTGTATGTTGATGATATGATCATTACTAGAGATGATCCTTAGTATATCACTTTTGTCAAGGAGCGGTTTCATGAGCAGTTTCTTATGTCTGATCTAGGCCCTCTTCGCTACTTTCTTGGGATTGAGGTTATTTCTACTCCTGAGGGTTTCTATCTGTCCCAAGAAAAGTATATCCAGGATCTTCTTGATCGTGCCTCTCTTACTGATCAGCGGACAGCTGAGACTCCTATGGAGCTTAATGTTCATCTTCGTCCCACGGATGGTGAGCCTCTTGCTGATCCTACTCGCTATCGTCATCTTGTTGGGAGCCTTGTTTATCTTGGTGTCACTCGCCCTGACATTTCGTACCCTGTGTATATCTTGAGTCAGTTTGTTTCCGCTCCCACTCAGCTCCACTATAGTCATCTTCTCCGTGTTCTACGATATCTTCGTAGAACTATCTCTCGTCGTCTCTTTTCCCTCGCTCCCACTCTTTCTGACTTGAGGCATATTCGATGCCACAGGCTAGTGATCCTCCGATTGCCTGGTCTCTGCGCTTGTGCGTTTTCTTGGTGGTTCTCTCATTGCTTGGAAGACTAAGAAGCGCATGCAGCCTTCTCGCTCGAGTGCCGAGGTGAGTTGCGAGCTATGGCTTTGTTGTGCGGAGGTTACTTGGCTACGGTGGTTACTTGAGGGCTTTGGTGTTTTGTTTCTACCGACTCCTCTTTGTCCGACAGAGACAGTGCTATTAGCATTGCTAAAGATCCGGTGAAGCATGAGCTTACAAAGCATATTAGTGTTGATGCTTTCTACATGCGGACACAGTGCAAGACCAGATTGTTACTCTTCGCATGTGCCTTCCGAGCTTGGTTGTGATTTCTTCACAAAGGCACAAACCAGTGGCTCAAAGATTTTCATCTCTCCAAACTTCATGTTGTTGATCCACCATAAGTTTGAGGGGGGGTGTTAGATGTGTATTACATAGCTGTGTATTTACCCCATTGTATAAGGGGTTTCTTGCATATATACCACCTGTACATGTATATATATTGGCCCTTTGACCACATGAGGAATACAAGCGTTATTCCAACAGTGGGAACATGCAGTACACGAACATCGCCAAGAGCCACTTTCTCGCGAACAAAGTGAAGGTCAATCTCAATGTACTTGGTGCGCTGATGTTGGACTGGGTTCGAGGATATATAGACTGAACTGATGTCGTCGCAATACACCAAGGTAGCCTGCTGAAGTGGAGTATGCAGTTCTAACAGCAGGTGACGTAACCAGGAAGCCTCGGCAACAGCATTGGCCACACCACGATACTCAGCCTCTGCGCTGGAGCGTGACACCGTGTTCTGACGCTTGGAGGACCAGGAAACTAGGTTATCTCCGAGAAACACGGCATAGCCCGAGGTGGACTTGCGTGTGTCCAGGCAACTAGCCCAGTCAGCATCAGAATAAACCACGAGATCAGACTGCGAGGATGGCTGAAGAAAGAGTCCCAGATGGAGTGCCACGAATATACCGAAGAATCCGCTTGAGAGCAGCAAGGTGGGGCTCGCGAGGGTCGTGCATATGAAGACACACCTGCTGAACTGCATAGGAGATGTCTGGCCTGGTGAAGGTGAGATACTGTAGGGCCCCTGCTAAACTCCGGAAGTCGCTAGGATCACTAACAGGGACACCAGCTGAGGCGACACCTTCGGATTGGTGTCAACAGGGGCGGTGCATGGCTTGCATTCTGCCATGCCGGCTCGCTCCAGGATGTCCAGCATGTACTAACGCTGTGAGAGGAGGAGGCCACCAAGACACTTCTGCACATGCATCCCCAAAAAGTGATGAAGCTCACTAAGATCCTTCATAGAGAACTCCCGCTGCAATGCAGTGATGATGCGTCGTAGGAGCTCGGCAGAGGAGGCGGTGAGAACGATGTCATCAACATAAAGAAGCAAGTAGACAACCTTAGTGCCGCGGTGGTACACAAACAGTGATGTGTCGGACTTGGCCTCAGTGAACCCAAGAGATAGCAGATATGAAGCAAACCTACTGTACCATGCACGTGGAGCCTACTTGAGACCATAGAGTGATTTGTTCAGACGGCAGACAAACTCCGGATGAGTAGAATCCTTGAACCCAGAAGGCTGTGAACAATAAACTGTCTCAGACAAGGTCCCGTGAAGAAAGGCGTTCTTCACATCAAGCTAATGAATCGGCCACTTCCTGGAAAGAGCAAGAGACAGCACTGTCCGCATGGTCGCTGGCTTCACAATTGGACTAAACGTCTCGGCGAAATCCACTCCGGGGCGCTGTGTAAAACCACGCAGCACCCAACGCGCTTTATAGCGCTCGAGAGAACCATCTGCCTGGAGTTTGTGCTTGAAGATCCATTTACCAGATACAACATTCGCCTTGTGCAGTCGAGGAACCAAGTCCCAGGTATTGTTCTGCAGAAGAGCACTGTACTCCATAGCGGCTCGCCAATTGGGTTCGGCAAGGGCACTACGGTAGGTCTTCGGGAGCGGAGAAAGCGGAGCGGCGACAAAGAGTGCAAGCACCCGGAAGCCATGCTTGGCCCGAGTGGTCATGGCGTGGCGGTTCACCACCGGCGGGATGGGAAGCGCGCTCGCGTGATGGTGGAGGGCCAACAGCGCAGGGCACTGATCGGCGAGGCCGGTGGCGTCGGTCGCCGGGTGCGGCGGGCGCTGGAGTAGACGGCAATCCGCCCCGGCGGGAGAACGGCTTCGTGGTGGTGGCATTGATGCAATGGCGCAGGACGACCACTGGGGTGTCGGTCGAGAAGTCGCACATGGGTGTACGGAGGGGACCTGATCCGGCTGAGGGAGCACCGGGGCCGCACGTGGCTGTGCGGGTGGTGTCTGCTCCAAGACCAGGGGTGTAGTAGTCGCAGTATCAGGTACCACGCGTAGGGGCAAGGCAGCAGTGGGTGCTGATGTGGCAGACGGACCTGCAGGAAGAAGAGATGTTTGGCCTATGGGGGTAGGCACAACGTCCGTAAAATCATCCAAAAACGCAAGCTCTGCGGGGGATCGCTGGTGCTGCTTGGCAAGGGGAAAAGAGTTCTCGTCAAAGACGACATGGCGAGAAATAATGAGCCGATTGGAAGCGATGTCAAGGCAGCGATATCCTTTGTGGTGAGCAGAATATCCAAGGAAGACGCACAACACCGATCGCGGAGCAAGTTTGTGGATGGTTGTGGCAGATAAATTTGGGTAGCATGTGCAGCCGAAGACACGAAGATGATCATATGATGGTGGTTTGCCGTGGAGGGCAAAATGTGGTGTAGATGAACCAAGTGTCTTGGTCGGTAGAATGTTGAGATGGGTGGTGGTGTTGAGGGCCTCTACCCAGAAAGATGGAGGGCAGCTCGCCTGGAACAGTAAGGAGCGCACAATGTTATTAGTGGAGCGAATAATTCGCTCAGCTTTACCGTTCTGGGAAGAGGTGTATGGACATGACATGCGAAGGTGGACACCACGTGAGGAAGAACGTGCGCGCGTTGGAATTATCAAATTCACGCCCATTGTCGCACTGGACAGCCTTAATGGTGGTGCCAAACTGAGTAGTCACGTAAGAGAAAATTAGCAAGAGTGGTGAATATGTCGGATTTGAGTCGCAGAAGAAATGTCCAAAGGTAATGCGAGCAATCATCCAGAATGACCAAATAATATTTATAACCCGAAACACTGACAATAGGTGATGTCCAAAGATCACAATGTATTGGTCAAACTTATGAGTAGCACGCGAGGTGGACACAGGAAACGGAAGACGAATGTGGCGACCCAATTGACATGCATGACATAGAGAAGTGCTAACTGCTTTATTACATGACGGAATGGAGGAATTATGCATGAGAGTATTGAATGCCTCCTGACCAGGGTGGCCTAGCCGACGATGCCAAAGAGAGGAAGACTCGGCGAGGAAGGCGCTAGGTAGGGGGGCGTCGGTAGGCAGGCGAAGGGGGTACAGGGGACCGGTGCTATTGCATTTGACGATCACGTTCCAAGACTGGAGATCCTTCATAGAACAACCAGCGGGATCAAATTCAACAGAACAATTGTTGTCAGTGGTGAACTGGCGAACAGATATAAGATTCTTAATAAGCCTTGGGGAAACAAGAACATTATTAAGCCAAAGGGAACCCGAAAGATGAGCAGCGCCAGTGGTGGTGACGGGGAGTAAAGACCCGTTACCGACAACAATAGATGAAGGAACAGAATACCGCGGGGAGAAAATGTGAGAGACGGTACAAGCATCAGATGTCATGTGGGAGGTAACACCTGAGTCGAAGTACCAGTCGTTTTGCTGAGGCGGCTGGAGGGACATGGAATTGAAGGACGACGCCAGAGAATGCTGATCCCAGGAGGGCAGGCCACCGGTGGGATTGTAGGGGCACGTCGGAGCGATGGCCCATCGCCCTCGCATCGCGGCGAGCGTGCTAATTGCTTGGGCAGGCGGCGCCGCTAGTGGTGGGCCAAAAGCTCGCACTACCGACCACCCACGGCGCATTGCTGCACAGGGATAGGTAGAGCCGCCAGGGCGGTCGCTGGCCCGGCCACATGTAGATGGAGCCGGACCACGGATTGTGGTAGGAGGGCCAGGGCCCGCCGGTGGCGCCCTGTCCTCCCGCTCGCGACTGCTGTGGCGCTGCACCGTCAGTGCCGGTGCCGGCGTGGAGTGATGGATAAGTCTCTGTGTTGGCTGGTGCTTGTGGGCCGCAAAGACATGGTGTTTTTGCCGCCTTCAAGGACAAAGATCCTTGACCGGTGTTAGCATCTCTTTAGGACAAAGATCTTAGGACAAGCATCTTAGGACAAAGATCTTGACTAGCATCTTAGACTAGCATCTTAGGACAAAGATCTTGACTAGCATCTAGGACAAGATCTTAGACTAGCATCTTAGCATATGCTTGGTGGTTAATGACTATAAATTTGTATCCCCAACCCTCAAGTTGGCATGGCATTGTGTGAGAAATAAACCTAGAAAATTGCCCCATCTCCAAGTGTCATCCTCTCGATGAGAGTAAGGATCTTGCTATCACCAAGAGCAAGAATCCAGCGACTAACATGGGGGCCACTGCCAGGACGCCCGCGGCGTTTGCCACGTTTGCCGTGGGGAGCAGGCTTGGAGGCCCCACTGGAAGCGAAGCTACTGGCCGAGGGAGAGGGCGGCTGCTGGTGCGAACCGGACGAGGACGCAGGGCCGCCTGTAGTGGTGACAAGGGCGATGGAGGGCGCCGTTGTGCGATGGGCCAGGTTGAGTTCCTCCAGGAGGAGGTCGGCACGGGCCTCCAGGAAGGTGGGGAAGGGACGACCGCGCTGAAGATGCATACCAATGGCGGAGAAGCTCTCGTTGAGGCCGCGGATGACATGGAGCACCAGGGTGCGGTCGGAGATGTGTTCGCCGAGGTCATCAGCCATGTGTTTCAGCTTCTGGCAGTAGTCGGTGATCGACAGGTCACCTTGAACGAAGTTGCGGAATCTGGCCTCGAGGAAGAGAGCTCGTGCCTCCCGGTTGCCGAGAAATTGAGTCTCAATGGCAAGCTAGGTAGCACGAGCGGTGGAGCCGCGCTCCATGACGATCTTGGTGAGGTCGGCTGACATGGTCCCGAAGATCCAAGATCGAACCACGCAATCCATGCGCAACCAATCGGGGGAGGCTGGTGCAGCGGCGTCGCGAAGGACGTGATCCTCTAGAGAGTATTTGCCCACATCAAGGAGAAAGAGTTCTTGCCACTGGGTATAACTGGCGGAGTTCATGTCGAGGACGATGGTGACCAGGGATCGGATGTTCTGAACCGCAACGGCCTGGGCATGGAGATTGAGGACAGCGGCAGCCTCATGAAGCAGCATGGCGTCATGAACGGCGTGGTCGTCGGCGTCCTCCTTCAAGTGATCGGCGGCAGCGTCAGCACGGGCGCGAGCAGCACGCTCGAGCGCATCGCGAACACTAGCCGCAGCCGCGTCACGCTCCTGGGTTGCCGCAGCGGCCTCGCGTTCGCCTCGCGGCGATCGCGAGGGCCTTCTACCGCGCGGCAGGCAGCGCAAAGCGCGTTCGACTGCGCGCGGCGCGGTCGGCATCCTCCTTCAGTGGTCGCGCGCGCGCATCGCATGCGCAGCGCGCGGCTGGGAAGGAAGGGCGGCTGGAGATGGTCCAGCCATGAGAGATGGACACGAGACGAGGAAAACGTCCACGAGACGCAACGACGGCCAGAGAGACGGCCGGTGCGGAGGTGGGCGCTGCGTGAGGTCATCACACGCGCTAGGGCAGCGGAAACGAGATCATGGGGTAACCCAGTCTCTTGATACCATTAAAGCAATAGAGATGCGATGGAATAGTAGATTGATTTCAGAAGCAGCAGCACAAGGCATATATAGGCAAGGATGTCTAGGGTTATGGCTAATAGAATCATGGGCCAATCAAAGAGATCCATGCCTATAATAGTCATCTAACCAACCATACTAAACACGCATGGGCCCAAGGCCACCTCCGGCAGAGGAGAACATAAGCCCATAGGGCCGGCCATTATGCCTGTCTAACACGTACCACCACCAAGGTCTGGTTATGAGAATGATATAGCTAACTATATCGCATATACATCTCTGTCCCTTGCCTACAAAGCTTTTATTGTGTCCTTGCAATCAATAACAGATCCAACAAACTAGAGAACTGCAAAGCAAGACCCAAATGGCATGAGGCAATGCTAGAGGAATTGGGGGCTCTAGAGAAGAACAAGACATGGGCTCTTGTACCTCTTCCAGCAGGAAAAAGGGCAATGGGTTGCAAATGTGTGCATACTGTTAAGCAAAATCCAGAAGGAAAAGTAGAAAGGTGCAAGGCAAGGTTGGTGGCAAGGGGTTATAGTCAAACCAATAGGATTGACTACGATGAGATCTTTGCACCTGTTGCAAAGATGAGCACAGTAAGGGCTCTAATTTCCTGTGCAGCTAATTTTGGCTGGTCATTACATCAATTGGATGTAAAAAATGCATTTTTGCATGGGAATCTTCAGGAAGAAGTGTACATGGAGATTCCACCTGGTCATTACAAGATGAGAATGATAGATATCTATCATCCATCTTGAGGGGGAGTGTTGGGCCATGTGCGTGTGCTTGGGCCATAAGGCCCATGTATGTATATATGTATACCATATTGCAAAAAAGAAAATGTGAATGTTTTTCTTTGACCAAACTGGAAAACTACATTTCTCAAGGAGAAGAATGCCCACATCTCGCCATAAATGTCTTCCCCGACCACATCACCTTGCTCAACACTCCACGTCGTCTCCATTTTGCCCTCTCCTCACTTTCCTCCACTAGATAGCCCAGAACACCATCGTCGTCTTTAGCTTCGACGCGTGCAAGTCGCCGTGCTCCACCGTGGCCCATCCCATTTCCAGTGAGTTTTCCCTTGACGCGCGCATCACTATGCGCCATTTTGTTTGATCTCTCAAACCCCTGAACTAATTTCTTGGTTCGTGCAGTGAGCGTTGGATCGACGCCTTCCCCAACTCCGGTTGTTGCCGTCACTGTTGAAATCGCTCCACTCCGTTGAACCTTAGACCATGCCATGGTCCTTTTCACCATCTCTGCTCTCTCTGAACTGTTCTTGTGCTCCGTTGCAGTCATTTCCCTCCGAGGAGCTCCACCGCCGTCGCCGCCATTGTCGTTCTCCCTTCTTCAGTAAGCCCGGACCATGAGCTAGGTCATTTAGAGCATCTCTACGACCCCCGAAAACTTATGTGTGCCTTGGTTTCATCTGTTGATCATCACCAAGCTCCATCACCATTCGAGCCATCGCCGCCACCCCTGTTCATCATCGTCTGGCCACCGCAAGCCTTCTCTGTCGTGCTAACCTCTCCGTCGAGATCAGGGTGAGGTACTGGAGCTGGCACACCCCTCAACTTGACTAGAACTAGTAATTTCCGCTACCTTCACAGTGGTCAGCCATGGTGCCGCCGTATGTGCATGTCGTCGGCTCACCTTTGATGACAATTGATCCCTGAGCCACCTCCCCTTGCATCATGACCACCCCAGAAGCCCTTTCCCCTCTAAATCTTCACTCCTTTGCCCTCCTTCACCGACACCATTGCACGGCTGAGAACCCTCACCGTTTTCCTATGCCACACCGCCAATTCCATCCACCCCTCCGACCACCATCACCTCCCAGAGCTTCATCGTGACCTCTCTCCATTCCCCCAGCTCGCCCGAGCTCCACCGTCCTTCCCTCGCCGTCAGCGAGCTCACTCTTGAACTTGGCCATGGCCGGCTAGGTCGTCGCCTATTTTCTGTCGCTGACGAGTGGGCCCTCGTCATTAGGGAGTAGATAGCACCAATGACGATAGTTAGGATTAGATTAACTTAATTAATATCGTTTAAGTCTGTTGAGTCAGTAATACGTGGGCCTGAGTAGGTCAATTAATTAGATTTATATTTAAACCGGTTTTTAAGTATTGTGTCACTGACGTGTGGACCTCACCTGTCAGTCCCATTCGTAAAAAAATAAAATCCTAATTGGTAGGCTCTACCTGTCAGCCTCACCAAGAGAAAAACTTAGTTTTTCCATTAAAAAGAAAGAATGTAAATTAAAATTAAAATCTTGCACGGTGTTGTCTTTTTTTTCCTAGGATTTTCTCTACCGGCAAAACTTCATATGCCCATAACTTTTGCATCTGAACTCTAAATCGAGTGAAACTTATTTCTAAATTCTTCTAAAATCATGAACTTTCATAATCTGCAAAAATATCTGAATTTGTCCTCTATTTGAATTTATTTGGTGTTTATTTGTATTTGTAGACTTTTTGTTAGATACCAATGTGCCAAAAACTTTGGATGTTGGTCCAGAAAAAGAAACAAGTGTCAACAGCAAGACAAGCAAGCCCCCTTGATCATGGTACTCCTATATTTTCAAGTGCTATGCTGTTTTCATTACATGTATTTTTACATGCTTACTTTAGTAAATTGTTATATTTATGTTTAGGAAATTAGTTATGTCCTATATTGCAATGAAATATTCCTTGGACTTGAATGTTACAAGCCATTGTCACCCTAGGAATATTTACCCGTTGGTTTAGGATATATTTTAGTAGGATTTAGTGATTTTGTTAGCAAATGTTTAGCCATGCTCATTGCAAATGTTATACAAATTGATAAGAAAATGTAGACCAATTACATAAACTTTTGGGAAACTTTATGGCATATTTTGGACAGAGGAGTACCTCTGAATTAATTTGATAGCAAAACAAAAATAAAAAAATGGTTTAGACTTGGGCGAGTGTTTTGTAGAGACCGAGAACTGGGTTTGTGATAGTCTCGCCCGAGTCAATTAAAAACCGAACTTTAGTGCCGTTGAACAAAGCATTTCAGTACAACCACATGGTTCAAAACGGGATGGACTTGGCTAAACAATTTGCAATGTCTCAACTTTGGTTTCACCATTTAGATGAATGTGGGTGTCGGTGATGATAATTTATTCCCACACGATGCACGAGAGGGCTTTTGACGGGCGAATGGTACCATTCGGCAATGAAACCTTAGCGGGCAGGATCGGATTGGGATAGAGCATTGTAAAGACCTTATAATAATCACTTAGTTGCACGCCTATGAAAGCGTATAATGATCGATGTTATGAGTTGATTATCTCGTATGGGTAAAATTGTACATCCTCTGCAAAGTGATATCTCAATCTATTCGAATAGTCATGTCCCTGGTCATAGACATCGCTTGATAATACCACACTAGGTTAGATTTTTTGGTTTCAAAATGGTTTAGGGAAAATAGTATGGTTGGATGGAACCCGTACTTCAAAAGCTTTGGCTCGGTATGGATGGGTAGAATCCATGCTTGAGAGGTTGTTTGGTGTAGGTAATGGAGAACTACACAATGCAATTTACGATATGATCAATTATGATTACTTTTAACTATCATAATTCCGCTTTTACTTATTGCTTTACAATGCCTTCTGCAATTTACTATTTATATTGTAAAAGCAAAAATTGTTTTGAGCAATAAAACAAGATAAAATAGCCTTCCTTTGACAAAGCCAAACATGCAGCTAATAGCATTTGATGTAAGTCTTGAGGAGTACATTTTATACTCATGGTTGCTTGTTGAACAGTATCTGATCAGGAGGAAGAAGATCTCTCGGTTAGCTACTTTTAACCCGCGGGACTTGGTGACCATGACGCCGATTACTAGGTATTAACCCCAGTCAGTTGCATGTGGGAATGAGGCAAATCACCTAGGTTGGTATCCTCTATTTACCGTTTATTTCCACTGCAAGTACTCTCTATGTGAACTTTTGATCAGTCAACCCCTTTTGTATAAAATTCAGTCTTACAGACCTATGTATGACTGCATAATATTATGTGCTACTATGTTATATTTAATCGTGTATAGATGTGATACAACAATGTACATGTGGGTGCTAACTACTGATCATGGAACTAACACAGTAAACACATAGGATTCAGGATTAATTTTCCGGGTCCAACACCTTCCCACCAAAGAGGCTCGTATATACAACACAAGTTTGACTTAAGATGTGAAGTTGTAAAGCACACTGAAAGGAAGCAGGTCACCTGTTCACATTCTCCAAGTACTTGCTTATCGCCTTTGTAACCCTGTTAATCATATCCAGAGCATTAGTGGTCAGAAGAAATCATAGTGATAATTGACGGAATCTTTTAGAAATGAACACTATGCTGGAACGTAGAAACTAAGTAACCTGATTACCTTCAAAAGTTCTATTTCCTCTTTAGTTGGAGTAAACTTGATAAGGTTGTCCACCTGATCAGCATCTAGGACAGTATCATCCAGAGCAAGAATAGCACTCTGCACTCAAAAGAAAAATGGATCGGTGTTATTAACAAAGATTTGAAAGTAATTATCTGACCAAAAGAACACCATTGACATTTGACAAACATTTCTTAATTTATTTCAGGTTACTTCTATTAGAAATGGATAAACATTTGGCATAATACAGTTGCCACACCCACAGGATTTGTCAGGTTAAGTAGGAACTGGTTAATCACTATTCCAGTCTCTCACCATCATCTAACGGACTATAATAAGGTTGCCACAAGTATATATATGGTTTTGTCATAACTAACAGCATCAATACCTTAAGATAATAATAAATTATTTATATAGAACATGCTAAACATTTATTATCCATCAGCTTACCATTAGGTCAGGCAGGGGCATTTTGACTTTTGTAAGCATGATTCCACAATTGTTAGCCCGGCGAAGATCAATCTGTGATAGAAAACACTTGTGAGAAAAACAAGCGCTAACACAAGGTAAAATAATGAGGTGTAAATAGTAGCTAAAAGTGTATGCAGTAGGCGTAAATAGTAGCTAAAAGTGTATGCAAAGACATGTGCAAACCAACCAAGATGATGCAGGCCAAGGAGGAAAAAAAGAGCTAGGGAGCCACACATCAAACTTTAAGTACCTTCGTGAATTGAATCTGTTCTAACATGCATCAGCTACACGCACTTATCAAGAGATGAACTGATGACGTGGTAAAATACTAAAATACTAGCACGTAGGGTTCATTATATTGCACAAGTCAAGTTACTGACTTAAAGCTTAAGCTGCTCCAAAAAGATCATCTTGGGATGCTTATGTAAGTCGCATAAGCCGATAGTTGCTAATGTCACCATATCCATCTTTCTGAGAACCTGACTAATGAGGTTGTCAAAGAAGCCAAGTAACTCCCAAGTGGACCGTAAGTATTGCACGGTTCTACATATGAGACTAATGGTTGCACACAAGCTGCTTAACCAACTCTTAGATTAGAGCATATAGGTCCACACTTCTAAAACATAAGCATAATTAAATTGAGAAATATACATTCATTTCATTGATTCTATTATCTGTCATTTTTATCAGTTTGGTTTAACGATTAGGAACAATGGAGAATATACCATATGAAATATTAGGATGAAGGGTAGCATGTCAATTCGCCCTACTGGTGAGTTTTAGTAACAATGAAGGTATCATGACAAATTAAAAGAAATTCATTTAGCTGTTTAATAGACAGATAAGGCTGCAAACCCAGGAGATGTGGACACTGGACAGACGAGAACATACACAAGGACTACATTTTTATTCACTTGTTCTGTTATGAAATGGTAAGAGATTGCATTTCTATCATTTTAATCCCCAAGAGGAAAGTTTACGCCATTTATACACATCAGTGAAGAAGTCTATCTAATATAACAGAAAATAACAGAGGTACTGTATTCTATAGCAATAATGAGGAAAGTTATCCATTACTAGTGATAATCCAAAAACAAAACAACAGAAGCAACTTTCTAAGTAGTGAACCTTGGAGCTAGCATAACAAACCACTTGAAAATCTATTCAAACAACTTTGTAAGTAGTGTAACTGGAAGCTAACATAACAAACCACTGAAAATCTATTCATGCAAGAAACCAATATAACAAAAAACCACGAGGATGAAAGGTAATCTACCATTTAACAAGGACACAAAGGTGCCAAAGAGAGAATGAAAACTGTTCATATTCAACTAAATTTCTGTCACAACCAAGAAATCATAGTTACCAATATGCATTGGAGAATGAAATATGCACAAAAGAATGCAGATCGAAATGATAGCAGACTAACTGGAGCAATTTGTGTGCAAAAACATACAGACTACAGTGAAGAGGCCTCCCTCACCAACCCATTTGCCCTCTGTGCTCGCAAGAACAGGAAAACATTGACCACCTTCTCATTGGCTATGTTCAAGCTAGACAGGTCTGGTTCTGGGTTCTAACTTAGGCAGGCAGGAATGAAGGATATGACACCAACTAACAATGATGACCTGAACAACTGGTGGAGTTCAAGAAGCAAGCAGGTCAGAAAGGAGGCCAGGAAGAACTTTGACAACACGGTGATCTTGGTGATATGGACACTGTGGAAGGAAAGGAAAGCGAGGGTTTTCCACGGAATCCAGTCTATATTGGACAATCTAGCACTTGGAGTAAAGGAGGCAGCCATTCTTTGGAGGCTTGGAGGGGTGAAGTGTCTACAGCTGTAGTAACATAGTATAAGTATGTTGATAGTACTGGTTGCTGTTGCAGGTTGTAGCAACCCCGAGTATAGTGTTCTCTTGTATAGCCCCAAGCCAGGATAGGGCACCTGGTTGTACTACATTTTATTTTTTTTATCTAATATAGAAGACACACAGCTCTCTTGCGTATTCTCGAAAAAACAAACGCCACATAATTTACTAAAACAACTCACCAGATGAATTTTCTCTGACTTCGGCCCAGAAGCACGACCGCCTGACTTATCTGAACGCCTAGCATCTGAATTTGGCAGGACAGCTGAGAAAAGATTTTCTAGTTCTGACATGTCGAAAACTGGGGCTCTGCGCAAGTCATTTAAAAGATGCATTAGCATAGAAAATTGCAATGCACATGTCCATTAACGAGTGCAGTCGTGGTGTTAGGTACTTTGAAGCTTCATCAGCTTTCTGTGCCTCTGCCCAGAGACTGCCGTGCATAGCTCTTGTTACTTTCACCCAGTGTAGTGGCTTTAAATTGGACCTTCTGGACACAGCCTGACCAGATTGAAGGCTCTTAGACATTGGACCCGAAGGAGGTGCAGGTCCACGCCCCTTCGTACCAAACAATTTAGCATTATCACCAGGAGGCGCTGGTGGAGGTGCAACATTGCCAGAAGCCCCTTGGCATCCACCTCCATGATGGTTGGCATCCTTTGAGAAGCTTGGAGCATGAGGTGGTGGTGGAGCAGGAGGAGATGGCAATGATTTGTCCATGGGACTGGATGTTTGTTTTGATGAATGACAGGGTGGTGGCGGTGGAGGTGGTGTAGAAGTAGTTCTAGGTGGTGGTGGAGGCGGAGGCGGTGCTGAAGATTTAATGGCAGATGACGTTGGCGCAGGTGGTGCAGAAGGTCGAACAGGAGATGAAGTAGAAGTAAGTGGCAGAGGTGGAGGTGGTGCAGCAGGTCGAACAGCAGATGAAGTAGAAGCATGTGGTGGAGGTGGAGGTGGAGGGGGTGAAGCAGTTAGAACAGCAGATGAAGTAGAAGCAAGTGGTGGAGGTGGAGGTGGAGGGGGTGCAGCAGGTCGAACAGCAGATGAAGTTGAAGCAAGTGCTGGAGGTGGAGGTGGTGGTGCAGGATATCTACTGGGAGAGGGGCTAGGTGCAGGTGGAGGTGGTGGGCGTGGCTGAGGCCCAGACACAGACAGTCTAACAGGGGAAGAAGTAGGAGGTGGAGGTGGAGGCAGAGGCGGTGCAGGAGATCTAACAGAAGACCTAGGAGTGGATGGAGGAGGTGGAGGTGGTGCTGGAGGTCTGAATGAAGTTGAAGTAGTGGCAAGCACGGAATCTGGAGGCAGACAATGAATACTAGCAGAACTGGAAGTTGATGGAGTAGTGGGCAATGGATGTGGAAGGGGAGCAGGAGAAGTTGGCGATGATTCTTTTGCAATGTTACTTGAGGACTGCAGATGATTTGTGAGCACAGTAGTAGTCCCATGTAATTGCAATGTACATTGTTTATGTGGATGAGATGGGTTGGGCAACGTTGAAAGGCCTGTAACAGGGAAAGAACTTTAATTACAAAAAGGAAATTCAAAATTAAAATATACTAACATGCATTCCAACTGAACCTGAATGCTTCTGAGTTGGTTGAGATAAAACTTTTGCCTTGGACATCATAGTACCATCAGATAGCACCGGCAACACTGGTGCTGATGGCGGAGGAGGTGGTGGTGGTGGTGTTCCCTTTGTTACAACAGGAGTACCTGCCACATTATCAGAAGTTAAAACAGTGATGGTAACAGGAGGCTGTGTATACTACAAAAGAATATTGTTGAGCTAGACCTCTTGTTGGATGCTGTCCTGATGATGGTTTTGACGGAATTTTGACCATGGCACTTGAAAGATTTGATACCGTGGGTGAGATTGCAGTTGAAGCACAATTCTCAGAGCCTCCAAATGCAGCATTGTCTTCCAACAGAGCTGTAATTCCAAGGGCTGAAGGTGCACTATGAAATCTTGGGCAAGCTGAAAGTGATCTAGGACTAGAGTTGCCAGAAAGAGCAGAACTTGACCTAGAAACTGGAAATCGCTGTGACATAATCGTAGTGGGTGAAGAACGCTGCACTGAACCATATTGCTCATCAAGCTTAGCATTTTGATCCTTTAGAGCTGTCTCGGTAGAGTTCATGGTAGAGGGAACGGTCTTTTCCATTGAAGATGGCCATTCGGTATTGATGTCAACTACATGTGTTATCTCCTTAAGAAATAGAGAGCTAAACTTTTCATGGACAAGAGAAATTCCTGATTTTCCTTGAGAAATAGTGGCTGGATCCAACGGAGTCAATCTCTGTACACTGTCACTTTCTTGCTTGTTCACATAGACTGTCGAGTGTTCAGCATTGCTTGATTTGTCTTGAACGTTGTCAGATTGTTTCCTGGTTGGAGAAATTGAACCAAGCTCCAATGGCCCTGCCTCTTTACTAATGCTTGAGTCTTTCTTGCTTGGAGACAACAACCCCTGCCTCAGCTGCATGTTTTCTGATGAAGTAAGCTGCTGAAAAAGCTGGACTGCGGCATCCCCTTTCAGATCTAACCAGTCCACATTGCTGAACATCTCTTGAACCTTTGCAAATGCTTCGACCGGGAGGCCCCCCTTCTCTCCTATACCTGCCATCTCCATGGGATCCAATTTATGTGTAGTGTCCATTTCTGAAAAAAGAACCTTTAACAACAGACGACAAAGAAATATTATTAATTTCTGCACAATTTTATAAAGAATAAGTTGACTATTGACTGCAACAAGGACTACATACCTCAGCTCTGAATTCCTTTGGGAATCGATCTTTAGCGTCCCACAATATGTCGATTTCATCACGATTTAGCATCAGAATATTAGATCTGATAAATGCTGTATTGAACATGACTCTGAACATCATCTCTTCTCGTTCTTGGTCGGCATCCAGGCTAATGCATTCAAGTACAACATCACCTTGAATATGGCAGTGGATGTCGATCTTAATCAATTCACAGTCTGCCTGAGTAACATGAAAGGAAATGAGAATGACATGTTAATAAAGATTACTTAAAGAATGTCTTTTGGCAAATATATGTTTCCTTGCTCAGCACATTTAATAGCAAAAGTAGTGAGGTAAATGCTAGACACAACATGATGGATTTGTCAGTTCTCAAATCAGAAAGTTGTCCAAAACTTACCTGCTTGTAAAGCCGTACATATTTACTCCTCTTTGGTGTTGAAAAAAGCACCTTGGTGTTGTTATTTGTAGCAAGTAGAGGATCTTGTCCATAAATACGGAATATTGGTCTACATCCACCCTCCCCATTGAAGCCTGGAATGCTTCTTAGTATCACGCAGTCTAAGGTAAGTGCTCGATCACCGGGTGGCCACTCTGAGCTCACGTTCCTCCAAGATATATAGTGTAAGTATCTTATCTGAGAAGGCATAGGATTTAGCAGTGAAGGCATCTGAATCAGCTCACGAGGCGCTTGCCTGTAGATCATCTCCAATGTCCTCTGCTCACCGATGAACTGCTTTCTATACAATAGCAGTCCTGCTAACATAAATGCAAGTACAGCCCAGCCACCTCGTTCACAATGCATTATCAAGACATTCTGCTGGCCCAAAGAGAGCCAACTCTCTCCTGACCTCAAAAAATGATGAATCATTTTGATTGTAAGGAGTGGGCATCCCTCGTATTGTCTTGGATAGTCCATCACTATCATATCATAGCTCGATAAGATATTTGCCAGCATACTTTGACTTTCTCCCTCCCGAAAGTTGAACACCATAAATGAAGCATCAGCGAAGTGGCTTCGAAGTTGTGAGGCAATCTCCCCGATGTAGCCTTTGTACTTATCATCGTCAAAGACATCAGTTGTGAAGCAAGAATCGAATACTACAAAAGGACAAGACAATGATGACAATGTTTTACACCAAGACAATAACACTTCTCCACATCCATTTGAAAAGCATAAATAAAATCTTAATCATGCCAAGAAAATGGAACGATAATCTGTTAAAAAAGTAAAACAGTATATTTATCTATCATCAGTATAGAAAGAATAATTGAAACCATAATGTAGGTGTAACATAGAAAACAAGACAAATTAATGACACCTACTTCAAACAGAAGCAAAGTGAATGCACAATGATGGAAATAAATACCAGTCTTTACTAATATTAACTCTAAAAAATACTTAAACCTGCAGTGGAAAAAATACTAAAAATAGCAAAACAAAATAATCACATTAGCTTCAGTGACATTTACTTTAAAAAAACAAAAGAACAGTGCAGCAGAATTATATTTGACAGTAAAATGTCAACGAAGCTAAATTTGCTCAATCAACACATATGTGTACTTGAAAATTGAAATGTCTATGAGGGACAGGCTCAATACGAGGCAAATGTGTAGTAAGAAACAAAAAAATATTTTCACAATGTTAGATTACAAGGAAAAGCATTTTCCGAACCAATGAGGTTTTACAACTGCTAGCCACCAAACAAGCACTAGGGTACCAAAATCAGCAGTGTACCAATTGCTCAGACAGTCTTCTCAAAAAAAGAAAAAAAACGGTCAGGTAGTTGTATCAGCTAAAATTTTTGTCGCATTCTTTTACTTGATATATTATTTTGAAGACAAGATTTGATCAATCTTAATTTTTTTACATTTTAAAAGATTCCTCAAGGATATTGCTGACTGATGCACCTGCTTTCAAAAATTATTGCACTCGATTAGAATATTTTGTGGTCACCCTCTTGGCCAAACAGGGAGCTACCACCAGTCTGTTTCTAAAAACATCCTGAGGCCTCCTCACAGAACCCCTCCTCGATATTGTATACAATTATCATAAATGGAACCTGCTTTTCTAATTTTCCATTTACAGTGAAGCTTTGCTCATCATAACATGCATGGTGAATACACTAAAAAGGTTAGCTTAGCAAGTCATACAAAAAGAGCCATAACATCATATTTCCTGAATGTTTCACATGAACAGATCCTAAATACTAACTCCGTTTTTTACACTTGTTGTTTTGGACATCGGCACGGTCTCCAATACACACCTTTGACCATTACTTTTTTAATTATATGTCAGCAAAACTATTAAAAATATAATGATATGAAAGTACTTTTGATGACAAATCTAGTAACATCATTTCCACATGATAAATCCAAATGCTTTTATGTATATTAGAGGTCAAAGTTTTAAAACAGAGGGAGTATTAGATGAGGCACTAAGGTGCAGTTGGATAATCCAAATTATGTTGGCAGTTGTCAGTCTGAACTTCTTTCCTGTGCATTCAAATGGATTGCAGAATTTTAACTAAGATGGACTTTCCTTGTAATTTTTTAGTGTACCAAAGATCCTATAGGATACAGTTGTTGGTTGGAACAATTTTCCATGCGCCTAAACAGGGCCTAAACATGAAAACAACAGTGCGACTTTTTCATGACTTACAACATAAATAATAAATCTTTTCCAAAAGATATATACCTAGCTAATAGCAATGATGATGCCATAAAAAACATATCATTTCATCTGCAAGGAAAAGAACAGATGACTTGACTTATGCTACACTGGAAGAATGATAAAGTACTAACATTAAAACATTTAGTAAAATCCCCTCCATCCTATGCATGTACTTTTGCACAGAATCGTAAATTTTAATCATGGGCCACTTCAAATCACATTGTGCATTTACCAAGAACAAGTAGCTAAACTCAACAATGTAACACTGCAACAATGGTCCAATAGTAGACCAAGATTCTACGCAAGAACTACTTTACTTATTTAGACTCCACTAAATAAAATGACAAGGAACTTATCTCATAAGAAATTTCACTCCTACAGTCCTATACTATCACACACCAGATGATTCGTCAACTACAACAATAGCATCCGTCGTCCAATACAATTAGCAACACAACTAGCAATTACACAGCAAGACTGCCATTTGACTACAATTTCCTCTAAAGTAGTCCAAAATCATTGCACTGACAAATTTCAAATTAAACCCACTAAACTGCAAGCGTCGTCCCAACTGAAATTTCCTCAAGGCTTTTTAACCAAAAGAGACTAATCCTGCACAACTAATGCAAGAACCACCACCAAACCAATTCTGCAATGCTACACTCCCAAAACGAACTCTGAAAAATGCAACGTTTACCTCGAGATAATTAAAGAATGGCAAACTGCGCACAACGAAAATACAATCCGCTAAGGATCACATTGCCGCGGGAGGAGTGAGGCAGGCACGCACCGTAGACGCGCTCTGTGATCTCGAGGAGCCCGTCGGGCGGCTTGCGGTAGAAGAACTTGCGGAAGAGCGCCATGCGGCCTCCAGATCCGGGTCCCGCGAAACCCTACCAGCCCCGAGACGCCATCGATCCGAGGGTGGCGAGCGCGGCGGATTGGTCCCCTCCTCCCTGCATGCCGCGGCGTGAAGGGATCGCGAATGCGCGCCCGTTGCTTCGCCCCGGCGCTAGGGTTTGCAGCCTTCCGCCTCTTATCCTCTCGCTTTTCAGTCCCTCTCCTTTTTTTCCCCTCTGGATTCGTCACAGCTTTTTCGGGTGGGGCGTTTGATCTTTCGGAGAGAGCTAGATTTGGCGAAATGGAGTTTGTTTCTTTTTCTTGCCTTTTTGCGACTTTTTTCTTTTTTTATTTCGGCATGTGTCCGGCAATGATGTGACGTGGCAGTTTATCGTTGAGTGTCCAGGGAGTAATGTTACGGCTACTGGGCTATCAGCTACCCGCGAATGGACTAGCTCGCTGGGGTGGTGAGGCACGAGTGTCAGTGGGAACTGGAGAAGGCTTGTAGGTAGGATGTACCGCACGTTGGTGTGTAGTTCTCAGTATCTGCCTTTTCTGTACGGACACCACCGGCTAGTGGCAGGTTCCGGCCGTTATTAGTGACGTTAGTTAGTTTGTTGGGTTCGCTTTCCCGGACGACAGCGAGATGAGTGCAACGATGATTGAAGATTTGGTGGAGCCAATTTTAATATTTAGGGGTAGAGGTGGGCACTTTAAACCCGAGAATCGAACACCGAACGAACCGAACCCAGATAGACCGAATTGTCGGTCTATTCGGGTTTCGGGGTTCGAGTTCGGTCAATATTTTGATTTAGTTCGGTCTTCGGGTTCGGGTTCGGTCTTTGGCCTACAAAACCCGAATAGACCAAATAACTCGAATTATTTGATATGTCTCTTGTCTCTTGAATTCATGAACTTAATATGTGATGTATGTACTTATTTGATATGTCTATCATCTATTTACTGGCTGGCTACTCATTGCTTTATGCATGAATATTATTTGTTTTGTTTAGCTCATTACAATTTACAAAGATTTTGAGGGGTGACAAGGATCCCCATCTTATTTCGGTCAATTCGGTGGACCGAATAGACCGAACAAAAAATTCGGTCTATTTGGGTTCGGTCCTTGTTTTTTTCTGAGAAATTTGGTCCTCATTTTTTAGAACCCGAATTTTCCAAAGACCGAATAGACCGAACCGAATAAACCGAAAAGACCGAATGCCCAGCCCTATTTAGGGGGTTGGGACGGTCGGCCACGTGCCCGCACGAGGAATTTTTTAAAACAATTATTTTTATTTAGAATTACAAAAAGATATGTGTAAATTGTTTTTTTACTTTTAATCTCATGTCACCGCACGGTTGGATAACTTGGGTTAATCGCCCAACCTTAGACGACAAGTGGCCAAGTCATCTAACGGTTTGGCGATTTTAAATAATTATGTAATTATTGTATTAATCTGATGAAAATAATTATAGGGGAGTAAATGGCATTTTTTATAGGTAATACATTTAAGAAATCTTATTTGTTGTTTTTTTAAAATAAAAAGACTGACAATGTCATTTATAGGTAGGGAATGGCTGCATGTCGTAGGTAGAGGATGGGTTTGGGTGAGTATTTATAGGGGAGGAAGAGGCGGGAGTGGAAAATTTTTTGGTAGAATAGGCACGGAGACGGAAAGGTGGAGCTACAATCCATGGGTAGGGTTAGTGGGTTTCTATTGGCTGAGATTGGGTTGAGATGATCGACGAGCCTAGCGGTCAGGGACATAATTAACAAGAACCGTATGTGAAATACAATTAAGAAGTCTGATGATACAAGGTTCAGAAAAAATAATAAGGTAGATTTGGTCTGCTAAACGATATGCCACGTCAAGTCCAGTTAAAAAGAGAAAGATGATGTATGGCTCAAAAACTAATAAGGTGGGCTTTAAGATTTTAGATGAATTTAGGAGAAAGAATCAATAGATTCGGAGTTCGGATGACAAAGAACGAGTTATCGGAAGATCGGTTGGAAAGGAATTTACTGGAAAGTATCAAACGAAGGTATAGTTCTTAAGATCTTCTTTTTGGCTGGATTTTTGGTTTGATAGAGTGCAACACAAGTGGGAAATGAGGAGAGGAGGTTGCGGTTCAATTTATAGGTGAAGAGGAGCAAAGGAATTGAATGACGATGTAAGTATTGGAATAAAAGTAATGCCGGTTTCAACTTTGCATGCAAGAAACTGAAAAACTGAAATTTTGATGATTAAAACTGAAATATAAATGATGTTTGGCAATGATTAAAGGTGTTCTTGCTGCATACCAATTAATTTGGTGGAAGGAATTAATTTTGTTTGCGTGCATGCATGGTTCACGGTGGATTTAGCTGAAGAACAGAGTGTTTGCTGGTCTGACGTGGGGAGGTGAATAGCAAAGGTACGAAGAAGATATATTAGGCTAAAAGACAATAGTCCAAATGCTTGAAAATAATCTATGGCACTGTGTGGTGAGAAGTCAAGCGTGCTTGAACAAAAGAAAACTTTGGCCTCGGAGGGAAATCTCATTATTCCTTTTTATTTTTAGAAAAAGAGAAGTGCCAAGAAAAATATTTGGATCTAGAAAATTTTTGAATGGATTTTATGGAAATTTTGCAAGGTTTAAATTTGAATTTTGGAAGTGCACATAAAATTTGGAATGGAACTGAGGCTTTGAAAATGAACTAGGTATTGGATTTTGAAATTTAAATTTTAAAATATCAAATAAATTTCAAATATTTAAAAGGATGGCAGAAATGGATAGTTGGAATCTTTGATGAATTTAGAAATTTGAACGGGCTCAAACGGAGTTAAAACGAAAGAGAACGGGCTTCTGGAAGTTTAAAACTAAAGAAAAAAGAGAAAGACTGATTTTCGGATTTATTTTTATACTGAAAAATCCATTTATGACGTCAGCAATATTTAAATTTTTTGGCGGGAATTATTTTAAAACGGAAATGCTGACAAGGCGGGGGCGCCGACATGGCCGGCCACGTGGCTATCACTCGGCCGCCATGTGGGCATGGCCGGCTGACATGGCCGAGCCGAGTGGGCGGCACACGGGGCGGCGCACTTGCCGGAGTGCGAGGGCTTGGCGGCGGCCGGCGAGGGGTGTCGGGGGTAGAGGAGGCGGCGGCGGTTCCGGGGCTTACCGGTGCCGGACTTGGTGTGGCCGGAGGGAGGCGGCGGCGGAGGAGAGAGAAGACAGCGGCTCCGGCGGTTGGGGCGTTGGCCGAGGGGTGGAGGAGGTAGTGGAGGTGGCGACGGTTCGGCTCCTACCCGGCGCCGAGCTCAAAGAAGACCGGAGGCGGCCGACGAGGGGAGAGAAGGCGGTGGTGGCGGTGGCGCTCGGGGGCGGCGGGCTCCGCTGGGCGAGGCACTTGGGTGAGGTGGGGAAAGGCGGAGGAGGGAGAGGGGCGCGGAATGAGGCGCCCCGGGGGTTTTTATAGGGGGACGGGGGTGAACGGCATTAATGCCGGCGCGGCGCACAGGGGACTCGAGGCGGCGGCGGCTTGGGAAGGGAAAGCAACGAGGCGGCGCCATAAAGGGACGGCGGGGGTGCGGCGGCGAGGTGGGGAGCCGAAGCGGTGTCTTGGGGAGAGAGACGGCCGAGAACCAAAGCGTGGCGCGGCATTAATGGTGGCGGCGGGAGGTAGGAGATGATGGGAGGTTGAAGGAGCTCATGGAAGTGGGGCCCACCTGTTGGTGAGAGAGGAGAGGAGATGAATGGCTGAGTGGCCGGATGGATGACACGTGGCGAAGAGAGAGATCTCGGGCGTTGGATTTGAATGAAGGGTTAAATTATAGTAGACGGCTGAGATTAGATCGGGGAGAGAGATGGATTGAATCCGGGCATGACACGTGTCGGCCTAAGATTAATCTGGATTAAATTTTCAGAAAATACCAGAAATTTTTACAAATACTTAGAAAATAGTAAATAATGTTTAACAATTCCAGAAAAATTCATAGAATATTTCTAGATCTATTTTAGACTTAGGAAAAATATTTTTAATTCAATAATTTTATAAAATACCTTTTTGACTTTTTAAAATTGATTTTCCATAAAATTCTCAAAAATTCTATAAAATGCTTTAGACTTACTAAAAATATTTCCAACTTAAATTTTGTATTTTAAATTATTACAAAAATACTTTTTATCTTTGAAATTGATTTTAAAAGCCTGAAAAGCACAAAAAAATCCAAATAAAATTCAAATACTTTAAAATAATTAATTTGAAATTTAATTTTTAAAGAAAGCGAATTTTTGGGATGTTACATTAGGGTTCTTTGGATTTGGATTAAAGAAAAAAAATAAAGGAAATTTGAAAATCGATTTCTATAAAAATATTATATGTGAGGTTTTGGTTCAACGTAAAGGTTGTGAGAGTTTCGCTAAAATTCCTATAGAATGGTGTACTTTCATAGAAATTTTGGAGGAAAGCTAATATCCACTCAAACCTCTTGGAAATTTTTCTTTTTGAGTCTATGACAACTATGGAATACTTATTATTCATTTTTGTGTTTCTAATTCCGACAGGATTTAACAAAGCATGACATCCAATTCCTACGTTTTTCATATTGATGTGTTTCTCAATTCCCGTTTTCCAAAAAGACGCTTAGTCGAAGCGAAAATTCCTTGTTAGAAAATTATTTTTCATCCTATTGCCTAGGCAAGTGATGGTGATCCAACCAGGGTCAGGAGTGTGCACAATAGACCAGACCTCGAGCATGTAGGTCCCTAATACTTGTAAATGGGTGGTCCTTTCGGGCTTAGGCCCTGTTTTTTGCCCACAGGTCTAACCCCAAGCCAGAAAAATGATAAAATAATAAAATTTATTTAGGAAAACAATTTTAAATATTTGTATACAAAATATTTTATTTGTAAAAATGGTTTTTGGGCTTAATAGATAATTAAGAAAAAATATATATCACAAAGTAATATAAATAATTCAACTCACAAAAATAATAGATAATTAATGAAAATAAGATATTTTATTGCTAATGAATTCCTTTGTTTCAACTTAAATGCAGTAAATTATATTCATATGTGCATACATGATACAATATGTTGTTAGTTTGTCTAGATTGTTGTAAATCAAGCCTTCTAGTCCCATTAGCATGGACATTTACCTAAATGGCTCATTAGACCCAGCACATGAGTAGTTAATTGTACCGTATTGGTTACAGAACATAAATGCACAATGGCATTAAACACAAATATAGGGCAATACCTCTCATTGTACACACCAATCCTCTCATATAGTACAAATATAAGTCTAATGAAGTGGAGGCTCCAATGATACATCTATCTCTCTTTTGTGTTCATTGTTCTTCATCCATTCTTGTGATTGATTGTGTGTGTGAGTGGGAATGTTTGATCTTCGTGTTATTTGCAAGAATTATTTACAAATTGAATCTACCACTTATAACAAAGATAAAAGTAGTGCTTAATTGTTGGAACGACCATGCAGATACCATTTTGGGTTGCTCATGTGACATATTATCCCAAACAAAAGAATCCAACATTAAACTATGAGGAAAATCATAACTTGTCATTCAACTGTTGTAATAGCACCTATGTTCCCTTGAATTGTTTATTTTAGAGAGAGCCTTGAATTAAATTTGAACGAATTGGAACTTCATTAGCTCAATATCACCACATATCCCATAGTTCCTTGGAAATATTTTTTTGGGTTATGCGTTGGCCATCGAACTCAACAAATAATATTCATCGAAGAAGGATAGTGCGGTGACGTTGTCATACCCACAACTCACCCACATGAACTACACGATTTGGGCAATGAAAATGCGAGTCGCTCTTTAGACTCAAAACATGTGGGAAGCAGTGAAGCCTTGTGCCCGGAGTACCAGAAGGATCAGATGGTGTTGTATGCCATCTATCAATTTATGCCGCGGTACATCATGTCTTCCTCACCGAGAAAGGCACTGCGAAGTCAGCTTGGGAGGCAATCAAGATGGCGCACATGGGGCACAAGCGCGTGTGCGAAGCCAAGTTTCAGACCCTCCAGAGAGCTTTCGAGGGGCTGAACATGGAGGAAAGGGAGTCCATTGAAAACTTCACCAGTTGGGTGACGTCAATCGTCACCAACATTCGAGCGTTGGGTGACACCATGGTATATAAAATTGCCATTGTTTGCAGGTTTCTTCGTGCTGCCACGACGCACTATATGCAGCTCGTTACCTCTATCGAGCAATGCATGGACTTGAAGAGCCTCACAGTCAAGACCTCGTCAATCGGTACAAAGCTTACAACGCCTGTGTCTGAAATAGTTCCAGCGATGCAAAACAAAGCGAGCATCTGTTGCTCATACGCACGCAATGGGAGACCTTCAATAAGGAGAAGAAGAGCGGCGCGAAGAAGAATCGTGATCGTGAAGATGGCCGTGTCAAAGATGGTGGTGGTCATAGAGACGACCATGACAACCACGAGGATGACAGTGACTCCGACACCAGCGAGCGCAAGTCCAACAAGAAGAAGGTAAAGTGCTACAACTGTGGCATACGTGGACAATTTGCCAGCGAGTGCCATAAGCTGAAGAACGAGGAGGCATATCTCATTACAGATGATGCTAATGATGAACCAGTACTACTCTGAAGTTCGGTGAGAAGGTACTCAAGAATAATGACAACGAGATTAGGGGTGATTGTTGGAATTAATCTTGTTGTGTTGTTGATTGTGGTTGGTGTCAAGTACTCGGTGTATACGAGTACTACATGGTCATGTCAAGTACTCAGTGTGTATGAGTACTATGTGATCATGTAGACTACTCGGTTTGTTCGAGTACTGCGTGGTCGTATCGAGTACTCAATGTGTTCGAGTACTACGTGGTCATGTCGAGTACTCGGTGTGTGCGAGTAGTATGTAGTTGGTGAGTTCGAGTGCTATAGTGGTCGTAGCTACAGTATACCGGTTGCAGCTATAGGGAACCAATCGTATGACATAGTGAACCGATCGTAGCTATAGTAAACTAGTCGTAGGGGTAGTTGAAGCTACAATGAACCAGTCGGTGGTCAAAAGACTATAGTACTGACTCAGTGTGAGCGCCTGGTTTTCCCACCCGCATTGATCACGAGTGTTCGCCGCTACCTCCCTTCATTCGTAGCCTACTTCCCTCCACCGTCGACGTGATCTACAGCAGGGCTCGGCTATTGCCTCCCTCTATCTACAGCGTTGCCGCCTATCCCCCTACTGCACCGTTGCCTCCGTCCATTCTTCCACGTCGTCACCACCGGCCGAGGTAAGGCACGGTTCCTCTCTCCCTATAGAATTTAGAGTAACTTGGCTGTGCAATGTAAAAAATTCTCTATGTCCCCATAGAATTTATGGTAACTCGGACATGGTAAAATCAATTTTTGAATTGTAGATGCCAATTTATCACCCGTAGAATTAATGCTCGCTAAGGTTATGAGCATCTTGTATTATTTTGTTATTCTGTCACCTATAAAATTTGTAGCAGCATGGAATCTGTGAGTGATGAGAGCGTGCCATTGGGATTTGCCAAGAAAAGAAAGCCTCAATAAGCACAAGGAGAGACTTGAAGAATTATCATAAAGAGCTATGAAGTTATATTAAGTCATCAGATGCTCAGATGTTTGTTAACAACCTTTATAGAAAAAATGATATAAATCCTTCATTCTACTTTGATTATATTGTTGATGACAAGGGTAGGTTGGTACATGTATTTTGAATGGATAGTACACGTCGAAGGAATTATGTCCATTTTAGAGATCTTGTCTCGTTTGATTTTACATAAAACATAACCATTACAAACATGATCTTCACACCATTCACTGGAGTAAATCATCACAAGGTATGTGTCTTGCTTGGGGCTGCATTATTAATCAATGAGAAGACTAAGACGTACATATGGTTGTTTTGTATATGTTTGAAAGCAATAGGAGAAATTGCACCTAGGCTCATCATAACCGATTAAGATACTGGCATGAACATTATAATTTCTATTGTCTTCCCTTCTAGTATGCATAGGTTATGCATTTGCATATTTTGAAAAAGCTTCCAGTGAAGGTACCACCACATTTAAGGGAAAACCCTTTATTGTACCAACATGTTAACTCATGTGTATGGGCCTCAAAAACTCTAGAGGAATTTGATGAACAATTTTCTTCCATTATTTCTTATTTTGGTTTGGAATCTAATGAGTGGTTGGCTACTCAGTACTGAATCCATGCATCATGGGTACCCGCTTACCTTAAATATGTATTCTTTGTGGGAATCCTTAGAACCACTTCAAGGTTAGAGATTTCAAACTCTTTCTTCAATCAATTTATTGGATTCAAAAAATATTTTCGTGGAGTTTTGGATCAGATTTGTTAATGTAGTGGAAGAACAACGTCAAAATGAGTTGGAATCTAGCAATGCCACGTTATACACAATGCCTGTGTTGCATACTACTTGGCCAATAAAGAAGCATAGAAGTATGGTCTTCACATTGTTGGATCAAGGATAACCGATTAGAAGGGGTGAATAGGAGGTTCTTAAAATTTTCTTACTTTCTAAAACTAATTTCTTTAAGTTAAGAATTAAGCAAGAATTCTATAATTCTAGACTTACACAATTCTAGTAAGCCTAAATCACCACAAGTCAAGTCTCTAAAATTCTAGCTTAACAAGATATAACAATTTTAATAGCTAGAAATGTAAGTGCAAAAATAGAGACAAAGAAATAACCAAAAGGAGACACATGGTGTTTTTGACGTGGTATTGAAGACTTGCCATTCTTCACTAATCCACATTGAGAAAAGGCCAATCAAATTGGACCAACTCCACGAATTAAACCTCACTCCTCGAATCCACTAGTGGTTGTTCTTCCTCTGCTCTAGAGATGATGAACACCGAGCCACTCACAATTGGTGCCAGGCCTCTTCACAATCTTCTTGAAGAGATCACCATGCAAAACTCCCACCAAGCCGTCTAGGTGCCGGTAAGCACCAAGAGTAATAAATCACGACCTTCGTTTGACAGATCTCAAGAGCCAAGGATCAAAACTTGGAATGAATGCACTTGAATTGGCTCAACTACCTCAAATGAATACAATACGTGCATATAAGGTGTGTAGAGTGTGCTCCTAGCTAAGGATAATAAATGAAGTCTCTAACCCTGTCCTTGAGCTGGTGGAGGTGTATTTATCCCTCCACCAACCAAATTCGACCGTTTGAGCGATCATAAAAAAAAGGGAAAATCAAAAGTACTACCGTTGTAAGGCCGTACTATCGCACTTTCCTATAATGGCTGCAATAGGTGTAATTAATGAGTTCTGAACTAGCCCTTATCATGCGGCACAGTACTACTGCTATTGTAAGTGCGGTAGTTTCGATATTTCGGTAGTACTGCTTCCTTCGAGCGGTACTACCATTTTTCTTAAGGGCCAAAAGTGGCCCTCTCAGGAAATAATGTACCACCATCTATTTTTTGTCCTTCTAGGATGTGGTAGTACCGCTCAAGATTTGCGGTCATACCACGATGCGGTAGTAACGCCAATTGAACTTCGGTACTACCATTTCTAGGGGAGCAAACATGCTCCAAAAGTACCTCTTTGGAAAATACGTACCACCAACTAAAAAATGGTCTGACCGGGGTGTGATAGTAATGCACCAATTTCCTGTCATATCGCACTGTGGTAGTACCGCCAAGCAAACTATGGTACTACCAATTTTTCTAAGAATGCATAGTTGGCTTTCATTTTAAATCTAAGTGCATGCATGATTATAACTTGATCCAATGGTACAAGAATATGCTATCAAGCTACTTAGTCATGATCCCTCTTAATAATATGGCATTTAACCTAAAATCCAGTCTTCCAACCTTTCCTCCTAAGATTGGTAAAAATTAAAAGATCTTAGGCTATTGATACCTTTGCCTTGGACCATGTTGATCTTCATATTAATCCATAGCATACATCTCCAGGTTGTCACACTCATCACTGGGAGTAAATCTTTAAACACTCGATAAACATGTAAGTCCCATATTCATATTTTGTCATTAATTACTAAAACAATTTTTAGATGCTTTCACACGTTCGTTGTCTTCACCGAGTTTCATAAAAAAGTGTTTGCTACTCGGGAGCATTGCAATGTGGAGAACATGAAAACCGCAGGAGAGTACAAAATCACAATAGTTAGCAATGACTCAAACAAGGTAAGAGAGGTACACTGCAACCTTACAACAAAAGATGCCAAATGCTCCTACATGTTCTTCGAGTCATTTGGAATTGCTTGAAACCATATCATCTGTGTGTCACAGAGTCCATCACTTAAGGATCTACCAAGCCCACTTGTTTTAAATAGGTGGACTAAAATCGTAACTAAGGACGACGTTTTAGATGGAGAGGGCAATTTGTTGCAAGAAAAACTGAGGGGTGTAATAGAAATATCTAAAGACAAGTTGGCATCAACAAATACGCAGCAAGATGGAGCAATTAGTTCACCATACTGGAGGAATAGATGAAGGCTTCAAATTTCATAGGGATAAGTTTGTCACATTTGGGGAAGAAGTGATAAGTTTGTCACATTTGGGGAAGAAGTGACTCCTCTGATGCCTGAGAATGTGGTAAGTATAACTGAAGAAATTGAAACATTTGCAGGTTATCCCATCCCTAGGGAAGTCAACATAAAGCCACTAAATGATGTTAACTCCAAGGGTAAGTGCAAAAGAATAAAGCCGAGACAGAAAATAAAGATAGAAGTGATGAAGGATGAGAATATGGATAACAAAACATGGGTGCCACGCATGTGCAAGTCATGTAAGGAGATTGTGTACCATGACATTTGCAATTACCCTTTGAGGAGGACATCACAGTGATAAAGGTAATAAAGACAAAATTTGTTCTCAGATTTTTTTCATTTATCCTTTTACTAACATTTTTTATTGTTTTAGTGTCAGGAAGCGCGGCACCAAGAAGGGTATCGACCTAGGAATTTTAAGAAACTATTCTAGCTGATTTGAGGACTAGATGAAAGAAGCTCCAATTATTGTTTTTGTTTTTTTCCTCTTTGTGTACTGATGGTGATGCTATGTATACTGCTATTGTCTTTAAGTGATATATGGGAATCCTGCATGTTTGAATGGTCAATGTCAGTATTTCCACTGGGCTGTAGCTTTTCCTACTCAATGAGGTATTTTATCACTAATGGAAATCCTAGAGAATTATTGATGGTGATGCTATGTGTACATTGTCTTTAAGAGATATGTGGGAATCCTGCATGCTTGAATGATCGATGTCAATATTTCCACTGGGCTACAGTTTTTCCTTCTCAATGAGGTATTTTAAAACTAATGGAGATCCCAGAAAATTACAAAGTTTTGAGTTTAGAATTTCCCATATACATTCCTAGAGAGAATGAAATAAAAATAACTTATAGGGAACTTCGACATTCTAACGTCCAATTTGCTGCTCATGTGCCAGTACTTGGGAATGCCATATTTGTAACTTGTATGCTTCCTTCGACATGTTTTCCTACTCTCCAACTTGTGGCAATGCTTCTAATAATTTTTTTAATCTGGAATGAGTGTCAGGTTAAAATCTGGAATTAGCTTGAATCATGCATTAGCTTGTGTCAAGTTTCCTACAGGAATAGATTTGCATTACCTTATGTTAGATTGCTACAGAAATGGCTTTGCATTTGCTACAGGAATGTCATATGGTTGTTAGCATTGAAGCTGAGACTCAGTATTTTCCTTGTTAGCTGTTAGCTGTTAGCTGTTAGCAGTTAGCATCATTGATTCACTCAACATGGCTATTGTAATAAAGATTCAGTGGTCCCTACTGATTACATGATAAATTCAGTGCCTATACATGATCAATTTAGTGTATTTCAAAAAATTCCTGTTACCCTACTGATTTCATTTTCCTGTTTCAGTGATTCAATTGTACCCTACTAATTTCATTCTTCTGTTACTGTTCATTGTCCAGAAACATACAAACATCACAAAGCCATGCCTATCATTCTTCCGGTGAATCTCATCACACAAGGCACAATCCACACTTTTTCTGCAAAACGATACATATATCACAAAGCACCACCTCAAATACATTCCCCATCCATCATGGAAATTGCACATAGCATTTAGCCCTAGGCTTCCTAATACAAATTGCATAGAAAAGGCATCTAAATCCAACAAAATTTCCAGTCCTGGAGGGAGATCTCAGTAGTCACACTTTGTTATGTGCATTATTACCTTGGCTTCAATTCACATGTCACATTACACAATTTGTTGCTACAATTCACATCCAAATTTTCACAAAAGATTGTGTTATATGCATGCTCAGTATTTAAAACACACCTAACAAATAAGGCATAAATAGAAGCATGTACAATCACACCTGTACTCAACAACTTTGGATCACAACAATAACAAGACATAGATGATTGCGGAACTTTGGGCACACAATCATTCACAATTTTCTTAGTAATCAGGCAAGTATTGGAGGAAAACAAAAGGTAGGCTAGTAAATTCAATTCCCAGGTTCAAACACCAATGAGGAAAAAATTCACAACCATTTGCACTAGCCAACTTTTCCATTGGTGGAGGGGGCAGCGGCCCTAGGGATAGTAGTGGGTGGCGGTGGCTCAATGGTGGAGAGGGGGTGGCAGCGCAGTCTAGTTGGGGAGGGGTGGCGGTGGCCCAGTGGTGGAAGGGGGCAGCAGCGCTGATCTAGTTGAGGAGGGGGCAGCAGCCCAGTGGTGGAAGGCGTGGCGACGCCCCAATGGTGGAGAGGGGCAGTGCTTGTCCAGCGGTGCAGGGGAACAGCGGTGCCCTAGTGCTGGAGAGGGGGTGCTGCTAGTCCAATGGTGGAGGGCGTGGTGGCGCAACGCTGAGAGGAGCCCGGGTTGGAGGGAGATGTCGATGCAAAGCTGAACGTGTGGGGGTCCGTGCAGTGGCGGCCGGTGACGTGAGTGGGGGAGGCGATGGCCCGCTAACCCTAGAGGCGTGAATTGAGCCGGGAGACTAAGGCGGTTGAGGACAAAAGCGAATGAGGCGACCGGCAGGAGTTGAGGCGATGGGTGGGAGTTGAGGCAAAAGTGAGAGTCACAGTCGTGGGGTTTAGTGAAAAATGCATAAGTGATTAGGGGCTTCCACTCGCACGAATCTGAGCCATAGAAAATAGATTCAATGCCCTGGTTCATGTCTGCATGTTATCACTAAATAGTCCATTTACACTGGATATACCCCTTTATAGTTTGTGTTAAGATGTGCTTAGAAATGATCTTTGCATTATCTACCCCTACTGTCTCACCCGTTGGTGGTGCTTTGAGATCCGTGCAAGAAACAATGGGGCAATTTTCACTTTTATTTAGGAAAATCAATGGAAATGTTGATGGGACTATTTAAGCCCTGTTCTTTTTCAACTTTTGGCTTCTGTTTTTGACTTTTCTACAGTAATTAGCTTTTAAATGAAGTGTCTTTTTAAGATGGGCAGTTCATTGTAGTATATATTGTACCAACTTCATTTATATCGGTAAAAACCGCACGTGAGTTTCTATTACTCTATAATCTCTCACACGAACAGCCCAAAAGCCACAAGCCGTAGCCAAAAGTCATAAGTCTTAACCAAAAAGAACATGCCCTTAGTCTAGGCATCACTAGGTATGTAGGCCTATGGTGTGTGATGGTCGTCTTGGCGCAATAATCGGTGGGAATATGTCAGTGGGATAAGAGAGATTGCCTGATAACTGTGCATTGTTGTTGTTGTTACTATTACTATTACTACTACTCCTATTACTGCTGTTCTTCTTCCTCTATACTCCAGTTGTTCTCCTTCATCAGTTCCTCCATATTCTTCCATCATGTCTTCTTCCTCTAGACTCACTATTGTTGTTCTTCCTCCATAATCGTCCACAACGTATGCCCCATATTCATAAATTAGCTCCTTGCAAATCAAACATTGCACTGATGTACACCTTTTTAACATGCCTCTCTATAGGCAAATTTTAAACCTTAGCACCTCTCCGCCTGAAACATTGTTGGTTGCAGTAGCAACCATGTGTGATGGATTTCTGTGATTTGCGAGATCTTAAATTTGAATGCTTGCAATGCCTTGTATGGGTGTGTTTGACTAGTACCTTGATTTGACTGGGCTACTACTACCATGGCAGACATAGTTTTGGGAGGACTTCACAGGGAATGTTTGTTTTGATAGCTGAATAGTTAGAGTAGTAACATTCTGTGATCTGTGAGAGGTTCAATTTGCAGATTAGTGTGTCAACTTTGTCGATCATATTCCATCCAGAAATCTTGTACCACTAAACCACAACATCTTATAGCATACGAGCAATTAGCATGGGATCTTGTTGCATACATTGCATCATAGCTACGATAATGTTTCGCATCACATAAACACTATTTACAGATACAGATACAAGCACACTTGTTCTAGCACTGCCATACTGTTTCGCACGATACCGTACAAAAGAAATAGTTACATATAACATCAATGACCAATTGTATGACATCCTTGGTCCTACTATAGTGAGTCGCCAACGATGTTCGTAGCTCCTCGTGGCACAGCCACAGGTGTCTTGTTGCCTTCCATGGTCAGAAGCTCGTATAGGGAACATGATCTAAAGAGTGTTACTACTACAAGTATACATGGTCCTGGTATAGTGAGTCTCCCCGATGCCGCCGCTTGCCCCTGCCTCCTTCCCATGGCTCATTCGCACCCACCCCGCTCCTGGCTTCATCCTGGAGTCGTGAGAAATCCACTACATGGGAGCTCGAACAGAGGCAATCATGAGATGTGTAGGTGCCTGTAGAAGTGAACAACACAATAATCTGGGCTGTGTGCCCATGGCGTGTTTCGAGTGCTGTCAATCCGTGCACGCATAGGCGAATTAATGATTCATGAATGCCAACTATATGCGAAGTTTTTTTAGTGTGTGGCCCTATAGCACTAATTTTTTCAAATCTAGTTTATGGCACACAAATTTACAAAAATAGCCACCTTCTCGAGCGTGGGAGGATGAGGCAATGTGTCATCTCCAACACCACCGCACCACGGCAAGTTGACGGCATAGTTGCAATGGCATTGAGCACGAGAGGCCAGTGGCGAGCGCGGCTGGCAGTGGGCCCCACTCACCTGTCGCGACACACGAGAGCTGGAGGTCCTGCTGTGCTACACAACCATGGTAGTCGATCCCACGGCATTGCACCATGGCAGGTGAGCCCTCCCCCCGAGAGAAAAGATATAGAATTTTAATTTGAATGCTATGAATTTTGAATTTAAAAGTTATGATTGAATGAAAGATAAGATTGAAAGGTAGAAAAAATAGAAGTACATAAATTAATATATGATCTATCACACCAATATTTTGCAAGGTTGAGTTTTAATGAGAACCGAGGGGGGGAATAACAGAAATGGCCTTCTGTCGGTGTTGGTTTGAGGGGGAGTAGAGCAGCGAAGATAAGATTTTGAGCCAGATAGAAGAGTTCATAGTGAATGTAGGAATTACATGGGCTGCAAGGAGGATGCGTCCCATTATGGTTTTTTGTATTTAAATACCTTCTTTTTTTATATATTTATAGATACATGAAAAATATCAAATAAGTTCAGAAAAGTGAAAAGTTGGAGTTGAAAATTCTAGTATTATTATGGATTCATAAAACATTTCCAACCCTATGGACAATTTTTATTATTCAAAATTAAACATTTTTTGTTCTGAAAATTGTACAAATTCTTTTAAAATTTAGGAAGATTCAGGTAAACCACCAAAAATTCAGGAAAAATCAAGAAAAAATAATTTAATTTAATTAGAAAAATTTGGGAGTGTGTAAACCAAGGGTTTGGTAGAGAAATTATCAAATTACCCCTAATAGGGCTTCCATGCTTCTACCTTTAGCCAGTGATAAGACCGCACACTTTCGGTAGGTTCGTTTTGACCTATGCTTATGTTTATGCTTTTGTTGCTATAGTACCAAGCTTTTAAATGGTGGGTCTTTTTAAGACAGGGTTTACAGGTATATTATAGTACAAACTATACCGAGTTCATGTATACCGGCCAAAATGGTATGCGACTATTTCCCTCTGCGTATTGCCTCTCGCGAACAGTCTAAAATTCAAAATTTTTAGCCATAGGCCACAGCTCAAAAAACCCACTCTTTGTAAACAGAGGGTGATCATCCTTTCAATCTCAACTCGCTGTCTCCTTTCTTTTCTACATCTTGTGTGCTTGTGATTGATACTACTTGTGTTTGTAGTACATGCGCCTCTGGATAGTCAAGACTAGGATGACTACAACTTTCACAGTGCATCATCAGCACGATTGCCTTGCAAATCGAGGGTATGTCATCCAAATGCTTTTCTGATCATTCTTACAAGTATAAACAAAATGCTACATTCATATTGGTAAATTAATTTAGTATATTAATTAATGAACCCTAGATTAATTTGAAGTACAACCTTTTATTATTTAATGGGAAGTACTAGTACCTGTACTTCCGATGGGACGTCTGGTGCAACAATTTCAAATAGTAGGAACAACATATTTATTGAACTTGTGCAACAAAAAAGAATTCAATATGAAAAAACATTCTCTCAACAAAATTTACCAGAAAACTACCCGATATTAATCTTATATGAAAGTGCTCTTAAAAAACCGCACAAAAATCCAAAATAAAACAAATCTTTTGTGTCATAGCCATTGCAGCAATTTGGACATATGTCTACAATAATTGAGAACAACAATTGAAACATAACTCAAATGAACTTGTATATATATTTCAACGTGAGGGGCACCATTTTATGGGCGCTATTATCGTACACTCTGATCAAAATATTTTACGGCAATGCTTGCAATATTATCATACAACATATGCAACAAAAAAGCCTAAAACATGTGCAACATTGTCATACAACGTTTGCAACATTTTTGTAACAAAGATGCACCAAGTGAAAAAATCTACAACAAATTGACAAGGGGTTGCAACAATCATGGAACATTAGGAAAGAGGGCTACAACAAAATCAAAAAAATGCATGCAACAATTTTACTGGAGTTGATCTCAAGAGAAGAGGAAAGAAACGGACGCCCACACCACTGCCTCATCATCGGCCAGCCCAGATCCATTGGCGTTAAACTCGGCATGCTCGCTCACGCGCATCATGAACAACATGAGGAAACCCAGGATGAGCTACACCATGACAAACATGGAGGGGTAGCTTGTGTTAGTCACTTTTGAGATATGATCTCTACTTATATTGGATAAAAATCCAGCCTAAGATTTTCTGAGTTGGATATGATATTTGATCATATTGGATAAGGATCCGATTGGAGTCTACATAAAGGGAGGTGCGGGAGCTAAGGGTGGGACCCGTGACACACACATCGAAACCCTAGCCACTACCTCTCATGACCCCTACTGTGCATGCTGGCGCAAGCACACCGATACATGATATTCCATCCTTAGACGTGTGGACCTCAGTAGAGGCACTGTTGTGATTGTGGCGCTGATTAGGACGATCACGAGGCGGAAGTGGTTGGCCAGAGGATAATCGGTTACTTCTATTACTCCGACGCACTCTTTGTTGAACCGGTCGCTTCAACTATATTTTCGATGCACTGCATATCTAGTGGTAACGATCTATGATCTCTTACTCATATGGATTTCTGGTTTACACTGTAGAAAATTTTAATCTACGCTAGTGTAGCCTACTAGTATCCCGATACTTCCTCCTCTTTCTTCTCGCCTGAAACACCCTTCTTTCTCTTTCTTTTTCTTTCTCTGCCTTCTTTCTTCTTGGCAGGTCCTTCCTCTTCTTCTTCTCCTTCCCTCTCCCTCTCCCTTCTCTGTCTTCCCTCTCCTTCTTCTTTCCCTCGGTTGAGGCCTTGCTCGACCCTTCTTCTCCCTTCTTCCTTCCTCTTCTCCTCTCCTAGACTGGGTCTCTTTTCTTTTCCCATTCCTTCTCTTCCTTTCTTATTTTCTTCCATTTGGCTAGTCCCCTCCCTTCCCCTTTATACCGTCCCCCTTGGCTGCGACTGCTCTAGACAATGACGGCTTGGCAGAGAGAGCAACGCCGGGCACAATAGAGGGAGCAGTGGCCAACGTAGCTGGGCAAAGGGTGGCGGCTGCTCAAGTGGTGTGTAGCCCAAAGGGAGTGGCACGGGCAGGGCAAGGGGCGGCGGCGACAACCTAAGCGACGGCCAAGCTAGCGGAGCCGCGAGGCTGCAGCTAGGTCTACGGCACACAGCTGACTTGGGTGACATGAGGCTTGGAGTGAGGGACGGCAGTGGCAGGGGAAAGCAATGGCAACTGCCCTACCCTGCCTCCTGTTTTTACAGGGCACAATTGGTTGGGCAAAGGCCGGACGGTTCCTTCCCATTTTTTTAAGGGATATTACAAGAGACTATCACAACAGTTTGATTTAAGCACAAAGTGGTCAAACAAAGGCCTGTGGTGGGACCTTGGTTCACGGAGGGCCTGATACTGCACATTAAATAGACATTTTTACAGTGTCTTACATCAAGCTTAATTTTTTTCTGTTAATACTAGTAAGGTGCCCGTGCGTTGCAACGAGGTACCAAATAAAGGTGGTACATATCAATAAACGTGATCTAAAAACGTCATTATTATAGTACCAAAAAAATAAAGCATCTCATATTTAAAATAGTTTAGTATGTGCTTGAGGCATGTACCTTCTTGGACAAATCCAGAATCACTACAACTGCAGGCTCACAAAATCATTGACAAAGGGAGAACATTGTCATGTGTCCACTGTCCTGAAACCCATCCAAACCTAGCAAGTGATCCAAATCCAAATAGACGCCCCCAAAATATTGTCCTTAGCTTCGTACGGCACAAAAGAGTAATAAAAAAATAAGTTGGCATTTCATCACGTGAAACTATATGTTTGTGACTGCCTAGATTCTCAAGTGTGAAAAGTTATATATTGACTACTCTTGGAGGGCGGGATTAGGCTTTGGTTCATCATTTCTTGGCCTGTGGAAAGTAAGAGTTGGATAATGTTGCGACATCGCTGCAACACAGACTGCTACCAAATCCACTGTAAAAAGGACATGGAGATGTGGATCACTGTTACCACTTACCACTCAGGAGGTATTTGCATTCAAACTCAGCAGGCTTTGCATTGGTATCAATGGCTTGCATGATGTAGCAGAGTTTGAGATTGATCGGAAATACACAACTGATTGGTAGAATTACACCATAAGTAATAGATAAAACTTGGTGCTAAAGTGTTGATACTTAAGAAGACATCATTGGAGAAATTATATTATATCATTTGTTCGCCTACATTGACTTCCAGTATGTTTTTTATCTCAAGGAGCTTTCTGTTATTAAACTCATATATTTCATAGGAACAGTTGTCATCAGCATCTTTTGGTAGCAAAGGAGTCAATGTTGATGAAGGAGATATCATCATGTTATCAACATAATAAGCATTGCCTCTGGATCTACTTTACGATCCGAGTTAATGTATGTGCTCTAACCGACCAACTCTATGTAATAGATAAGAGAGAAAGAGACCGCCATCCTTCCATCAAGTGACTTTTAGCTCTATACCGCGGTAGTAGCCTTGATTCTTTGTTTCAATACCTTTTAAAGGGACGTTAGTAAGGATGTAGAAAAACTCATTATATGATGCTCCAGAAAGTACTACGCTTTGCTGGTTTGTTTCTGTACAGGCCATAAGCCTTCTCTTACATTACCAGACTCCATCACATAAAGCTGCAGCAACATGGCATAAGATCAGAAAGAACAATCCAAATGAGACATAAGTAGTGTGAATGTCGAAAAATACATTTGAAATTGGAGGGTGGAAAACTTAAAAGGAAACCTTCCTCAGATGATGTCCTTGTGTTAGAATTGACAGTGGTATACTTGAAATCTTTTGTGCTTGTGATAACCATGCAACAGTTTACATCTTTCTCCATGAAAACTAAAAAACCTGGCTCATCTGATTTCATCTTTTTACAGAAAACCCTATAACATATAAACATATCAAAAATAGCAAAAAGATCCAAACAGTTCAAATTTCATAAGCTTAAAATATATGACTCCTTTGTAGGAAGGGGAATTACTTATTAGGACGTAGATCACAGACTGTACAAAATAAATTGTCACTATTTTGAGTCCATGCTAAACTAACTATTCCCTTGTCCAGTGAACTGAAAATGACATTCTTAGACTGAAAATCTTTCGCCTCCAGGGAAAAGCGTTCACCCCAGATGTATCGAGAGTATATGCAAGGAACCTATGATCAGGAGAGATTCAACAACTCCCAATGTGCACATAACCTGCATAAGTTTCAAAATTACCAAATGATAAATTTTCATAGCTAAGCAAATGAAATATTCTCATCACAAGAAATTGATAAATAAGAGCAAATAAACAACGTCCAAAAAATAATTGCAAGAACAGAATAATCAAATGATATAAAACTATACAGGAGATCAGATCGGTTTCTTAAATGCAGCACGTACCAAATTTTTCTGCAATCTCATTCCAGTCAAGCAACAGTTACTCCTTCTCCGAACCAGAAAGGTAACTAAGGAGAGCTCCTGCTAGACCACCCGAGGGCCTCAACTTTCTACACAAAATTGGATATTCCTTCCCATCTGGTACATACTGGTAATATAACCTGTATCCACAAAATAAGTTATGTTCTAACTCCTGGTTTATAATATGCACTGTTTAATTCAAATAGCAATTACACATTTGTTGTACCGTACTATTTACTCTTGCATAAATATTGCAGCACTGAAAATTCAAAATCATCACCAAACATAATATAAACCTCTTTGTTATGTCAGATGCATAAAAGGCTAGGTTTCCAATCGATGCGTCAAAGCTATGTTTCCAATCGAAGCATATGCACAAAATGCGTATGTCCGATGAACTTAGGCCAAATCCAGCCCCTACAAACATGTCTGACGACGAGAGACATGGCAAAAGAAATTTGACATACCAACATGGCATTCCATCTGACAGAACTAACCAAGAAAACCAAATAGTTTTAATAGGCTACAGCTAGAGCCAGACCAATTCCATCTAAAAATGGACTTCTCGAGCCCAAGAAGCCTACCAGATCTTGTTGCTCGCAGCCTCAAACCATTCATCCGGGTGCCCCAAGGAAGTATAGCAGCACCTAGGGGCGCTGTTGCCACTGGCAACATCCACATCGTCGAGGAAGAGATCCTCTAGCACGCGAAACGCGCCATGTGCAGCGACAATGGCGCCGTTGACCAGTAGCCCAGAGGTAATGAGCAACGCAATGGATGTGAAGAATGCCACAAATGACACGACAATGAGCCCTAACAATGGATTACCATGAAATGGAATTGGACCCAGCTACTTTGCCCAAGGATACGCACCAACAACAATAGTAAGCAGAGGCAAACAAGTTACCATTGAATCCTCGCACTGCAAAGTCGATGATGTGCTTGGTGCGGGCCCCGTAGACGTCAGCGGTGTGGCACTCCTCGCCGAAGATCCGATCTGCAAGCACGAATCTACGAGCACGAAACGGAACACAAACCCCTCAGTAAACTTGCCGTCTCAAGCTGCCAGAAGCAAAGCCGCGGTGGAGGGGGGAGAGGGCAGGAATTCCTCACCAAACTCGAAGCGGGCGATGGGCTGGGCGGAGAGCGCGATGGCTTTGCCCGCGATCCGCCACAGGCAGCTCTGCACGTCCTCCACCGAGAGCAGCCGCGCACGCACAGCGATGTGGATCCGCTCCATTGCTAGCCGCCGCGTGTAGGAGAGGAATCGCCGGGCCGAGCAGTGGTGGGGTTTGGGGAGAGAAGGGGAGGCGAAGTGGGGATGGGAGGGGGTCGTGGGGGCGTCGGGCTTTTTGTGGCTACAACCGTTTTATTCCTGGGTGGAGAGGAGTAGACGAGGGCGGAGCGGAGGAGGAGGAGGCGGCGGCGGCGGCGACGCGGGGTGGGGAGGAGGAGGCGAGGGCGGAGCAGAGGAGCGGGGGAGGAGGCGTCGGCGGAGTGGGGGGAGGAGGTGGCGGCGGCGCGGGGTGGGGAGGAGGAGACAAGGGCGGAGCGGCGGAGAACTCTCTGGGGGAGGAGGCGAGGGCGGGAGACGGTGGGGATTCGGTGGGGGAGGAGAGAAGCAGGCGCACGGGGCGAGGGCAGAGCGGAGATGATGCAGTTTGGGCGAGGGCAGAGCGGTTCAGGGTGGGGAGAGAGCAGTTTGGGTGGAGGTTTCGTGAGGTGGGGGAGATCAGAGTGAGGAGAGAGGGAGGAGGCCCACAAGTCAGCGAAAAGTTTTCCTGAGGAAAGCGGTGAAGCGGAGGCCGCACCTACCACCAACTCCTTTTATATAGTAAAGATATCTTACACCCTCGAGGGTGGTCTCTCACGAGGATGTTGATATGGCTTCTTCAACCACATGTTCACATTGTAGCTTCAAATTCGAGAACTGAAAAACAAGTTAGCGGGTAGGAGGCTCTACCCTTATTTATATTTTCTGGGCCCAATTTTTATATCTCACTATTCACATACAAATTTCATAGGATCCTAGGGTTATATAAATCTTGAGGGGTTGTGCCTACGGCACACCTTTGAAAATTTTGACCCGAGCTAAGTACTAAGTTAATAATATCAAAGATTTAGCTAGGCATGTTCAAATACATAGTATTTTTGGATTGTTTCAGAATATCAGATAACGACTACGCACGCATTACAGAAAACACATATCAAGATAAGACGTGGCTCACCTCGATCTGCCTTTGCAGTTTCTTTTGCATCGGTGCATGGCTGGCTCGATCGACGATGGCTACGTGAGATCAATCAGCGTCGTGCATGATCAACTGGCAGGCACCGGCAGGCATGCATGCATCGGCTCCATGCAAACGGTCGGCTCCGCGGGGCATGGTCGACGTGCACCCGATCCTCGCGGCTTCGGCTTTGGCACGCGTGCAGATAGTGGCGGCGGCGGGAGAGGAAGTTGAAGTTCTTCGCAGTGGGCATGCGGTGGACTGAAGACATATAGGGGGTGCTTTTAATTCGTTCGAGCTGAGGCTTTTGGTTGAAATAAAATTATAAGCTGGAAGAAGTAGTTATTAAAATAAAATTTAAAAAATAGCATTTAAAAGACGTGGACGTGGAGGAGATGATGAAGGCCACCTGATGGCTTTAAAAATCATCTTCAAGAAATTACTTTTGAAAATAGCTATAAAAACTACTTTTAAAGACTAAGATGTTTAAATCAACTTTGATTTCTTCTCGAAGCCGATTTAAACACCCCGTACGTAGCGGGGGGCTGAGGCTGCCCGGTTGTCTCTAGCATGCGCCTCATGTTTTATATGGGACGACCCACGTACCCTACTAGGGCTTCGTTAGATATAAAAAGGATGTGGTTTAACTGGACAGGGCCAGAGATTGATTGGGCTATTCAATTTCAATAGCCCACATTCCTATGTACGGACGAGTTCAGTGCTAACAAATGTGTATTCTAAGGACTTCGCTTTTTAGCACCCAATGTACACAAGAAGGCCTAGGTAATTCGATCTCATTATCTGCCTCCGAAGATAAATTTAGCCCATCCCCTTGACTCCTTTTGGAACTTTGGATCGGATCCTACAATTGAAATTTGTTTGTGGAATTGCAGTTTCAATTCCAATTCGCATAGAATTAGAATTGGTTTACTGTTCCAATTCTTGTTGTTTTGGATGATAACAAGAATCTGTAAACCAGAATTAGGATCCAAATCAATTCAACTCCATACGTTGAACTTTGACTGTTATTATCTTTTTACATGTTAATATGTACATAATCATAATCATAAGAAAAGTACATTCAAGAACAAATCTAACTTTTGTGTCATTAGACCTATAAATTGTTGGTCAAAACATTACGAAGTTTGAATCTCGGAATACGTGTGTGTCTTACAAAAATCAACCTATGGAGTGTGAGTTCGGCATGTTTAACTTTGTTAGGTTAGTGTTAGCTTCTTTGCCTAATTTGTGGCGTGCTACACTTTCTTAGCATTATATTTCACATATCATAGAGTAATTTTTCTTACCAAATCTAGCTACACTTGTAACCAAAGATGTGCTTATCACAAAAGTTGTGGCTTGCAACACTTTTAACATGAAATGTTAGCAAAATATGTCTAAGTTCTGTACACTCCATTTTGACATTATAGTGTATTTTCAAAAGTAGTTATTTATTTCTGTTTCTGGATGTCACAGCTAGTCGAAAAGGAAGCAACCTTTTTCAGAGAAGTTAAACAGTGGCATACTTCTTTTGTGTCAAGCACATTCCCCCTGTATGCTTAGCAGCTTCAATTCCTAGAAAATAGCGCAGGGGTCCTAGGCCCTTGATGGGAAAAGCAGCCCAGCAAGGCAATGTCATCAACATAAACCAACATGTAAATAGTAGTACCTTCTTGACAGAAAACAAACAACAACATGTCCGCCTTTGAAGGAATAAAACCCAGTTGTTGCATGCGTTCACTAAGGCGAGAATACCAAGCACGAGGTGATTGCTTCAAGCCATAAATGGACTTTTGGAGCTTTGCAGACGTAGGATGGATAATGGGTGTCTGTGAAACCTGATGGTTGGCTCATATAAACATCTTCCTCTAAAAGACTGTGAAGAAACGCATTGTTGACATCAATCTACCTCAAGGACCGGCCCTTGGAGACTACAACAGACAAGACTAACCTGACAATTGCTAGCTTGCAATTGGACTAAAAGTATCCAAGTAATAAACCCCATAGCATTGAGTGAACCCTCGTGCAACGAGCCACACCACGTACTTATCAATAGACCCATCATGATGTTCTTTCACCTTGAAGACCCATTTGGAACCAATGACATGCCGTCTTGATGGTTGTGGTACCAGTTTCCATGTCTAGCTGTCACAAAGAGCTCAAAATTTAGTGTCCTTGGCAACGCACCATTGTGGATCAGAGAATGCGGCTGTGTATGACACGGGCTCAGCAAAAAATGTTGTTCGATGATGTGAGTAATGTACAATGCCATAAGTGAATTTCTTGGGCTTGATTACGTTGTTACAAAGCCGAGTCTACATTGGATGAGATGATGTTGTGATGGTTGATGCATCGAACAACTCAATAATGCCACTCAGTGCGCTTGGTGCATCAGTTGGCCCGATAGTCCTGTGCGGTGCTCCAGGCGATGAAGCACCAAGCTTGATTGAGGTTGGAGCTACGCCTTTCTGTGCAGCACTAGGAGTGGCCTAGTTTGCACATTCCATAGCACCAAGAGTGGCTTGGTGTGCACTCTCCAGACCAGGAGTCGAAGACACAATGCCCGACGAGGAAAAGCAATCTATAAATGCAAGATCATAGTTAGTCTCCAACAATTGCAAGTCATAATTTCATGATCAATAATCCTGAATTACTGGCTCAGGAATAGGAAACAAGGTTGGAGAAGTGGACATGCATGTGCTCATGGTGGACTCAGCAAAGGGAAAGACTGATTCATCGAAAATAACATCCTAAGATATGTAAATACGCCCTGTGGACCGATTTAGGCACTTGTATCATTTGTGTAATGTACTATAGCCAAGGAAGACATGCCTTGCAGAATGGAACTCAAGTTTCCTCTGGTTACATGGACGCAAATTCAGCCAACATGCACAATCGAAGATGCAGAGAGAGGAGTAGTCTGGGTCAATTTTCATAAGCCACGCAAAGGGGATTTGAGTCTTGAAGGACACGGCTTGGCGTTTCTGTTAATGAGATAACATGTGGTAAGAAAAGTGTCATCCCACAAATGGTGGGAAGCGAAGCTTGAGCCAAGAGAGCAAGGTCGGTTTTCACGATGTGCCTATGCTTCCTTTTAGCCATGCCATTTTGGTGAGACATATACGAGCAAGAAACACGATGAGAGATGCCATTTTTTAGAAAATAGCGACGCAACCAGTGATACTCACCACCTCAATCTGATTGAACACACTGTATTTTAACATTCAATTGGTGTTCAGCGAATTTTTGAAAGTTATAGAATGCATGTTCTACTTCAGATTTTTTTCTTATGCAAATAAATCCAACTGAAATGACTAAAATCATTAAGGAAACTCATATAATATCTGTAACTGCCCACAGACTTAAGAGTCGCCCCCGGACATCTGAATGTACCAATTCTAGAGGATGGGTACTAACACAAGTAGACATACTAAAAAGGTAAAGTATGATTTTTGGAGCGGGAACAAGCATCACAAACTAATGACTCTTGTGAACTGGAAGGACATACAATCCTATTTGAACGAAGAACAGATAGGATGACCAAGCCTCCTGTGCCACTACGCCTTCCCAATAGTGACTCCAGAGTAAGTGTGCTGGTCGGATAGAAGAAGGGCGGATGAAGCCCTACTAATCGGCATTGGATAGAGACCCCCTCAACTTCTACCTTGAAGAAGAACTTTCTTCACGGCCTTGTCCTTAACGAAAAAAAAGTAGGATGAAATTCAACAAACACGTTGTTGTCGGAACCAAGCTTGTGAATAGATAACAAGTGTTTATTTAGGTGAGGAACATGGGGCACATTATTTAGAATAAGAGAGTTATTTGAGCCAGGTAAAATAGAACTACCAATATGTGAAAATTTCAAACCTGCACCATTGGTGACTTGGACTTGATCCTTGCTGGTGTAGCGTTCGTGCATTGTGAGCCTATCCAGATCACTAGTGAGATGGTCCGTTGCGCCAGTGTTCTCATACCAGTTCGGGTCACTATGATAGTTTTTGAACATGGTTGCGTTCCTGGCTTGATGATCCTCTAGTTGAATGGCATGATTAAAACGTTGTCAGCACCGCAGCGCGTCATGCCCATATTTGCTGCACACTTGGCATGTAGATTTGACTTGACCACTACCCTAGCCACGGCCTAGATTTTGATTCTTTCCATGGCTGCGGCCCTAACCTCCCCCACCACGATTTCCTCTTTTATTGCTATCATTGTGATGACGAGTAACATTGTTGGCAAAAGGAACGTATATCCTGGAATGAGTTATTTTGCTCGAGCCAAAGCTCAAAACTCAGAAGATTGGCATATAAGTCATTTAAGGCTCACTGGATCATTCCTCGTGGTAAGGAAGGTGACTAAGGGGTCATACTCTGAGCCGAGATCGGCCAAGATGTAGCCGATCACTTTGTCGTCAAAGAGAGGCTTGCCAATGGATGCTATGGTATTGGCATGTCCCTTCATCTTGTGAAAATGTTCAGACACCGTCAGATCATTCTTCTTCATGTTCAATAACTGATACCAAACTTGCATAATTCTCGCCCAATTCTATGACGAGAACATTGCCATCAATGCTCCCCAGACTTCTGTCGAGGTGGAAAGGCAGGCAACTTGACTGAGAATGTCATCCGTCATTGACGAGAGAAGAGTGCTCAGTACAATTTTATCTTGTTGAACCCAGTGCAAATATGCAGGGTTTGGCACTTGACGTTGGTCTGATTCGGTCCCCTTAGTCAATACTATTGAAGGTGGCACAACACTGCCATCAATGTAACTGTACAAGTTCTGCCCGCACATGTAGGGTTTCCACCCGAGCCTTCCATAGAAGGAAGTTTTCACGGGTGAGCTTGACACTAATGAAGTGCCCAAAAGCCAGAATGGCGATGCTGTCGCTGGATGCAGGAACAATCACACTAGTGATGTCTTGTGCGGTTGCAGCCGAAGACGCCATGGATGAGCTCTCCAAGAGAGGCTCCGATACCAAGTTAAACAGGTTTGGAAACAAAAGTATATTTGGCGTCTAAGGAGCCTGTGTTGGTGTCCTAGTATATATACAACAAATATATATAAGAGATTACATTGGTTGTTACAATTGGAAACAGAAAATGCTAACCAAATACAATCGAATAACTATCTACCTATTGCCGGATGATAAACAATAATATTCAGACATGGCATTAGATAACCAGGGATAGCATGCCAATCTGTAATCTCTGGAACCATATCATGCTATTGATCTGAAGGAACACGCGTACGCTACACTAGCGCAGAATAAAATTTTCTACCGCGTAAACCAGGAAGCCATGCAAGTAAGAGATCATAGATCGTTACCACTAGACGCGCAGTGTAGCGGAAGTATCGTTGGTGCAGCCAATTCAATGAAGCGCGCGTCGATGCAGCAGTAGTAGTCGAACGTTCTCCGTCCAACCGTCTCCTCCTCGTGATCGTCCTGCTTAGCGCCGCAGTCACAGCAGCGCCTCTACCGAAGTCCACACATCCAGGGATGGAGCACCATGCGTCGGTGTGCTAGCACCAGCGCGCACGGCAGAGGATACGAGAGCTGGCGGCTAGGGTTTCGACAAGTATGTTTTCCAGGTCATTTCCTCAGCCCCGCACCTCTCCTTATATAGCCTCCAATCAGATCCATATCTGATATGAGTAGAGATCAAATCCTGCTCGGAAACTATCATCCGACCTCTTATCGTTCTAGCCCATTAAGTGTGTGACCCTGTAGGTTCATGCGTATTTGGCCATGGGCCGAAAACACCTTTCCGGCCCATAAGTCAGTAACGGTCCCTAGCAGGACATAATGACTCCCAAACACACACAAAAATCATATCGGGCGAACCTATATAGTGCTCATGTACCGATCCCTTTGCCTCACGATACCAGATCGAACTCAAGGCGAGAAACGTGCCATCCTATGATAGCTCGATCCTTCACTCAAACATCTAGTGGATTACTCAGTTGTGATTGACTCCTCAATCACATTTGGCATGGCCATGTATTTTCTTAATCCAACCACATCGAGGGGCCCAGAGATATCTCTCCTGTTATATAGGAGGGGCAAATTCCGTCTTGATCGCTCATATTCCTCCGCATGTTTCATAGTAAACCCGAAAGTTACTTTTATTACCACCCAGTTACAGAGTAGTGTTTGGTAACCCCTAAGTAAACCATTACACATGTAGGAAACAATGACGATCTCAGGTCTAAGGATCCTGCATACACCATGTATGAGACCAACTGATGACACTTAAGAATATAACAATTCTCGCAGTGTCTCATGATGGGTCAATCCAATATCATGTTCTCTAACATGTGTTTACATTATTGATTTGATATCTCATATCCATGATCCGTGAAACATGATCATCAATCAATACATATGCTAATCTATAAATCATAAGTGTCCCACATAATGATATAAGATCAGGGATAATTTAGAATAATATCAAAACATGAATAAAGAGCTTCACGAACAAGTCACATACTTGTTGATCAATATGAAAGATATTTATTCAAGGGACATAATAACAATTTATTCAAGCATTTATAAACATAGAAGTGATACAATCATCTCCATGATTGCCTCTAGGGTATATCACTAACGTGATCGGCAATAGCACTCCCATAAATAGTAACTGAATATTCAGGGATGATGGTTTCCGGTTTACAGGAGCTGTAAATAGCAAAATTTAATTAGAATTAGTAAATACTCTTGTGACTAACTAGATTCCATAGTGCAACACAACCATAAAACCAACCCTTAATTTAATAAGTATGCATGATAGAATGAAATAATACCATGTTGGGGGCTTTGGAATGCAAATTTTATAGGAGTCTCACGATATCTTACTAAGATCAGTGTAAAAATCATTGTAAAATATAGGACTCTTCTTTTCATATTTTAAAAAGCTATTTTTTGAATTTTCTACAGTAATGAGATTTCAAATGGAGTGTCTTTTTAAGACAGAGTTTATAAGTTGATTGTAATATACATTATAGAGACTTCATGTATATCGTCCAAAATTGCATGCGGGTTTCCCTTATTCCATACTCTCTGTTACGAACAACCTAAAAATCATAAGTAGTAGCCATAAACTATGGCCCCGCTTCAAACGGCTTCAGCTTCTGTCTTTTTCTGACTTCCGACTTATTTAAGATAGAAGCCATTTGGAACATGTCAGCTTCTAACTTCAGCTTTTTTGGTTTTTTTGCTTTTGTTTTTCTTTTTTCTTTTCATCGTCCGTTGAGATATAATGGTGTTTTTAATTTTTTTATTTTTCTTTAATTAAATGACTCAGAAAAACTAACAGTCATTACAGTATAATTTTAATAAAAGATAATTACCATAATTAAAATTCATAAATTTAAATTTTTTAGAGCGACCGATAAGCCGGAACCCAAAAGACAGACCTATATTTGGTGCAGAAGTGCTACGAAATTCCGCCGTTCAAGCTGAGAGTTCAGACATCAGCGTTGGCGTAGGCTGACCGGCAGAGCAGAACAGTGATGACCAGCAGGAGACCCTACCGGGCCAATAACCTGCCGCCACGTCACCGCGAGCGCCACGCTTTCGCCTCCCATTCGCCGTGCACCCCCTCGCATGACGTGGCCGCGACAACCCCAACTCCCCCCGCGCCCACTCGCCGTCCCGCGAACCTACACGCCAACAAATGACAATGACAAATGGTCCCCACGCAAATGCAACTTTCAGTTGGTCCCACATGTCACAGGCAATCCAGCTCCTCCTTGCGGTCGGGGTCGTGGCCGCACTAGCCCACAAGACTCGGCAGGGAGAAAAAAAGAAGACAGGCGCTCGCAAATACAAACGCACGCCATTCGCCTCCGCCTCCTCGCGTGCTCACAGCGGCGAAGCAGTGGTGTAGGGGCGAACCTTCTAGAAGCTTCCGGCCTTTGCCTCCACGACCCCGCCGCGGTGGCGCCGTCCACGCCCCAGCCGCAGGGCCTCTCCCGCCGCAAGACCGCCCCCGGCTCCGCGGAGCCGCAGTTGTCGCAGGCAGCGACCAGCCTCGCCGGCGCCCTCGTGCGCGAGCGGATCAGGCGCCGCGGTGAGGCGAGACCGGAGGAGGATCAGGGGGTGCCGTTCTGGCAGAGGACCTGGTTCCTCGCGCTGCTGCTGGTGATGGCCGCCGCGTCGTTCGCGCTCGCGCTGCTGCTCTACCTCGGCCTCGACCTCCCCGAGGCGTCGCCGGCGCAGTCCCACGCCGCCGACCCGGACACCGTCGTCGAGGTGGGCCTTTTCGCCTTCCCTTGTGTTTGCGTGCAATTTGGATGGTTGGGTTAGACTGACTAGCGTTGCGCGTTTGGTATTGGGAACATTGGTGCTTAATTAGTTTCCTCATTGTCGCCTTGCTTGGTGGATTGGATCAGTGATACGATTGTTTCTTCAATTCATGGTTAGATTACTTACGGATCAGTGATCAAGTTGATGCATGAGAGGACCAAGTTTCGGCTGCATTCCCACGACGTGCCGTATGGATCTGGGAGCGGCCAGCAGTCGGTCACCAGCTTCCCCAACGTCGATGACGCCAACAGCTACTGGGTATGAATCTCTCCAGTTTGTTGTATCAAACACAATTTCATCATGTCAGTCTGTTTTATACTCTGAGTTGCCCATATAGGATTCTTGGATTATCACTAGCATTTGGGACCGAGCAATCAACATTGGGATTCAATTGAGTTCAGTGGTGTGATTGTCGTTGATCCTCTGTAATTTTAGCTTCTGCTTGTTTTCGAAGTTCAAATTGTTTCAAATTTGTGATCGGAGGGAGTATATGCTTTGGGGTAAGAGTCGCTGGGAAGGCCAAACTACCAACTGAGAGTACTCCTTGTTGTAGAAAATGCGGTATAAGCCTAAAGCGTAAAGAATCTATTATAACAGCCTAAAACTCAGTTGTAACTGATGTTATGCTCTTTGAAGTAGAGTTGCTCAAATCTTGATATTTGGCCTTTTCAATACCATGTCAATACTCTTCATCAAGTGATAAGTCAACTAGAGATTAAATTTGAGCTCTAATCAATGCATTCTCTGTCACTAAAGTTTGCATATACAAATCATAGCAACTTCTAAAATTTCGGTATGACAGAAGATCTAAATCAAAGACTATAAGACATCAACCTAACAATAGCTTAAGATGATCAGTTAATAGACAACATAATCACAGATACACAATACTTCAAAGTTGAAAAATCCTTCTATTCAGATCTGAATTCAGAATACAAGCTGCTGCCTGCCAGATAATCATAGAGCAACATGATCTACCTGACTGATCGAACTAAGAACTCAAAGAGCAATGTGACAGACAGCTGAAAGCACCACAGATTGAGCTCAATTTAACCTTAGATGTACAGATCGCTTTCAATATGTGACAAATTTTATCATCGAGCTTTAAACTGAGCCACAAACAAACAATGTCTCGTAGTACTTGAACATTTACCAGAGATTATAAAACAAGCACAACCCATAATGTTTGTAAACAACGAACCAAAATACTCACAGTGCAGACGGCACTCAAAGCCGTCCAGAAGTGAATCAAGCCGGTGGAAGAAGGGGTAGAGGCGATTGGCGTGGTGGCCGCCAACGGCCGGAGGCGCTCCCGGGCCGCAAGTGCCGCTAGTGCCCGTTCCCTCTCTGTCGAAGTCGTCGCCGCCCCGTAGATCGGATCTGCCGAATGAGCCACGCACGGGGAGGAGACTTAGTGTAAGTCTCCTCCCCTTATCTCTTCGTGCCGGCCCACTGACAGGTGGGCCCCACCCTTTTCCTTTTTTCCTCCTTTTCTCAATTGGGAAATTACTGAAATGCCCCTGGAATTACAACAGTCCCCACCAATTTATCAATTGATAAAAGATGCTCAAAGTCTTGTTTAATATACAGCTATTCAATGATGGGTACCTTGCGGATTTGAATCCAAAGCCTAGCAACAAGGACTACGATTCTACACAGACAAAGGAGGATTTCGTCTTGATCCAATGCCTTGGTGTGAGAGTTTTCACCTTAGTTAAATTCTGTACTGGGCGGCAAGCCCTTTTTCCTCTCGGGTTGAGACGTTACAGTCATGTCCCCGTATCTAGCTCATGAGTACTCAAGAAAGTACACCTTTATCTTTCTTTGATTGCGACCTCACAATCACACTCACGTATATGAATTATTCTAGGAATCCTGCAGGACAATTCCCGAGGTCATATAGATATCGAATTCATTAAGAGCCGTTGCTCAACCTTCCATATAGAAAAGAGCACTGCAGCTAATGAGACCTGTTAGATGTGCTCTCTGATCCCACACAGTTTGTTGTTCTAGAGCCTAGTTCACGGGATCTCTGATCTTCTAGGATAGGTTACCACCAATGTGAGCCGTTACACGGGTATGAGCCCCATTTCCTTAGACATTGCAAGGATGGCCTTCCACGCCAATCCTTTAGTAAAAGGATCTGTCAAGTTCTTTTCAGACTAGATGTATTCTACAGAAATAACACCCTCTCTCTGGCATATCTTATCGACTTAAGTAACCTTTTTATATGTTTTGAGGGCTTCATATTGTCCTTACTCTTCGCCTTAACCAGAACTGTTTGGTTATCACAGTAGGTTAGAATTGCTGGAATTGGCTTTTCCAACACAGGTATGTTAGAAAGGATTTCTCTAATCCATTCTGCCTCTACAGCCGCTGAATCAAACGCTACTAACTCAGCCTCCATGGTGGATCGTGTAAGGATAATCTGTTTTGAAGACTTCCACGAAACGGCCCCATCTGCTAGAGTGAATACATAGCCACTCGTAGCCTTCATGCTATCCGAGCCACTAATCCAGTTAGAATCACTGAATCCTTCCAAGACTGCCGGATGGCCAGTATAATATATTCCCAAATTTGAGGCCCCCTTCAAATATCTGAGTACTCTCTCTAGTGCTATCCAATGATCATCTCCTGGATTGGACGTATAATGACTCAATCTGCTTACAACATATGAGATGTCTGGTCTTATTGCAATAGTTAGATACATCAAGGATCCTATTATTTGAGAATATTTAAGCTGATCCTTATGTTCGGTGTTTTTATATAGCTTTGCATTTGGATCATAGGGTGTGGCTACTGGCTCATAGTCTGTAAATCCAAATCTAGTTAGGACTTTGTCCACATAATGGGATTGTGAAAAAGTAATCCTATTCTCACCCTTTATAAGCTTAATGTTTAAAATAACATCAACCTCACCCAGATCTTTCATATCAAAATTCTAGGAAGGGAAAGACTTTGTTCTATTGATTACATTCATGTTGGTTTCAAAAAGTAATATGTCATCTACATAAAGACATAGAATGACACCTTTGACCCCGCTAAACCGATAGTAGACACATTTATCAGCTTCGTTCACATAAAAGCCGATCGAGGTTATTGTACTATCGAATTTCTCATGCCATTACTTGGGAGCTTGCTTTAGACCATAAAAAGATTTAATCAATCAACATACTTTCTTTCTTGCCCTTCAACTACAAAACGATAGGGTTGTTGCATATAAATCTCCTTATCCAACTCTCCATTTAGGAAAACAGTCTTTATATCAATTTGATGTGCTTGGAGTTTGTATGCGGCAGCTAGTGCTAAAAACACCTGAATTGTGGGTACACGAGCCACAGGAGAGTATGTATCAAAATAGTCTTCTTTTTTTGTGTAAAACCTTTAGCCACTAAACGGGCCTTATACTTTTCTATAGCACTATCAGGTCTACGCTTTCTTTAAAGATCCATTTGCAGCTTACTGGCTTACAACCAGGTGGAAAATCAGCAATCTTCCAATTTCCATTAGCTATGTTGGAGTCCATCTCGTTACGGACTGCCTCTTTCTAGTAATCCACATTTGGAGATGCGTATGCCTCTGAAAGGATTCGTAGTTCATCATCCATGACATAGGTGACATAGTCATCGCCAAGTGACTTTTCAGTCCTCTGCCTCTTACTCAACTCCCAACTATGGAGCGGTATTATTCACACTAGGAAGAATAGAGTGTTCATATGAACCAGTATGGTCAACAACTTCATTTGATCTCATAGAAAATACATGCTCAAAGAATGTCTCATCACGAGATTTCATCACTATATTTATAGCAATGTCACTCACATCGGATTTAACCACTAGAAATCTATAAGCTGTGCTATTTATAGCATATCCTAGAAAGACACAATCAACGGTCTTAGGACCAAGGTTTCTTTTCTTTGGTAACGTCACGTGCACTTTTGCAAGGTATCCCCATGTCCGAAGAAATGACAGGTTAGGTTTTCTCTCCTTCCATCCTTCATAGGGTGTTTCCTCCTGATTGCGAGGTAGAACCCTATTCAGAACATAATTAGCTGTGAGAACTGCTTCACACCCCACCAATAGTCCGGCTTACTTGAACTCTGGAGCATGGCGTTAACCAAGTCACGAAGAGTTTGGTTCTTTCTTTCGGCTCTTCCATTAGATTGGGGTGAGTATCGTCGAGTATTTTCATGAATTATTCCACTTTCTTCACAGAATTGAGAGAATTTGTGTGAGACGTATTCACCGCCTCGATCTGACCTTAACTGTTTAATTTTCCTTTCTAGTTGATTTTCAACTTCGGCTTTATAGACTTTAAAGTGTTGAAGTGCTTCATCTTTCGATTTAAATAGATAAATGTAGCTATACTTAGTCGCATCATCTATGAGAGTTAAAAATTACCGTTTGCCACCTTTAGTTGATATTCCATTCATTTCGCAAAGATCTGAATGAATTAGGTTAAGTGGAGAGGTGCTTTGCTCTTCAACATTATGAAAAGGTTTTCAGAGCTGCTTTATTTGCACACATACACTTCGCACTTTGAGCCCTTCTCATAATTATGGCTTGGAATTAAACTCATTTTGCTCAACCGCACAATGGCTTCAAAGTTAACATGACACAAACGTGAATGTCAAATATCATAAATTTTATTTGAATGGGAAATATTATAAATGTTTACATTATTGAGATCAAGAATGGATAAGCGGAACATGCCTCCACTATCATAGTCTTTGCCCACAAAACTACCAAATTTGGTCAATACGACCTTAATGGACTCAAATGCAAGCTTTATTCCTTGTCTACATAGCATCGACCCGCTCAGGAGATTGCGATTCATCATAGGCACATACAACACGTCTTTGAAGATGAGTGTGAATGTGTGATGGATAAGTCTCTGTGTTGGCTGGTGCTTGTGGGGCTGCAGCACCTGGTATTTTTGCTGCCCTTTTAGGACAGCATCTTAGACTAGCTTTAGGATAGCATCTTGACTAGCATCTAGGACAGCATCTTAGACTATAGGACAGCATCTTGACTAGCATCTAGGACAACATCTTAGACTAGCTTTAGGACAACATCTTGACTAGCATCTAGGACAGCATCTTAGACTAGTATCTTACCATATGCTTGGCTAGTTAACAGCCTATAAATTTGTATCCCCAACCCCTCAGGTTGGCATGGCATTGTGTTCGATGGCGGCGGCTCATCGAGGCGCTCTCTCCACGCAGCGATCCTCGGTGGCGCGCCATGTCCGCGAGGCGATCTCGGCCTTCGATGCGCCTCGAGCACGCGGCGGCGGCAGAAGCCGAACTCGCTGCGTGGCGAGGAACGCGAGCGGCGGCGGCGCAGCAGCGCGCGCGGCGAAAGGGCGTCAAGGTTGGCGGCGGCGAGCGGGTGGCAGGCGAGCGAGGAAAAGGCGGCGGCGGCAGATGCGCGCGTCGGCGGCAGCGGAGGTCGAGAGTTTGCGGCGGAAGAATAAGCAGCGGCTCCATCTCGCGATGGCAGCAAGCGACGCAGACCTTGAGTTGCCGGAGAGGAGGCAGCGGCGTGGCGGCGGCGCGATGGCGGCGCGCACGCCACGCCACGAGCGCGGCGGCGGCCAGACAGCGCGGACGCGCGGTGGCGCTCTGAGGAGCGCGCGACGGCGGTGGCGCTCTAGAGGAGGCACGCGACGGCGGCAAGATACGGGTCGGCGGAAGCGCGCCTTCACAGCGACGCGCTCTCTCCCGGTTGATCAGTAGTCACCACGAGTACCGGTATCGTCGAGAACGTCGGCCGGCGGCGGGTGGCCTACCTCACCAAGACCAACTACGTCGAGTGGGCTACGGTGATGAGGTAAAGCTCCAGCGCGGCATATGTGGGATGCGATCCGAAGACGGCGACGTCGACTACAACCAGATCGGCGGCGCTGGATGCTCTCATCGCCGCAGCCCCGCCCGAGATGCGATTCTCGCTACCAACAAGCGATCGCCAAAGAGGCTTGGGACGCCATCATTGCAAAGACGCATCGGCGGCCGACCGCGCCGCAAGTCTACATTACGTGCACTACGCGAGAGTGGGAGAAACGGCCTTCAAGCGGTGAGGGCGTTGATGACTTTGCTCTCCGTCTCAACATCATTGCGAGAAGATGGTGCGATTCGGCGGCGACACCTACGGTGAGAGAGAGGCGTGGAAAAGCTCTTCCATTGCGCCCCGAGAAGTACAAGCGGATGGCTCGCTCTATCGAGTCTCTGTTGGACCTCTCCACGATGACGATCGAGGCGTTGGGTCGCCTCAAGGTCGTTGATGGCGATGAGCCACGGCGCCTTCGGGACCGTCACCATTGGCGGTAAGCTCCTCCTCGCTCGGGAGCGATGGTCACGGCCAAGGTGACAGAAGAAGGGAACCTTCTTCCACGACAGCGGCGCATAAGCGTGGCAGCGCGCAAGCGCGCAAAGACGCCCGCAGCGGCGCGAGGACGTCGCCGAGGTGATGACCATGGGCGCCCGAGCGGCGACATCGGCAAGCAAAAGCGCAGACGAGGCGACACTTGCACAAGCTGCGGCAAGCACGGTCATTGGGCCAGGATTGTCGGATACCACGACGCGCCAGCCCAGCGTCGCGCAAAGGAGGAGGAGGAGCGGCGGCTCTGTTCATTGCTCATGCGAGCATCGAACTACCTCGGCCGGCCGGCGCGGCGACTCTCCTCCACCTTGACGAGCCAAAGCACACGCCTCCTCGGCGGCGATTCGGCAACGACAAGACCGACGCGGGTGGTGCCTCGACACCGGCGCCACCCACCACATGACCGGCGGCGGGAGTTCTTCTCCGAGCTCGACTCAGCGTTCGAGGCATCGTCAAGTTCGCGACGCCCGCCGTGGAGATCAAGGGCGTCGGCTGCTGTCGTCTTCGCCGCCAAGATCGGCGAGCACCGGCCGCCACGGTGTCTACTACATCCCCGCGTTGAGGAACTCCATCATCGCCTTGGGCGGTGGATGAGAACGGATCGCGCGTGGAGATCGAGCACGGTCTTCGCGTGCAGGATCATCGCCGCGGCTCCTCGTCAAGGTCGCAGAGCAACCGCCACGTCCTTCACGCGCAGTGGCGCAACCTCGTGTCTTGCAGCCCGCCGCGGCGACGGCGCTTGGAGGTGGCACGAGCGCTGGGCACCTCAACTTTGAGGCCCCGAGGCGGCTCGGCAAAGAGGAGATGGTGCGGGGCATGCCGCACGTCGACCACGTGGAGCGATTTTGCGACACTGCGCCTCGCCCAGCTGCGGCTCCCCTTCCTCGCCGAGCAAGCTTCGCGCCAAGGAGAAAGCCGGAGTTCGTACACGGTGACCTCGTGGCCCCGTGACACCGGCTACACCGGAGGCCGCTACTTCCTCCTCGTCGACAGCGTGTCCCGCTACATGTGGGCTGTCCCCGCCGACGTCAAGCGGCCGCGGCGGACGCCATCAAGCGCCTTCAAGGCTGCTGCGGGAGGCGAGCGCGCCGCAAGCCGGTCCCACGCACGACAACGGCGGTGAGTTCACGGCGGCCGAGTTCGCGGCGTCATCGCGCCGACGAGGATCCATCGTCACTTCTCCGCTACTTGTACACCCCGCAGCAGAGCGGCGTCGTCGGCGCCGCAACGCACGGCGGTGGGTACCGCCCGCGCCTCCTCAGCGAGAGGATGCCGGCATTCTCGGGTGGCGGTGATGGCGCCGATCCACTTGCTCAACCGCCCCACCAAGGCCCTCGATGGCAAGACGCCATACGAGGCACGCACGCGCAAGCCCACGGTGAGCCACCTCGTGTCTTGGTGCTCGCCGCCGTCAAGAGCTCAACCACGTCGGCAAGCTCGGCGACCGAGCACGCCCGGTCTTCGCCGGCCACGCGGGCGCCAAGGCCTCTGGCGTCCTCGCCCTCGCGACACGCGACGCGCGCATCACGCGTGACGTCGTGTTCAACGGCGACGAGGTGGGCGTGGGGCAAGATGGTGGGCGGACGGCCGACTCGGCGACCGGCCGATTTCGTCGTCGACCACGCCCGCCGAGGAGGCGGGGAGCGGCTCGTCTTCACCGAGCTCGCCTACCCCACCACCTCGTTCGCCACCACCTCCGGCGAGTCCTTCACCATCGCCACCACCGGCTCGGCAAGCCCACGAGCTCGGCGAGTCCACCGCCAAGATCGCCGGCCACGCCTCGCTCTCCACCCGCGCCTACTCGCCGGGATCGGCACTAGCAGCGGCCGGCCACGACGAGCGGCGCGCGGTGGAGTTCGCCACTCCGTCCAACGACAAGGATCGCGACGACGCCACCACGGCGGCGAGCCTGCGCTCTGCGCACGTGGGCGACCTCCTGCGGCGGCCGGCCTGGAATCAGCGCGGCGCGACTTCGAGGCGAGCTGCGCACTCGCGACAGGCGGCGGCGAGCCTCGTTCTTCGCCGAGGCGGAGAGAGACGCGGCATGGTGTGCCGCGATGCGAGAGGAGATGGACACCGTCGAGCGAAACAAGACGTGGGAGCCGCCGATCTTCCACCCGCCACCACGCCATCTCTCAAGTGGGTCTTCAAGCTCAAGAAAGACGAGGTCGAGAGGTGATCAAGCACAAGGCGCGCCTCGTGGCACTTGGCCGTCGGCAGCAGGAGGAGTCGACCGGACGATGCCTTGGCGCTGTTGCGCGGATGGAGTCCGCGCGTCTCCTCCTGCCTCGCGGCCCAGGGAGGTGGTGCGCCCATCACATGGGCGTCAAGTCCGCTTTCCTCAACGGCGACTTGAAGGAGGAGGTCTCACGCCCGCCACCACGGGATTCATCATCCCGGCAAGGAGAGCAAGGTCCTCGCTGCGCAAGGCCCTCACGGCTTGTGGCGAGCACCGCGAGCTTGGAACGCCATGGCGGACTCCACCCTTAAGCAAATGGGATTCCAGCAGAGCGCTCACGAGGTGCGGTCTCACCGACGGGGCAAGGGAGGCAATGCCTGGCGATAGGCGTCGTCGACGACCTTGTGATCACCGGTACCAGGAGGAGGAGATCGAGGCATTCAAGGCGGAGATGAAGGCCACCTTCCGGATGGCGACCTCGGGCCCTCTCCTTCTACCTCGGGATCGAGGTCCACCGAGACGACTCGGCATCTCTTCGCGATCGCCACGCCAAGCGCATCGTGGAGTGGCGGCCTCATCGATCGCAACCCACCCCACACTCCTATGGAGGAGAGGTGGCCGAGTCGTGAGAGTACGGCGGAGGAGGCGGACGCGACGCAAGACGGCGCATTGTGGGCGACCTTCGCTACCTTGTCCACACGCCGCCGGACTTGGCGTTCGCCGTCGCCACGTCGGCCGGTTCATGCGGCGGCCGACGACGAGCACCGGCGAGCCGTGTGAAAGGATCCTCGCACGTCGCGGGCACCTCCGACTCACGGCTTGCACTACCCAAGGTGCCGGCGGCGCGCGACTCATCGAATCTGGCGACAGCGACCACGCCGGCGACATCGACACGAGCAAGAGCACCACGGACGTACTTCCTCGGCAAATGTCCGATCGGTGGCGATCGGTCAGCGGCGGTGGTGGCTTTGTCTAGGCTGCGAGGCGAGTACATTGCAGCCTTGCCGCCGTTTTACTCAGCTCGTGGTGGCTCGGCTCTTTGCTGGCGATCTCTTTGGCGAGACGCGAGGCGGTGGAGCTCGGGGTGGGCAAACAAGTCCGTCTTGGCCTTGGCGAAGAACCACGTCTTCCATGAGCGCAGCAAGCACATCCGGTGAGGTATCACTTCATCAAGTTGCTGGATGAAGGGAGTGTCAAGCCAACTACATCAACACCCAAGACCATTTCCGACTTCTGACCAAGTCTCTTGGGCGGATCAAGTTCGTGAACTTCGCGCCAGGATCGGGATGGCTCAGATTCTCTCAAGGAGACACACAAGACTTAGGGGAGAGTGATGGATAAGTCTCTGTGTTGGTGGTGCTTGTGGGGTCTGCGGCACATGGTGTTTTTTTGCCCTTCTAGGGAAAGACATCTTAGACTAGCTTTAGGACAGCATCTTGACTAGCATCTAGGACAACATCTTAGACTATAGGACAACATCTTGACTAGCATCTAGGACAGCATCTTAGACTAGCTTTAGGACAGCATCTTGACTAGCATCTAGGACAGCATCTTAGACTAGCATCTTAGCATATGCTTGGCTGGTTAACAACCTATAAATTTGTATCCCCAACCCCTCAGGTTGGCATGGCATTGTGTGAGAAATAAACCTAGAAAATTACCCCATCTCCAAGTGTTATCCTCTCGATGAGAGTAAGGATCTTGCTATCACTAAGAGCAAGAATCCAGCGACTAACAGAGTGTTTCGCCCGAGGTAAGCTTTAGGCAAATCTGTTCAATCCCACATACTGTTGCAGTGGCTCCGTTCCCATTAGGATAGATCCATCACCTTACCTTGAAATGAAGAGAAACAAGATTGATCGGCACATATATGTCTAGTAGCACCTGTATCAATCCACCAATCAATTGATGGACTTGTCATAAAGGCCTAAGGTACATACTCTTCCGAACCGGAGCTAGCTAGTGCGACATTCACTTCAGCCTTACGGCCTTTATGCTGACCGGGGGATGAACCCTTACCTTTGCGATTGCGGCGGTGGTTGGCCTTATGACCAGCCTCCTCGCAAACAAAGCAGATAATTTCCTCCTTTTCTTTCATTTTCTTTGGTTGGAGCTTGACTTGGGGCTGATTCTTGAACTTTGGTTTGAGCCTCCAAAACTCTTGATCGCCACCTGATGAGCTTGGACTTGAGCCTTCCCTGTGCCATCATTGGCTCTGGCACGCTTTTCAACATTGATAGCTGCTGACAGCTCATGAGTATCAAGCGCTCTTTTATATGTCGGTAAGCGGTAACAAAGTCACGCCACGAGGGCGGTAACTTAGCCAGGATGACGTTTACTTGGAACTTCTTTGGCAGAATGTAGTCGTACTGATTTAAGTCACATATATGGAGTTGTAGCTCGTGGAGCTGCTTCATCACCGACCGTCCCTCGACCATCTTATAGTTCAAGTAATTGGTAGTTATGAATGACTCATTCCCATTATCTCCTTCGGAATACTTTTCCTCAAGTTCGTCCTAGAGTTGCTTAGCATTCGTGAAGTTAACGTAGATGTCGAACAGCCGGTTAGATAAGATGGCTAACAAACGGGCTAATACTGAATTATTCGCATCCTCCCACCACGACATTTCAACGGTTTCCAATGGGAACACTGGAGGATTTGAAATCACCCAAAATAATTTGAGATCAGTTAGCCAAAGTTTCGTTTTAGCCTGCCAACGCTTAAGGTTGGTACCGTCAAACACTTCCGGCTTAACGACGTCTGACGATGAAGCCATTTCTTTATGCTTAGGTTTTCTGGATTGTTGTAGAAAATGCGGTATAAGCATATATTTGTATTTAATTCTAGTATAATTAAGCAATATTATAGCACATTTCAAGCAGTATATAAATGACATAAATTGCATATAAACATGTAATTTTTCCATGTCATTTATACAAGAGCATAATCTTAATTCATGAAACATAATAAATGCTAAAAGGAGCATATTACCCACGTTCATGACAAAAGAATCAATTATAACAGCCTAAAGCTCAGTTGTAATTGATGTTATACTCTCTAAAGTAGAGTTGCTCAAATCTTAATATTTGGCCTTCTCAATACTATGTCAATACTCTTCATCAAGTGATAATACAACCAGAGATTAAATTTGAGCTCTAATCAATGCATTCTCTATCACTAAAGTTTGCATATACAAATGATAGCAACTTCTAAAATTTTAGTATGACAGAAGATCTAAATCAAAGACTATAAGGCAGCAACCTAACAATAACTTAAGATGATCAGTTAATAGACAACATAATCATAGATACTCAATACTTCAAAGTTGAAAAATCCTTCTATTTAGATTTGAATTCAGAATACAAGCTGCTGCCTGCCAGATAATCATAGAGCAACATGATCTAACTGCTGATCGAACTAAGAACTGAAAGAGCAATGTGACAGATAGCTGAAAGCACCACAGATTGAGCTCAATTTAACCTTAGATGTACAGATCGCTTTGAATATGTGACAAATTTCATCATCGAGCTTTAAACTGAGCCACAAGCAAACAATGTCTCCCAATACTTGAACATATACTAGAGATTATAAAACAAGCACAACCCACAATGTTTGCAAACAAAGAACAGAAATACTCACGGTGCAAACGGCACTCAAAGCCATCTAGAAGTGAATCAAGCCGGTGGAAGCGAAATCGCCAACAAGAACCGGGCACGGCACACCCGTAGGTGCTAACCAAGAAAACCTAACGCCCTCAGTGCCGCAGCGAGAGAGGAGCAAGGTAGACGGAGATACAATGCCCTCCTTTGCTGTTATGGGTAACCAAGCCGACAAAGCCAAGGTGAAGGGGACGCCGCACAAGCACACGAGAAGCACCGGCCAAGTGCCTCACTGCTGAGCATTAGGGGGCAAGAATCACCGCCGGCGGTTGAGCACCGACGAAGAAGCCCCAAGGACCAAACTCCGAAGCCAAATCGAGAAGAAGAGAGGATTGAAGAGATAGTGCACACCATTCTTCCGATGCGAATCACGGGAGAAGGCAACTTGCTTTAAAATCTAAGTGGAGGAAGGGGTAGAAGCGATCGGCGTGGTGGCCACCAACAGCCGGAGCTGAGGCTCCCGGGCCGCAAGCGCCTGTTCCCTCTCCGCCAAAGTCGCTGCCGCCCCGCAGATCGGATCTGCCGAACGAGCCACGCACGAGGAGGAGACTGAGTCTCCTCCCCTTATCTCTTCGTGCTGGCCCACTAAAAGGTGGGCCCCACCCTTTTCCTTTGTTTCTCCTTTTCTCAATTGGGAAATTACCGAAATGCCCCTGGAATTATAACACTCCTCACCCTAGACAAATTAGATTAGAAAAATGAAGCAGCAGAACCTCTAGAGAAATTTTCACCACTACTCTATCCAAAACATAAAGCAAGCATTACGAAACACAGATTGGCATCCAGAAATGATTGGATTCCAGTTTCCAGTCAGTCACTGGCCAGAAATCTGTACTAGGACTGTGGCAGAGCTAGTCAGGTTCATGAATTGCAATCCTTGCGTGGTGAAACTTATTTTGGGCTTATAACTAAGGAGTAACATCTTTCAGGCTGTAGTCACATTTCACCAATGTTCCTTCATCATGTTCGGACAAATACATCTATTGATCATGATGCCTTTTGCCATGAAATTGCTGTGGCCTAAAGTTTGCACCTTAAATGGGATATTCAGGGAACGGTACTGCTCAGGAGATTATTGACCATTTTTCTGGCCTTCTTTTAATGAAAACTTGCTCAATATGAAGCTTGTTTGAGCCGTCATATAGAGATATCTGCATATGAAATTCCAGCATAAAATTTGGTAACAGGAAATTGATATATGTGTTATGCTGTTATTTTTCTTCTGTTGCTTCATGGAGGAACATATTTTAGTAGTTGCATTACCATTTACCATCATAACTCATGGTTAGAAGTTCCATGTCAAGCCTTTTCTTGACAACTATTTTTATGGAATATGTTTGATAATGCAGATAGTGAGACCTCAACCAGATTCTTCAGCAAAACAAGGTAATCCTATAACACATGGAACAATTATAAAGCTTCAACATATGAGGACGAGAAAGTGGTTACACAGCCATCTGCATGCTTCTCCCATAACGGGAAACCTGGAGGTCAGCAACTTGTAACTTTCTTTTGTTTTTGGATAATGCACGCAAATGTTCTTATGCACGCAGAGAACTGTCTTTACTTCTTTTAATTATACATGCATTGATTTTAGCTACAATTTAGTTATGTGGTAAAAATCGGCGGAGTTATTGTACAACCTCAGCACTCCTTGTGAAACAGATATAATTTGCAAAAATGGTGCTTATGATAATTAAAGAAAAGTGTGCACCATTTATTATCTTGAAGCTTTGGAGTAAGTATTAGTACTTTGTTTTGACTCCTAAGAGTATTTGGAATAGGATGTGGACTTCATGACAACCTTTGCCAAATAATTTTTTTATAGAGATAGAACTAATAGTGCTGCCCGTAAGTTGATTACTTGCATTAAACATCACGGTGTTAAATGTATATTCATCTAATCTCAGGTTAGTTGCTTTGGTGGTGAGGGTGAGTCGGATACTGGAGACTACTGGAGGTATGTGTTGCAGTTCTGTTATAATTTTAGCGAGCTATTGTCAGATCTATTCCCTCAACTAGCTGATCTCATGCCTTGTACCATTCCAATATTAGGCTCGAGATCGAGGGCACTGGGAAAACTTGGCGGCAAGACCAGAGAATTCGGCTGCGCCATGTTGACACCGGTGGCTATCTGCACAGCCATGATAGGAAGTACACCCGCATTGCCGGTGGACAGCAAGAGGTGAGTCCATGAGACATGTTCGGATGTTCCATTTAATCCAGTGCTATCAAATACTCTAGGTGTGCTCCCCAGATAATGGAAGAGCTTAAAAACGTGGGTCAATTGGATTCTAATTCTCTGCCTCTGCAGGTATGCGGTGTTGGTGACAAGCGCCCTGACAATGTCTGGCTTGCAGCTGAAGGCGTCTACCTCCCGGTGAGCCAGCGCAAATAGCTGTATTGCTTGATAAGAAGTGCCATCATTAACAAATTTTTACCGTGCTTGGTATGGTTAAAAGTGCTAGAGAGTTGTAATCATTAGAATACTTTTATGCCGAGTTCAGTTCACTTAGCTTTTTTTGTTTTTGTTTTTGAGAGCAATGAATGTAATGTAATTTCGTTGTGTGTGAACTAAGGAGCATATGATATAGCTGATCTGCCACTTCATACATGGTTCGGTTTTGGTCCCAGTACATAGAGAAGTTTGGTCCGGTCCAATGTACGCTCGCCCATTCCAAGGGAACCAAAAGGAATTTAGGAGGATTTCATTCCAAACGAAATTTTCCTACAAAATTTGTTTGGATTGAAGGATTAGTTCAAAAGAATCCCGTAGGAAACATTCTTATCCTATAAATTTTGGAGGAAACAAAATATTAGCTGAAACCTCATCGAAAAACCCTTTGATTTTTAAATGTCTCTCTCTCTCTCCCCATCTAAGAATCCACCCTCCAAAATTTTTAAATGTCCTGGAATTTTCCGTTTCCTGTGTTTTCGATTCCTTTTGTATTGTACTGGACAGGACAACCAATTTATGGTTTTGTTCTATTCTTATGTTTTTTCTGTTCCCGCTTTTTGAGCGGGTAAATGCTCAAAGGATGCCCAACCAAAGCATACTCAACCTTGTTAAATAATTAGTGTCTTTCAGTGATTCAACGCAATTTTACCGAGAGCAATCACAACTACTAGCAAGACAAAAGTAGATGAACAAATTAACACAAGAGACCAGAGGGCAGTCCGTAAACTTCTTCATTGCAATGATTGATGTGTACATAAAAAAATAGCATCTCTTTTATATTTATAGTTTAGAATCCTTTTGGTATACATCTACGCTCCAACTTGGAGAAGAAGAAAAACCTAGGTGGGGCCCATGAGGGGCAGCCACACCCTCCCCAGTAGGTGTTGGTTTTGTAACATTTCTCTTTGTGTGAATATTACTACATTTACATGTTTCATTAAAAACTACTTCCAAAAACTCAGTAAAAAAATGAATAGATAAAAGAGTACATTGCGCACGCAAACTATATTACACTAGTTGCCTTGTTAAAAACCATTGTGTAAGAAAACTTTTAGTAAAAACTCACTAAAAAAAAGAGTACTAACCTTTGATCTATACACACACACACATATATATGTATAGAGGTGGGAGACATGCCGTGCTTTTCTGGGCTAGCCCGAGGCATGGCCGGCCCGGCCCGGCCCAAGCATGGCCTGGCCTGACACGTTGTGGGCCATGCTGGCACGGCACGAATGGTGGGCCAGGCTAGGCTTGGAACGACGGGTGGCACAACGCGGCCTGGCGTGGCGTGGCGTGCTCGGGCCGGTCCGGCCCGGCGAGCACGGCCAACACAGGGGTATAGTCGACACACCAGCATCGGCGGCCACCTCGGCCTTGCCTCCCGCCTCCCATGACTTACGGTCATCCCCACAACACAAGCTATCACAGAGCAAACAGAGGGAGAGAGTGGACGGTGTCGTAGCCGAGTGCTCTAATGCCGTCAGCGACGGCATGGCAGACGTTGGTGTTCTTCTTGCCACCTGTTGAAGCTGTTGCAGCCTCCCCATCGGTGCTCCGCTCCGCTGCTCCATCTCCTGTGCCACTGCTATCCCTTTTGTGACGCTACTTCGCCTCCTGCGTCGCTACTCCGCCTTTCGTGCCACCGCTTCGCCCCCCACTCACCGCTCTACCTCCTATGCCACCGCTCCGCCTCCTGAGCCGGTGCTCCACCTCCCGCTCGCCGCTCTGCCTCCCGTGCTGTCGCTTCACTCCACCTCCCGTGCTGTCGCTTCACTCCACCTCTTGCTGGCATAGAGGAAGCCAAAGGGCTAAGTTGGAAACTGAGAGAGGAAGCAGCATGAAGGGAGGGAGTGGCGAGATCTAGATTTGGCTAGCGGGGAGGAGGGGATGAGAAAAAGGGGAAATGAAGGGTGAGCCGTGTCGGCCGGGTCACAGGTGGAAGAAAAAGGGTAGAGGAGAAAAGAAAAAGGAATAAGGGGAGAAAAGAAAAAAAAATAAAATTATAAACTAGATTTAGAAAATGCAGGCTAAGAGAATATTTCATAAAATCTGGTTAACACTGATTAACTTGTGAAATTTTAGTAGCAAGCCGTCACGTTATTAAAAGATGAGTAGCATGTCATTAGTAGATCGAAAAAGGGAATTAGCAACCACTGATTAAATAAATATATTGCTACCAGATTATTAGGAAGCTCATTTAAATACTCGATTCAATGATTATAATTACCAAGACCGATTTAAGTCGACCAAAGCATGAATCATAGGAGCTTAGGCACATCAATCTATCTAAACCTGGAGCTACGGTTAAAAGCTATGGACCAAAGCATCACACATATACTTTCCCTAACACCTAGTAACTAAAGAAATTATACACACATGTATATAGATATAAAATATTGGTTAACACCTTAATGCATCATACATATATAACTTATTGGGCTATACTTGCACTAGTTAGATTATATATGTTTGAGTAGATACTATGTACGCATGTTGTTATAGTTACTATTTACGCATATTATTACTGTACTCTTTTCGTTATTCAGGTAACCCCACTCTGGGGCGTAAGGTTTTTAATGAGATAGTAACATTATATCTTTAAAATATCAAAGAAATTCTACTTTCCCCACGAAATATTTACGTCATTACGTGCCATGTTTTTACACAACTAATTAAATTTTAAGTAGTTTTTAACGATGCGAGTGTGAGAGAATTAAAGATGACGGTCGCCACCACCATCGTTGCCGCTGCCTTCGTCGTGTATAGTTACTTCGGGCTGGGCTTGGCCTAGCACGGCACGAACGTTGGCACAGTAGGGCTTGGGCCATGCCTGGGCCAGGCCGAAGGCGAGGCGGCCCAACACGGCACGGCAGGTGGGATGACCAGGCCAAGCTGGCATGGCATGACGCGGCATGAAGCACGGTGGGCCTGGGCAGTGCTGGCATGGCATGGCCCAATGCCCACCTCTATATATGTACATATATGTATATATACACATATATGTATGTATATATATGTATATATAACTATATATACATGTATACATGTATATAGACATGTATATATATATGTATACATGTCTATATATATCTGGTTTTCTAGTGTGGTTCGTGCGTAACTTGGTTGGTGCATAACTTCATGAATTATAGATGGTAACTTTTTGTGCATAAGATAGTAACTTTGTAAATATAAGTAACTTGATTAATTATAGATGCTATCTTTATGTTCAGGAGATAGTAACTTTTCGTAGCATTGCAATGTGAAAATTACGTTCTGATATGCTGAAAGTTATCACGTGAAAACTGTAAGTAATTTCGTAAATTATAGATGATAACTTTTTATGCATGAGATATTAACTTTGCCAAATATAAATAACTTGAAGAATTATACATGGTAACTTTATGTTTAGGAGATTATAACTTTTTCATAACTAACAACCCTGCTAAATCCTAGAAAACGGCACATGGTACAACTTATGAAGGGGGAGGGGGCGCGTGGTCTAACGCGTGTAAGAACTGTAAGTAACTTCATGAATTATAGATAATAACTTGATGTGCATATGATAGAAACTTTACCATAATTAACAAATGCTACCGCTTCGCTAGTAACTGTCCGTGGGGTGGGATGGTGAGGCGATTGGCTAGTTGGATCGGTCAGGGTCGCACGCTTATTCTATGCGGATGTACATGTGGTTCCATACTTATGAGAGTACATACTCCAACTTCTCATAAAAACCCACTTTTTATAGCATAATTTGCGTATATAGTCCTTTTATGTATGAAAAGGATATATAGCAAAAATAAAAGGTTCTAATGAAAAATTTTCAACCAAGTCGTATTGGAGTATATTAGAATTAATATTTAAGTATATACATACATACACATAGACACAGACAGACATACATACAGACAGACATACATACATACATACACACACATACACACATACACACACATACATACATATACACACACATACACACATACATGCATACACACACACACACATACAGACGTACATACGTACGTACGGACATACATACATACATACATACATACATACATACATACATACATACATACATACATACATACATACATACATACATACATACATACATACATACATACATACATACATACATACATACATACATACATACATACATACATACATACATACATACATACATACATACATACATACATACATACATACATACATACATACATACATACATACATACATACATACATACATACATACATACATACATACATACATACATACATACATACATACATACATACATACATACATACATACATACATACATACATACATACATACATACATACATACATACATACATACATACATACATACATACATACATACATACATACATACATACATACATACATACATACATACATACATACATACATACATACATACATACATACATACATACATACATACATACATACATACATACATACATACATACATACATACATACATACATACATACATAATGAGCACTTGCGTGCATACTACGCACGGGTCGCTGTCCAGCTGGTGCGATTCTTGCTGAGAGACCATGTGGTCATGACTCCATGTGAATGATGAGTAATTGACAAAGGTTTAGGATAGTCGAGTTTGGTTTGTGAGGTCGGACCATGTCGTTGCGCGGTGCAACGGGCTCGGTCGGACTTGGTCAAACCGGGTCGTATGGGATAGGATGCTTATTCCATTGTTTCGACAGGTTTGGACTTCGTCATGAGTAAGTATGATGTGCTTATACTATTTATGCTTTCATGTATCGAGCGGTGCTATGGGATGTATTTCTTGTCTGTGTTGGCTGCAGGACATCGAGTGGAGTCGTGGCGAGGCACGGGTGACCGGACTAGGCGCGGGCGGTGCCGAGGTCAGAGCGGTCGAGGTGTGCCAAAGACGGCGAGGACTTGAGGACGTCGAGGCGAGTCGTGGTGAGGCACGGACGGCCGGACTAGGAGCAGTGGCGCCGAGGTCGAGCGGTCGGGTGTATCGAAGACGGCGAGGGCTCGAGGTGGCTGCGAGGCTTGCAAGGCAAGAAAGGAGGAAACTTCCTGGAAGGTGCGCGAGGGGCGTTTCGGTGAATACGCAAAGCTGCACTAAAGGAAGTGGATTGTGGATAAAGCGCCATGAGTTGGTGGAGGCTTAATGGGTAAAGCGTGGTGTGAACCCATTATGGAGGCTATAAATATAGAGGTGCTCTCTAGTGCTGAATTTGAGGGAATAGGTGTAAGAGTTAGGGTTTTATTTGGTTCTCTCCATGTATGAATAATCGAGAAAGAGAGAAAGAGAGGAGGTGTGAGCTGCTCTCTACGCTCTCCGAGCGTATGGGGACTTAGTGAGATTGTGAGATATGAGCGGAATGTAAACTCTCATTTTAATCTTGTATGTCTCCGTTTCGAGTTCTAGCTATTTTGTGTTTGAGCTATTTTTGAGTTCTTGCACTTCTTTATGTTCTTTTTGTGCTTGAGTTGTTCTTGGCCTTCTTGTTGTTTCTAGTAGCTTTTTGCTGAAATTATCTCATCTCTGTTCAGCATTAAGTGTTAAAGCTTCTCTCAGTTTTAGTTAGCATTCTTGCTCCTTCTCTTTGATTTCTAGCTTGAACTCTCGTGACATTAAATGATTGGAAAAGTACTCATTTCTTGGCCAAAGAGATTGTGTTCGGCATTGCAGTTGCGGCTAGCAATTTGTTCTTCTCACGGCAGCAAGGTGCAGCAGTGCTCTTCTTGGGTCATTTCGGCCAGCATGCTCTCAATTGTGCTCTCGGGCAAGCATTTCTTCATGTGGTTTTGGCTGGTTGCAACTTTACCTTTTTAGCTTTTCTTTTTGCTACTTTCTTGGTGATCTTTTAGTTCCCAGCCGAAAAGAACTGCTAGTACCTTTGGTTGGCAGCAATGGTCTCTTTGAAAATCTCTTTTGTTTGTTAAGGCTGCTACTTCTTTTAGTCCTTTAGCCTCTCTTGGCAGCAGGCTGTGTTTAAAGTCTTTGCTTTGTGTTTTTACTCTGTATTTCTTCTCGTGGCTGCCCTCTGCTTCTGTTTTCTGTGAGCTGTGTAACTTCTTTATAGCTTGTTATAGCTATTAGAGAAGCCGAGGTTTCTGTAAATACTTGTGGGGGATAAATTTTTTTTAATCGACATTCACCCCCCTCTGTCGCCACTTCGGTCCAACAATTGGTATCAGAGCCGGTTAGCTCTAATCAATAGATCTTAACCGGTCTCAAGAGCCATGGCGACGGACAAGTACTCGACCAAGCCGCCCATTTTCGATGGCATCGATTACCCTTTCTGGAAGAGCCGAATGGAGACATACATCTAGGCTCAGAGGTACGCTATCTGGTGCAAGGTCAAGGTCCGGTTTGTTGTTCCTGCCGATGAGAACATCAATGCTGGGAATATGCATGATGTTGAGGCAAACGCTAAGGCAAGGAACACCATTATCCAGGGCCTGAGTCGTAGCGAGTTCGATCGCATCTCCCACCTGTCATCCACCTACGATATCTGGGAGACCCTCGACGCATACCATGAGGGCACCACCCAGATCAAGACGGTTCGACAGGACCAGTTCAAGCGAGAATACAACAAATTCGAGATGCTTGCTGGTGAGTCCCTTGATGAGTGCTTCGCGCGTTTCCACAAGATCTTGAGCAACCTCCGAGCGGTCGGTCTCACATACCCCGACTCGGACAACGCTCATCAGATGCTCGCGGCACTTGATCTGCGTGTTTGGGAGATGAAAGTGACCACCATCAAAGACACGACAGACCTCTCGACCCTGACTCTTGACGCGCTGTACTCGCGCCTCAAGACTCACGAGATTGATGTTGTCTCTCGTAGGTCGAAGTCACAGTCGATGGCCTTGGTCACCGATCCCGTTTCTTCTTCTGGTCCTTCTTCTGATTCGCTTTGCGGTTTCTCCCTTGCTGCTCTATGTGACGTAACTGATGATCAGTTAGAGTAGCTCGAGGATGAGCAACTGGCCCTCCTAGCTCAGAAGTTTTCCCATGCTTACAAGAGGAGGAGGGACAGAAAGAGGCGAGGACCCATGATTTGCTTCGAGTGTGGTGGCCCCGACCACATTCGGGCAAACTGCCCCAAGCTGGAGAAGGGCAAGAACGACTACACTGACAAGAACCGCAACAAGAAGACTCCAGCACACCCTCAAGGCAAGAAGAAGTTCCACGACTTCGGAAAGGCCAAGAAGCTGTTCCACCACGTCCTCACCGCGTTCGACGACCTCGACCTCAGCGAGGTGGAGGGATGGAGCGACGACGACGGGACGGGTGACCAAGATCCCAAGAGCGACGACGACTTCTCGGCATGTGCTTCATGGCCTCGAGGGCTTAGCGAGCGACAATGAGTGTACTCGAGTCAGACAAGGTATGCCCCACCTACGACCAGCTCAATCATACTTTTCTTAAGCTAGGTGGATTTCATGCTAGAGCTAGGGCTAGGTGTACTGAGTTAGAGAAGGAAGTAGATAGATTGTCACTAGAGATTATTGCTCTTATATCTGCTCCCTCTAGTGATGATTGTGATACATGCTCTACTTTGTTGGGTGATATGGAGAAGTTAAGGATCTCGCAAGATAGTTTGTCCTCCGAGCTTGATATTGTTAAGGTGGAGAATCTTAGTCTTTTGGCTGAACTAGAAATGAGTAGGATTGCTTCTACTTCATCTACTCCTGTTGAGACTATTGCTTGCACCTCATGTGAGGACAAGGACAATGCTTTTAGAGGTCTTTACACCATGCTGTTAGATCTGCCCGAGTCTTGTGAAAATTGCAATAACTTGAAAATGAACCTAAAACGGGCAGATCATAAAATATCTGAGTTGTATTCTTGGTTGCTTGAGCCAGCTGTTTCATGTTCAAACTGTCCTAAATTAACTACTGAACTTGAATCTGTTTCCAAGCAGTTTCAAGAAATGATTGACCACAATAAGAAACTGGCTAATTATGCTTCTAAGGATCCTGTTAGCTCACCATGCAAAAATTGTGAAAAACTAAAAATTAACTTGATTGCATTAGAAGAGAAATGTGTGAAGCTAACTAAGGACTCACTAGAGAAGCAACCATCAGATTGTAATGTGATTGCTGAGAAGGGGAAGGAGCCTAAGGGTAAGGTGGAGATGCTTAGCAACGTAAACCAACCGGCTATTAGTAGGACTGTCCTTTCAGGGTCGGCTGTGCGTGCACAAGCCACTTTCTCCTCTACTGTTGGTTCTTCTTCTGCTCCCTTACCCTCTGCTGTTCCCTCTTCTCCCTGCTCTTCTTGCACCTCTCTCTTTCGGGAGTGTCAGTATCTTATGAACACTCTCGAGAGGTTTCTAGGAGGCAAGAAGAAGCTTAATCTTATTCTAGACCAGTCCAAGATTTGCAGATTTAATCAGGGTCTAGGATATGATTATTATGAGGATATGAGGAAGCATCCACCTGCCATGCTCAGACCCATAGCACCAGGTGTGATTGAGACTGAGCCCAGGACCGAGAAAGTCCAATTCAAGTCAGCGGGCTTTGTCCAAGGGATTTCGACAAGCAAGGTGATTCCACCGCCGCCGCCTCTCGGCGAAGCCTCCTCGTGCTACTTCTACCTCTCGAAGGTGAAGTATCACCGCACCTTCTGTCGAAGGATGGACACTCGATCGATCGGTGCTTGACGCGCCAAGATTGCACGTAGAGACCGTCTTTGAGGCACTTAGGCGTATTCGTGGTCACCTCGGACCACGAGTGCACCTAAGACCAGCACTAGGTTTAGAGCTGTTCGTGTTGATGGGTTTGGGCAGCATCGAGGACTTGGTTTTTCCCGTTTACGGTTTCGTCCTCGTGCTGCTCCCGGTCGTGACTTCATTGTCGTGAGGGTAGATCTCGTTTCCCCCATCGAGATAGCTACCCGCGGCATGATCAGCATGTTGCTGGTGTTCCGACTCGCTTTCCCGTAGCAGTCGGACCCCGCAACAACTTCAGGTCTGCACACAGACCTTTTGCTTTGAGTGACAGAGAGCGTAGGGTAGCTAGAGGTCGATCGTGTGTGGCTACTACGCTACTCGGCGTGTTGTTCAAGATTGGGTGCCGAAATCACTCTTGATTTACAAGATCGAGACTTTACTCTCCGTTGACTCAGTTCGCGGCGAGGAAGGAAAGGTTTGGCTCGAGACTCGGGTGTTCACGACACATGACCGGAGATTCCCGTTGGTTTTCTTCCCTTGCCCGCGCTCCAGGTGATGAGACGATCACCTTCAGAGATGCTTCATCTGGGCGCGTCATCGCCAAAGGTACTGTGCGCGTTAATGATTCCTTCATTTTGAAAGATGTTGCCTTGGTTAGTAAGCTGCAATATAATTTGCTTTTTGTTTCTCAGCTTACCGATGACGGTTTCGAGGTGAGCTTTAAGAAAAACAATTGCAAAATTCTTGATTCTTGGGTTGTCGGTTTTATGGATTTCGCTTTGGGAGGATCTTTCGTGCTGATTTTGTTGAGTCTTCTGGCGATCCTCTCAAGTGTTTAGTTGCTTCTGAGTCCCGCGACCTTTCTTTCTGGCATAGGAGACTTGGCCATATAGGCTTTGATCATTTGACTCGAGTTAGCGGCCACGATCTCATTCGTGGTTTGCTGAAACTCAAGATGGTCAAAGATCTTATTTGTACTCCATGCCGTCACGGTAAGATGTTTGCCGCTTCCCATCCTCCGGTCACAGTTACGATGACCGATGCACCAGGACAACTGCTCCATATGGACACAGTTGGACCAGCTAGAGTGCAGTCAGCAGGAGGGAAGTGGTATGTTCTTATTGTGGTCGATGACTTCTCGAGGTTCTCTTGGGTGTTTTTCTTAGCCTCGAAGGATGAGACGTTTACCCACTTTCGGGGCTTGTTTAGTAGGCTTTCTGTTGAGCTCCCGGGTGCCTTACGAGCGATCCGTAGTGACAATGACACGGAGTTCAAGAATTTCTACTTCGAGAGTTTCTGTGGTGAGACAGGTGTAGAGCACCAGTTCTCTTCTCCGCACGTCCCACAACAAAATGGCGTTGTGGAGAGGAAGAACCGTACCTTGGTCGAGATGGCCAGGACGATGCTTGATGAGTACTCTACACCGCGGAAGTTTTGGGCTGAGGCTATAGCCACCGCGTGCCATGTATCTAATCGAGTTTTTCTTCGGGCACACTTGCATCGCACTTCATATGAGCTTAGATACGGGCGAAAGCCCAGCGTCTCTCATTTTCGGGTGTTTGGTTGCAAGTGCTTTATTCTGAAGTCCGGGAACCTAGACAAGTTCGAGTCACGTTCTTGTGATGGTATCTTTCTAGGTTACTGCCTTCTTCGCGGTGTATAGGGTGCGAGGCTGCGAGTCTAGTAAAATGGTAGAGACACGTGAGGTGACCTTTGACGAGGCGGTCACCGGGACTAGGCCTGACATCTCAGGTTCTTTAGAGCAGTCCGAGACCATCTTCGTGGATGATGAGGACGATGGAGATGAGGGTTGTCTACCCGATCCCGTCTTTCATCCACCCCTCGAGGTGCCCTCTTCCACTCCACGTCGAGGCGATCAGCCCATGCCTTCTACTTCTTCTGGAGCTAATGGCTCTGTTCCTACCTCGTCAGCTCATGAGGTAGAGGCCACTTCTTCTTCTCATCCTGGACCTCCCCGATATATCCAGGAAGCTCATCCTTCAGAGTAGATGATTGGAGACCTTTTTGAGCGTGTGACCCGCTCAAAATCTGGCTTATTTCAATTCTGTCTCCATTCTGCCTTCATTGCTTCTTTCGAGCCCAAAGATGTGTCTCATGCTCTTTTCGATGAGTCTTGGGTCAATGCCATGCATGAGGAACTAGAAAATTTTGAAAGAAACAAGGTCTGGTCGCTTGTCGAGCCCCCGCGAGGTCACAATGTCATTGGGACTAAGTGGGTGTTCAAGAACAAGTAGAGCGAGGATGGGGTCATTATTCGAAACAAGGCTAGACTGGTAGCTCAGGGCTTTTCTCAGGCCGAGGGTCTAGACTTCGAGGAGACCTTTGCCCCTGTAGCTAGACTTGAAGCCATTAGAATTCTGCTTGCCTTTGCAGCTTCTAAGGGTTTCAAGCTTTACCAGATGGTTGTCAAGAGTGCCTTCCTCAATGGCTTCACTGAGGAAGAAGTCTATGTGAGACAGCCTCCTGGTTTCGAGAACCCCAAATATCCAACTATGTATTCAAGCTTTCCAAAGCTCTGTATGGACTTAAGCAAGCCCCTCGTGCTTGGTATGAGAGGCTTAAGTCCTACTTGTTGAGTCATGGTTTCGAAATGGGTAAAGTAGACAAGACCTTGTTCATCCGTAGGCTTGGCGATGACCTTCTGCTTGTCCAAATCTATGTCGATGACATCATCTTTGGCGGCTCTTCCCATGCTCTGGTTTCACAGTTCTCGGATGTCATGAGCACCGAGTTTGAGATGAGCATGATGGGCGAGTTGACCTTCTTCCTTGGCTTCCAAATCAAGCGGACTCGGGAGGGTACTTTTTCGCATCGGGCAAGTACACTCGTGACCTCTGAGACAACCGACATGAGTGATGGTAAGCTCGTGTCAACTTCGATGGCCTCTACGGCCTATCTTGACCTGAGATGAGGATGTCGAGCGCTTGATCGAAAGAGTACGAAGTATGATCGGCTCCCTTCTTTACCTCATCGCCTCGAGACCGGACATACACTTTTCAATGTGTCGTGTGCTCGGTTTGAGCTTCTCCTCGCGTATCTCATCGCCAGAGGTGAAGCGCATCTTCGGTACCTTCGAGCTACCATTGACTATGGTATCGGTACTCTTCCTCTTCTGTCTTTCCTTGAAAGCCTTCTCGGATGCGACTTTGTCGGTTGTAGGATAGATAGGAAGTGGACTTGCACTGCCAATTCATTGGCATTTCTCTTGTTTCTTGGTCTTCGAGGAAGCGATCCGGTGTTGCACTGATCCACCGCAGAGGCCGAGCACGTTGTCGCGACCGATTGTTGTAGCGGTACTTTGGATGGTTTTGACCCTGCGGGACTTTGGGTTAGCTCTAGACAGTGTTCCACTCTTCTGTGATAACACGTCTGCTATTAACATTGCTAAGAATCCCGTGCAACACTCTCGTACCAAGCATATTGATATTCGATATCACTTCCTTAGAGACCATGTGGAGAAGGGTGACATTGTGCTCCAGTTTGTGGAGAGTGACCACCAGTTGGCTGATATCTTTACAAAGCCTTGGATAGCTCGAGGTTTTCAGCTCTGCGGGGAGAGCTTGGGGTGGTTTGTCCTTATGGACTGTTGTGAGGGGGAGCTTTGTGCTTTACTGCTTTATTATTTTGATTATGCTCTTACTCTTATTTGTTGCATTGCATTTTGGGTGCATTCGGGTTTAGTCCTTCTAGCACAGGTTATAGTGTTTCTCTAGTCTAGTTGCTTAGACGTCTTCCTCTCGTCTTGTGATCTAGGGTTCTGCTCTGTTAGCCGCTTCTCTTGTTTCACTAGGTTGAGCCTACTCACTGCTTTTAGGTTCTAGCGAGGGTCGGGCCACCCTCGGGTAGACATGGTACGTGTTTGCTCCTTAGTGTGCTAGATTACCGACTAATAGTCCTAGAGTCATATGGGGTAGATGAGAGTCAGTCTGAGCTATAGTATCCTCTATATCTTATCTATGCTTCAAGGACTGCCTGTTTCTGTTTTCTTTGCCAGCTTCTCGATTTTATTGCTTTGGTTCAAAGAGAGTTCATTTGGGAGCTTCTGGAGCTTTATATTGACCTAACTCAACTTGAACTAAAAGTTGCATCACATGTTGAGGGGGAGCTGGATTTTCATGCATTTTAGCATTTCGCATTGTAATATAACTACATTGAGCCTTGATTATTATCCTGTTATAACATGTTTACAATGCGTTGCACCTTGCCATGACCTGTGCTTACTTGCTAGATTGATCATGACTTTATATGTGTAGTTTAGTCTTTGCCATGATTAATTGCTTAAAACTGCACAACTTGAATTAACTCATGTCATGTTAACATTTGAGACTAGTCTGCCTTTAGTTATCCCTTTATGATTCATGCCATGTCAAATAGACTGAGTTGAGCCTTGAATCTTTGTTGGGCGTTAGATTGAGCTATGGTAGTATCTTGATGGCACATGAGTTAGTACAATCTTCTAAAGAAAGCAAAAAGATCTCTTTTGTGCGAAAAAACTGATTTCACCAATTGTTTCTCATGAGACGGCTTGCCATTGCACTAGGCATGAACTCAGGGGGAGTTTTGGATGACCTAGATCATCTTCTTAAGCTTATTGCTTGGAGTGGTCGCATAAGGCTTGAGATCTAGCACATGACAAAACAAAAATCTGGTTGGAAACAACCATGAGATTTCAAAAGAAAAACATGTCAAATGTGCTCAATTTGCTTAATTATCAAAATTTACAAGTACTTGAACAAGTGTCTCATTCTTGAACTTGTAGCACTCTAATTTGCTCAATTCTAGCTTCTTGGTTCCATTTAGCTTATTGACATGGCCCGCATCATCCTTGGATACCTTTAGCTAGACTATGATCATGGATAACTTGACATGCTAAGCATTTCAACTAAAGTTCAGATTGTGATCTTATGGCTTAGCTTGATTATACATGTCTTGTCATGATCTTGATAGCTTTCTTATGAGTTATGCCTTGGTGTAGTACTCATTTGGTCAAATTGGATAATCTTCATGGCTCTAATTGCTTAAAATAAACAAACTTCAGCCATTTCATCCAATTTCATGCATTATTCTCTTCCTTGCATCTTGATGTGTTTATTGCCAAAAGGGGGAGAATATTGAAAAAAAAGTCATTTGGGAGCCTTCTAGAGCTTTGGAGAAAAATTTGCTCTTTCTGTTTGTTGCTCTAGTGTTCCTTCTGTCGACATAGTCATTAGCTTCACTATCTTCTTGTGGACCATGTTTGACTTCCTTCCTGCATTTCAAACTCTTCTCTGTGCTTTTTCTGCGTTTGTCAATATACTCATCAAGGGGGAGATTGAGAGACCATGTGGTCGTGACTCCATGTGAATGATGAGTAATTGACAAAGGTTTAGGATAGTCGAGTTTGGTTTGTGAGGTTGGACCATGTCATTGCGCGGTGCAACGGGCTCGGTCGGACTTGGTCAAACTGGGTCGTATGGGATTAGGATGCTTATTCCATTGTTTCGACAGGTTTGGACTTCGTCATGAGTAAGTATGATGTGCTTATGCTATTTACGCTTTCATGTATCGAGCGGTGCTATGTGATGTATTTCTTGTCTGTGTTGGCTGCAGGACATCGAGTGGAGTCGTGGCGAGGCACGGGTGACCGGACTAGGCGCGGGCGGTGCCGAGGTCAGAGCGGTCGAGGTGTGCCAAAGACGGCGAGGACTTGAGGACGTCGAGGCGGAGTCGTGGTGAGGCACGGACGACCGGACTAGGAGCAGGTGGCGCTGAGGTCAGAACGGTCGGGGTGTATCGAAGACGGCGAGGGCTCGAGGTGGCTGCGAGGCTTGCAAGGCAAGAAAGGAGGAAACTTCCTGGAAGGTGCGCGAGGGGCGTTTCGGTGAATACGCAAAGCTGCACTAAAGGAAGTGGATTGTGGATAAAGCGCCATGAGTTGGTGGAGGCTTAATGGGTAAAGCGTGGTGTGAACCCATTATGGAGGCTATAAATAGAGAGGTGCTCTCTAGTGCTGAATTTGAGGGAATGGGTGTAAGAGTTAGGGTTTTATTTGGTTCTCTCCATGTATGAATAATCGAGAAAGAGATAAAGAGAGGAGGTGTGAGCTGCTCTCTACGCTCTCCGAGCGTATGGGGACTTAGTGAGATTGTGAGAGATGAGCTGAATGTAAACTCTCATTTTAATCTTGTATGTCTCCGTTTCGAGTTCTAGCTATTTTGTGTTTGAGCTATTTTTGAGTTCTTGCACTTCTTTATGTTCTTTTTGTGCTTGAGTTGTTCTTGGCCTTCTTGTTGTTTCTAGTAGCTTTTTGCTGAAATTATCTCATCTCTATTCAGCATTAAGTGTTAAAGCTTCTCTCAGTTTTAGTTAGCATTCTTGCTCCTTCTCTTTGATTTCTAGCTTGAACTCTCGGCCAGCATTAAATGATTGGAAAAGTACTCATTTCTTGGCCAAAGAGATTGTGTTCGGCAGCTGCAGATTGCAGCTAGCAATTTGTTCTTCTCACGGCAGCAAGCTGCAGCAGTGCTCTTCTGGGTCATTTCGGCCAGCATGCTCTCAATTGTGCTCTCGAGCAAGCATTTCTTCATGTGGTTTTGGCTGGTTGCAGCTTTACCTTTTTAGCTTTTCTTTTTGCTACTTTCTTGGTGATCTTTTAGTTCCCAGCCGAAAAGAACTGCTAGTACCTTTGGTTGGCAGCAATGGTCTCTTTGAAAATCTCTTTTGTTTGTTAAGGCTGCTACTTCTTTTAGTCCTTTAGCCTCTCGTGGCAGCAGGCTGTGTTTAAAGTCTTTGCTTTGTGTTTTTACTCTGTATTTCTTCTCGTGGCTGCCCTCTGCTTCTGTTTTCTGTGAGTTGTGTATCTACTTCTTTATAGCTTGTTATAGCTATTAGAGAAGCCGATGTTTCTGTAAATACTTGTGGGGGATAATTTTTTTTAATCGACATTCACCCCCCCTCTGTCGCCACTTCGGTCCAACACTTGCTAACTTGGTTGATAAGTAACTTAATGAATCATAGATGATAACTTTTTGGGCACGAGATAGTAACTTTGCAAATGTGATGAATTATAGATGATAACTTTATATGCAGGAGATAATAACTTTATCATAGCTAATAACCTCACTAAATGATAACTTCATGAATGCATGGTCTCTTACGCTGGGTGGTTACGGTCTAACTCATGCATGCATGCAGCAAGAGAGAGAGAGAGAGAGGAGAATAAGTGCACTTGACTTGTAATTTTTATCTTGTTTACAAGTTAAAAATAAAATATCTCTTTCATCAAAGGTCTGATTTGTGATCCATTTGCACCATTGTATTTGAAATTACGAGCTTAACAAAACAAGATACATGTCGAATACATTTCGATGCTGTGAAATTCATGTCATTGGAACTGTAAGTAACTTCATAAATTATGGATAGTAAATTTTGAGCATGATATAGTAACTTTGCCAAATATAAATAATTTTACTAATTATAGATGATAACTTTATGTGTAGGAGATAGTAACTTTACCATAACCAACAACACCACTAAATGATAACTTCATGAACTGTAAGTAACTGCATGAATTATAGATGATAACTTTTTGTGCATGATATAGTAACTTTACCAAATGTATGTAACTTGATGAGTTATAGATGATCCTACAAATAGTAAATTACCCACAACTGCGTGTTTCCACCAGCTCGAGCAACACAGGTCACACGCAAAGGGATAAGGCTTGGCTACGACCGGGAGAGCAAGAGAGAGAGAGAGAGAGAGAGTGAAGCACATTCTAGTTCCATGGTCAACACAGAGAGGAGACCGAGCAAGCCACCTCCACCTCCATCCCATCCCCACTCCATTGCCCCCAAAATCAACACCACTGAAGCCGAGGACCAAGAGGATGGACCATTGAACCTTGCCACAGCTAGATCGGGGAAGGAGGAGAAGCGACTAAGCCAGGACCAGAGAACTGAGGAGGCAAGCCAAAATTAGAGGAGCATGTGGGGGAAATCACCATCACCATCACCAAAGACCAAAACCCGACCAGATAGAGCAAGGTGCCCCCACATGCATCCCATTTCCATCACTATCATCACAATCCACATCTCTAAACTAGGACCATGGGTAGGCATCCATGGACTAGAATCAAGTCTAAGGGAGGAAGTAGAAGCATTCTAGAGCCGGATAGAGCCGCAACATGCATGAGCTGCGGTGTCACTGCCTAATGCAAAAGAGAGTTGTACCCATGGTAGGGCGACTTCTTGCACCTGGTGGTGCGCCAGCGTGCTCCTTGGTGCATGAGGAGGCCCTGAGCCCCATCACGACGTGCCAAGGCTGAAGCAACACCACCTAAGCATCGTCATCACCAAACCAACAACACGAGACACAAATCAAAATTAGAAACTTAGAAAACAAAATCTCTGGGGGCCAAATCAAAGGGGAAAGGGGGGTATAACATTTGGAGTGCATGAGAACCTAGGTCGCATTGATCCACCATCACTGATGGTGGTTCTGGGTGGCGTAGAGCTAGGTGACCGAGGCTGAATGGGAGGAGGCGAGGTCGAGTAGAGGTGGCTCGGGCGAGGCTAGGCCGAGTAGGCGATGAGCCGGGCTAGGTCGAGCAGGCAGTGAGCCAAGCAACCCGAGTAGGAGATGATTGGGCGATGCCGAGTGGGCGACGACTCAAGCGCAATCAGAGTAGGTGGGGTCAATGTAACATCCTGATTTTTAGAGCCTTTTTGAAGTTTTTAAAATAAAATTCACCAATTGGATTTTTCTGGAATTAATAAAAGCTTAAGTTGAATTTCATTTAATTAAAAGGTTTAATATGACTAAATTAAACAACAACATTTGGTGAAAGTATTTTATTTGGGTTCCTTGTGTCATAAGGAATTTTTCTGTATTTTTCTTAGATTTTTGGAGTTTATTTGTGCTCAATTTAAAATTCTAAAAAAGGAAAAAACTTCCCATCTAGTCACCCATCCAAGAATTGCCATGAGCCCTCCTCGCTTAACCTCACCCATCCAAGAATTGCCATGAGCCCTGCTCGCTTAACCTCAGAGCTCTCACCCAAAACACTACCAAGTCTGCCACTTTTCTTTCATCATGTAAGGCCACCTTCCTTCGTTTTATTCCTTTACAGCCCAACACACTGTTCATCTTCCAACCCGTCCATCAATAGACCGAGAGAGACACGAACTCTTCTCTCCTGCTTCCCATGCCAACTCTCAATCTAGGCCTTATCTCAATATCCTCCCAAAAGGAAAGTTGTGCCAAATCACGCAAGGAATCCATCCCATTAGCCTCTTTGCATTTCGTTCATCCGTTTGCCTTTTATCCCTTATTTTCTGAAATGGACTCTAAACTGAAATCCGCGAATTGGAGTTGGTTTCTATCTCTTCCAAGCCTATAAATACGACCCCTTGACCCCTCTAAACCTATCCCAAGCCATGCCAAGTCCCCTTAAAGCCCAGAATGCCGTCGGCACCAAGACCCTCCGGTCCCGAAATTGCTTGTCATGTTCCAAGCTATCCGGTGAGATTTTTCGTGATTCTTTCACGTCACATTGTGTTCCCATGTACCATCTACCTTCTTGTGAAATTAATTTGGTTTTGGTGTAGCCAATCTCCCGGAATCAACTTTCCCCCAATCTAGGCCAAGATCGTGTCGGATCCCAGAGCAACAACTCCGTAACCCTCTGTGTAAATTGCACTAGTCCAGAAATAGATAGTGCACACAGTAAAACAAAGATACATATCAAGCACAAATGACCAACAATATTTAATTAAAGAGTGTGGCCTCATGGCCAAATCTTACATTAAGACCCCTGATAACACAAATAAAGGCAATAATAGCGGAAACAAGACGATAAATAGTGAAGCCTGATAGCTTGCCTACAGGCAGACGACTGTAAGATGCGGCCTACTCGTCCAGGTCGTCACTATAGTCAAAGTCATCCTCCTCTGAGATGAGATAGCAAGGTGAGTACAAACTTGTACTCCGCAAATCACACGGAGAAATGCAACATAATGATAAAGGCAACAAAGGAAGGCTTCTAGGGTTAGTTTGAGCATAACACATCATTTAAAGAAATACAGTAAATAGATTGAAAATGCTGAACTTAATACAGTAGTAAAAACATTAATTATGATTGAAAATAACACCATTAGTGCAGGCTCCGACCCAACGCCAACCTATCCACAGGCATCCTACCTGGTCCATCTTTTAATCTCTTATGGATTCCATCCATCCACAAGGTTTTCATAAACCAATTTCGAAAAACAAAGTCTAATCTGTGAAAAACTTTTACTCAGCATGCCTATGACCGTGGGCACGGCTATCCAGGATAGATTATACACTCTGCAGAGGTTGTATAGCTTTATCTACAAGACATGATCATCCCATATTGCCACACGATTAATACACTTCCTTAGGTGTGCGGTGAGGAGATCATGACAAGTCCTTTACAATGCAAAGCTTTCAACCTGGCCAAGCCATCTCTAAGGTTTCACCCTAGTAAGGAATCCACCAGACCGGAACCCCCTCTTGAGCCAAGTGAGACTTCTCATGGCCAACGCCACGCTCACTTTCAACCTACAACGAGACTCAGGTTGGGACCCATAAATTAATCGGCCAGGACTGTCCCATGCCAGCTTTGTGGCAGTATGATAGGGCTTTGCAATACTAGCTCATAGACCAGTCCTTAATTGACCTAGGCTCAACCACATACCCCCTGTGCCCGACAATCAACACTGTGTCACCGAACAACAGTGCATGCCTACACCTACCACCTAACCATTGGCCTAAGTCTAAACTAGATTTTATATTTTATTTTAAAATATTTCATAATCCTTCTTGACATACCGAAGTCAAGAATACATTTGAAAAACTTATCATTTTATGTGAAAAAGTTATCTCAAAACAAAGATTATGTCTAAGCATTTGATATAAAATTCTCTAGTCCATACTAGTGTACTAACTAGAGTTTTATCCTAGAGTTACGAGGTATCGGGGAAGTTCAATGTCAATGGAGGAATTAACAAATAGGCAATAGCTAGGTTTAAAACTGAATTGAAATACGTTGAATAAAATTAAGCATGCAATATAATTTAAACCAACATAATTTTATTTGCAAATTGGGTTCAACATGATCAAGGAGTGTGACTTGCCTTGCTCCGCGGTTGGGTGTGTATCGCCGTCGTAGAATTCTCCCGAATCGTCGTAGTCTACACGTGAAAATAACCCACCAAATTCAAATAAAATTCAAATGAAGTCAAATAAACTCCATCAATTTATATTGAGGGCAGAAATGGATATATTGGAATTTTTGATGAATTTAGAAATTGAATGGGCTCAATCGGAGTTAGCATGAAGGAGAACGGGCTCTCGGAAGTTTAAAATCAGAGAAAAAGAAAAAGGCTAATTTTATGAAATTATTTTTCTAAAGCAAAATGGAATTATGATGTCTGCCCTAGGAATTTATTTTTGACCAAATTATTTTTCTACTAGAAAAGGGAATTATGACGTCATGCTAACATCAGCCCTAGGTTGATTTTCGGGCAAGGGGCTTACATGTGAACTCGGGTCTATGGACTGGGTCCATGGACGAAGGGGGTGGCTGAGGTGGCAAGGGTGGTGTGTGGCATTGACGTGGCTGACGAAGAGCTGAGGTGGCCGGGACATGGCACCAGAGCTCCTGCCACGTCAACTCAGCGGCTGACATGGCTTGGCCAGCTGGGGTGGCGCTCTAGACCTGAGGGTCATTAGCGCTCCAGCTAGAAGTGGCGGCCGGCGAGGGGCGGAGGAGGGAGAGGGAACGGAGGGGAGCTCGTTTCTACCTGGCGTGGGGCTCGGCGAGCATGGGAGGTGGCCGGCGACAAGGGACGGCAGAGGCGTTCGGGTCTTCCGGTGTGGCAGTGCTCCAGCGGCGCTCGAGCCCGTAGGAGGGGCGGAGGAGCTTCACACGAGCTCGGCGGAGGTGATGACGGCGTTGGCTGGGCGAGAGGGAGTGTCAGGACCCCGTATTTCTGAACCCGGACCCTCTGTGTATTACTGCACTAGTCCCAGATCAAAGCTAGTGCACACATTTAAACAGAAATGAATACATAACCAGCAACGCTTTATTACAATATTAAAGAGTACAAACCTAAAGGTCTCATTATTACAATTGAGGTTTTAAGACCTCGCACACACGAAACACAGCGGAAGCAAAAGATAAACTCGGTGAAGACCCATCAATACGCCACAAGCAATTGACTGGGGAAGCGCGACCTAGAACTCTTGGAATCCTTCGTCGAATCCACCCGCGAAGAAGTCGTAGTCGCCTTCTTGAGCTTCGTACTCCTCTGGTTATTATTTTTGAGTGTAGCATGTGAGTACATAAAGTACTCCGCAAGTCTGGGGAAAAATGCAATAGATGCAAGGCTTGACAAAGGAAGGCTATATGGTTCTTTTGCACAAAGCAACATTTTCATTCAATTACTTCTAATTATTTTCGAAGGCATCAATTTAATAAAGTAAATGTTTTAGCAGAAACTATCATTAACTTTCTAGTGAAGGTTCCAACTACCAACACTAGCTAACCAATTACAATTGGTCAAGTTTTAAACTGCGGGTTCCATCCACCCTCTCTGGCTCCAACCGCCAGGATACCCTTCCAAGAGTTCCCTCCACTCTCGGAATACAAAAACTTTGATTTTAAAACCAAAACCAGAAATCTACCATGTGAATGCATTCCTTGCCCGCCCTTGACCGTGGGCACGGCTATTCGAATAGTTTTACACTCTGCAGAGGTTGTACAACTTTACCCACAAGAGATAAATTATCCTAAAAGTCAACACACTTCCTTTGGCATGAGACCCAGATAAAATATCACAAAGCCTTTACCTTACTCTAATCTAGCTAGATACCACCCGCTGATGTTTCACCGTAGGTAGGCTAAGCTGCCGAACAGAAGCCCTCTTGCGCCATATGAGTACTGATGAAATCCTGTCCCTCACTTGTGAATAACGGTCCATCACGGCACCCACTTTCCACTGGTGGCACCTAAACTAGACTATCATAAGTTAGTCAGCTAGGTCATACCCATATAGACTTGTGGTTGTATGCGGTAGTGCTCGATGCGGACAAACACAAGCGTCGGTCCTTAGTTGACTAGGGTGGAACATACACTTTACAAGATCTCGTGCTTCCTGCACCAATCCAAACCAACCATCCACCCTAATCTAAACCAATTTCCACATTTCATTTTATTTTAAAAGAACAGTGGCAACTCCAATTACCACTAAACTTTTAGAAACACGAGTTATTACAACAAATCATAATTTCCCATTTTCAAGATTTCAAGGGTATTACATAGCATGACTAAGCATTATACTACCATTCTATTATTCACAATTGATTATAATACTCTCACTAAAGAGCCAAAGGAAATCCTAGGGAGACAAGGGTACATGGCATTCAATTTCAACTGAGGGCATAACAAAATTGGGGTAACTAATACCTTAAGATTTGAACTAATCTTGTATGTAAATAGCAATGCACATAATTTAAAATAATTAAAATATTTCAAAATCATAGGTTCAAGATGATCAAAGGAGACTTGCCTTCTTGTGCACCGGTTGGTCCCTCTTGCTGCGGTTCGACAAACTCTTCGGCGACATCGGGTTCTACGTGCGAAACGACAAAACAAACAAAATAAATTCAAATAAACTCCAAAAACTGTAAAACCAGAACCAAAAGATAGAGCTCAATTTTAGATGAATTTAGGAAAAAGAATCGGGTTAATCGGAGTTCGGATGAAGGAGAACGAGCGATCCAAAGTTTGCTGGGCGAGAAAATGCTGGAAAATAGCAAAAGTTACTGTTCACCCGAGAGCAGCACTTTTGGAGAGAAGGCTAGCGTCGGCGAGAGGAGGCATGGGTGGTGAATCTAACTAGCAAAATGGGTTGCTAGGGACCCAAGGCACATATAGGAAGCGACGGCACGCCAAACGAAGAACGATGACGGCACGAGCGGCTACAACGACATGGTTAGGAGAGAGGAATAAAACCCGGGCATAAATCATGGAGAAGTAGGGTGAGCACAGGCTAGAACGTGGCTTGGCGAAGCTAGAAAAATTGTCGGCTCAGACAGAAACCCACCGAAGACGATGGAAACGACGTTTGAACGACGTCGGGAAGGAAAAAGCAAAATCTTGATATCTTGGTGCTCGGTGAATGAAATCTAAAACCATTTGGAGGGTAGCTACCTGGGTTGGTTTGGCACAATGTGACACGAACAGATTGGGGAAAACACCACCGGATAGATGGGGACACGAGATGCCATTGACGGCCATGGTGAGGTTCGGAGGCAAAAATTTGTGGAGGATTTTCGGGGAAAAGGAAGTGAGCATGGCGTAGAACGCGATGAGGCAAGTCTATGAAAAATTATGGCAAGGGCTAAATTTTACCGGAGGCGACGAATCGACATCGGGAAGCGCTCTTGACCTAGATTGGGGAAAACTCGATTCCGGGAGATTGGCTGCACCAAAACCAAATTAACTTGGCAAGAAGGTAGATGGCATATGATGGCACAATGTGACGCGAAAGGATCACAGAAAAACTCACCGAATAGCTCGAGACGCGACGAGCAAATTCGGGACTGAAGGGCCTCGATGCCGACGGCGTCCTGACCTTTGAGGGGACTTGCCACAGCTTGGGATGGGTTTAGAGGGGTCAAGGGGTCGTATTTATAGGCTTGGAAGAGGTAGAAACCGGCTCCAATTCGCGGATTTCGGTTTAGAGTCCGTTTTGAAAAATCGGAGATAAAAGTCAAACGGATGAACGAAATGGAAAGAGGTCAATTGGGATGGATTCCTTGCGTGATTTGGCACAACTTTCCTTTTGGGAGGACATTGAAATAAAGTCCGGATTGGAAGTTATGAAGAGAGAGGAAAAGGAAAGAAACTGTACAGCGAGAGATCGATCGAGAGCGCTGGAGAAGGCGCATGAACAGTACCCGTGGGTACTGTTTATTCTCTCTCCTCTTTCTTTTTTTGGAAATTTAAAAACAAACTCCAAAAAATCGAAGAAAATGCAGAAAAATTCCTTGTGACACAAGGAACACAAATAAAATACTTTTGGCAAATGTTAATGTTTAATTTAATCATATTAAATCTTTTTAATTAATGAAAATTCCAATTAAGCTTTAATTAATTCCAGAAAAATCAAAATGGTGAATTTTATTTTAAAAACTTCAAAAAGGCTCTGAAAATTAGGATGTGACAGGGAGCTTGGGTCAGCGGCAATTGCTCGCCGTTGCCCTCATCGGCGCTCAGGGAAGGAGCTGCACGGAGTGAAGGAAGGGGGGAAGCTCGGGGTAGGGAGTGGAGCACGGGGAGGTGCGGGGCGGACAAGGGCAGAGCCGGGAGGGGGTTTAAATAGGGGAAAGGAGGGTCGTGGCGTGGGGAATTTCTCGCCGGATAAATCGGGGCAGCGGCGGTTGCGGGTGGCAGGCGCGGAAATGGGGAAGGTAGGCGCGGAGGTGGGGGAGTTGGGGTGGCGCACGCACGGGGAGGAGAGAGGTGGCTGGGTAGGGCGGAGGTAGCGCAATGGCCTAGCGGCGGTGCGGCGATTAAGAAGGAGGTGGGCGCGCGGGGAAGAAGGCAAGGAGGAAGAAGGAGGCGCGGCTAACAGGTGGGGCCCGGCGTCAGAGAGAGGGAGAGAGGGAAGCACGCTGACAGGTGGGGCCGAGGTGTCGGTGGGAGCGGGAAGGTGAGAGAAGGAGAGGAAGTGGGCGGCGGGGATGCAGCCACGTGGTGACGGAGCGGATCGGGCGGCCGAGAGGAGAGAAAGGCGGCGGACGAGGGAGATGGGCCGGGTGGCGACGTGGCTCAATCTAGGCCGTCCACGCGTCGGCCCAGGGGAGGGAAGAGATAATTAAATTTCTGTTTTTGATTTTGATTTTCAGAAAAGCCGAATAAATTCAAAAAGGCTCAGAAAATATGCAATAAATTCCAAAAATTCTAGAAAAATTCATAGAAATTCCTGGAGATGTTTTGGACTTACATTAAATTCCTAGAGAAATTACACGAGGGGTAGAGTTTTCATAAAATTCTGGATGGGTTAAGCTGGGGGAGCGAATGGTTAGTTCACTGGTGGTTCATTACGTGAATCCTAGTTCACGGGTGATTCATTGGAATGAATGGTCGGTTCACTTGTGGTTTGTCTCAATTCCTTTGATTATTTATTTATAATCATTTTCCAATCCCGCTTTTCAACCTATTTATTCTATTTACTTTAAATTGCTGCTTTCTGCAAAATTAACCTTTGTTACAAATGATTTGTTGAATACTCTATGTACTCATGGCTTTATCCATATTTGCTCAGTTGAGGCAGAAGGACCAGATTAGCAGGAGGTATTAGAAAGAGGATACTTCGATGACTTCACGGATTAGGACTTTGCTCCCAGTCGATTGCCTGTGGGCATGTCGAATGGCTACTACGCTTATTTCTGTTTTTCTACTGCAAGTTTCTTAAGCCATTCAGGCTATTATTTGTAAGCTTGGCCATAAGGTTGTAACTCTAATAATTATTAATAATATTTGAAACTTTTCTTAGTGAATCATGATATGGTTGATATTTTATCTTTGTTTATACTGTGTGCACTAGTGTGATCCAGGACTGGTGCAGAATACACATGAGTGTCCAGATTTGCATATTCGGGTCTCGACAGCCGAAGAGGAAGGAGGAGCTAAGGGGGAGAGCAAGTTACTGACTTGGCCAGCCGCACCAGGGGAGGAGCTAGAGGCGAGTAGGGAAGGGGAAACACGCAAAGTAGGAGAGAGAGCGCGAGGTAAGGAGAGGAGGCGGTGTTAGTGTGAGTGGGAGTAGAGAGAGAGAGAGGGGGAGTCAATAGAGGGGTAAACTGGCCGAGGCCTGTTAGGTTGGGCGAGAGATGGTGATATTATATATATATATATATATATATATATATATATATATATATATATATATATATATATATATATATATATATATATATATATATATATATATATATATATATATATATATATATATATATATATATATATATATATATATATATATATATGTAAGTGGTATTTGGTTGGTGATGAATAGCTTAAGAAACTTGAAATAACAACATATTTTCACATTAGCAAACATGACAACAAAGAACAAGTGCACAAAACTAGAAATTAAATATAAATGTAGTGATCTATTTTGAATCAACATAAGGTTTGCCATCAAGACACATCGATGTAGCATAATTTTTATTTTCATAAATTAAATCATAGCCTATGTATTAAATGTAGGCAACTATCCAAACTAAGAGAAAGGACTCTACCTAAATGCATCTAAACCTGGGAACCACTACCATATTCTAGGCAAGCATGCCTTTGATCATTTTTGGATGGAGTAAATTCGCATAAAAATTGTTTTTAATGCTAGCTTAATATCATTCTCTGCATAAAATGAATTTTGCAAGAAATCATGTGCTGGATGTTAATGACGATGAATATGGCAGGTTAGGTAGTTGATGGAGCAACAATCCTACAGATAAATAATAGGTGGGTGGAGGGTGCCCAGAAAAGGAAAGATAGTGATAGGCGTGGGGCCCTCTACAATGGTTACAATACAAGGACTAACCGACTCTCACTTGTATAATGAGCCGTATTTACCGTGTTGACCATGATCCTATGTACAACAGACATAATATTTTACTCTATCAAGTTATTATACACTCCACATAGGTATGTAGCATACTAGGGATTGGGTAAGGCCAAGAGTGGCAATACCCCCATTGTGGCTATATGGACCGTGATGGGTGCTGGGTGATAGATATGCTTCCCTAGCATGTGTCACGCGGTGGATATGCCTCCCTGACACAGGTGGAATTATAATATACTGAAGTAGAGAAAATATTTTGAACTCCGACTTAAGCATCACATCTAAGGGAATGGGAATGAACCTGTTGTAGTCAAAGTCGGGGTTGCTTTGGGTAAGGTGATACAAGCATGCGTGGTGCTAAATAAACCATGAATTCACACCTGTCTCCTGGACTGGAGGCTATGGAAGCCTACAAGGGGTCTTTTCTATGAGTACAAGTGACTAGTAAATTTGTAAAGGTAAACCTGACAATTTTGCAACTTAAAACTTATTTTAAGAATGATGATGAGAAGAGATATGATTTTTGATTTGATGGATGTTGCTCAGGTAATTGCATATTTGCTATTAATGCTTGCTGAGTACTTTGTACTCATTCTTGCTATTAATTCTCCTTGTTTAGAGGTGAGTCGGTATGATGATTTACCTGGTTATGATGAGGTCTATGCGGAGGACAGCTATGCTGAGGAAAATGAGATCGGCCTAGATTATGACGCGTACGAGACGGATGCCCTATATGGAGGATTGGGATGAGTAGGCGGTGATCAATAGCTATTTATGTGATCCTGAGTATAATGGTGTGTCGCTATCTATTAGTTTCAGTATTTGCATAATTATTAATTGGTAACACTTCTATTTCTATGTGTTGTAATATTTGGGCAATGATATTGTAATAATATTGTACCGTCTCTATCTATTATTCTCCTACAACACTCTAATGTGGCTTATTATTTGATAAAACATGAATTTATTCTATTTTGTTGGATAGTAACCATAGACTAGTGCCATTACCTAAGGTAGTGATGGCGTGGGTCATCACACAAGGCGTCTCTTAGGCCAGTAGCAACTACCACCCCTTCGATCTATTTAAGGTAGCACTGAGGGTGACAGGAGGCAATTCAATTCAATCCGATTAGATCTTATTCTGTTAATTATGTAATTAAGACACGTTGCTTCCTGAGATAATTGAGCACTCCTATAAACACTCTTTAGTAATAAAGAAACACTTTACTCCTTCTGTGTAGTTTCGAGAGTGATCACTCCTCATTTATACTCGTAAGATTGACTTCTAACTTGTCGACAACTCTTTACATAACCCATTTGTATTTGTGCAACATACGTAGCATTATCTTCATATATAATAGTGGGGTTTGGATAGTGTTCAAGCCACATGACTACTGAATATGACGAATCATTTGTCTAAGCCAAACACATTCACGTGAGGATTCATACAATGCAATTATCTCTGACTAGTTTGTAGACATTGCTATGATGCTTTGCTTTGTTGACTGCTAGGAAATGGCTATACCACTACACAGTAACACAAATCCAGTCTGACATATTTGCTTTATGGGGATCAGATAGAAATCCTATATCTGCATATTGCACCATGGTCAAGTCTTGGTTCTTCTCGTAAAACAATTCGAGTTTTTGAGTTTCTTGGAGATATTGGAGTATTGTCTTAATGCTAGCCCAATGTCTTCTAGTTGGTGCCAAACAGAACCTTGCTAATAGGTTAACTTCAAATGCGATATCAGGCCTAGTGCAATTTGCAGGATACATTAGTGCTTCTATGGTGCTTAAGTATGGAACTTTTGGTCCTAATAATTCTTTCTTTTGCTCTGTAGATCTGAATGGGTCTTTCTCTACTTGAAGAGATCTATTTACCATGAGGGTTCTCAATGGATATGATTTTATCCATGTTGAATTTCTCTAATACCTTCTTGGCATAAGCAGACTGGTGCGCTAATATTTCTCCAAGGAAATACTCTAGCTACAAGTCTACGCAATACTTAGTCTTACCCAAATCTTTCATTTGAGACTCTATCTTAAGGTAAGAGCTATCATCAACATACATAGAAATAATACAGAATCTATTTTTGGACTTCTTAATGAACACACAGGGACAATCATCATTTTTTGTGTAACCTCTCTCCAAGAGAGAGTCACTTAGCTGGTTGTACTACATTCTATCAGATTGTTTTAACCTGTGCAACAACCTGTACAGTTTGACATTATATATATATTGTAATTTGTTTTATTAGAATCTGGTATTTTAATTCATTCTTTGACTTTCATGTAAATATCTGTATTCAATGATCCATACAAGTATGTAGTCACTACATCCATCAATTGCATTTTCAAATTCATATTTACTCATTGATATTAAGTACCAAAAAGTTATTTCACTCATAATAGGAGAATATGTTTCATCATAATCGATGTTGGGCATCTGCGTGAAACCCTTGTGCTACTAGCTTCGCTTTATATCTGACCATCTAGTTGTTCTCATTTCTCTTCTGAACAAACACCCATTTATGTCTTACTAGGAATACTTTGGGAGGAGTGCTAGCTACTGGCCCAAACACTTCTTCCTTATTTAGCAAGCACAATTCTTCCTCAATTTCTTACCATTTGACTCTATCTGGGCACTTCCTACACTCTACGATGGACTTATGTTTTGTTTCTAGGCCAATACTATCAGCAATTTTGTGTCCATGCATGTGTTTTACTAATGAGAGTCCAGTGCATATTATTTGTACTTGGATTAGTTACTTGTTCTTTGATGCGCATGGTGCTTGATGATTGTTGCAGTCAGCAACAAGATCAAGGCTACGGAAGGGGTCTTGAAGCCATGTCATATTGCATAAGTCCAGGTGGATCATCATTTAAAGTAGAGAAGCATGGTAGAAAGACAAAGATCGTGAGGAGGCATGTGTGTGTGGTATGCCAATTGGACTTGTGTATTTCAAGTGGTGATGGTTCTCGAAGTAGACGTACGATCTTGGTGACAAGTAATTGGGCATCATGGACTATGGTGTGATGTGGTATGGTGTGCCACAGGACTTGGGCATTTCAAGTGGTGACGGCCTCAGAGTAGATGCACGATCTTGGCAACGAGGCATTGAGCATCGTATCTTTGTGAAGACTGGTTGGTGGCAACTAAGGAAATTATCGAATATCAGGTGGAGTGGCGGTTTGCAAAATAGCAGCATTGGCCTAAGTGATTTAGGTCATATCTTGGAGGATGGTGCATCGTATCAGGAGCCATGGAAGTCACGCTTTGAAAAGCATGCAGCCATGGAAGTCACACTTTCAAAAGCATGCAAGTGTGTGCTAAAAGTAAAACCCATTTATGTGTGGGTTACTAGGTTTCCCCATTTGTAAGTGGATGAATCCACTAAGGGTTGCTAGTTGTTTTGGTTAAGTGGGAGGTGAGACCCTCACCCTTGTGTGTATTGAGAGATGTATAAAGTGGAGAGAGGAGAGTGTAGGGTTTCTGGTGTGTGGAGCCTTGTGTGTGCTCTAGGCTTAGAGCTTTTCCATCCATGAGGAAATGGTTCTCAAACATTCTTCTCTAAGTGAAATAAACATCCTAAGTTTGCCAAGTGAGTTGTGCCAAGGATCCTTCCTTGTGCTTTGATTTGCTTGGCTTTCTTATTTGGATTTCTCTCCCTTAATCTTTTCTGGTGCCAAGGACGTATAAGAGGTAGTGATATCTCTTGGAGATGAGATCCTATCCATTTAGGCACCTTCTAGGGAGGGAAAGTTCTTGTGTTTAACCCTTTTTCCTCAAGAGAGGTGATTTGGGGTTTTGCTCTTGTGGGCATTTTAGCTTGAATTTTTGCTGTGATCTAGTATGGTATAACATATGAGAACCCATCCAAGGTCATCTAGAACATCAAGCACTTACAAGTAAGAGTATATTAAGGTTTCTCTTTTTTTGCTTAGTTTTGGTGCAATCTTTATTGTTTGGATAAATATTGGAACTTTGGCTTCGATCTTCATGATCCATGATTAGAATAGGTTCTTGACATCCTAGGGATGCTTTGTGTCAAGTTTCACTGCTTTTGGGTTAGTGGTTTAAAAGTTAGCTCATTTCTTGGATCATGTGCAGTGCAGTTCTGCACTATGCCTCAACAAGCGGTCAAACCACAAGGAACCAAGTGGTTAGACTGGCCATTCTTGGTTGGCCAGCGGTCAGACTGCTCCCAAGCTAATTGTCAGACCAATTGAGATAGAAGTCTCGGCGATCTTTGTGATCCTTGGCTCCTGACTTTGGTGAGCTTGTGAGCGTGTGTTTTTGCCGCATAGATTGATAATACCTGGGAAATATTTTGAAGTCATTTACCCCCCTCTTATACTACACCATGCTTGTGATGACTATATGACACCATTGTGTATGATTGTAGTAAGTTTGTGTTGTCGAAAATGAAATTGGACAAATTTGGGAGAAGTCACAGGGAAGTGCGGTCATAACAATGTGTGAGTGTGGTTGATCGTTGGGCATAGGCAATCATACCAGCCACAACATGGTGGTCAGACTGCCGGTTCGACCTTGGATGAATGGGCATGGGACAGTCTGACCGCCATGTATATTGCGGTCAGACTGACCATTTGAATGGACACCAGACACTTATGTGGATATGCCTTGGGAAGAATTTGCACAAGAAGGAAATGAAAATTGATACTGGAAATGAAACTTCATTGAAAATTATAGATTCTAGGGAGGCTATTTTTCTGGACAAGTTAATCGGTTTGACTAGCAAGTCCATGGCGGTCAAACAGGCAGCAGTCTGACTGGCATGATGGAGGGAGTCATACCAGGCTGAGAATTTTCAAGTGAAAATTACTCCAAACTCAAGATTGAGAATTGAGATAGGAAATTGTCTAGGGATTTGGCATCATGTCATATGTGGTGTATAATGCATTTTGTGAACTGACTTGGGTTAAGTAGGAATAAACTTGTGCCCAAAAATGGTTTGCTTGATCTAGTTGTGCAAGTGGTTTGGGAGTCAACAATTATCAATGGCGAGGAGGACCAGGACTTGCATGGGAGAACAAAGGTCTAGTGAGGTCATGGAGGACATGCAAAATGGTTGGACTCAACCATGGTACAAGATGGACAAGGACCATAGAAGTTACAAGTGGTCAAGGTCAAGCGGGATATGTGGTGTGCCATGTGACATGGACCTATTTGCAAGTGAGGATGGTTTAGTGGCATCTAGATGTGTGAGAGGCCTGACGGCGGGTCATTGGGGTCACAAGAAAGATGGCAAAGCATGGACAATGCTTCAAGGCTATGGATGAGCGATACATCGGTTGTTTTGCTAATTGGTCTTTTGCCCAAAACCAACAAAGTGAGCGGTTTGCAAAACCACGCTGGAGACCTAAGCAGATTAGGTCAAGGCATCTCCAAGGAGAGCAGGGCATGACGGATTTAGGAAATTGGAGCCAAAGTTGAAGATGACACATTAAAATACGTTTGTGAGTTAAAAACCCATGTGGGTGCCAGGTTATCAGGTTCCCATGAGTGGGCAATGGATAATATCCACCTTGTATCCTAAGTTTAGGTTAGGGTTTGAGCCTCCACTATATAAGGAGGATCGTGAGAGAGAGAGATAAGGACTAGAGAGAGAAGAGTGAACTCATGTATTGAGAGAAACCTAGGATTTTAGAGGAGTGCTTGTGATCTACCCTTGGTGCTTTGTTCTCCGATTGGAGTGCCTATTATCTTTCCTTTCTAAGTGGTAATAGAAGATTAAACTTTGTTTATCATGTCTCTTGTGCGTTTTGGTTTGGTTTTCTTCCCTTCTTGTGGTGGATTTGGTGTTTCTTGATTCCTCCATTTCCAGCTTATTTCTTGGCATGTTTTTTTTATTACAAGGATGTCTTACAACCAATCTAAGACCATCATAGCCATCTAGAGTCTACGAGCTTGCTTAGATCATAGTTTTCCTCTTCTGTCCAGTTTTGGTGCAACTTCCTCTAGAATGAATAAAGATTGGAACTTTGACAACGATTATTGAAATCTTTTGTTGGAATAGGTTCTTGATATCCTAAAGAAAATATGTACCACATTTTAGGTGATTTTGAGCTTTAGATCAAACATTAGTTTGCTTTGTGAGTTAGGCATCGTGCTACTTTTGAGTCCTGGAACCGAAGCGATCGGACTGCCCTTGACCTAGTGGTCAGACCGGCCAAAAGTGGTCAAACTGGCCTGAGGGTGGTTTGCTGATTTTGTCTACTTTCCACTATAGTGAGTTGGCGTCTGGCTATTGCAAGGTAGATTTGATCCTAGTAGCTGTTTGTAGCTATTTAGGTGAAAAATCTTGAATACCTAGGGGAAAATTTTATTGGATTCATTCACCTCCCTCTAATTGCCATACCCGATTCTTCACAAAGTAAATGTAGACAACAATAATCTTTCTATTAAATGCTTATCCTGAATCCACACAATTAGTGGAAATTTCTTTAATTATTTCTTCACCTAGCTCTCATGATCTCCCATAACAATAGAGTTTGGTTTATCCGGCATCCTAGCATCTATATGTGCACACATTGTTTCGTTGGGTTGTTCATCTACAGGATGGTTCAAATCAGGGATTTTCTCAACTTCCTGTTGAGGTTCTTCAACTTCCTTAGGAGTGAAGTATTATGCTTAGTCTTTTGTTTCATCAAACATCTCCGAGAACCTTGGACTGAAGCTATCAGAGCTCTCCCCCTTATAGTAGTACGTCTGCCTGTAATGCAGAAGTCGAGCTGGTGCTAGCCGAGGTAGCAGATTAGGCTGCAGTTGATCCCAGCACCTACCACTACTCATGAAAGCTATTTCTTGATCACAAATATAGTTATATTAAATGTACAAATTATATTCTGTATCGTTATTATATACTTGCATAAAACTTTATTTGAAAAACTAAATCAAATAAGAAGATGAAAGAAATGAAGAGAGAAAAGGAAAGAGCAGAAAAAGAAAGATGCATGAGCAAGAAAGAGTAGTCTAGCTCAGAGGAGCAGCTGGACTATAAGAGTATGTAAATAGGAGGGTAAAGGGGACCCTAAAAAGGCAGAGAGAGGGAATGCAAGACCCCTTTACATATGGATCGAACATAAGGACCTACAAAACTCTCACTCGGATAGGGAACCATAATTAAAGTGCCAACCATTTTTTCATCTCAGACGGGCAGAAAATACTATCCTGTTACATCATTCATTGTGTAAGTAAATTATGTGTGAGTAGAGATGGATGGAGCTCAGGACCAACAACACATGTCTAGAAGTGAGTAAGTCCCAGGTGCATATATTAGCATAGGTGGAGTGTTGAGTCGGGAGCCGATACCGACCAAATGTTATTGGAAGCCGATGGAGCCTGGGTGAGTGACCAGTTACACTGATGGAAAATAGATGGGCTGGAGATTTGAGCAGCGTAACTTGGAAAATGTTCTATACTTTGAACTTGACCCCGTACCAAAGGAAGTGTGGAATCCTAGTTATGATGGTTTAGAGTAGCTATGGGTATTGTGCCACAAGCTTGTTCAGTGTATAATAAAATCATGAATTCATACCTGTCTCTTGGAATGGAGACTAGGGGATCACTGGGGATCTTTTTTCTCCTGAATGAAAAGTAGAGTTTTCATAAATTAAAATATGCCACTTAATTTGATAAAAGTATTTTCCAGAATAGAAAAGTAGAAATTGTGATAACAAGCAAGAGAAGAGGCATACAATGCATTTTGCTATTATAATACTTATTGAGTACGTTAGTACTCACCTTTGCTATTATTTTCTTTTGTTAAACCCTATTCCGATTGGGGAGTACTCCGAGCCAGATGAAGGGATTGCAGGCACCACTAAGGTTACAGGAGAGAAGGGCGATGGTTACGAGGATCTAAGGGAGGTGGAACCCCTATACTACGGTTGAGACGAGTAGGCGTCCAACTGAGCCATAGGGTATCTATCTTGTATCTTTTGCTTCTTATGTACATGTATTAAAGGCTATAACCTTTGTGGTAAATGCTGTAATAAAATAATAGTTTCTACATTATTGTTTTGCTGCGCGACTTTGGTAAAGGCTTATTATTCATCGGAACAGTATTTTACTGATCAAACGAATAATAATCTATTGCTTAAGTGTGAATATCCTCATGATAATTACACGGGGCGTCGTAGGTGGTATCAGAGCAATAAGTAAAGCCACGCTAATAATGTAGACACTATAGTAGAGCTTAAGTGGACTTTTCTCACATGCTATATTGCACTAGGTATTGTACTAACCATGTCTCCATATCTGTAACAGCCCAGGTTTTTATTAAAGTAAAAATAAATAAATAAGTAAAAAATATATTTAAAAAATTTAAATTAAAATAAGTATTTTGTTGCCTAAGTTTTATTTTTTAGCTTTGCCCTGATTTTCTGTTTTTTGAAAAGGCTTGATTTGAAAAGTAAATTAAGTGAAAACCTAAAAATATTATTAAATAAAGTGATATTTTGATTTTCTATAAAAAACCTTATGTCAAATTAATTATTTGGATTTTATTTGGAGTTTTCTGAGTTTTCTGAAGTTTAAAACCTATTTTTGAAATTAAAAAGTATTTTAAGTATGAAAATTAAATATCAACTTTAGTTGGAAATATTTTATTTAAGTCCAAAACATTCCTAGAAACTTTTGTGAATTGTTCTTGAATTTCCTAGGATTTTTGCAAAATCCCAAATAAAAATAAAAATTCTAAAACCCCTCCTCTCCCCTTCGGCCGACACGTGTGCGGCCCAGATCGGCTACACACGCGCCTTGGCCCATCCTCTCCATCCGCCGCCACTTACTCCTCCTAGCCGCCCGATCCATTCCCTACCCCACGTGGCGCCATCACGGCCGCTCGCGGCTCCCTCTCCCTCTCTCCCTCTGCGCCTCGGGCCCGCTTGTCGAGTTCTCCTTCCCCGCCCTTCTTCCTCCTCCGCGCTTCCCCACCGCCAGGCCGCAACCACCGCTCCGTCCTACCCGGCCGCTCCTCTCTCTCCCGCGCAAGCACCGCCCATGTCCCCTCTTCGTGCGCCCACTCCCCGCACCCACCTTCCCCACCATCTCTACGTCGCCCCCACCTCCTTCCCGCAACGGCCGCTGCCACCTCCCCACCCCGGCAACCAATTCGCGTCGACCCCCTCCCCCTCGCCCCTATGAGAACCCCCCGAGCACCACAATCTTCCGCACATCCCCCCTCCGCCCTCCTCTCCCCTCCCCGGTGAGCCGAGCGCCCCCGCACCGTGCGCCTTCACCTCCGCCGCTGCCATCGACTCCGGCGAGAAATCGCCATCGCCTCGGTTCGCCTCTCGCCTCGCCGCTGACTCCTCTGGCTTCACCGCGACACCCCAATCTCCTCCACCCCTTGCCCGAGCTCCTCCACTGCTAGAGTGCCGTCGCCGTCGGGAGACCTGAGCCGCCGCCACCCCTCCTCGTCGCCTACCTCCTTTCGGCTGCCCTCGATAACCTCTGCGCCCACCGTCGTGCTACACCCAATCTCCTCTCCCTCCTCCACCCATCGCCGCCGGCTGCTAGTCGCCGGAGTGGCGGCGAGCACACTGTCCCCGAGTGCCACCACCGGTCGGGTGGCCACATCATCGCCCGTGCCTACGTGGCAGGTGAGGTGGCGCCACGTCGGTGCCAACCCAGCCCCTCTCCTGCCCCGTGCCACCTCAGCCACCTCCTCTGTCCGTGAACCTGGTCCATAGACCCGGGCCCACCTGGCAGTTAGTCCACCCCCAGGCTGACGTTAGCATGACGCAGTTAATCCTCTTTTTTAGTAGAAAAATAATTCGGCCAAAAAGAAATTCCCAGGGCTGATGTCATGCTGACATCATAAATCCAATTTCCTTTAGAAAATAATTCCAAAAAATCTAGTTTATTCATTTTCTCTGATTTTAAACGTCCGAGAGCCCGTTCTTCTTCATCCTAACTTCGATTGAGCCCATTCGAATTACTAAATTCATCAAAAATTTCCCTCTATCCATTTCTGGCCTCAATTCAAATATTTGAGTTCATTTTGAATTTATTTGAATTTGGTGGGTTATTTTCACGTGTAGATTTCGACGATTCAGGAAAATTCAAAAACGAAGATTTGCACCAATTTGAAGAGCAAGGCAAGTCACACTCCTTGATCATGTTGATCCCAAAATTTCAAAATAAAATTATGTTGTTTTAAATTTTTCTGCATGCATATTTTTATTCAACGCATTTCAATTCTGTTTTAAATTTAGTTATTGCCTATTTGTTGTCACCTCCATTGACATTGACTTTCCCTGATACCTTGTCACCCTAGATTAAAACTCTAGTTGGTACAATAGTATGGCTAGAGACTTTATGGATAGCAAATGCTTAGTCTTGCTTAGAAATAACTATGGGTTTGGATACCTTTTCTCATAAAATGATGAATGTTGTAGGGGTGGCCCCCACCTAAGCCCAGTAGGCCTGTTAGAAGGATGTAAGGTCCGAAATAGGACATATGTAATGACATAAGTGCCCCTGAGGGGAATACTCATGTGTAAGGGTATAATTATACAAGCACTCACCATTTGGATATATATATATGTGGCATAGGCCACGGGGAGGACCCCGAAGCCATTCACTTACTCAACTCTCCACTACCACACTCTCTCTCTGTTTGGTCTATAACCACAACAGTTGGCGACGTCCGTGAGGAGGACAAGAACAAGCCTCCAAATCTGGAGGATGGCACCAAGGAAAGCTTCAACATCGGTGGCGAAGAAGAAGGCGGAAGCGGCGAAGTCTCGTGTTAGCACTAAGGCTTCGGCCTTAGTAGCCGCAGGTACGGGTGGTGGTGCAAGTGTGACCGTGAACACCGGCGTTCACGACGTGACGCCCAACCCCGCCACCGACGCGACGACCAAACCCGGCGATGGCAACGCATGCGCATCCGTTTTCCCACTCGGCGTAGAGGCGGCGGATGGTCCCAGCGGCGACGCGGGCCTCGTCACCGGCTCCAGGGTCCTCCAGGACAACGCGGCGGGCAGCCTGGGCGCGCAGGCCATGGTCACCGCCGTACCGGTAACACCGCCAAGCGCACCGAAGGCCCCAGCCACGCCCGCGGTGGAGGCTGCCCTGTTGGCGGCCCTTAGCGCATTTCAGCGGGAGCTAACAGACCTCCGCGGAGCTGTGCGGGACAAGCAAGAGGCTCGGAGCCAACACCCCCCGGCGGTGGCCTCCGCGGAGCTGTGCGGGACAAGCAAGAGGCTCGGAGCCAACACCCCCCGGCGGTGGCATCCGAACCCCCTACGTCTAGTCGTGTCCCATCGCGGCGAATAGATCCGGAGTCCCTGCTCTCTGCGAGCCTACAGCAGGCGGCTTGGCCCGAAGACTTCAAGTTCCCGAGCGTCATCGAGGCCTACAAGGGCGATTCCGACCCGCGAGACTTCGTGCGTGTGTATGAGACCGCTATCGAAGCTGCTGGTGGAGACGACACCACGAAGGCAAGAGGACTCCCTCTCGCGTTACAAGGCGTGGCGCTGTCCTGGTTCTTCACCATTGAACCACAGTCCATCTATGCGTGGGAACAGATCCGCAACCAACTCTACAACAACTTCCAGGGAAACTACGTCGAGCGTGTCGATGTGGACCAGCTCTTCGCAGTCAAGCAAAAACCTGATGAAAGGCTCCGGGATTACTTCAAGCGCTTCGCGAAAGTGCGCTGCCAGGTCAAGGATGTCAACGAAACAACCGTCATCAATGCAGCAATACAAGGTCTCCGCCCGGGATCACTCGCTGAATATAACGCGCGGAAGTCACTCAAGTCGGAGGCAGAGCTCTTCGACAAAGTGAAAGCGTACGCCCGAGCTGAGGAGGACGCACGGAGGCGCAGCGGCAACGGCTCCGATGCCAGGCAAGTGGAGGACTTGTCGCAAAGAAGCAGCACAAGAGACAACCCGAGGACGGAACACAAGCAAGTGTCCGCAGGCGACACTCGTGAGCCTGTCGACGATGGGGTGCACCAAACCTCACCAGGCGATAGGCGCAAGCCCCGGCGTAACCGGCGGAGACCCCAAAAGGCCCGCCGTATCCTCGCTGCGCAAGGCGTTCCCCGGGAGGCCGCGTCAACCTCGCACGTTGGAGGGGGACGCGAAGGAGGTGGCGATGCGAAGCCACGTGCGGAGCAGGAAATCCTAGAATACGGTAGATGGTGCGTGGTACACGGCTACGGGGGCCATTTCACGCGGACATGCACCAAAGTTGCAGTTTTACGACAGGCGGTGGCCCATGTACGGGCCTCGAAGACACTGACCCCCGTAACAGCCCGCGTATAGCATAGGCAAGGCGGTCCCTCGCGTGTTGGGTCCCCCGGAGAGACCCAATGTCGTGGCATTAATGTCATCGATGGAGGCTCTTCGTCGAGCACTTCCCCGGCACAACTACCTCGGCGGGCGTCCCATTGCAGCATCACCTTCACGTCAGCCGATGCCTAGGGTGTAGAATTCCCCCATCAAGATCCCGTGGTCATCCAGGCCGACATTGCAGGTTGCGACGTCAGGCGCTTCCTCATTGACCGGGGGAGCTCCGCAAATATTTTGTTCGCGGAGGCCCTTGATCGTATGGGAATACCTCGGAGTCTATTAAAAGCTTCGGAAGCCCCCCTTCAGAGCCTCGGAGGGCAGCCTCTGAAGGCTCTGGGTCAGGTTCGCCTCCAAGTCTCCTTGTGCCAGGCCGACAATGCCAGGACCGAAGATGTGGTCTTCGACGTGGTGGACGTCTCGTATCCATACAATGCCATACTGGGCCGGCCTGCCATCAACTCCTTCGAAGCCGTCCCACACTACGCATTCCTATGCATGAAGCTCCCAGGACGGTGGGGTGTTATCACCCTCTTCGGCGATCAGGATATGGCTCGGAGCATCGAAACCGAAGCTGGATGCTTGCACCGCAAGGTGCACGCCCTCACCGACAAATACCAGGCGGACACGCCATCCGCTCCGGGATGGACACCTAAGCCCCACCCGGAGGGCGGGGTGAAGAGGGTGCCGCTCCAGGTGGAGGGGCAGTTCGTATCCATAGGCGAGGGCCTCCCTCCGGAAGTAGAGCAAGACTTGCTCCGAGTCCTCCAGGCCAACATAGATGTCTTCGCATGGTCCCCGGAAGATATCAAAGGAGTGGACCGCGCCCTCATCCAACATAACCTCGCGATCCGCCCTGACGCCAAGCCAGTCAAGCAGAAACTTCGCCGTATGTCCATGGACCGGCAGCAAGCGGCCAAGGTGGAGGTGGCGAAGCTCCTTCGAGCGGGGGTTATCCGCGAGGTTCAACATCCGGACTGGCTCACCAATCTGGTGTTGGTTAAAAAGGCCAGCGGCGCCTGGCGCATGTGCATCGACTTCACCGCCCTCAATAAGGCATGCCCGAAGGACGATTACCCTCTACCGCGCATAGATCAACTGGTCGATGCTACCGTCGGATGTGAGCTCATGAGCTTCTTGGACGCCTACTCCGGCTACCATCAGGTCTACATGGCCAAGGACGACGAGGAGAAAACCAGCTTCATTATGTCGGTGGGGACCTTTTGCTTCGTAAGGATGCCCTTCGGCTTGAAGAACGCGGGCGCAACCTTCACCCGCCTCGTCGCGCTGGCCCTGGCCGTCCAGCTAGGAAGGAATGTGGAGGCCTACGTGGACGACGTGGTAGTAAAAACCAGGCAGCTCGCCTCCCACGGCCGGGATCTTCAGGAGACTTTTGACAACCTCCGGAAGGCGGGCATTAAGCTCAATCCGGACAAATGTGTCTTCGTGTACTGAGCGGGCAAGCTCTTGGGCTTCCTCGTATCCGGCGAGGCATTCAAGCGAACCCGACAAGGTTGATGCTATCACGGGCATGGAACCTCCCAAGGCAGCGGGAGGTCAGAGGGTGGCAGCCGCATGGCGGCCTTGAGCCGTTTCTCTCCGAGCGGTGGAGAGGGCTTACCATTTTCAAGACTCTCGCGGTTGCGATGGGTTTCATTGGGACGATGATGCGCAAAGGCCTTGGCGACCTCAAGAAACACCTCGCAACCCTTCCCACTCTGGTGGCCCCAGCACGAGGCTCCCCTCCTACTCTACCTCGCCGCCTCAACGCGGCGGTCGCGCCGTCCTCGTATTTTGAAGAGGCGTGCTCCGGCGATGTACTTTGTCTCGAAGCCCTCCGGGCGCCAAGACGCGATATACCGAGCTCAAGCTTGCTTACGCGCTGGTCATGGCCTCAAGAAAACTCGGCATTACTTCTGGCGCACCCGATAACGGTGCCATCATCGTTCCTCCGCAGATCTTTGCACAACAAGGAGTCCACAGGCGGGTGGTAAATGGGCGGCAGAGCTGGCCCCATTCTCCCTAACATACGCCTCTTGAACGGCGATCAAGTCTCAAGTTCTGGCGGACTTCCTCGCGGAATGGACCCCTCCAGCTCAGCCCGCCCTCCAGGTCGAAGACCCGGTGTGGACGCTTTACATCGACGGAGCGTACGGTGTTGCGGGCGTAGGGGTGGGCACCGTTATGACCACCCCAGAGGGGCAGCGCCTGTCGTACTCGGCGTGCCTAGCGTTTCCGGCTACGAACAACACGGTCGAATACGAGGCGTTACTCTTCGGCCTCGGGAAGCTCAAAGCGATGGGAGCGAGGCGAGTCCTCGTCCGCACTGAATCCCGGTTGGTGGCGGGCCATGTGGACAAGTCATACCAAGCCAAGGACCCGGAGCTTGCCAAGTACCTAGCAGCCGTACGAGCGAAAGAACGACACTTTTTGGGCGTCACGGTGAAGGCCATCCCTCGAGCAGACAATGAGCAAGCTGATGTCCTAGCCAAGGTTGCCAGTCAGCAGCTCCCAACTCCCGAAGGGGCATTTTACGAAATCCTGCCAGCGGCGGCCATAGCGCAGGATAATTGGGATGCGGTCCTCGTCCACTGGATCACCCATCAGGGTGTCTCGAGGGAACCCCTTCTCGCTTTTCTACAGGGCATCGCGGAACCAGATGACCCCTCCGAACTCCGGTGTTGCAACACCATGCTAGGTCCTTCCAGGTGCTCGACGGGGCGCTCTACAAGAAGGGGGTCTGCGCACCGCTCCTGCGATGCCTCCTGCGCAAAGAAGGAAAGCGCCTCCTCACAGAAATTCATGCGGGCCTCTGCGGCTCGCACCTCCAACCAAGGTCTCTGGTGGGCAAGGCATTCAGGCAGGGTTTTTATTGGCCAACAGCTGTCGCGGATGCCCAGGATCTCGTGCGCCGTTGTCAAGGTTGCCAGTGGATGGGCAGGGCTATCTACAGGCCCCTGACAAGCCTCCATCCCATACCCCCGGTATGGCCGCTGGCGCGGTGGGGCATCAACGTCGTGGGACCACTTCCCAGGGCCCCCGGAGACCTGCAATTCATCGCGGTCGCTCTGGAGTACTTCTCCAGGTGGCCGGAGGCGGTAGCTCAGGCCAAGATTACCTCGGCAGCTCTACAGCGCTTCGTCTGGCAAAACGTCATATGTCGATTCGGCGTGCCCAAGGAGATCACCGTCGATAACAGTCTGCAATTCGATGCAGCCCCATTCAAAGAATTCTGTGGCAACATGGGCATCACCCTCCGGTTCACTTCGGTCGGACACCTACAGTCCAACGGGGCAGTGGAGCGGGCAAACGGCGCTATCTCCGCCGCAATCAAGAAGCGCCTCGTCGGGCTACCCAAGGGGAAGTGGTCGGGCGAGCTTCACAGCGTTCTCTGGTCCCTTCGCATAACGGTCACACGCCCAACGGGGTTCACACCATTCAAGCTCCTCTTCGGTGACGAGGCAGTCACACCTGAAGAAATAAAGGCTGGCTCGCGGCGGGTCCTCTTCCAAGCACCAGACGAGGAACGCCAATTGTCCGTGGATCTCCTTGACGGAGACCAGGCAAGCGCAACATAGCACGTCATAAAATACGCGCGTCAGATGGTGCGCGGCCGCAATCGTTCGCTGTACCCGTGCGAATTCAGACCAGGTGACCTCGTCCTTAAGATGGCACTCCACGCGGAGATGGTAGGCAAGCTCGAGTCCAAATGGGAGGGCCCGTACATCGTAGCGGAGGCCCTACAGAAGGGAGCGTATCACTTAGCCACCTTGGAGGGGCACACGCTCCGCCACACGTGGAATCCGGACAGGCTGCGGTGGTATTACGCCTAAGTCGAGCACACGAGGGCGAGGCCTTCCACGGCTTGGGCAGACGCGAGCGTCTAGCGGTTAGTACCTTAACCCTTGTAACCGCTCACCCACGCAAACGGGAATTTAATAAAGTGTATCGTTCATGCAAATTCTCTCGTTTTCATACCAAAAGTGCACGAAGGATCACCTTCGTGTGCACTGTGCATGAGCATGAATAAAGACACGTGGGGGGACGCCTCCACACGCACTCTACGGAGTCTAAATAAGACGTAGCGTTGAGGTCCACCTCTGCACGCACTCTATGGAGTATAAATAAGACGTAGCGTCGAGGTCTGCCTCCGCACGCACTCTACGGAGTATAAATAAGACGTAGCGTCGAGGTCCGCCTCCGCACGCAATTTCACCGCCCGCAACGCGCGGAGGTTCGCCCCCGCGCGCAGTCTACGGACTCTAAACAAGACGTAGCATCGAGGTCCGCCTCCGCACGCAATTTCACCTCCCGCAAAGCGCGGAGGTTCGGCCCCACGCGCAGTCTACGGACTCTAAACAAGACGTAGCGTTGAGGTCCGCCTCCGCACGCACTCTACGGAGTCTAAATAAGACGTAGCGTCGAGGTCCGCCTCCGCACGCACTCTACGGAGTATAAATAAGACGTAGCGTCGAGGTCCGCCTCCGCACGCAATTTCACCGCCCGCAACGCACGGAGGTTTGCCCCCGCGCACAGTCTACGGACTCTAAACAAGACGTAGCATCGAGGTCCGCCTCCGCACGCAATTTCACCGCCCGCAACGCGCGGAGGTTCGCCCCCGCGCGCAGTCTACGGACTCTAAACAAGACGTAGCGTCGAGGTCCGCCTCCGCACGCACTCTACGGAGTCTAAATAAGACGTAGCGTCGAGGTCCGGCTCCGCACGCAATTTCACCGCCCGCAAAGCACAGAGGTTCGCCCCCGCGCGCAGTCTGCGGACTCTAAATAAGACGTAGCGTCGAGGTCCCCCTCCGCACGCACTCTCCGGAGTATAAAACAGACGCGGATGCTATCCCTGCGCACTCTACGGAGTATAAACAAGACGCGAACCCCGCGCACGCATGGGCGTTGCCCAGTGCGTACTCTTCAGAGTATAAATAAGACGTGGATGTCGATCCCACGCACTCTCCGGAGTATAAAAAAGACCCGGATGCTATCCCTGCGCACTCTACGGAGTATAAACACGACGTGCGTACTCCCCGGAGTATAAATAATGCTTCGACTACGCGCCAGCTCCGCTGCCACCACTTCGAAGGGTAGAGGACAGAGCGCCGTGCGCTCTGCTGACCAGGCGCGGCTCGCGCCACCACTTTGAAGGGTAGGGGACGAGCGCGCGCGCTCATTTTTGACTAGGCGCCGGCTCGCGCCACCACTTCGAAGGGTAGGGGACGGAGCGCCGCGCGCTCGCTGACTATCGCGCGCTCGCCGCCACCACTTCGAAGGGTAGGGGACAGAGCGCTCGCGCGTCTGCTTCGACTAGGCGCCAGCTCCGCTGCCACCACTTCGAAGGGTAGGGGACGAAGCGCTCGCGCGTCTACTTCGACTAGGCGCAAACCGTTCGCAGAGCCTGTTTAGTACTATCCGAGCAAAGGGCGACATCAAGCCTGGATACCCGTGCTTTACATGACCCCCCAGCTCACAACATATTACATAACAAAAAGAGCACGGGAGAGTTGTCGCTTAGCCCGAGTAAGACAGTTGCATTACAGAAGCAGACATATGCGCGGCGCGGAACGCGCCAAAACCTGGAATCATTCCTATGAGTCTGCACCATCTTCGTCGCGACGAGTGCCCACACCGCCTTCGCTGCGCCGGGGGACCTCTTCGAGCCAGCGAAGCACGTCCCCCTCGTTCCGCAGCGTCTGCCGTAAAGCAACCGTGGCGGCGCCCTCCCCGATGTAATTCCAAATCCGGTCATGGAAGTTTCGGGTGGCGGGCTGGGCGGCGCGAACGGCATCAGATATCACCCCGGGCTGGGTAGGCAAGTCAAGCTGAGGGTTCGCCAGCTCATTGACATGCTCACTCCCACCGGCGTGTAGCAAGGCGAAGGCAAGGCCAACACTCATGTAGCCGCATTGGGTGCCGAAAGCCTTGGCACTGGGGAGGGCGACGCTCCAGCCCTCCTCGATTCGCCCAAGCATCTCCATCAGGTCCTGGCGGCTATGAGTGGCGTCCTCCACATGCACGGACAGCCCCTGGAGGGCCCGCTCCAACGACTCCATCGCACTCCACGCGGAGGCACACACGTTGTCCCAGGATAACACCTTCTCAGCAACGGAGGCAGTAAGTTGTTCCTTCTCCACCTCTAGTGCGGAGATTCGCTGAAGAAGGGCAATCTGCTCCTCCATCGCAACGCGTTGAGCCTCCTCCATCACGCGTTGCGCGCCATCGCCGCGCTGTCGCGCCACGCCCGCGCGGCCGTCGATAGCCTCGTCCCGCTTCGCCATCAGCACCCGAATGTGCTCGTCCTTGGCGGTGTTGGCGTCGTCCAGTGCCCTCCGCTCGCGCGCGCGAGTCTCCTCGAGGGCTTTGCCAATTGCGAGTGTCTACACGAGCGTAACAACAACGATTATCCATCAGATAAGCAAAGGATATGCAGCGAGAACAGAGACCGTTACCCTCATCTCTGAGGCACCCAGCGCGAGCGCCAAAAGGTCGCCCCGCAAGATTGCAGCCCCTGTCGATCTAGGTGGCTGCCAGCATACTCTGCCACCTCGCTCCAGGCGCGAAGCGTCTCCCACCGAGGGACGAAGTCGGAGACGCCAGGCCCTAGAGCCTCCGCCTCAGCGCCTTCGGCAGCAGTTGGGGCACACACAGTCCCCTGCCCAATCAGGCCGGCGACATCGCGGGCTCCCCCATTGCTTGATTCTTGTCCTCGTCTGGGAGACCTTGTCTCGCCTGGTGTCGACGGAATAAGCGAGCAAATCGGGGAGAGTTTTGCGAAGTCGCGGGAGGAAAACGAACTACACCTACCTCCAGTACCCTCTACCGTGGCCTCCACCTGGGTCATGAGCACCTCACTGGCCTGAGGAGCGACAACCCTCCCGGCTTCAAGAGCATCCCCGCTAGCTGTCAGGACCTCGATCCATCGGGCCGCCACGCTGAACTGCCCTCAAGATGGTGGCGACTGCACCTGAGGCCGTTTCGCCTTCGGAGTCGTAGGTGAAGCCTCCGTGGTTACCTTTGCAGCCGCGGAAGCCATCGTCAGCGACACCGCTGCGGCTGCTGCTGGAGGTGACGAGGCGTCATCTTCAAGAATGACGAGGCGTGCGCCCGTCGCCTCGCCACCATATACGGCCTCGTTGGGAGTTGCGTGCCTCCCCGAACCGGCCGATCCGAGCCCGGCGCCCGTCTCACCCCCCACCCTCACGCTCTCGGTCGGCGGCACGACCAGCGAGCTCAAGGCAATTGTCTCCGATTGGACCTCGCATCGAGAGGATGGCGCCACCGCCGTCGCGCCGCTTGGCGATTCCGCAGGCACTGGGCGCTCCGGAACGGGAACTTCCAACACCTCGCATACCCAATTAATCTGTCCTTGCTTCGCCAAGGAAGTTGCGGACTCACGGGCCTTGTGCTCCTTCGCCGTGTACGGCCGAAGAACCGCAACCACTGCGCGCTCCGCATCTTCTAACCGGCGTACTGCACGCACAAGCGGAGTATCATACCTAAGGGTTTGCATCCACCCAGATGGTACTTGGCCTATCGCAGGGATACTTACAGGGCGCGGAGGGCCTATGGAGCGAAGACACCCCCGGGTGGATGCCGTCCTTCCGGTCGGGCCCCCGCCGCTCGTACTTCTAGTTACAAGAAAGCGGGGATATCCCGTACATGGTGAACTCCTCGGCAAGGTCACGCATGTTGAACCGGAGTGCGACCCCAGCAAGTCTCCACGCCTGTTGCTCGTCGCTGGGCCGAGGCGTCACATCCGGACAGCGGTCGAATGATATCGGCTCTCCCCGGCTTCGGAGGCCGCTCGTGCTCGTCACGAGGTAGTAGAACCACCGTCGTGTCCAACCGGACTCCCACTTTTCCCGCGTTGCCAACGCGGGAAACAAGTGCGAGCACTCCGGCCTCAGCACGAAGTCCACGCTGCCGAAGTTCAAGTAAGCCCGCCTTTCCACTCTCTTCGGTTGGCACCGTGCGTCATGCAGGATGGTGAACAACTCGGCGCTGGGACGAGTACCCTCCGTCCGCATCGCCCAAGTAAAGATGGCCAACCGAACAATCGCGGCCGGAGTCAGCTGTGCCAGCTCCAACCCATACACCTGTAGCACTTCGCGAACAAAGTATGTCGTCGGGATTCGGAGCCCGGCGTCGAAGAACGCCACGAAGACGATCGCCTCTGACTCTCCCGGGTTCAGCTCCGTTTCGTCAGGCCCGGGCAAACGAGCCCCGACACGTTCCTCCAGCTTCTTCTCCCAAAGAAGGGTTTGGAGGGTCTCCTCCGTGACGCGGCTCCGCCCCAGCACATGGGAGCAGCGACCCTTGGACATCTTCATGGCATCCTAGCGACGGGTGGTTTGCTTCCTGTCGCGCTGAACTAGGCGGTACTCCACCGGTGGTGGCGTCAGGCAGCGCTGGCTCAACGAGGCGCTCTCGCTAAGGCGACGCGCAGGATCGTCAAGGGTGGCACCCCTGTTAGCTGGGAGGTCATCGCGCGCAGCCATCCCTCTCTCCCCAGAGCGGTGGGCAGGCACGGAGGCGAGAGTAGCAGCAGGATGTGCAAGAAAAATGGGAAGGAACACACAAGCAAGCAAGCAGCCAAGGGGAACAATTGCATGCCCACAGTGGTGACTTATAAAGCCCCCCGTCTCCCCCACGGGCAGAAGGTCGAACGACAGAATTACAGCGGTTCGGCTACCCACGATCGGGCAGTGCAACCGCTGGCAACCGCGACAGGCGGCGGTAGGTGGGCGATCAGCGCGCAATGCGCCGATACACTCCTGCCATCTGGCCAATTTCCCTGGGGAAGAGGCGAACGGCCGTGGTCGTGGGAACGCTGGCATCCCACGACGCTCCAATTACAACCGGCTGCGTGCCCACATCCGTCAGGCAGGCGACGAGCAGCGGCGCGCCACCGCCTCGACAAAGGCCAGCGCGATTCCAGGCGTCATTAAAGCGCGCTCCCGGGCCACGCAGCGCTACATCATGCGGAGCATTTCCCGAGACTCGGCTGCCCGGGGCAGCCGACCAAGTTCGCCTCGTGCCCACAAATATCCAGAGCGCGAAGTAGGGCACGCCAGGACCTCGGCCCCGTCAAAGTCTTCGGCCTCCCCGGTGCCTTCAGCCTCGAGCGCGCCAGCTCCGCGAGCGGAAGATAGCCCTCGCACAAGCACGAGCGAGCGTGCGAACGCAAGTGTGTATCTAGGTCATCAAGGATCACAGGCCGATGGGACGGAGGGGGCCAAAGGGCTCAGCGGCATGGCTTCGGCCCGTGAAGCCCTTCACCATGAGAGGCTCCTGTTGTAGGGGTGGCCCCCACCTAAGCCCAGTAGGCCTGTTAGAAGGATGTAAGGTCCGGAATAGGACATATGTAATGACATAAGTGCCCCTGAGGGGAATACTCATGTGTAAGGGTATAACTGTACAAGCACTCACCATTTGGATATATATATATATGTGGCATAGGCCACGGGGAGGACCCCGAAGCCATTCACTTACTCAACTCTCCACTACCACACTCTCTCTCTGTTTGGTCTGTAACCACAACAATGAACTTTTCACATAAAATGATAAGCTTTTCAAATGTACTCTTGACTTTGGTGAGTCAAGGACGTCTATGAAATATTTTAAAAACAAAATATAAAAACTGGTTTAGACTTAGGCAATTGGTTAGATGGTGGGTGCAGGCATGCCCTGTTGTTCGGAGACACAGGGTTGACTGTCGGGCACGAGGGCATGTGGTTGGGCCTAAGTCAATTAAAGATGGTCTATGAGCTACTGTTGTAAAGCCCTATCGTACTACCACATGGCTGGTATGGGGCAACCCTGGCTGAATAATTTGCGAAGTCCCAACCTGAGTCAAGTTGTAGGTTGAAAGTGAGCGTGGTTGGTGCCATGAGAAGTCTCACTTGAGTGAGCGTGGTTAAGCCATGTGAAGTCTCACTCAAGCTCAAGAGGGGGTCCCGGTCTGGTGGATTCTTTACTAGGGTGAAACCTTAGAGTTGGCTTGGCCAGGTTGAAGGCTTTGCATTGTAAAGGACTTGTCACAACTCCTCGCCGTACACCTAAGGAAGTGTGTAACCCGGTGGCCAAAAAGGGATGACCGTGTCTTGTGGGTAAAGCTTTACAACATCTGCAGAGTGTATAATCTATCCTGGATAGCCGTGCCCACGGTCATGGGCATGCTGAGTAAAAGTTTTTCATGGATTAGACTTTGTTTTTCAAAAAAATGTTTTTGAAAACCTTGTGGATGGATGGAATCCACGAGAGATGAAAACCTTGCGGATGGATGAAATCCGTGAGAGATTGAAACCTGGTGGATGGATGGAATCCATCAGAGTTGTGCAGTGAAAGCGTGTGGATGGATGGAATTCATACGTGACCTTTTGGAAAAGATGGTCTGGGTGGGATACCCGTGGATAGGTTGGTGTTTGGTTGGAGCCTGCACTAACCGTATTATTTTCAATTACAATATTTTTTTACTTACTATATCAAATTCAGCATTTTCAATTTCCTTTAATGCTGTTTTATGCAAACTAACCCTATAAGCCTTCCATTGATGCCTTTATCATTATATTGCATTTCTTCGTGTGATTTGCGGAGTACAAGTTTGTACTCACCTTGCAATCTCCATACAGAGGAAGATGCTGTCGACTACGGTGAAGACTTGGACGAGTAGGACGCGTTTTACTGTTGTTTGCCTGTGGGCAGGCTTGGGCTTCGCTTCTTTTCAGTTTGCTTCCGCAGTTAATTACTTAATTTATCTTTGCCAATGGGTGCTGATTAAGACTTGGCCATAAGGTCGTATCCTTTATTTAATAAAGTTGGTCATTTGTGCTTTATATGTATCTTTGTTGTACTGTGTGCACTAGCTAATCCTAGACTAGTGCGATTTACACAGAGGATCCAGGAGTTGTTGCTCCGGTTTTCGACAATATCAATTTCTGTTCTACTCTACCTCAAAATTATTATATTAAAAGCTTATCTTTGCTAAAGTGACACTTATACTAACATAGAACTATTACTTTTGCAGGATGGCTCGTTTTAGTATCCCACCCGAGAGGACCCACGGGGAACACCTGTTGTTGCTAGGGAGGTTACTTCAGTTCCTAGGAGCTCTTTTTCCAGAGTATTTTTAGGAGTTTGTGGAGGGCGAAGCTCTGTTGCATATAGGGGATCTTTATAGCAAGGATTCCCATAAACTTAGCTTATAGCCTAGTGTGTAGATGATTGGCACTCGACAGATGACGATACACCCCTTTAGGAGGTAGCCCACAAAGCTACCCATGTGCTTCGAGCTCATTTTAGTGATCAGCTGAGAGACTCACTGTTTGGGGGAGATCCCACCCATTGCTCCAGGGAGCCATGGCATCTAGTTTGGTCCTATCCCCTCCAGCCGATTCCCAGGGACACCCTCCCTTGCCACAGCTACCCTATAGAGAGACACAGTCGGCACGATGCTGTTGGCTAACACCCTGCTCCATAACAACACCCTGGGAGCGTTAGCCTGAGTGGAGGAGACTTTGGATTTCTAGAGGAGGCGATTCATAAATATTGAGATAGAGTCCTTGCAAAGGTCCCACAGATCCACTACCCCAGGAGGCACCTACAGCCTTCGACAAATATCCCAGGGACTAGCTATCCCAGAGCCCCACCTTTAGCTCCTCGCCTCACTGGACCTATCCCCCCACCACCACCTACTACATCTGGGCCTTTTGAGGGAGCATACTTTATCCCCATGCCTTCTCTAGAGCATACTCCCGATCCTTTCTTTGACTACTACCCACATATCCATACTCCACTTTATAATCCCTACCCTCCCCTTTCTACCCCACCACCTCAAGGAGACTTAGGGGATGTCACAGCTCTGAGACCAATCTGCCCATGCCCCCACATATCAGGGTTCAGTGGAGCTCATATCATTGTGCACCCGAACCCTCTCCGAGATGTGGCAACCATTGAGGAGCTTTGTAGATCTTGTTTCAGGGACTCGGGTAGCAGCTAGACAGTGGGATGGGGAGAGGGTAGTAGCTAGGGGCCTAGGAGAGATAACGGGGGTAGCAACCAAGGACCTAGGAGGGATGATGGGGATGAGGGTGGAGAGGAGGAGAATGACCCAGAGGAGAGAGAGCCAGCAAGCTCGTAGTCTGTGAGATCCTCCTAGGGTATGTCTTGTTTGTCGAGCTGTGTTGATGTCTTGTTGTATGATTCTATTATGTGTATTATTTGTAGCATAACTCTTGTAGTGATGTCATGATCTATACTAGTAGTGGTAGAGTACGCTTCCTACTTGTATCATTTACTGTATTCCTAGCCAGAGCATGCTCTTTAGTTCCTCATACCTGTTCCTACTTTATTTAAATTGGTAGGCTTGCAACTCAATATAGGATAGGTTGCTTGAAACTAAGAAGTTGTTGTCTCACCTTAAGGAATAGGTAGTAGTGCTTGGGTTAGAGGCATGAAGCTAGAATTCTGGCATGGGCCTTTTCTTGTCTTTGGACATGTAGGGACCATGCCCATAGGCTTCTTTTCCTTTCATCTATCACATTGGAAAAGATCATCAGCCTTCACATGAAAAGACAAGCCTAACTAAACTAAAGATAAATTAACAAAGGCTGACAATATAAAATGACTTATCCCCTTGCTAAATATTAGATTTCCCAAACAAGTGGTTCGTGTGCTCCCGGGCACGTGGCTTGGGCATATGTAGGAATGAAGTCATGAGCCTTGAGCGCTTTCCAAATGCATAGTTTGGACGATCTTGAGAGCGGGTTCTTGGGCATAGCTGGGCACGATAGTCCCAGGTAGTGTAGGATTTGGATCTTTTTGCCTCATTTCCATTTTTCTGGTGTTATTTGCCTTGCTGTGTGTGCTCTAAAGATAAGAATAAGTCCTAAGAGTGACGTTAACACAATCTCCTATAGGTTCAAATAAATTATTCTTATCTCTGTCTGAATGCTATAACTCACTAAAGCGAAGTTAGCCCCTACGTACAACAAACTATAGTATTCTTCCCTATAAAGCTACTGCTTAGCAAAGAATAAATTAGAGAGACTAACCCAAATCCTCCTCTAAATAAAAACTGCTAAAGTCTAACTACTAATAAGAAACTCTATTGCCACCTCCCCTGTAGGATGGAAGATCGCAGGCAGGATGGGCGGGAGTTGGGTTATTGGGTCCTTTTCCACAGGCCCAACACGGAGGAAATCCACCAGTAAATCTCCAGGAGATAGCACTTGGACAAGCCCCACCAGTCGCCATGCTAGCTACCAGCCTCCCAACACTAGTAGGAATGACAGATCCATTGGGAGTACTAGGAGAAGTCCTTCGCTATTTAGAGAACTCCAGAAAAGAAGTCTAAGATAACCAAAACCCCTTTATGGAGTCATTGTTGTCCAGAGTAGCAGCACCTATTCCGACACCAGCCCATGGAGTTAGTCTTAGAGATTTCCTATAGACTCACCCTCCCACCTTTGCCAAAGCAACAGATCCTCTAGATGCTAGTGACTGGCTAGTAGAGACAGGGAAGAAACTTGACACAATAGGTTGCTCCAATGAAGAAAAACTCCGCTATGCTACCCACTAGCTGACCGGACTTGTAGCCACATGGTGGCTTAATTACGCCCATAACTATGTTCGTGAGCAGCCCATCTCATGGGAGGAATTCCAATTGCAGTTTAAAGAGACTCATGTACCCACTGGGAGAATGGAGTTGAAGAAGAGGGAGTTTAGAGCCTTAACCCAAGGGGGAAGAAAATGATAGACTACCTCATTTAGTTTAATGACCTCTCCCATTATGCACCCATAGATGTAGACACTGGGGAGAAGAAGATAGATTCATGGCAGGCATAAACCCCTACCTAAAGATGCTCCTATCCATCCACAAAATCACCGAGTTTTAGGACCTAGTCAACAAAGCCAGTATTCTAGAAGTGAACACTCCAACCTCACAGAAGAGAGGAGAAAGAGAGCCAAAGTGAACAACCATCTATCCCCTACCTTCAAGCCTCGTCCACCACCACCAATACAACCATCCAACCCACCATGATATGGGCCTCCAAAACCTAGACCATTCAGCTCCACTTTCCAAAGGCCAAATACTCCACAGCGGCCAGCATTAGCAATAAGGTGTGCGAGGTGCAGATTGGGCCACTTGACCAAGGATTGCTTGAAGGGTACCGATGCTTGTTTTAAGGGAAAGTTCCATCTATAGCACTGAACTGAGGTCGGTACCAATTAATACCACAGTTTTCCCAACTCCATGCAGTACCACAAGGAGGGCACAAATATTCTATTTATAGCACTTCTGTCTACTCTTGTTAGCCTTTTTGTTTGAATGATTTTTTTGCAAAGCTAGGTATTGTGAGATGACAGGAATACCCCCTGTGAGCTGGGTTTCAAGTCGCCTAATCCATCTTCTCCCAACGCCTCATCCATTCTCCTCCCAATGCCTCATCCATTACGACGGTTGGTCTCTAGTCACCTCATCTGGTCGCCTCATCCATTCAGATCACCTGATCCATTCCCCTCCCAATGCCTCCCCATTGTGACGACTGGCTGGCGGTTGCTGGAATTAGGAGGCCTGGTATGTGATTTGAAGCCATAATTTGTCCTCTGTATTGTATCTTGTGGTGCTGATTTCCATAGATCTATAGTCCATTTGGTGATATTTGGTGTTCTTCACCGTAGGTCGTGAGATTGGGAGCAGACATCCATTTGGTGAGGTTTAGGATGTCAAGTCCAAACGAAGCCCTAGAGGATAAGGCGTGTAGCATGTGTTTAGACATACATCATTCATGCTAACCAACTATTGAAATGCAATCCTCTCGCAAATCACATTTTCATTGAAATCTTGGAGTTACAGGATTGACCTGATACACCAAGTAGTTCAGATGGCACTGCCCATTAGAACCAACTAGTTGAGTACAACAATGAGATGAGTTTAGATGTTAGTGCCTATTGGAACCAAGTGGTTGAGGCCAACTTTGGGAGCACTTTAGATGCCATAATAGAGTGGCAAGCAATGTTCTACTTAGATGCATCTATTGGTGACCCTGAGAAGAAGTACAAAGATGATGAGCTCATTGGTGTCAATGAGGAGCACTTGTATGGAGTGACAGATTTGCCGCGTGTTGTTTTTGATGAGCAAACTATTCCTAAATGTGGTGATGTGCCCACTGGAAATGAGTTTGACAATCAGGATGTCCCAAGTGACTATGACCCTCAATCTGTCCCAGATGAGGAAGTTCCATTAGACGTGCACGGTAATGTTGTATTTATGCCATCTATTTAACCATTTCTTGCTATCTTGCTTTAGTTGTGCCATCCATTTAACAATGGATAATATGAGATGATCTTCATTACAGGAAGACAAAGGCTACAACGCATCCTCTTCTCAGCCACTCCCCAAGAAAACTCCTCCAAGGGAGGCTAGGAAGCAAGCTAGGACTACTGCAGTCACATCCTCTTCTCAACCACCTCCCAGAAAGATTCCTCCAAGGTAGGCAAAAATGACATCTCATATTGCCACCAACTCCACTAATACAAATAGGAAGAGGAGCCTTACTAGTTTCCTATAGAATTAAGTTGAGAGAACTATGTGCTTTTGTTGAGTGGTTCATAAGTTCGAACCTCACTTTTCCCTTGTATTAACATGGTTACTATATGTAGTATGAACCATGTATTTCATGTTGTTTTGTGGTCCATATCTTAGAACCTTTGTGGCCCACATCTTCTAACATTTAATAATTCTATGTGGTGCATTATCCATTCTGTAACTGAAGCAACGGATGGATGGTGTAGTATGAACTTGCTTTTCAGATGGCGACTAAAGCATGTTCATTATCCCTTTTAACTTTAGTTTAAGTTCGTAAGAATACTCCTACCTGTTAGACACATTCCGGACATTACCTTCTATTGAAGTTATGTGCTGTGCCATTACCATGACAGAAGCGTTCCTATTTTCTATTAGTCTTGTTAGCCGTTTCTTCTCTTGGGCAGAGTTCAGGATGAAGGAGTAAGAAGACTGGCAAGAACTAGAGTTACAAGAGTGCTAAATCTAGGCAAGAATAGAGAAAGAAAGAAAAGGTTCACATGCCGAGCTACATGAGTGCTAGCTCCTGGCAGAGTTACAAGCAAGCAAGAAAGAAAAGGTTCATACACTAAGCTACATGAGTGCTAGCTCCAAGAAAGAAGGGGGATCAACCACCCTTCATAGTTGTGATTATAGGCAAACTATCAAGTGCAACTATGCATAGTAGTGATACTCAGATCAAACCAATAATTCCACAAATATAACATCACATTTAGTCAAGCACTCATACATTGGTAAATTCCAAAAAAGTTTTTCCACAAATACTCTCCACATTTCATCACTACTCTTAAGTAAGCAAAGGGTTGTCTGTCCAGATTCAGTCAAGCAGAAATACACAATCTGGGTCATAGTAGACCGCCTCACAAAATCAGCCCACTTCATCGCCACCAACCAGAAATACTCATTTGACAAGTTAGCATAGCTCTATTTAGAGAGCATAGTTTCCTTGCACGGAGTACCAAAAACCATTACTTCAAATAGAGGGTCGGTATTCACCTCTGGTTTCTAGAAAAGCCTACAAATGCTTTAGACACCAAACTCAATTTCAGTATAGTCTATCACCCCAGACAGATGGCTAGACAGAGCAAGTTAATCAAATCCTAGTGGATGTGATAAGAGCCTTTGTATTGAACTTTGGGGACACATGGGACAAGCATTACCCTTAGCCAAGTTTGCCTACAAAAATAGCTACCAATCTAGCAGCCAAATGGCCCACATGAAGCCCTTTACAGAAGAAAATGCAGATAACCTATATGTTGGTACAAGATTGGAGAGAGACCACTACTAGGCTCTGAGCTTGCACGGGAGAATGACGAGAAAATATAGATAATTAGAGAATGCCTCAAAATTGCTCAGAACAATGCAGACCAACGTAGACAGGAACTAAAGTTTGAAGTTGGAGATTATGTATATTTGAAGGTACCACTAATGTGTGCAGTTCATCATTTTGGATTAAGAGGGAAGTTGAGTCCATGGTATGTTGGACCGTTTCAGGTTTTAGAGCATAAAGACTCCGGGCATGGGACCCCTCATGACTGAGTCCCGATAGCATGACCACTAGAATCCCCCAAGAACCAGGTGTGATAAAGATGACATAAGCATAACAAAAGTAATAACTAAATCAAAAGCATGAACATGGGAAGGAGCAATGAGGAAGGTAGAGTCGATAAGGAGAAGAAGCCGAGCCATGAGACCGCCTCAGACACAACCACTGGCCAAGAACCAAGCCCACCATAGGACCAACCCTCGGCCAGCGGCTTCCTCCATGAGGGTGAAAGGGATGTTGAGGGAGCCACCGAGTAGCTGAGTGGCTGAGTAGCTAGAGTAGCCAGAGGTCGAAGTAGCTGAGGAAGCCAGGGTGGCTACAATAATAAGGTGGTTGTATGATAACTTACAATTATGTCATGATCGTAGAATAAATTAATACTATGAAGTGGTCATGAAAAGACTTACGACTAAGGAGTGATTGTAGAAGAGCTTACGACTAAAGAGTGGTCGTAGAAGAGCTTACGACTACTTTGTGAAATCTCTCCCTTATAGATAAGGGGTATACTCAAGGAGTATAATAACGTAACAATATGCTTTATAGATAAATAATAATTTGAGGATTGTTATATCCTCGTCATCCAGCTCTCCAACTTTAAGTGAAATAACTTACTTGAGAAAGAGAAGTTGTAGACAAATGAAGATCAAAAGCAAAGCCTTTTCGATCTAATTTGATCAAAAGTAAACTTGGTCAAAAAGGTAATTTCACATGATTTGTAAAGATATATCGGCTTTAAACAGATAAATACAAATCGACTCTCACCAATCTGTACATTGGAGAGGTTCCCGAAGAGGTAATAACCATTTGAGTTCCTAAAATTGGTAACTGACTCATACAATTATAAAAAACTTACCTGAGGTAACTTTTGAGCTTCTTACTTTCCCCTCCTGCTTCAATCTTCTTTGAGCTTTCTGTCGCTGACCAAGCCGTCTTCTTCCCATAATTTCTGCTAAATCCAAACCAACCGCTTAGAGAAAATGAAGAAATCTTCTTCTAATTGGTTGATGTGGAGATGGATGATGCCAAGATGAAAGCCTTGGTCATAAATGAGAAGATTCCTTCAAGGAAGTTTGTGAAGTGGATTGAAGCTATTGGTCAACATTGTCCGTCAGGGGAGATTGGGCAAATCCTAATTTTCAAAGCATACTGTGAGTGTGGACTTTGACTTTCTGCTCACCCTTTTCTCACAACTGTACTCAAACACTTTGGGGTAAAATTGGTGAACTTAGTTCCCAAATTCGATCACTGTGTTAAGCACATTTGTGTACCTGTGCGAAGCCTATATGGTGATTCATCCAGATTTAGAGCTATTTCGTATTACTATGAGATGACCAGACAAAACAAAATTACTGGAAGCTATGGTCTTAAGCTCTATGATGGCAAGATGGAGCAGTACATCCAATTGTTTACTCAGTTGTCATGGCCAAAACTAGAAGAAGAGATAGTTCTACTGGGAGACAACCAGTGATGACAACCTTTCTTTTATGGGGAAGGTTACCGAGAAGAACTCTTCCTAGAATTCGGTCCCCAAGGACCTTACTCAGATAACCCCCTATATCTAAGCCATCAAGAAACTAAGGAAAAAGGAGCTTACCGGTTGGTATGTGGTAAAACACTTCATCACTCGTCATATTAGCCCTCTAAACAAATGAGCATATCCAATGTGGATATACTCGGGGGCTAAGGATACAACTAGGGACTACGAAGGTAGTAAGTTAAACACATTCCCTTAGTTAGACTCTGAATTTCAAATTCTAGTTACCGACCACTTTTATCTGTCTATGCATATCTTGCTTTGGGAGAGATTGACTCCTGGGTTAAAGCCATCTGTGAGAAGGCTCCAACACTTGATGTGGAGGCTCCTCGCATCTTGGTGGATGTCTCTACCAAGGAAAAAGAAGAACACCTAAAGGTAATCGAAGATTGATATTATCGTTAGGATTTTGTAGTCATAAGGAACAACTAAATAGTGTTCTTTTTTCTTGCAGAAAGTAGGCATGGAAAACCTTCAAGACGACCTAGAGGTCGAATTGATGGTAATCGAAAAAGAGATGAAGAATATTAAAGCTCCTTCGATCAAGAGGCGTTGACTAACAAAAGCTGTCAACAAGTAGGGTGAGAGTTCAAGTGCTGATACTCCCTCTCCTCTTTTGTCTACCTCTATCAAGCAGTTCTTTATAGACATAGCTAATGCAGAGGAAATATTGGTGGCTGTACTAGAGCATCTGGCTCCTAAGATCAAGGTATCCTTTTATTATGATGATAAAACTTTATGTAATATCCTGTAAATGATTCGAGAGATAGTCGATTAAATGGAGAGAGGGACCTTATAGGAAAGAATTAAGTAAAGATTTTTTAGAGGGGAATTTCTGAAAATTTCAGGCAACCTGGCTCAGGCCTTGGCCTGTGGGAGGCTGGCCAAAAAGGGGGGCGCCCCACCCCCTCAACCCTAGCCGCTACCCCCCTCTCTCCCCTCCTCTCCCCCTTGCACCGCCCCTCCCCCTGCCCCTTGCGCCTCCAGCAGCCCCTCTCCCTCCCCTCTCTTCCATTGCCGGTGATCAAGACCTCCATTCGTTGCCAGACGAGCGGGGGAAGGAAATCAATCGCAGCAAGGCGATTGGATCCGGAGGAAGGGAAGAAGAAGGGCAAGAGAGGAAAAGGAGAAGAGGTGGAGTTCGTGGGGTGTTCTTCGTGTTTTACAGCGATTCGTCAAGGGTAATCCCTATTTTTCCCCCAAGTAGATGTAAATTCTAATTGTGTTATCAATGTCGGTATACTGGACTGCTAGAACAGATTGGGTTAGACGGCTGTTTTGGGATATATTCGTGGGGATTCAGGTCTGGACTTCTCCTGGAGAGTTGTAGAGGATGTCATTATGTTTCCATGAAGTGCTAGAACGCATTATTCGGACCTCTGTAGCAAAAGTTATGATTTTTCTAGTAGGACTGTTCTGTAGATTGGGGGAATCTCTGTCAGATTTTGGTAGATTGGATTGGGCGATTATAAAACGGGAGAATCAGAGGATCTCCATATTATTAAAGTTGTATATAATTGTCTTAGATTTCCAGTAAGGTCAAGAAATCATAATTCGAACACTCGTGCTGAAAGTTATGATAGTTTTAGTGCACTGTCCAGAGAACCCGATAGGAAACTGCTATTTTTTAGAAAACTGGATGGTGCGGGTAGAAGATGGCCGAATCAGGGAGACTCACCAAATAAGTTTAGTTAGATAATTTAATTATATTTCCAGAAAGTCTGAGAATGCCCTATTCCGACTTCTGTACCAATAGATACGAATTTTTGAAGTTGACTGTCCGTAGAGGGGGATAGGATGGCCGAAAGGATTTGGGGTTTTGAGTCAAGCTAAACATGTTGGGCTAGTTTAGGGGTGTTTTTATTTAATCTAAAGACTCGCTACTGTTGTCTTAGCAATCATTATAATTATTATTCAGGAGGAGGACGGATCCCAGGGGCCGCACCTTCTGCTCCCGTTTTCTCGTGGTTAAGGCAAGCATAATGATGGTCTAAACTTTATAGTGTGAATTGTTGATGATTGTTGGTTTGTAGATGTTTGAACTATAATATGAGTATATGTGATCTTGATTATGTCAATGATATGTTGGTATTGTTTATGGTTGATTGCAAATGAAAGTGTTCAGGAGAATTTCTGATGCATAGCTATTGTGAATGCAAGTTTTATTTGTTGAGATATTCAGGTTTGTGCATCATGCTGATTTATTGATGTCTTGGTCACGAGATGACCAAGCGCCGAGGTCCCCGTCATGTTGATGACATGACGGGCTAAAGGTCCCCATACTTGAGGAGTATGGGCATTGGTCCCTGTACGGATGGTACAGGCATGGGTGTGCATTGACGGATGCACACTCCGCATTACCGGTAAAATGCGAAAGAGAAGAGATAAAGAGATTTTTTATCATATTGCATAGCATGGTTTATTTATATGATTGTTGGATGAACTTGAGAAATGATGTTCACTATTATTCTTGATACTACTATTTATATTTGCTGAGTCGTTGGACTCACTCTTGTTGTTGTTGTTGTTGTGGTTGCTGTTTGTTTTAGGTACCTACATGGGATCGGCATGCATGGGGATAAAGAAGGATTAGTTTTGTTGCACTTGCACGGTCTATTCACCATGGAAGAAAGAAAGAACATTAAACACATTTAAGTGGTATTTGATTAATTTATATCAGGTTTAAAATGTAATAAAAGATTAGAACTCTTTTACATTGATTTCCGTTCTTTATCTAAGTATTATTGTTATGAGTGCGATGATGAACATAATCCAGTTTTGCTTATAAATGATTATATTGCCTACTATTATTCATATCATTTGATCATGATTGTTGGAACCTCTGATTTAGACAATAAACAAAGGAGGTTCTGCCGAATTTTTGTAAGATTAATATTAGTTTTCATTATTATGTTATTAGTTTGGTAGCATTCCAGGTGATTGATTGGCTGGGGTGTTACAGTTGGTATCAGAGCGGGCTGTAGGTCCGTGGTTAATGAAATATTAATTTTGACACACTAAGCACGGTAGGTGGGAATGGGGTTTGCATTGCATCTACGTTTCCGTCGATTATCATAGTTGAATGTGTGCTTAATGTTTGACTTTGTACTTGTTATGAGATGATCTTTTGTGCTTATGATTCGATTATATGATCGATTGTTATGTGGGGTGATAGTTGATGTCGAGAGATAGAGGCCGCAGTGCGGCCATGGGCATGGCCAGGTTTTATCACTATTCGTGGTATTGAAATGGTGAAGGATTTTTCCTTGGATAACTTAGTTTCAGAGGTTAGGAATGAGTTATTTAGAAAAGTTTCTCTCATCCTTGAGTTGGATTTTGTCAAAACTTATCCTGTGGTGGTGGATGAACTTATCTTGGGTTTGTGGTTCATGGTAGTTGAGGGTTTTCTATTGGTCTCTACCTGTTCTTTGAAGCAATTATAGTTCTTTCGGACTATTGAGACTCTTTTGCTACTTGTGAACATTGTTGATTTGCAAGGTTGGTCCCTTCGTGGGAGTTTTGTCTTGTTGTGAAACATGTCTCATTTGTTTGCTTGGTATTTTTATTAACGAAAGTTTTATGTTACAAATTCATTAACATGTGAAAGCTTTGGCTTTATGTCATTCTTTTGGATTATTCTAAGTGTGAAGTTTGAAGCCTCTCTTTTCTGAAGGAAGGTGTTAAAATCCTTTTGTGATGTCTTGTTATGGTTAAGTCAGAGATTGTAATCAAATGAATTGTTATGGTATGAGTATCCAGTTGGTCATTGGTGTGGAGCATAATTAATTTAAACTAGCATTCTTGGAAGTGAAGTCAAATAAGTTGATGCTGTCTTCTTATAGTTCTTGATGAACTATATTTATGAATAGGGCTATTCCGAATGGAATCAATAGAGTTACTAAGAGACATGGAACTTTGATGAACTGGTTGATCAATAAGAGAGACGAATTTAGTAAGCTTTTGGGATAAATTGGATCAACGGGTCTCAATGGATAATCTAACCGTTTAGGATAGTTAAAATCAGAAGGTGTTGGATTACTGTATTAGTGGATATTAATCTTGGAGTTATCTTTGTGGATACTTAGTGTTCGTATGTAATTGCTAAGTGCAACAATTGTGTAATGAAGTTTAGTGTTGCGCATCAATAAGAGAGCAATGGATGGGGTTTAATATGTGATCTATATTTACATGATGGTGGGATTGTCAAATGATATTATGTCTATGATGAAGGAGTTTTGGTAGAATCATTAAAATTGTGTAGTAGATCTCCTCTAATTTAAAGCGGTTGTCGTAGTGTGGTTGTAAGGATTTGAAGTACTTTCAATTTGAGGATGGGATGATAAAGTAGCATGGAACTATTTGATGAGATTTTGGAGGGCTTTATAATGGAAGGGAAGACGATAACGATTCTTGTTAAGAGTGTATTATTCTTGATGTTAGTAAGATTGTTGCAATCTTATTGGAAAAAACATTTGAAAATAAGTTATTGTGTTCTTTTGGAAAGGTTTATGATGCGCTGGTAGGCTATGATGATTCATGCTAAGAATATATAATGATAAGGTTAGTAAAACTGAGTATGTGATGAAGGTAGTGTTGATTCTTTTATAAGTAAAGGAATCCTATGGGAGTTCATGAATTATTGTGGTATCTGAAATTAGTTTGCGCAGAGTGACGTATTGGAAGGTTCTATCGGTTCTTAAGTGATTCTTGTGATTTGAGCTTAAAGGATCGTTTGCTTGAAGTTGGTAAAGGGATGTTTCCATTAAAGGAAATTATGTCCTTTGTTAAGTTGGAGGGTGTAGTAGAGGTATTCGTGGTTGGATTCAAGTTTTGTACCTTGTAGCTTTTTGAAGCATGCTTAACCTTGTTGGTTTGCCACAAAGGAATTCCTCAAGTTTCCAAAAGCAGTGCTTTATTTATTTATTTATTTATTTATTTTCAGCTGAAGTTTGATTTTCTCTTCTTGTGGGACTTGTGCACTCAACTGTGGTCTCATCTTCAATTTTTTCCCAAGATCTTGGCTATTTGACTATTTTTCCTTGGTCTTGTGAATACGGTGAGTGATAAACGTTTTTCGATGTGCTGAAAATTGTTTCTATCTATATCTTCTTTTGAGGAAGGATTAACCAATTCGTGTTGCAAAGCCTTTTAGGTTGTATCATGTCAACTGGATAGTGGTGGTCAAGTAGATGATTTTGGGGGACTGTAGGTGTCAAGTTGTTTGAGATTCATGGGGTGATAAATTGACTCCTTGGAATAATTCTCGGTGAGAATTTGATTTAAAGAAGATGTTTGTCTTTGGAGTTAACTGGTTATATTGTTGCAACTAGAAGAACCTATAATAAATTGTGGTTCAGGAATGTTTCATTCATTTTGGTGGAACATTAGAATTACCAAAAGTATGAGAATCTTGATCAATCTTATTAGAGTATCGTGATTGGGCACCTTGCAAGGTTTAGGAGGAGGATTATGGTGGTGTAGTTAATGAGATTATAATTGTCAAGAAGTCTAACCGTTATGGGAATTATTGGGATAGTAGGGATTGTTGAATTATTGCCATGCATGACTTGGCTTCAGTGAGTAACCCTCCAGGAGTTAGAATCTTCCTAAAGATAATTAGGTTGAGAATATGTCTTCATGTGGTTGTTAATGATTGAGCATGTTTGATTGTGGGAATTTTAGTCACCAAATTTGAGAGTCTTCGTATCAATTATATCGAAGTGCTTATATAGGAGCCCTAGAGATGGAAAATTTTGGTTTGGTGTTCTATGCTAGAACTTGGAGGCTAATGATGTTGTGTGGGAATATTGGAACAAGTGGATTCTAAATAGTGTGATGCTCCTTGATAGTGTCCTTTGGGTGTGGGAATTGAGTGTGTGCCGAGAATTTCAAGTTGATTATCCTTAAAGGAGTGTGATGAAGTGATTGTGGGTGAAAACAATGATGAGGTGCATTGGAAATTATTTATCAAAGTAACCCTGTTGGTAGAAGAGTTGGCTAGAGTATGTTATTGTGAGGACAGTAGAGTCTCTCCACAAAGGTGTGGTTGATGCACTCGGTTTGAGCATAGTGTTGATGTTGCCAATTTAAGAGAAATGAGTTAGTGTGGTGTGTGATGATTTGGAATCTTGTGATTCAAGAGAAAGTTTATTCCTAAAAGAAAAAAATATTTTCTCGGGTAGTAAAATATTCTCTTGATTCTTGTTTGAGCTATGTGATGATAGCAAAAGTCTTTTGTGGTTTGAGTTGACTTTATGTTGGCATGTGTGGTTTTTCCGGTTCAGGAAAAAAAATCAAAGGAATAGTTTGGCATTGGAGTGATTCTCCTTTGACTTATGTGTTGTTTATTTGCAAATTATCTACTTGGAATGTGGAGAGGTTTTCATGTTGCATCCTTGATTTTTAGATTTGATTCTTTTGGTGAGGTGTGGTTGTGATGAGAATCCTTTATTTTCAGTTGGATTTCGGTTGTAAAAGAGGTTGTTTACAACGAGCTCTGTTGTGCTCCGGGGTTAAAGGAGGTGCTCCTTGTTAAGATAAAGAGATCGATTGAGAGTTGGAACAAGAGTTTCGTTTGATGTGCAGGTTGTGTGGGTTGGTACCAAAGAGAATGATAACCCGAGGTATATTTAATCGCATCTGTTAGTTGTGAGGATTTGGAGGGTGGTGTATCGCTAGGACCGCCTTGGGTCCTAGGGTGGGGTACACAACGTTATGTAAGACCCGGTGTCGAGGAGGTACCTGCGAGATCCGGAGCTTCATATTTCGATAGAACCGTTAATACTTGAACATGAACTGCCCTTTGAGTCCAATGCAGCACAAATTTTGGAAAGATCAGGAGAAGCATTGAGAAATAAAACTTTAAAGTATGTCAAAGTGCTTTGGTCGCAGCAGACAGAGATAGAAGCCATTTGGGAATTAGAGTCTCGCATGCGTGAGCAATATCCAGAATTCTTCACAATAGGTGCGTGTTAATATGATTAAGTTTTAGCCGTGATTAATCCTTGGCGTAAGCATGGAAAGAATTCGGGGTCGAATTCTGTTTAAGGGGGGTAGAATGTAATATCCCGTAAATGATTCGAGAGATAGTCGATTAAATGGAGGGAGGGACCTTATAAGAAAGAATTAAGTAAAGATTTTTTAGAGGGGAATTTCTGAAAATTTCAGGCAACCTGGGCCTGGGCCTTGGCCCAGGGGAGGCTGGCCAAAAAGGGGGCACCCCACCCCCTCAACCCTAGCCGCCAACCCCCTCTCTCCCCTCCTCTCCCCCTTGCGCCGCCCCTCTCCCTGCCCCTTGCGCCTCCAGCAGCCCCTCTCCCTCCCCTCTCTTCCATTGCCGGTGATCAAGACCTCCATTCACTGCCGGACGAGCGGGGGAAGGAAATCAATCGCAGCAAGGCGATTGGATCCGGAGGAAGGGAAGAAGAAGGGCAAGAGAGGAAAAGGCGAAGAGGTGGAGTTCGTGGGGGTGTTCTTCGTAATTTACAGCGATTCGTCAAGGGTAATCCCTGTTTTTCCCCAAGTAGATGTATATTCTAATTGTGTTATCAATGTCGGTATACTGGACTGCTAGAACAGATTGGGTTAGACGGCTGTTTTGGGATAGATTCGTGGGGATTCAGGTCTGGACTTCTCCTGGAGAGTTGTAGAGGATGTCATTATCTTTCCATGAAGTTCTAGAACGCGTTATTCGGACCTCTGTAGCAAAAGTTATGATGTTTCTAGTAGGACTGTTCTGCAGATCGGGGGAATCTCTGTCAGATTTTGGTAGATTGGATTGGGCGATTATAAAATGGGAGAATCAGAGGATCTCCATATTATTAAAGTTGTAGATAATTGTCTTAGATTTCCATTAAGGTCAAGAAATCATAATTTGAACACTCGTGCTGAAAGTTATGATAGTTTTAGTGCACTGTCCAGAGAACCCGATAGGAAACTGCTGTTTTTTAGAAAACTGGATGGTGCGGGTAGAAGATGGCCGAATCAGGGAGACTCACCAACTAGGTTTGGTTAGATAATTTAATTATCTTTCCAGAAAGGAAATAAGCAAGTACAATAAGAATGTATATGTGAAAATGTGTGACAATTTTGAGATGTATATGTGAAAATGTGTGACAAAATGTATATGAGTATTGGCATTTATGTATATGTGTGATGCACATGTGATGGTTGATATGAATGCAGCTGGTTGGTGTTGTATATGAATGCAGCTGTTTGGTGGTGGATATGAATGCAGCTGTGGTTATTGGTGTTGTCTTAATAACTACAGTCGCAAAGGCTTATCACAGACGGTTTTAAACTTAGAACCGTCTGTGATATCAATAAAACAGACGGTTCTAAGTTTAAAACCGTCTGTGATAATATGACTATCACAGACGGTTATACACTTAGAACCGTCTGTGATATTTATACTATCACAGGCGGTTTTAGACTTGGAACCGTCTGTGATATTAATATCACAGACGGTTTTTGAGTTAGAACCGTCTGTGATAACCTCCCTATATATACCCTCTGGCTAGGGTTTTCCCTGTGCGCTGCGCAGTTATTCGATCTAGATCCAAGTAAATCCCGAGCCCGTCGTCGCCTCCGCCTCCCCGAACCCTCGTCGGCCGCCTCCTCGAGCCCTCGCCGCCGCCTCGTCGAGCCTCGTCGCCTCCGCCTCCTCGAGCCCTCGTCGCCTCCGCCTCCCGAACCCTCATCGACCGCCTCCCGAGCCGCCGCCGCCGCCGCCGAGCCTCGTCGCCTCGGCCTCCCGAGCCCCTCGCCGGCCGCCGTCGAGCCCTCGTCGACCGCCTCCGTCGACCCCTCGTCGCCTCCGCCTCCCGAACCCTCGTCGACCACCTCCCGAGCCTCGCCGCCGCCTCCGTCGAGCCCCTCGCCGCCACCTCCCTCGACACCGATCGCATTGTGAGCACTTTCGTGATGGACTAGGGTTTCTTGTAGTAGCTTAATTAGTTTGCTATTTGGTACATTAATTGTTTACTACTGATTGCTCGATGATGATAAAATCATATATCGAGATTGGTTCATTCAGTGCTTGAGCTCTAATAGTTTGTCGGTTCATGCGATTTCAGGTTATAGCATGTTATTAAATTGATCTGTTCGGATTTAATCTTGACAAGTTAAAAGACTGAATTATTGGGCAAAGTTAACTTGTGTGGTCTTGATCTGTATGAATACTGTTGTTTGAATATATGCATGCTAAATATATCTTGATCTTGAGATTTTAGAGTTTGTATCTAGAGCTCAAAATACTGAATTCATTATTTGGCATAACCAATCAAGGAAGAGTATATGATTTAGTAGCGGGACGGCCAAGATTAATCTTGTGCAACCCTACAATTTGAGAGCACATATTCATGTTGAGACTGTTATTGATTCTATTATTGATGCTTGTTGCTTGTTGCTTCATATTGCTACCATTATATATGTATATATGTAGGTATGTATATGTATACATGTAGGTATGTATATGTATATGTATGTATATACACATATAGTATGTAGTATATAGTATAGGCACATAACCCCTCTCTGTGTCCACATCACCCCCTCCCTTCTCCCCCTTCCCTCTACTCCTCTCCTCTCTTCCGAACATTGAGCATCATGTTTGACTTTTCGTGCTTCCTCACTTTGAACATTCTCATCTTATCTTAATAGACCCACAAAATGAGCAACATGTCACCCGCGCATTCTTCACCATCATCGCCGGAGGCGTCCGCTCCAACATCAAGACGCCAAGGAAGAGGGCTATCAAAGAAGCCTCAGAGCCGACAGACCATCACAGCGGTAAACGCAGCTGGGGTCCCTATCCTTCCTAAGCAAGCGGTAAACGCATTCCGAACCATGGTCGGAATAGTTGCACGACAACGAATTGAGATCACATACAATTCGTGGAAGAACGTGCCTGACACTCGGAAACGTGACCTGTGGACCGAAATCTTGGCATCGTTCGAGTTCCCAGAAGAACACTTACACGCTGTGGAACGACAAACCTACCAAGCGGCGTGCAAAGCATGGAAGAACTTCAAGAGCACGCTTGTCGGAAATACGTGGAGACGGACGAAACGCTTTTACTAAATACCCATTCTGGAATCACAATGGGAAGAGTTCAAGGCGATGAAAACGATCAAGAATTCAAAAGTACAAGTGTGGCGCACAAGGCCCTCCAGGCAAAAACACGCACCCCACGGACTTGGCATACTGGGTATGCGGGTAAAATCGCAGATGGAGGTTGGAGGATGAGTGGCAGCTGCAGAGGACATCGCCCGCCGTTTTCCAATATCCGGATGACCGCGCTCGAAATTGGCTTAGAGCAAGGTCATCTACAACGACATCGGGGGCGTCTCCTTCGAAACCCTGCGAGACCAGCAAGTGTCCCAGCGCACCGGTAAGATATCGATCGAACTACGTAGCTTGTAATTACTCCACAACTTCGCATTTAATTGAAATGACATGTCGTGCTCTTGCGGGAAGAGCTGAGTTTTGAATCTACCCAGGATCATTCCAGGAACAAGGGAGAATGATATGCTCTCCGTGGCCCCGGGAAACAAGGAGCACCGGTCGCACGAGAGGCCTTGGGCTTACGTTCCTTGGAAACATGGTTTCCAAGATGACTCGAATGTATCGGCGTAGGAAGAGAAACAAAGCCGGCGTGAGGAGCAGCTACGAGAAGAGATCAAGGAATCTCTTCGAGAGGAGCTATTTGCTCGGATGGGTGAAGTAATCGAGAAGAGGTGCGGAAGCAGACAGAAAGTCGCAGCCGCCACCGCCGCTGCTATGCTAGGTAGCCCGCACAACCGTCCGAGTAGCTGCGCGCCCAATCCGACGCATACCACCCAAATTTCCTGTGGGACGACATCCTGGTAATAATTATT